>JAJHZJ010000432.1:2790795-3390795 GCA_023548195.1 Bettongia penicillata ogilbyi | reverse complement strand
TTTCCATTGACCTGGAATCATTTAACATATTTTATAGGATGATAACTGAATACTATAGATTAGTAGTTGAAGTTATTTGGAATGAGAGTGACAGATTCATAGTAAAGAAATGAATGTAAGAGAAGCTGCGTGGAACAAAAGACAAAGGAAAGGAACTCGAGTGAAGGTGTTAAGAAAAAGGACAGAGGACTTCCATTTATGAATATATTAATTGGAAGGCATAGAAAGATGAAAACAGAAGAAGGGAGGCAGGAGGACAAAGGAAAAGAAATAAGTAGAATGAAAACTCTGAAGTCATGGATTCTTGCCCCCATCTCTGTAGCTGCTAAGTTGTGCCTTTGTAGATTGCCAAACCTGAAGTCATAAGGACTCATCTTCATGAGTTCAAACCTAGCCTCAGATACTTACTAGCTGCATGACCCTGGACAAGTCACTTGACCTTATTTTTCTCAGTTTCCTCATCTATAAAATGAGCTAGAAAAGGAATGGCAAACTACTCCAGTATCTTTGCCAGGAAAACCCCAAATGGGGTCTTAAAGAGTCACATATGACTAAAAAATGATGGAATACACAACAAGTTTGTGTGACCTCAGATCCAGCTCATAGGAATAGCAATAGGGATTAGACCTATGATTCCATTGGTAAAGGAAACTTCCTGACCTTTACCAATATGTCTTCTCTCTCTCTCCCCCCAAAAATGTTGCTTAACAAATATTCTGATGTGGGGGAAGTAGCCTTTTATATTATACAGGTACTTGGTGAAATTAAGGGAAGGAGGTTGGACTTAGAAGTGGAACTAGATGGTTCTCTGGTTCATTCGTTGTCTGGAGACCAACCCACTCTAGATATAGATGTAATATGCTCAGGTGACTTAGAGGGATTGGAGTGGGTGGGGAGAACAGCTAATCAGAAGGGAACTGGGTGATGAGTAACTCCCATTTTTCTTGTGCCCTATAACCAATAAAGTAGTTGGATCATTATGATCCATTGTGGAAGTTAGCACGCATTGCATTGTCTCCATTGTGCAAACTGAGGTCCAGAAAAGTAAAGAATCACCCAGTTGAGACAAAGATTAAAGCTAAGATTTCATGACTAGAAGTTAGGCAGTTCCTCTAAATGTTCAATCCCCTATGGTTTTATGAATATGAAGTTACCACTGATTACTCAATGCTACTATATTCAGACCATGTAACAACTTTATTTGAGGTAATATTTCCATTTTGTCTTTAAGTGGCTTTACTTTGCACATACATTAGGTAGATCCTGCTGACTTTTCAGGAGATAGCCACACAATCTCCTCCCTCCTCAATAGAGGGAGTTCATCTAGATAAACACCTTTATATGATGGAGCAGATGGTTTTAATGACCAACGACTTGAAGGGATGGATGTCAAGCAACAGCTAGAGAGCTAATAAATCTCCATTGACTTAGAAGGACATATTTTATAAGCAATTGCTGCTCTCCTGGCAAGAGGTGTTCCCTGATAGTCTGTAGATCATTTTTCCAGCGACTAGTGCAGGGTTTGATGCATGTGTTCCACTTTCTCCATCTCTTCCTCCTCGGCATCTCTTACAAAGTACCATACTTTATAGCTCAGCATATACAACCCACCTGAGTTTGTTCTCTATTACATATAAAAAGGATTTGATGGGGACTAGTAGAGAGAGTTGAAAGGAGTTGCCTTCAGAATTGTATTGTCTGTTTGTTATTTTGAATTTTAAATATCCCAATATTTAACATTTTGCCCTTTGCACAGGCAAAATGTGGCAGTTAGAAATACTGAACATTAAGAATACTCATTAACCCAGAAAATAAGAGTAGCACAGAAATGCTACCCTGAGAAGGACATGCATGAATTCTAATTCTAGGATTGTTAGATAAAAGCAAAAAGACAGGAAGGAAGGAAGGAAGGAAGGAAGGAAGGAAGGAAGGAAGGAAGGAAGGAAGGAAGGAAGGAAGGAAGGAAGAAGGGAAGGAAGGAGGGAAGGAGGGAAGGAAGGAAGGAAGGAAGGAAGAAAAAGGGAGATAGGAAAGAAAAAAGATAGGTAAATAAGGGAAGAAAAAGAAAGACATATGGAAAGAGTGAGAAAGGAGAAAAGAGGGAAGAAAAGAGGAAAAAAGGAATGAATTAAAGAGAGAAGCAATGAATGAAATGAAAGGAAGGAAGGAAGGAAAAAAGAAAGAAAGAAGGAAAAAGAAAAGGGAAAGGGAAAAAGATAGGAGGGGAGAGAAGGAAAGAGGAGAGAAACGGAGAACTTTTCTTCTTCAGGAAAAGTAAAACTAGACTCAGTCATATAATTGATTGAGATATTCCCTGAAAGTGTCATTAGAAACATAAGGAAAAGAGAAGAAAGAAAGAAAGAAAGAAAGAAAGAAGGAAAGAAAGAAAGAAAGAAAGAAAGAAAGAAAGAAAGAAAGAAAGAAAGAAAGAAAGAAAGAAAGAAAGAAAGAAAGAAAGAAAGAAAGAAAGAAAGAGAAAGAAAGAAATGTTTCTTTCAAGGTAGTTTTGGCAACATTATTTGTTAGAGCAAACAAAACCACAAACGCAAAAACAACCTACATATTGAACAATAAGGAAATGGTTAAATTATATAATGGAATGACATGTTCCAGTTAAGACCAACAATTTTAGCAGGATGTAAAGAAATCTGAAAAGAATTGTATAAAATAATTGCGAAGTGAATGACATTACCAAAAGCAGAATAACTACTCTCAGGTAAGACAAAGGATAATTGGGAATGAATTTGCCAACAAAGTATCCTAATAGGTAGGTACATAAAGGAAATGAAGTAAAGGTATTTTGTTAGTTTAAGTGATAAAATGAACTAATTGAAAATAAAGAGCTCCAAAATAAATTCAATCTATTGTGGCAACAGTAGAAATGTCAGCTTCTTGAGACCAAGGACCATTTGTTGTCATTTTATCCTTATATCTCCTGCCCCAAGGAGTATACCCTGCATAATTCTTGAATAAGATTTATAGTTATATTAATACATAATACTAAATTTGTAATAAACATTAAAATAACAAAATATAAATTTTGCCTCAGAAAAGAAATAAATATATTAGATGATTTACTCCTTAAGGACAAAGACAATGTCTTTTTGAATCTTTGCAGTTCTTCCATATTTCTCAGCAACACAAAAGTCCATTTCTACAGATAATCCCAGAAATGCCATATGGTTGTAAAATATGTAATATCTGGATCTTGAGAGAGTTAATATGATGAGAAGTCCAAAGGTGAATGGGAAAATGTGTTCTGGGTAGAAATCAATTGCAGCCCACCATTGATGATGATGAGCTAAAATGATCTAAATGACATTATCAAGAACATGTATGACTGT
Organism: Bettongia penicillata ogilbyi; assembly: GCA_023548195.1. NCBI lineage: Eukaryota > Metazoa > Chordata > Mammalia > Diprotodontia > Potoroidae > Bettongia > Bettongia penicillata. The sequence goes on along the minus strand of JAJHZJ010000432.1, from coordinate 3,387,451 downwards.
AAAAGTACACTAAGAATGGAACATGAAACAAGAATATAAGTCAGCAGATGGAGAAACCAAGTGCTACATTAGTATAAAAAGAACAAGAGCTTTTGGGTGTATTCTTTCAGGAGGATTTATAGAAAAATTGTGGATAAGAATTGAGCAACATGGAAAATTCTGAAGAGATTATTTTCTTCATGGTTATAAGGGACACTTATGCCAATAAACACACCATATGCATTAAAATGTCAATCTAAAGTAGATCTAGCACCTAGTATGGTGCTTCACACAGTAGATGCTCACAAATACTTGAACCAAACTGAAAATAAGTTCATCATGTAAATAATTCCGTTCTTCCACAAATTCAGTTACTACCTTCTTGATAAAAATCATACTCCTTATACAGAATGGTTTTTTGTACCTTTTCACTGAGTGTACCTACCAGCTACATTCGTACATAAGTATACTGATGTTGTTTTCCCATTATAATATAAACTGCTTGAGGGCAGAGACTGTGTTTTTAACTTTCCTTGAAATTCTAGTTCTTAATGTAGAGCTTGGAAAAAATTAAATAATTTTAGAAATGCTTGTTATTGGAATGACCAATGCACCATCATCAAAATAGAAATGTGTTAATTTAATATATATGTATATGTATATATATATATATATATGTATATATATACACATATATACCTCATTAGTATTTTTAATCATGTTTGGCTACATAAGAAAGTAGATATCAACTTTATTTGCTGATTTACATTAATTATAATGGTGCTATTAATGATGATAAGAATAATGATAGTTTAGGGTTGTAACTTCATTGTCACAGAGGAACTAGAGTATGGAAACTGACTTCATCCATCCAGACCAGAAGCTTGTTTAGAGCTTATACAAATCTTACTATGGTACCTGAATGTAATAGACATTTAATAATCATTTGTTAATTTGGATTTACATTATTAGAGAGTTTCTTGGGCCCCTTAAGGATACAGAAACTTGTCTATGATCAAACAACTAATTTATCTCAAAGGCAGGATTTGATCCTATGCTACTCTAATGCTATATTTGAGAATCCATCCACTATACCACCACTTCCTAACTTGATATATATATATATATATATAGTTGTTAAAGAATAACAATCAACTTGTAGCCCCTCAGGTACAGTGAATAGAATGCTGAATCTTAAATCAGAGAAATCAGATTAAAATCCAACTCTTTATTATAGTACCAGTGGGAATTTGGGAAAACCATTTAACCTGAGTATAATATAAATTTCCCATCAACAAAATGCGAGGGTGGGTCAGAGAGTGATCAAATGGTCTTTAAAGTCCCTTTGCTCTTAGATTCTATGAACGTATGCGTTCCACTACTTTCACAAAGTCCTATAACTGATAACCATGAGAATCTTTCATTTTCACCCCTCACTCTCTCTTTGTTTAAAAGAGATCCTGAGCCCTAAATCATTCAAGATGTGGCCATGTTTTAAATACATCTAAGCAACTAAATTCCTGGTCTCCCTCAGTAAATTGGTACCAGTGCAATACAACTTAGAGAATCACAAATCCAACACTTTCATATAAACTAAAATCTTTGATTCTAAGAAAATAAGAATATATATTCAAGTTAAAAAGCTCAATTCATTAGTAGTTCTACTGTGAAACAAGGTGACTTGAAAATCAACTTTTGCCTTGATCTAAAGCAATAAAATCTCTTTGCTCCTATGGAATTTCCCTAGAAATATCACATTAAAAGCAAAAACTCATATTATTTCGAGTCAAGACCATTTTCACTGTGAAGGAGAAATGCAATGGACAGATGAATATTGCTTGGTAGGAAGGCTTCTTAGGACCATTGAAACTTATGACAGAGTAGTGAAGTGAAAAAGACATTAGACTTGGAGTAGCAGGGTCATAGATTCAAGACCTGATGCTGGATTCAAAATCCAATACTAATTGTGTTACTCAAAACAAATCACTCAGCAACTGTTAGACTCAACTTACCCACCTGCAGAATGGCCTTAGTGAAGCTAGGTGAAACAATAGAGTACCAGACCTGGAGTCAGGAACTCACTTTCCTGAGTTCAGATCTGACCTCAAACACTTATTAGCTGTGTGACTCTGAGCAATTCATCTCATGCCATTTGCCTCAGTTTCCTCAATTGTAAAATGATCTGGAGAAAGAAATAGAAAACCACTCCAGTATCTTGGCCAAGAAAATCCCAAATGGGGTCACAAAGAATTGGATATGACTGAAAAGCAACTGAACAACAAAATGGTTTAATAATTCCTGCAGTATTTACCTAGAGTATTTTTGTCAGGATCAAATGAATTACTGCATATAAAGTACACTTGGTAGGTAGGCACACAGGACCTGAAGTCAGGAAGAACTTAATTCAAATTTGGCTTTATACACTTTCTAGTTATGTAGCCCTAAGCAAATCATTTAACCACTCTGTGTCTCAATTTCCTAATTTGTATAGTGGTACAAATAATAATAGCACCCAATTTTCAAGGTGGCTGTGAGTATCAGATGAGAAATGATTTGTAAATTGTTTTGAAAATCTATTTCCATCTACTTATCTATCTACATACTATACGATTGTTGTTCAACTCAGAAAGATCTAGTCTTCAACCTCACCTTAGACACTGATTCTCTGTAGCACCCATCCAGTCACTTTTTCTGTCTGAGACTCAGTGTTCTCCTCTGTAAAATGGAGATAATATCTAAGGAGATAATTTATTTAAAGTGTTTTACTAAACTCAAAGTGTTTTATAAACTTTAGCTAATATTATTATTGTTAACTTTAAATGAGATAATGCCTAGAACGTTACTCTGTAAACCTGAAAATGCTATATAAAAACCTGCTACAATTATGGGGATAACCATTTGTTTTCCCAACAGTCTGGACTATGAAAGGTAGATTTCCATTAAATGATGGCACACATGGTTATTTTGAAAACGATTGATTGAATTCAGTCACACAACAAGTTCCAACCACCTGTCTTCCAAATAACCAGCTGTCCAACTGAATTCAACTTTAAAAAAATGAAGAGGGAAGATAAGATTGGAACAAGTCCCGGGCAGGGAGATAAAAAGTCCTGATTTTCAGATTTATACAAGAAGAGAAGGTCCACAGAAGCTTTTTCCTTGCTTTGTCCCCTTGTCTATTTTGGTTGTTGACTCACATATTATCAGTAGTAATGCCTTCCATGTTACAAAGACCCAAGGCTATTCAGCAAGTTTTTGTCCTTCTTACCTCTTAGAATCCTCCTTTCTTTGAGGCTGAATTCAAGTATATATCTTAGATTAGTCCTTATTTGATCTCACTTATTGGTATCTCCCAAACACTCCTCTGAAACTGCAATGTCATTGCTAGCTTTACTTCTATTTCTCTATATCATCTGTATATAATTTATATCTGTTTCACTCTTATTTGAAATATACTCAACATGTTCATGTACATATATGCTCCTATTGATTCACATTGATGTATATCAATATGAGCATGTATATATATATATACATCAATGTGAATCAATATGAGCATGTATATATATATATATATATATATATACACATATTCATATGTGTGTCCTATGTAGGAATATATAGTCTCTATAACTATAGAGTATACATCTATATATAATTTATATTTGTATCCCTCTGATTCGAAATATACTGATATTTATGGACATACATGCACATATTGATTCACAATGATATATATATATATATATATATACACACGGGTGTGTCATGTTGGAAGATACAGTCTCTATAGTTACAGAGTATACATCCATATAATTTATATTGATAATATCTAAGATAAGTAGATCTCTAGATCGCCATAGGTTGAAAGTGTTAAATCTGGAAGGAACCATAGAGGTCATCTTGTTTAACTTCCATCATTTAATCCGTGAAGAAACTGAGGACCAGAGAAGTCGTCTGTCCAAGCTCACATAGCTAATATGCAGCATAGAGGTTGCTCGAATTCAGTCAAATTCTCTGACTCCAAATCCAGAACTCTTTCCAGTGCACCATGTTGCCTCTTGGTCACTGAGGGCAGGGACTATTTGTAGTTGTGTTTTGCTTTGCTTTGTTTTGTTTTGTTCTGTATCCACATCACCTGGGGTCGCCAGTCTTCACACACACTTGCTGAATTGCATTGACTCCATCTACCCAGCTGTCGATAAGTACAGCTGATCTTACACATTGGTGTCCAAACTTTTCATTTTTCTTTAGCTGTGCTGCCTGGTTTTGACTCCACAAACATCATGCTTCCTTTAGATAAGCAGCAACTTGAGCTTCCTCTCACCTCTCATTGGAGGGCTAGAGGGGAGCATTGAATTCCCAAAGCTTTCCTTTATAGAGGTCTAAGGACTTTCTATCTGCTGTTCAGCTTTATTCCCTCTCCGTAAATATCATGTAACAACACCGGGTACCCTCTGGTGGGCTCTTACCTCCTTTGAACTTCTTTTATCCTTTGTCTCCCCCCCACAGATTGTAAGCAACATGCAGGCAGGAGCTGTTTCTTTTTTCTTTTACTTGTATCCTCAATGCTTAACATAGTAGCTAGCACATGGTTGATGCTAAATACATGTCTTTTGACTATATGCTGAGTGTAGCATGTAATTACTCTGTGTTGCAGAACAAATGTTTAGAAACTTAGCTCTTTTCTCTACAAATACAGAAATGTGCGAGTCTGGCGCTTTACTTTCCCAGGCCACGATCAATCAGAAAGAGCATAAAAACTGAAATTCGGCCTAAGAGATTGTGGTAGAGACAAGACACCTCCTGTCTGGGGTCCCACCTCACAATTTTATTTAGAATTGGGGCTCACTCAAAATGCTAAGATTTCAGGAACAAATACTGAGAAACTGAATGGACCTAAGACTCCATTTAGCCCAGCACATTTATTTTATAAGTGAGTGAGCTGAAGCCCAGAGGAATTAAATAATTTGCTGAAAGTCCCACACACAGTGAAGCCATATTTCAGAGGCAGAACCTGAACCAAGGTCTACTGATTTCAAAGCCCCTACTCTTTCCACTGTCCTTGGCATTCACAGTATTAGACTCATTCCCTGGCAAGAAGGAAATACCAGGCATGATGGGATTGGCTAATTGGAAGGACTTCATTACCTACATTCTTCCAATTAACACTAAGTGATGCTGAGAACATCTTTAATTGTTCTCACCACAGAAAGGGTAATTTTAGTCATTTGGAACCTATTCAGGGAAAAAAGTAGCACATTTATGCCTGTATTCCACAATAAGCAAAAATAGTCCTTCAGGCCATGGCAATGCTGTGTGATATCAAAACTCAACCTCTCCCACCTGAGGAGTAAAGAGAGAAAGAGCATCCTAGGTCTATCCTTCCTTCCTCCATCTGTTCCTCTCTTCCCTCCTCACTCTCTGTGTATCTCTATGTCTCTTTCTGTCTCTCTGTCTCTGTCTGTCAGTCTCTCTTCTCCTCTTTCTCCTCTCTCTGGACTCCCATTTTTTAACAACTCAGCGGCCCCTTTCCCCCTACATTTCTACTTTCTCTATCTGTGGGAGAATCTTGGTTTTTGGACTAAGTGACAAGGAACTATAAAGCATCTTGTGTCTTATCTGATATGCTTAGAGGGTTCAACTATGTCCATCACATGCACAGAGGAATTCAGTGGCTTCCTCTGGAAATCACCAAGAGGCTAACCATGTGGGAGGGTTAATATCTCTATTTTATCCTCTTGCTGTGTCAAGCTTTCTGGTGGTTTTCTGATTTGACTTTGTCTAAGGAAAGGAAGCTATTCTGAATGAGATGAATCAGTTTATTTCAATACTTCAACAGGTAGAATTTCAGTAAATCCCTATCTAGTAATTTCTATGCCTAGGGCAATAGTGTGTGTGTGTGTGTGTGTGTGTGTGTGTGTGTGTGTGTTTTGAAGGGGGAATGAGAGGAAGAATCATCTGTGAAAATTCACAGAATCATTTCTGTGAAAAGAAACATGCCTCAATTAGGCATCTTACATGCTAAAAGACGCCGTAAGTGGCCTGCAGGTTACAGGTTGTGCAGGACTGTGATGATGGATAAGGAAGCAACCTTGTTATGAGCTGGATTGACCAAAAAGTGCACAGAGAATGAAGGAAACCCTCCCGGATTGGACTGTGTGCACCTTCTAAATTTCCCACCTTGGACAAACTTGCTGACACCAAACCTTAATTATGCCTCCTGGTCTTAGTTTACTCTAATGCAGGAATTTTTAACTTGCCCTTTCTGTCTCTCTCTGTCTCTGTCTCTCTCTCTGTCTCCCCCCCCTCTGTTTCTGATGGACATTTTTGTCATTCTGGTGAAGCCTATGTTCTCGGAATAATGTTTCTAAATTTATAAATCAACGAAAAAAAGTACAAAGGGTTACGAAAAAAATGTATATTGAAATATGCTTCTCAAAATCTCTTTTTTTTCTTAGAAGTTCATGGAGCCTGGGTTAAGAATCCTTGCTGTAAAGAATTATCTCAGGTTAGTTAAACATTAATATGCCAAATCAGGAAAATGACAAAATCTTCTTCCCTGAAATACATTAATGAATTGAGATCATATATCTAGAGCTTGCATGGAACTCAGAGACCATCTAATCCAATCCAACTACTTCAAAGAAGAGGATTCTGAAGATGATAAAAAAAATAAGTAATTTGCTCAAGGTCGCAGAGGTAGCCAGCATTAGAGACAGGGTATGAACTTATTTCCTATAATTCAAGTGCAAGTTATCTCTCCACCTCACAATACTTACATTTCAATTTTAATCAGCACAGAAACTTGGCATATAACTCTTCAGCTACCTGATCGATTGTTTTAGTATTTGACCTCTCTGGTCAGTAGCAAAACTATCACTTTTTGTCATAAGGTCTTGATTAATTTCTGAGTTACTGTCTTTGAGGAAAGAGCAAAAAAATAATCTGGTAAACAGGGTTAAAGTAAAAGTGTAAGAGATAGAACATTGAACTTAAAGTTTATTTTTGGTGCCCCATACAAGGGATCCACAAGCTCCATCTCTAGTCTACATGAGCGAAACCACAGTCATAGCATTCTGCCTGTGTGTACAGGTGTGGGTAGAAGTATGGTAGACCATAAGGACAACATGAGTCAATGATACTATGACAAGGGCCTCTTTGCCTCCAATAAAAATATAGAGAGAGGCCAATGATTTCATGCAACTCTGCTTCACTGAAATCCAATTTAGACATGAATGAAAAGAAAAGACAGTGTCAAGGCATAGGGAGGCTATAGTCACGCAGTCCTGGACTCTTTTACCTAGTAAGAGCATATCCCCAGTACTTGGGTGGGGCTGAGATTAGCTGAATCTAAAGGTCAGGCATTTCAACAGAGCAACATGACAGCAAAGAAGACAAATGTAATCCTAGATGATATTCAAAGAAGCATTGTCTAGACCTGGGCCGAGATGGGCAAGGAGAGACACATAAACCTTATTTTTCTCTGCCCTGATCAGACTGCTATCTTGCATGCTCTCTTCTCTTCTAGGGTCTACAATTTAGGAAAGATACTGACAAAGTAGAAACTGTCTAGATGAAGGTATTAAAGATGGTACAGGGGATTGAATTAATGTCATGGAAGGAATGAGTGAAGGAACAGTGATTGTATAGATGGAAGAGAATACTGGTATTATAGGTCAGTAAGGGAGGCATGGTAGATATCTTCAAATATTTGAATGATGGAATGGATAAAAGGGTATGTCCAGAGGATAGCCACCAAAAGGGATGATAAATAATTTTAAGAGAGTTCTATATGATGATGGGTGGAAGGAACTGGAGATGTTTAACCTAGAAAAGAAAAAAATTGGGGTGGGGTAAATTTTTGCATGTATTTGAAAGAGGAGTGAGACTTATGTCATTTGGTGACATGGGGCAAACCTGAGCCCAAAGAATAGATGTTATCAGGAGAAAAAATTTGCCTTAATGTATACAAAAGATAGCTTAACAATAAGCATTCTTAACAATTTGACAATATGTGAATTAAGTAGATTATCCTGCCTCTTTGGACATCTTAAACAATCAAATGCTTGTCAAGTACAGTGTTGAGCATATGTTATCTCAGGTTTTATTGAACTAAATGGCTTCTGGAATCACTAGTAGCTATGAGATTTCACGAATCTCAAAATCAGAGGACCTGCTATTGTGGGATCAGGATCTAAGTCCTGGCTTTCCAGCTTTTGATCTGGATGTCTTTGGATAGAAGAATTCTCTTGTTCAGTTTCTGCACCTGTAATGTGACAAGGTTGAATTAGAAATTTCTAAGGTTCCTTTCAGTACTAAATATTATGTTCTTTCAAATGATGTCATATTTAAAAGTCTTCATCCAGAGAAAGAACAGATAAATAGAAGTATGTATAGAAGGATTTTACATATTTGTGTATATATGTGTGTCTACCCACACATTTGTGTCTAATGGTAGCTATCTCTAGGGAAAGGGAGAGAGAGGGAAGGAAAAAGGGGAAAAAGAAAGGGAGTTACATGCTATAATAAAGTTACAGTTGCAATAAAGTTACATAACTATTACATATGTAAGAAGAATGGCAAGTTGCGCATAACAACAATTTCATATGCAATCATCCTTTTTATCTCCCTATACTACTGTTCTATGGAAATATTTGTTTTATTTGTTAAGTTCAGAATAAAATGAATAAAATTTAATAATAACATTTTAGAAATAATCCTACAAAGATTTTCTTTTAAATTTCTCAATTCACTCACATACACCAATTATCTAATGTATTTTCTAGAAAAAGTAGGAATGCAATTAATTATTCTTAATAGTGTGGATATAAATAACATGACCTCAAGACTTCTGTAGTTGCATAAAGCTTTGGGAACACTTCAAATTAATGACTGGTGGTCCAGTTTTAGAGTGAAGGTGACAAGTCCTTCACCTGTCACAAACTGACTCCATTACATGTTTTACTCACTGATAAAATTGTAGGTCTAATAATGCCTCCAATAATCAAAGGATAAAAAAATCCTTGAATATATCTTTACAAATGAATAAAGCTCTCGATTAGTTCAAATTATTTCCTACTGGAATCTATACCAGGATTTGCTCTTGTGTGGGTATTCTTGGGGAAAGGAACTTGAGATTACCAAGGTAGTTTCCTATAGTACAGTGGGACATATATTATGTCATACCTTCCTAACTCATCTAGCCTTTACAACTAAGGCATGGATGACATTGTAATGGATTTTATTTGTAAATGTCTCTGTGCCTTGAATCTTGAATTTCTGTTTTGATTCAAGGAAAAGAAGACAAAAATCAAACACCATAGATAAGATCTGTAATAATAATAATAGTAATATTTTTCAAAATTAATTTTTGGCAAACGTCTGGGAGGTATTCCAGGGCAGGTCATAGCCTGAGTGATTCAAGAGAGCAAGCCTCTGGAAATGCTGCTGGAAAGAACGTGGCACGCGGGTGAGGCATTGCAGCAGCAACAAGATCCCTTGTTCTCTGAGCCTCACTTATTCTGGGAGACACTCACCCCTGTTTCCAGGGAGATCACAACTCAGAAACCTGTACCAATGCTAAATTTAAAACGCCTCAGCAGTCCCAAGGAATCATTTCAGCAGTTTCCATCCACCTTATGGGATGCTATACTGCACTGTGAAAGGCAATGAACCCGCGGGAAAATATTGAGGACTTGCCAAAATCTGTGTAAATGAGTCTGCCACATTTATCCAGTTATGCTACCACATATTATCCTATCACATTTAGTATTCAAGAAATACTGTATCACACATTTATAACAGCAACAGGGCATGTTGTCAATAGTATTAGTGTGTCTAACATATGCAAGCAGGATTCACAACATCCCTTCTCTTGAATACATTTTCTTTCCATCAACCAGTCTACAGGTTTCTTAAATATAATTTTTACAGCCTTGGGATAATTTATTATACGGGATCTCTTCTCCATTATGGTCTTTGGAACAAATAACTCCTTCATTCTTGTCCTTTCCTCATCAAAAGTACATCAAATGTGAGAGACCAACCCCGCAATTGAAGAGCAGCTGTGGCAATGGAGACCTATGATTGGACTATGGCTGTAATTTAGCCTCATTTAGTGGACTATTATTGAATAATTGAATGATAATACATAATAAACCATTAATGCTTTATAATTATAGGGAGGCATACCCATATTAGCGCAGCCTTTTCCCAAAGGGTTCAAAGCACTTTACAAACATCAGTTCATTATCTCACATAAGCATCCGGAAAAGATAGGTAGGTACACGGTAATTATGATTAACTTCCATTCTACACAGGGCAGAAAATGCATTCAAGAATATTTGATAACTTGTTTGGTATAGCAAACCACATCAAAGGCAGAGAAAGGAATAAAACCACAGTTTCTTGATGTAAGAACAGCTTCCAGCCTCCGTAGTTTGGGTACTTTTCCATTCTGTGACATCTGACTCTTCCAATTGCCTGTGACCTCCTCTCTCTTCTCCCTATGCCATAGGTCATTCTTCAAACTCAAGGAAAAAGTACATGTTTTCAATTCCCATTCTTGCTGACTTGTTAAGAAAAGAGTAACATTACTCTTCTCTCCTCCCTGTCCCCAGCAGTGAAAGGACATAGAGACAGATATAGGGATAAGAGATAAAAAGTGGAGAGATGGAGAAAGAGAGGGAAAAAGAGAGAGAGACAGACAGACAGACAGACAGAGGCAGACAGAGAGACAGACAGAGAGACAGACAGAGACAGAGGGAGACAGAGAAAGGGACAGAGACAGAGGGTTTCCATAGCTTTTCAGGTAGTTGTATCTATCTACACCATTATCGATCTCATATTTTTATCCATATATCAAATATTTATCTACTATGTATGTACATATGAATGAATATATGTATATATGCATGTATGTATCTTCCTTTGCTGCTTAACTACCCCCTTTGCTACCCCAAAGACTCAAATACCTAAGGCATAAATTTAATGCTTACTAAATCTTCTGTGATATATAACTTACGCAATTCACAAAAAACTTGGGATTCACTCTCTAAAGATTTTAACATGCTAGAATATTGGGAGGCATCTAAAAAACTGAAACATAATAGAATGAAAAGTCTTTCACTTTGGCTCAAAAATGTAACTTCACTAGTACAAGATTAAGGAGTTATGGCTAGACAATATTTCATTTGAAAAAGACTTGATGATATTAGGGGAATACATTATTAACTTATTGCATTATTAACTCAATATGAGTTAATAATGCAATATTGCAGCAATGAAAATGAATGCAATCTTAGACTTCATTAAAAGGTTTTGTGTTCAAGGTTGAGTAAGGTCATGATCATCATCATCGTCATCATTAATATTACAGTACGTGCCCCTGCTCAGACAATATGTAGAACACTGCATCTGCTTCTGGGTGATATATTTTATGGAAAACATTGATAAACAGGAGAATATATGAAGGGGCAGAGCTACTGGGGTGATGAAGACTCTTAAAATCATGCCGTATGAGAAAGTTCAAAAGGAACTGGTTATTTTTAATGTGGAAAAGAGAAGACTCAGAGTGAAAAAATGAATATACTTAAGTAAATGAAGTTTCACTTGTCCTGCTGGACCTCAGAAGACAGCAGAGCTGAGAAGAGTGAGTGCAACTTGCAGTGATTCAAATTTAAATGTGACATAAGACAAAATAAAACTCCCTATTAATTAGAGCTATTGAAAAGTAGCAAGTGTTGCTTCAGGAGTTGGTAGGCTCCCCAGCCTTGTAGGTTTTCAAGTAAAAACTGGCTGACAAATTGTTGAGTATGGTATACAGTAATGGGAATGTTGTCTTGTTTTTTTTTTGTTTGTTTGTTTGTTTTTGTTTTCAAGCGATGATTGGATTAAATAGCAATAACATCCTAATGCAGCCATGGTAGTCTGAATCTCTAAAAAAAGATTTTAGAAGATCTTCCAAACTAAGACTTGCTTTCTGCAATGGACCAACTACTGTATGACCTCTTAAAGAATCATCCTAAAAATGTTTGTGCATAGGAGAGAGAGAGAGAGAGAGAGAGAGAGAGAGAGAGAGAGAGAGAGAGAGAGAGAGAGAGAGAGAATCAGACTTTAAATGTGAGATTTTTTTGGTTTTTATTTTGTTTTCCCTTCAGGCAGACAACTGAAAGAGATAACTTCTCTTACGTCTCCTTCAACATCTAGAATTCTTCAATTCTTCCTGACCTTACCTGTGTGACTTGCGCTGCTCCTTCTCTCTGCCTTTTCTTCTATTGGATACCTCTAGATCCCTTGCTATGGTTTTGTTTAACTACTACTAGAACCAAATCTAGAAAACCTGTGATGTCAGTACCTCACAAAGAGTCTTGAACATGACAGTTCTTTAAACTATTCTTTGCTGAACTGACTCATTGCTGATCTCACACACACTGTCTCTTTTTATCCATTCTCATATGACTCCCACGGCAACTCCACTCGGGTATTTATTTTGCTATGTTCTCATCTTACTATCTCCCCACAGGTATTGTAACTAATGAGACTTTAGATGTCATCATTCCCAAGTGCTTTTTTTTCCTTCAGTTTTCTGATGGGAGTCTAAAGAAATCATATCTATTGAGGTATGATTCTGTCACAGTAGAATTTAGAGACCACTAGAGATTACTGGAGTTGATACTTTGCTAGAGGTTATAAACTTTTCACCTTTCTGCACATGCCATCAACCATCTATTTTGCCTCCTTGAAAGAACAGCCTCGTGATTATAAAGAAATTCTTCCTTCCTTCTTTCTTGCACAGTTCCTCGGGAGATTCTGAAAGCCTTCATTGCCAAGCTCACTTTATTAATCAATGGGCAATAGTGGCACACCATGAAAAGACAACAGAATCTGGTGAAAGCAGGGTTGGATAATAGCATGGCTTCTTAACCTGGCCTATGGATCAATTTTAGTGGAGAGGAGTGCTGGAATAAATTTTCTTTTCATTAACCTAAAACTGAAATTTAGCATTTTGTTTAATTACTTATAAACCTTAATCTAAGAAGTGGTCCTTGGGCTTTGCCAAACTGCCGAAAGTGCCGCTGAGACACAAAAGTTTAAGAATGCCTAATTGGGCATCGCAGAACTTGGACACCAGTCTTGGCTCTCCAACTTACTACTCGTGTAATTCTTGGTAAATGACTTAACCACTCTTTGACTCAGTTTCACTTCCTCAAAACCGATGACATTGGACTAGGTGATCTCTAAGGTCCTTCTCAGCTCTAAAGCGATGCTCTTCTATTCCATTCATTTAGAATTCCTCATCATTCAGAGACTGCCCCTCTTTCTCACAGATAGTTAGTCATGAGTAAACAAATTAAAAACAAAGTTCTGCATCCCATCATGCTAATTCCTCTGTGAAGGCATTCATGAATTGTGGGTACTGTATAGCAGTGGGTGTGGGCAGGGGATGACATGTTTCACATGAGTATATGCAATGCAGTGAGTGCATGAAATTATAGTACAAAGGACTCAATGAGAAAAAGTGCCTTTGGAGTGACAGGCTCTCCTTCAAGGAGAAGAAAAACCCAATAATTTATGCCAGGAGAGGTACTATAGGGCTCATATTTTAGCAGGCAGAACTCCTTAGCATTGCTATAAGCAAAGATCTTGTAGGAAGGATATATTAATCCTTCCCATGCTTCACCATTAATATTGTTTATTAGGCCCCAAGAAGAGGACATAAAACCTTAATGTCACTTTCTCATATTCGGTTTTTTTAGATTCTTCCTAAAAATCCAATGATATCTACCAACTTAATATGATTATATACAGAGATTAGAAGATGGCTGATTTTTAGAGATTAAGTTTTGCATCAACCAGCATTTGCTACCTGACACAAACTGTACAGAGCAATGATGTTCTTGGTTATGAGGGACTCAGGCATGGCAGGGGAAAGAGGAGTGTTCAAACTAATGAGAGCAATCTCTTCCACCTGGACCTGGACCAGGGGCAAGGGAGTGTAAGCAAAGAGTCTCAAGGGAGTTCTGAGACTCACAGAACACATCAGAGAGTCTTAGAGACAGTAGGAGACAAAGAGATCATGTGGTTCTTTGCTCTCACTTTATAGATGAAGAAATTGAGGGCTTTCCCAAAGTAAAAGAAAAGAAATCTGTAATGAGAATGCATTTCACCTGCTTTCTAGGTCAGCACTTACTCATTCAAGTGATACTTCAAAAAAAGGTTCTCCCTAACCCCAAAAGTCATTTTTCTCCCATTAATAACATTTATTTATGCCTTTTAAAAACATAAGACTAATATCTGAATGTTGAATTCCTCATTGAATTCCTCCATAAAGGAAATGTTTGAGCAAAAAACAACATAAAAAGACCATGTCTAGCATCATTTATTAAATACTATTTTCAAAGCACTTTATTAAGTGTTGGAGATACAACAGAAAAATCAAATATTCTCTGATCTCAAGGAGCTCATATTCTGATAAGGGAGATAACAGATGAGGAAAGTTTTAGTTGAAAGTCAGATAGAAAGGTACCATGTTCCTTAGAGTGTAGGGGAAAAACCTATAGAAGGTAAAGCCTCTTCCTTAATGGTATTTCCAATGATAAAATCATAACATTTCTAATGTTGATCCATAGGAAAACACCAAGGATTCTCTTGAAAAGAACTCTGTTGTGGAGATCTTCAATAGATGTGCAGTAGTGCAGTGGGATAGACTGCCAGGCTTGGAGTCAGGAAGAATCATTTTCATGAATTCAAATCTAAGGGTAGATGCTTGTCAAGGTGGTGGTGATTTGATTTGACCAATACATCTGCTCCCAACCCCTATCTCTCCATCTGTGTGTCCTGCTGCTTTAGCTACTATCTAACTTTCTCTTCTCAAAGCCACATTTTTTTCCTTCTAAGAGGAGTTCTTGCTTCCTCTTCTCAGGAACTGATATTGCGTATAAAAATTAATCATGTTAGTGGACAGGTTAATATCATTTTCCTTGAAATGATTGTAGTCGTTGTAATATTCTTCTCATGCTGTTGTATCGGCAACTTCTAGCTGGTGCCCAATGGAGCCCAACAGAATGACTGGTATATAGTAGGTGTCTGATGACTGTTGGTGGCTTGGTCACTGTTTTGCTCTCTTTCTTCTCCATGAGTTCAAATAAGACGTCCCATATTTCTCATAAGTTTTCATATTTGTCATATCTACTGCCTAATAATAGTCAATTATTCTTATAGACCACAGTTTGTACCACACTTCACCCAGTGCTTGGCTTGAAGCACATATTTAATAATTATATGTTGACTTGTTGACTACTCAGTCAATAGACTCTATGTTTCTAGCGTGGCAGCCCTCACGGTAAATCTTGAAGAAAATGTGTGTGTGTGTGTGTGTGTGTGTGTGTGTGTGTGTGTGTGTGTGTGTATGAACGGCTAATGCAAACAGCCCTTCAATATTTCTTTTCACTCCAAATATTGGACATCCGCATTGTGATTTCTTTGAACTGTTTTTTTTTAATTTCTTACAAAATAGATTTTTTTTTGCTTTTATATCACCTAAATTTCCCAGTACTTCTTCCTTCTATCCCTCCCTGGGAGAGGATAAAGAACAGAAATGTAGGGATGGTGGTGGGGAAGATAGTTCAGCAAAACCAGCACATTAATCAAATCAATATTGAATGCATTGTCTCATGCCCATATTCTCCCAACCCTTAAAAAAAAGGTTATGTCAGAAATCTTTCTAGTATTGGCACTCCTTAGACATTAACCCACCCATGAAGAAAAAACTTTCTGCTACAGTTTCATTGTCTTCTCTACCCTAATTTGAGGTGTAGAAAACTAATACCACCATAATAATACCTGATTTTAAAAGAAACAAAGACAGATATAGTAGAGCCCATCCCATACAAGTCTACTTCCTATCATGAAGTGTTAGGTCATATACAGAAAAATGTATAATATGCAAACTGTTGGATTTTTGTTGCTGTTATCCTTGGTTGGAGAGAGCACTTAGAGGATTCATACTAAATAATAGGTACTTAGAGTTGGAAAGGACACAAAAAGTCACCTGGTCCATACCATGAATAAACTAAGATTTCTTCTATACTATTTCAGACAATTCATCACTCAACTTCTGCCTGGAGACCTCCAGTGAGGGGAAACCCTCTAGTTCCTCAGAGATTCATTCTTTTTAAAGATAATAGTATTAAGTATCCCTGCCCCCCATGATAAACTAAAACCTATTCCTCTTACCTTTGATACTAGTTCTGTTTCTAGCAAACACCAAAATCCAATCTTTCTTACACACCAGAGAATGCTCATCAGAAACATTAGGACATGAACTATGTTTCCCCCTTCCTGTTCCCTTATGCAGGTTATAGATGTATAATACCTTCAACTAATTCTCATGATACATAGACACCAACTCAGCACCATCCTGGATTCATACCTCTGGAGACGCTAAAAGTTATGAATGCCTTTATTAAATAATCTGGATACTTTCCTAAGAGACTGTGCACAGTGAAGCAATATCCATGAAAAAACAATAAGAATACACAAAAAAGATCAGAAAATTTCTTGGGCAGGGAGCTGCATCTGCATCCATGATTTCATCTTTGTGGCAGATTCCCAATATGGAATCTCTTCACTGTTTGAGATCAACTATTTACTCATAACAGTCTGAAAGTTTCTTTGAGCCCTGAGGAGTTAAATGTTTTACCCTTAGTAGTAATGGTACTTATATTACTAACCTTAAGGATGATGGTGATGAGAGCTAGCATTTATGATAAATAGAATGCAGATGAAAATATTAAGAAGATAGAGGAAGAAGAGAGGGCTGAGCACATATAGAATTGCTACTATATTCTAAACATAGTGATAATCACTTTTAATATAAATTACGACTTTTATGATTGTCACAGCAATACTGTGAGGTACAAGCTATTTTATCCCCATTTTACAGTTGAGGAAACTGTAACAAACAGAAGCTGTGACTAAAGCAGGGTATGAATCCAGACTGAATTCAGTTTTTCCTAACTCTAGACAGCAAAGAACAAGTAATTAGTGAGAATTGATGGGGGTTACTAAGAAAAGATCATGAAAAGTTGCTAGAGTGCTTCAAGGAGTCCAGGGTGATTCAATTTCTCAATAGTGAGCAGGTTTAAACTCCAGAACAGGGGAATGTTGCTCCAGAATGGGGAAACAGTTGTGGAGCAGAAGATGTAGGAGGGGGTTGGAATTACATCTTTGTCAACATTGAAATTCAAGGAGCTAGCAATGGAGGGAGTGAGTTTATCAGAAGGGAAAACTGACGCTCAATATAAGATTTTTAAATGGGAACGCAAGGAATGCGAACGTTCAGAATTGGAGAAGAGACACTCTGCCAGTTTGGAGGTAAAGAGTTAAGTGAATATCATCAAACCATGTCAAGTTTCCCATAATGGAAGTGGAAACAGAGATGTCCTCTTGGAAACCAGGGAAACAATAAGGGTTTATTAGTGGAATTACACATTTAGAGGTCACCCTTGTGCAGGAAGGAGATTTCAGAATAGCAAAGTACTGAGGAGTAACAGTAAGACTAGATGTGCTCAATACTTTCTTAGATTCTTTGAATCCTTTAAAAAAGGACTTTCGAGTTGATGTAGTACCTTTTTGCAGTTTTCTGGGACACAGGAGCTAGATGGCTCAGTGCATAGAGTGCTAGGTATAGAATCAGGAAGACTTGAATTCAAATCTGGCCTCAGATATTTACTGATAGTGTGACCCTGGGGAAGTCACTTAATTTTGGTTTGTTTTAATTTACTGGAGAAGGAAATGGCAAACCACTTTGCCAAGAAGACCCCATAGACAGTCTAGCCTGCTATGAAAGAGTTGAACACAGCTGAATTTAAGAAAAGCAAAATTTCTGGGACACTTGTTATTCAACATCTGCCTGAACTTGTATGGATGAAAAATTCCTTATATTTTGGCAATAACAGCTTGTTCCATAGCTGGACATCTCTAAGCTTGATCAGCCAAGTAGACTACAGTGGGGAAAATGTACCACAAACTAGGAAAGTTTACTTCAGGGGGAAGGAGAAGGAAGCTGTAGAAAACCAATGAAAAGGAGAATTATAGTCCATAAGTGCCCTGTATAAGGAGATGGTGAAAATAAAGCTTCACATAATAGAAGGCATGGATAAAGGAGAAAAAAAAGACACAGAAACAGAGACAGAGCCGGACAGAGACAAAGACAGAGATAAAAGTAGTAATATCAGGGAACATATAAAGTAAGAGAAAGAGATTGAAGAATAGTCTGAACACAGTTTGACAGCATTACCAAGAATGGGAAAGATTGGGAAATCGCATTGGAATTGGATTGGGGAAAGATGGCTCTCATGCTGAGCAGGCAACAGGGAGATTCAAGAGTATATGCTTTGGCAAAGAGGAAATCAAACTAATTCTAGGACAATATTGAGAAAGGACCAGGGAAGTACTGAGTAGCGGGTAGTCCTGCAAATATTTAGAGAGGAAGAACTTAGAGATACTCTACTCTGACATTCCACTTACTTTATAAAACTGAGACCTCAAAAAGGAAAGTGAATGGATGACCCTAGTCTCCTGTTTAAGTACCAGTAAAATTTTACTGAGATTGCAAACTAGAAATCACGGCCTTCTTAATCCTACTGTAAAGAATAAGAGTGAGTAACTGATCCCATTCAGACTGTGATTCTCAAACTTGATGATATCGGAATCCCTTTACACTCTTAGCAATTATTGAGGACCCACCCAAGATCTTCTGTTTTTTTTCCTGAATTTCATGGTTACTATATTAGAAATTAAAATGTCTTGCTATTATCATAATAATTTTGACCTCACAGACTCTCAGATGTCTGAGATGATATTTTGAGAACTGTTGCATTAGTTTGGCCACCCAGGATATTTCAGTATCTTTTTACGTCAAAACACTAAATATTCAATCATAAATTATTAGCTTTATTCCTTAAATTGACAAAAAAGTAAAACAATAATACTTGATTTAAATTAAAAAATTTTCAATAAAATCTACCATTTCACAGTGACATTAAGGTATATCTGAGTATATCATGTACTTGTAACTGTATTCTTGAGAGCAATTCCATGTTTCTTTATGACAAGCAGTTGCAATATGGTAAACACTTGGACAGGAAGGGAGAGAGAAATAAATTGGAGATTATTCAGAATAAGGCTAAGATATAGAGTCAAAATGGATAGATTCCTGAGGGTAAGACCAAATGAGATTCACCAATAAAAATCTGAAAAATATTTTATTGGTTTTGCTATCTGTAAGATGAGAGACAAAGCTGTTGAGTGGATAAGGAAGTGGCCTCTGAATCAGGGAAGCTTGCATTTAAGTGTTGACTCTGACTCTAGCTAAGCATGCTAAGTATGTGACCACAGACAAATCATTGAATCTGTGCAAGACTCTAAGGAAGGAATTCTTAGCCTTAACCTTATAACTTTGATGAAAAATAAACAAATGGACAAAAAAAAACCTTAAAAAATTGTGAGAATGGCATTTCACTATACTTGGTCTTCCTCATAATCGTATGTATATAATTTATTTTGTACATCTAAAAACCTTATCCTAAAAAGCGTCTTTTTTCAGTCCAGTGATTAGTATTTTACTGATTGACTGTACCAAATGTTTGCTTCCATATGTGTTTATGCTAAATTTTGTTGGGTTGTTAGCATTGTTTGCTGTTTTTTTTTTTATTCTCCCATATAGTTGGGTGCATCCTTCATCAACACTCAGCTGGATTATACATGGATCTAAGCACCTGCAGTTATCTCCAGGAATACTTCAACAAAAGTCCTGGTGCCACAAGTCTAAAAAATATAAAGACAAACTAAAAATGCAATCTACCATATCAGCAGTAGAGTGGTCCCTGATCAGCAGTAGGGTGGTCCCTGACAGACCTACTGCAGTGATGCCCGAACCTAATGAAGCCTGTTTTCCCAAGGCTCACTGAAAGAAGTTCCCGCAGAATTGTGTTTCTGAGGCTATGACTAGTGCTTTAATATAACTAGAACCTTCAGAGTCAGAGAAAAAAGGAACTCCAGGAGGGTATGGTGTGCCTCACTGATAAAGCACAGTGTGTAAAATGGACAGGACACAACAACAGCCTGGACCTACTGCCTCAAGGGAACCCTTTTCCAGAGAGATGTCAGTGTTCTTTTGGTTTTATGAGGGTCTCTTGATGGTGGGACCAAAGAAAGAAAAATAAATATATAATAAAACAGTCAAACCACACTTGCCAACCAGTTACAAACAATTGATTAAGTACAAATTGGCCAGCTTGGGATGCCTAGGGAGCTTGGCTATTTTCTAGGGCTTCTCTGCCAGGGGACATTGTGGTATTTATTAACACAGAAATTAAAATATATTGTGAGAAATGATTTCTCTTTATCCATCATGAGTCCTCTGAAATTAACACACACCTTTAAATACTGACTGTCTCCAGTCTAGAGAAACCTCTTTTCCTTTACTCTCTGTTATATGGAGCCAGGACACATCTTCAAATATTTCTTCAGATTCTTAGTATCTGTGTGACTTTGGGAACTTAAGCCATCTAACCCCTCCTGTCTTTGGTTTCTTCAAATGTAAAAAGAGAGGGGTTGCACTATGTAGCACTGTAAGAGCATATCCATCTCTGATGTTAGAAATGAAGGTCATCAAAACAGATCATAGTTTTGATAAGCTTCCTACTTGGAGAGAGGCAGGGTTCCCACCACTCCCATACAGGTGCAGGAAGGGGAGCAGGGGAAATTTCTAGTGCCAGGAGCTGATGAAAAATAATCTCTTGTTGAAATGGAAATTGACAGAGGTGTTAGAAGTCATGTGTAGATGATAGAGACAAAGGCAGAAGCATTAATATCAATTTTTCTGCAAATGTAGTCAGCTAAGTTCCATGTTAATAGTGCAGGTGAGACTTCTTCAGCTCCAGTGCTCTGCCCAGTCAGCCCCAGCCATCATTCATCCAGCTGTCAATCAGCATTTATTAAATATTTACACTGTGATAAATACTAGGGATAGAGAAAAGAAAGAAAGAGAAATACAAAAGAGAGAACATGGGAATAATTATGTGCACGCTGTTATCCTATAGAACCATGGACAAACTGCTACTGTATTCCCCTGTACTCTACCCTCTTTGTCCAAGATGGTACTTTCAGCCACAAGACACCTTCCTCTCTCAATGCCCTAAACAGTGAATAAGGGATCATTTGAGCTGCAATGAAGACTTCTTTATGAATGTAAGTAGAGTCCTTTGCAAAACCTAAAGCTATATACATAATTACTCTTAAAACTAACAGGATTAGTATTATTCTGAGATTAAAGTGTGAAAAAAGGACTTCTCTAACACCCTGATGTCATCAGATAAAAGTTGCTTGGCAAAAGCTTATTTAATTGTAGCTAGGTTGTGCAATTGATAGATTGTTGGGTCTGGGGTCAGGAAGACCTGAGTTCATATCTGGACTCATATACTTATTAGCTGTGTGAATCTGGCTAAGTTAACCTCTGTTTGCCTCAGTTCTCTCAACCATAAAACAGAGATAATAACAGAACTTTCTTTGCATGGTCATTGTGACAATCAAATGAGATGATATTTGTAAAGGTTTTAATGGTGCATGGCGCATATAAATGGTGCTATATAAATGCTAATTCCTTTCCCCAATCAATGAAGGAAAGTGATGAATCATCATTATAATTTCTTGATTTATCATAAAGACATTATCTTCCATTAGCTCCATTCTAATTTTCAAGGAATTATTTTCCTCAGTGAACTTTTGGACCTCCTTTTCCATTTTGCCCACTCAGCTTTTTAAGGAATTCTTCTTCTCATTGACTTCTTTTTATCGTTTGGAGTATCCAAATTTAAAAGTGTCATTTTCTTCAGCATTTTGGGTGTTTTCCTTCAGTAAGTTGTTGACTCTTTTTTCGTGATTGTCTTGCATCACTCTCATTTCTCCTCGCAATTTTTCTCTACTTCTCTTACTTGATTTTCAAAATCCTTTCTGAGCTCTTCCATAGCCTGAGATAAATTCATATTTTCTTAGAGGCTTTGGATGCAAGAATTTTGGCTTTGTTTTCTTCTTCTGGTTGTGTATGTTGATCTTCCCAGTGATGAAAGAAAATATCTCTTCACCAAGACAGTAAGAATTTATAGTCTTTTCTTTTTCCTCTATGTGTTCATTTTCCCAGGAAATTACATGACTTTTGAGCTCTTTGTTAAGTGTAAGGCTACAGAAACAGTCTGTGATTCAGCAGTGGCTGCCTCTGCCCTAGGGCTGGGGCCAGAGATGGAACAAGGCCTGGGGTTGAGACTGGACCATGCTTCCCACTCAGCCAGTTTCAGACCCCTCCCACTGACCTTTGAAACTGTCTTTGACATTTGTGGGTTAAGAACTCTGAAAACCACAGCAACTGTCAGCAATTCAGTCCCCTAAGGCCAGCTCTAGCTCCGTCAGTGCTGGTGTGGCCCATGCTGAACTGTGCTCTGCTCCCTGCCCCGTGCAATAGGCCCTTCCTTTTGGCTTTCCAGATTGTCTTGGGCTGGAAATTTACTTCACTTTGTCATTTTGTGGCTTCTGCTGCTCTAGAATTTGTTGAGTCACTTTTTACAGGTTTTTTTTTTGAGGAGTTTGGGGGGAGAGCTCTAGCAGGTCCATAATTCTACTCCATCATCTTGGCCCCCCCTCGAATCATCTTTAATGAACACAGAACTAATATCAAGTATAAAGCACTTAATCTTGTTTAGACCAAGGATTGTATGACTTTTGTCTCTCCAGAGTCTAGAGTCATACTTGACATATGGTAGATACTTAACAAACTCCACTTAACTGATGGAAGGCACTGAGCAAAACCTTAGGGATAATAAAAGGTATGAGATAAAGCCTCTATTCCTAAGGAGCTTATGGCCTGGTAGGCACAGTGGGCATAGATGTGTCAAAAATGATAACTGAGAATTTATTGTGACTTAAATTCTGAAAAGATTTGCATTTTCTTGTTTGAGTCTCATAACCATGTGATGTAGCTACTCAAAATGCTATTTCCCATTTAGAGAGGATCAAACAAAGACTTGAACAGTTTATGATTTATCATAACTCCTCTAATAATTTTCATTAGGGTTATTTGAAAATAGGTCTTCCTAATTTCTAGTTTTACAAGTCTCACATTCTACCATCCACTGTGAAAATTCCATAGTGATAATAATAGTGATGATAGCTATATAGACTACATATAATATTTACTATACAGAAAGCACTAAACACTTTACAAATATCTCATTTTGTCATTAAATCTACCCTAGGACGGAAGTGATAGTATTACCCATAACCCTGGGAAGTTAAGTACTGGTATTATCACTATTGTACCATAGAGGAAATTGAGGCAAACAGAGTTTAAATTACTTGCCCAAAGTCACACTACTAGTAAGTGTCTGAGATTGATTTTGGACTCAAGTCTTCTGATTTCAGACCAGTGCACCACCTACATGCCTCACAATGAATAGCACTCCATTCAAAGATGCAAACTACAAAGGCAGAGCTATACTGGTTAAGATGATGGAAGATTTTGTTAGAATGGGGACTGTCAGACAAAGATTAGCATAGATGGAATTAGACCATGAAGGATGGATTGCACCTAAAGAAATAAGGAATGACTCATGGAAGGGATAGAAGTTAAGGAAAGATAGAAAGGTTGATATAGAAATTGTATTGTCAAGGCACAATAAGAAACCAGTTAAGATAGAAGAAAGCTCATGTAAGTAGTAGCAGAATCCATGGTAATCTATAAAACCTCACACCTCTCTTTATCTTCTAATAAAGTTCTTCTTAGATCAAACTATGGAGGTGACCCCAAGATCTTAGCAGAGCTTCTTCATCTTTAAAGCTCCAAATAAAGGATGAGTGATGGACTCCATGACCATTATCTAAGAATTAGCTCAGTAAATTTTTTCAAAGCTCATCAACATGCTGGCAATAGGATGTAAATTCCTCTGGACACAATAAATCTCCAAGACTATATTCTAAATAAAAGAGGAATAGTACTCTACATCTGGTAAGGGGAGGCTCTCACTAATTAAATCAGGCATTCTTGAAGGAATAAGATATACAGACAGACAGAAAATGTTGCTCAGTACATCAATAATAATATCAATGATCCATCTTCTTCTACAGTACGTTTTATCATTTAAATACGTTTCTGGACAGAACAAAGATGGCAGAGAGAAGAAGGGAAGTTGCCTGAGCTCTCCCTTGTTTCCCTTGGAAACAAAATTAAATCAAGTCTTTTCAGGAATTCTGGAGGGAGAGAATTCACAAAATGATGTAATGAAATAATTTTACAGCATAAGGTAACTTAGAAGGACTTGAGGAAGTGGTATGTCCCCATGGGTCATAGATCAGCACAAGCAGTGTATAGGCAAGGCAGCCAGAGGTTCATCCCCACAGCACAGATAAGCAGCTGAGTATTCACAGGTCTGACTGAGCAGACCAGGGGCACAGCTGGCCACCTATGATGCCTCCAGCCCCAAGCATACTGCCAGCCTCAGATTCAAGGCACAGCAGGTGCATCTAGGCCAGGCTACCCTAGCACAGTGGACAAACTGACAGCCTAATATGCCCCAGTGTAGAAAGCTAGTAACTAGGCCTCTGACCTCCAATTTAAGAACCTTGGGACACTGCCACCTGTATCCTAGTAGCAAAGCTCAACATTTAAAAAATGAATAAAAGCAAGCAAACAAAAAGAACCCTGGAAATAGAAAGGTTCTATGGTGACAGGGAAGATCAAAATACAAACTCTGAAGAGAATAACAATGTCAAAATGCTTGCACAAAAAACCTCAAAAGGGAATATGAATTGGTCTCAAGCCCAAAAAGTACCCTTGGAAGAGCTCAACAAGGATTTTAAAAAGTGAGTAAATAAGATAGAAGGAAAATTGGAAAAAGGAATAAGAATTGTGTGGGGAAAAGGATCAACAGCTTAGAAAAGGAAGCACAAATATTGACTGAAGAAAACAACTCTTTAAAAATAGAACTGACCAAATTGGAAAAAAAAAAATCTGCTTAAGAAAACAACTTCTTTAAAAGTAGAATTGACCAAATTGAAAAGGAGGTACAAAAGTTCACTGAAGAAAATTATTCCTCAAAAATTAGAATTGCGAGGTGGAAGCTCTATTAGGCTTCAAGAATCAGTCAAATAAAATCAAAAGAATCGCACAAATAGAAGAAAAGGTAAAAATGCCTTAGAGGGGAAAAAACTCATAAAAACTGAACTGGAAAACAGATCCAGAAGAGATAATTTAAAAATTTTTGGGTTAACTGAAAGTCATGATTAAAAAAAAAAATAAAAAAAAAAACAGCCTAGATAGCATCTTTCAGAAAAATTATCAAGGAAATCTTCCCTAATATCCTAGAACCAAAGGGGAAAATAGTCATCAAAAGAATCTACCAATCATCTCCTGAAAGAGATCTCAAAATGAAAATTCTAAGAAATATTATATTAAATCCCAAAATGGTCAGATTAAGGAGAAAATTCCATAAGCAATTAGAAAAAAAAAACAATTCCTATATCACAGAGCAAAAGGTAGGATTACACAGGACTTAGATGACACTACATTAAAGGATTGAAGGGCTTGAGATATGATATACCAGAAGGCAAAAGAGCTTGAATTAAAACCAATGAACTAGCCAGCAGAACTGAGCATAATCTTTAAGGAAAAACATAGACATTCAATGGGGAATTCAAATTTTCCTGATAAAAGATTCACTCTGAATAGAAAATTTTATCTTCAAATATAAAACTCAAGAGAATCATAAAACAGAAAAGAAAAACAATGATGATGACATGGTACTCAGAAGATTAAATTGCTTGCATTCCTACATGGGAAAATGATACTTGTAATTCCTAAGAATTGCATCTCTATTAGGAGAGTAAGAAGGAGTATGCTTAGACAGAGGGTGTGCTTATAAGTTGACTTTGATATGATGATAAAATATTAATTAAGCAGTGAAAAATGGTTCTACTAGAAGAAGAGGAAATGGGGAGGCAGAATGGGGTAAATTGCATCAATTGAAAATGCATGAAAGTTTTCTTAGAGTAGAAAAAAAGAAAGGAAGGGATGAGCATTGCTTGACCCTTACTCTTATAAAATTTGACTCACAGTGGGAATAACATACAGTCCATTGGGTAAAGAAATATACCATACCCTATATGGAATAAGGAGGGGAAAGAGGAAGGGATAGGGGCTGATTGAAGGGAGGATGGATTGCAGGAGACAGTGATCACAAGCAAAACACTGGTGAGGAGGAAAAAGGAGAAAGACAAAAAAATTTTTTAAAAAGTGGAAAATAAGATGAAGGGAAATACGCAATGAGTAACCACAATTTTGAATGTGAATGGGATGAATTCTTCCACAAAATGGAAACAGATAGCAGAGTGAATTAAAAACTAAAAGCCTACAATATGTTGTTTACAAGAAATGCATTTGAAGCAAACAGATCCATACAGAGTAAGAGGAAAAGGCTAGAGCAGAGTATATTATAATTCAACTAAAGTAAAAGAAAAAAAGAACAGTCCTGATCTCAGACAAAATGAAAGCAAAAATATATTTAAAGAGAAAAGGAAGGAAACTATATCTTGCTAAAAGCATACATAAGTACTATCAATACTAAATATATATTCATCAAGTGGTAGAGCATCCAAATTCTTAGAGGAGAAGTTAATTGCAATACGGGAAGAAATAGACAGCAAAACTATACTAGTGGGAGACCTCAACTTCCCCTCTCAGAATCTAACCACAAGTTAGTTAGGTGAATCTAACCACAAAATAAACCAAAACCAAAACTATTAATGAGATGAACAGAATTTTAGAAAAGTTAGATATGACAGACCTTTGGAAAACAAATTGAATGGCAATAGAAAGGAATATCCTTTTTCTTGGTGGTACATGGTACCTCCACAAAAATTGGTAATGTATTAGGACATAACAATTTCACAATTCAAAGCAGAAAGGCAGAAAAAATTAAATACATTATTTTCAGATAATGATGCAACAAAAATCACATGTAATAAAGACTATAGAGAGACAAATTAAAAATTTATTAGAAGCTAAATAGTATAATGCAAATAATAAGTTGGTCAAGCAATAAATCATAGAAACAATCAAGTCTCTCATCAAAGAGAATGACAATAACGATATAACAAAATGTATGGCATGTAGCCAAAGAAATACTTAGGGAAACATTTATATCTCTAAATGCTTACCTGAAAAAAATAGAGAAGAATCAATGAATTGGGCATGCGATTTAAAAAGATAGAAAAGGAACAAATTAAGAATCTCCAGTTAAATACAAATTTAGAAATTCTGAAAATCTAAAGGGGGATTAATAAAACTGAAAGCAAGAAAGCTTTTTAATTAATAAAAAAATAGTAAGAAATGGTTTTATGAGAAAATCAGCAAAATATATAAACCTTTGGTTATTTTGATTTAATAAAAGAAAGAAGAAAAACAAATTACCAATATCAAAAATATAAAGGGTGAATTCTCTGCCAATGAAGAGAAAATTTAAAAAAAAATTAAAGGTTATTTTGCCCAACTCTATCCCAATAAATCTGACATCCTGAGTGAAATGGATAAATATTTACAAAACTATACATCGTTCAGACTAATAGAAGTTGAAATAAAATATTTAAATAATCCCATTTTAGAAAAAATAATAGAAATTGAATGAAACATCAATGAACTCCCTAAGAAAAAAATCTTCAGGGCCAGATGGATTTATAGATGAGTTCTAACAAAACTTTAAAGAAAAAATAATTCCAATGCTATATGAATTAATTGAAAGAAATAGGTGAAGAGTAATTTTGCCAAATACCCTTTAGTACACGAATATAGTACTTATACCTAAAGTAGAAAGAGTAAAAACAGAGAAAAAAATTATAGACCAAGTTCCCTCATGAATATTGATGCAAAAACTAAATAGCAAAGAGATCACAGCAATTTATCACCAGAATAATGTGCTGTGACCACGTAGGATTTATACCAGGACCACAGAACTGTTCCAATACTGAGAAACTATCAGCATGATTGACCATATCAATGACACTACCAACGGAAACCATATGATTTTATCAATAGATGCATGGAAATCTTTTGACAAAATGAAGCACTCATTCCTATTAAAAAGACTAGAATATAGGGATAAATTGAGTTTTCCTTTAAATGCTAAGTAATATCTATGTGCAACCATCAGTAAGTATTATCTGTAATGGGGATAAGCTAGCAGCCTTCCCAATAAGGTCAAGGGAGGAATAAAGAATGCCTGTTATCACCACTATTATTTAGTATTTTAAGAAAAAGAAATTGAAGGCATTAGACTGTGCAATGAGAAAGCAAAATCATCACTCTTTGCAGAGGATATAATGGCATGCTTAGAGAAACCCAGGGAATTAACTAAAAACCTACTTGAAACAATTGTCAATTTTAACAAAGTTGAAGAATATAAAATAAACCCTCATAAATCATAAGCATTTCTGTATATTACCAACAAAGCTCAGCAACAAGAGATAAAACGAGAAATTCCACTTAAAATAAATCTAGGTAACATAAAATACTTGGGGGACTATTTGCCAAGACAAACACAGGAACCAAATAAATACAATTACACAACACTTGTCACACGAAGTCAACTTAAAACAACTGGAAAAATAAGTTGATCATGAATAGACTGAGCTAATATAATGAATATGTCCATTCTACATAAATTAATTTACTTATTCACTCCCACACCAAACTACCATAAATTATTTTATAGAGGTAAAAAATATAACAAACTTCATCTTGAAGAATAAGGTCAAGAATTTCAAGGGACTTAATGGAAAAAATGCAAAGGAAGGTAGCCTAGTCATATTATATCTAAAACTATATTATAAAAGCAGCAATCAGTGAAACTATTTGGTACTGTCTCAGAGATAGAGTGGTGCATCTGTAGAATATATTAAATAAACAAGACTCAATAGTAAACACTTATAGTATTCTACTGTTTAATAAATCCAGAGACTCTAGGTTCTTGGATAAGATCACTGTTTAACAAACAAAATATTGTTAGAAAAGCTGGAAAATAGTTTGGCAGAAACTGGGCATAGACCAATATCTCACACTATAAACCAAGATGAGGTCAAAATAAGTACATGATTTACACTTAAATGGTGATGCCATAAATCAATTAGGAGAGCAAGGAATAGCTCAGATCTACGAGGAAGAGGAGAACATATGACTAAAGAAGAAATGGAGAATATTATGAAATGCAAAAAAACTTGTTCATTGTTGAACAAGTTGTGGTATATAAATGCAATACAATACTATTTTGGTATAAGAAATGATGAACATGTGGATTTATGAAAAATCTGGAAAGGCTTCCATGAATTGAAGCTGAGTGAACCAGGAGTAGAGTAGGGCCAGGAGAATATTGTACATGATAAGAGCAACATTATGCAACGATCAACTATGATTCACTTAGCTCTTCTCAGTAATACAATGACCAATCACATCCAGAAGACTCAGAAGGAAAATGCTGTCCACATCCAGGGAAAGTACTACAGGCTCTGAATGGAGATTGAAGCGTACTATTTTCCCTTTTTTTGTGGTTTTTTCCCTTTTGTTCTGTTTCTTCTTTTACAACATGACTAGTGTATAGATATGTCTACATGATTGAACATGTGCAGCCTATATCAAATTACTTGCTGTCTTGGGGAGAGGAGACAGAAGAGAGGGAAGAAGAAAAAATAATGAAACTCAAAAATCTTATAAAATGAAAATTGAAAACTATCTTTACATGTTAGTGTAAAAAATTAAATGTTACTTACCAAAAAATAGGCTAGTTTTAGCATGTAACCCTTATTTCATTTTCTTTTGGTTGAGAAAATTTTCTCCGAGAAGGTAGAGCAAAGAAGGTTAACAATTCTATACCATATCAATTCATCTTATCATATTCCCCTCTATCCTATGTAGTCATAGTAGTAGTAGTAGTGTAGTGTAGTAGTAGTAGTAGTAGTAGTAGTAGTAGTAGTAGTAAGTAGTAATGGTAGTAATAGCAGCGGCAGTTGTGGAAATAATAGTGTTAAAAATTATAAATCACTTTATAAATATTATTTTATTTCATCCTCCCAACAATCCTGAGAAGTATGTGCTAGTTTATTCCTATTTTAAAGATGAGGAAACTGAGACTGAGAAAGATTAAATGATTTGCCCAGATTCTCATAGCTAGGAAGTGTCTGCAGTAGGATCTGAACTGAGGACTCCATGTGCTATGATCATTTCACTGTTCTAGTTGCTTCAAATCTAATCTGGTCCCTTTCCTTTTCCCTCCATTTCTTTCCAATTGAATTTAGCAATGCTATTCACAATCAGAGCAATGATATACATTTATGTATCTATCCATTTGTAGATATAGACATAGATATACATATAATTATATCTCTATCTCTCTATCCATCTGTCCATCCATCCATCCATCCATCCATCCATCATCTATCCATCTATTTATCTATCTATTTATCTATCTATCGCATGAAAGGAACCAAAATGTACAACTGTAGGTCATCTCAAAAACTCCACGTCAATTGTCTCTTGCTCTTGGGAAAATAATCTGGAAACCTGGCCCCAGCTTTGGCAGCCATAGCATTAACTTAATGTACAGTCTCTGGAAGGGTTCCAGAGAAGAGTAACAAACATGATAAAGGAGACAGAGGAGACTTATGAGGTAAGATTAAAGAATATAAATGGGCATTGCTTGCCTAAGTGAGTACATGCTAATAGTCTATAAATATTGAGAAGGTGTAAATACTCAGAAGGCATCATGCCATACATAGGAGATATGAGATACAATTAGAAGGAAGGAATATTTGGCCACCACATATGAGTGGACAATGGGTACTTAAGAATGATTAGTTAAAAGAATAGGTTCCATTGAATGTGTTAGAAGTTATTTTTCTAAAGAAACTTACTCAGGCAGAAAAGTGGGAGGAAGGGTTGTTCATTGTACTGACTTTGGATTCAGAGGACCTGTATAGTAATCGAAATTATGATACCTACTGCTCATTTCTCTTACATATAAATGGATGTTCAATTAGGTTAAAATAAATAATAAATTAAATAAAGCAATGTCCTTGAAGTACTGACAGATGAATCAGGCTAGACTGAAAGCAATTGACATTCCATGGATGTGCTTTATGTTAGATGATAGCTATAGCTGTTATTTTATCTAAGCATGGACTGCCAGTGTAGAAACTCTCTCCACTGATACATGCTGACAACTCATTTGTAACTTTAAGTTATAGAGACTTGTCTCAGTCACTGAGAGATGAAGTGACTTGCTCATATCCATACATTTAGTAAATATAAGAGGCAGGGGTTGCCTCTGTGACATCATACAAGTCATTTAACACCCCTTCACCAAAATTCCTGAGGGCAGCGAGATGACTCAGTGGATAGAGGGCTGAACCTGGTCTCAGACATTTCATAGCTGTGTGGTGCTGGGCAAGTCAGGCAACCTTGTTTGACTGTTTCTTCATCTGTAACAAGAGATGGAGAAAGAAATGGCCAAGTACTCCAGTGTCTCTTAAGAAATCCCCAAATGAGGTCATAAAGAGCTGGACACAATGGAAAAATGACTGAACAAAAATGAGTTTGCTCAGTTACAAAATGAATGGCAAGTTACCACAGTTGTATTTCTCCTAATTAGTGTTATCCCTTAATCCCCACATACTTTGCATAGCCAATGTCTTGATTAGTGCAGTTCAGAAGGTGACAGAATTCTCACTATTTTTTGAAAAGAGTAAATTGTCTAACAGGAAGACCATGCCATTTATTTTTTTTAATCTTTTTTTATTTTTTTATTCATTCATTCATTTATTTATTCATTCATTCATTCATTTATTTACTTATTTATTTATTCATTTACTCATTCATCTATTTATTTATTTATTCATTCATTTATTCATTCATTCATTTATTTATTCATTCATTCATTTATTTATTTATTTAGCTTTTTACACTCATTTTCACAAAATTTTGAGTTCCAAATTTTCTCCCCATTTGTCCCCTCCCCCACCCGAATACACCATGCATTCTAATTTTCCCTATCACCAATCTGCCCTCTCTTCTATCCTCCCTCTCTTCTCTTGTCCCCCTCTTCTCTTTTGTCCTGTAGGGCCAGATGACTTTGTGTTCCCCATTACCTGTATTTCTTATTTCCTAGTAGCAAGAACAATACTCCCAGGCTCTGATCCCTCAGGGGGTTTATTCAGAGACCTTAGGTAATGGAGCTCCTGCTTGCTCCAGGAGTTCCAGGCCGCTGCTGCTGCCTCTGCCGCTGCCTCCCAAGGGGACTCGAGTCACGGAGACACCCCGCTCCCCTCTTGGCCAGTCCAGATGTCTCGCTCACTGATCTGGAGCGTCTGTAGGTGGAGGGTCCTTCCCGGCCTCTGGAGGTTCTGTCGCTGAAGCCTGCTTGGATCTGCTCCTCTGGGGTCACGCGGCCAGGGCAGCATAGGGGTGGGCTCTGCTTTCTGGGGCATGATGGACCCCTGGGGAAGGCTCTCCAGGGTTCTCTGGAATGGAAATCTTTTCCACTGTGTTTCTGCACACCTTGCAGTGCTCCAGAATTTGTGGGGAGTTCTTCTTGCAGGAAATATAAGGGCTGTGGTTTCGGAGCTAGCATACGTGAGTCTTTCTACTCTGCCATCTTGGCTCCACGCCCCCCCCCTCCCCCGACCAAACCATTTATTAAGCAGTATATAGTAACTGAGAAGAGCAGAAGTGGGACTGGCCAGTTGGTCTGTTGAATCCCAGTCCTCACCCTTGGCCAGTGATGTATGTCTTCTGCCTACATACATAATTCAAATCCCAAGTGACAAGCAGGCATAACTCTATGCATCATGGGAACATGTACTTTTTTTTACCTAAATAAACAAATTACTAGAGAAACACATTTTTTCTCGATCTTGATTCAAATTAAAGTGTATTTTACACTTTCAATGGATTGTAATACATACAGACAGACATATATATATATATATATATATATATATATATATATATATATATATATCTGACAAAGTAGCAGAATGTAGAGGTTCAGGAAAGTTTTTCTTTTCCATTAGCTTAAAATTTTAATTTTGGAAAGTTCAGATATTGGTCTAAATGACAAAACTGAGATTTTAAATACCATCATGTAGGAGAAATTCTATGTCTTTTGATGGATGATAACTGTAAGAGGCTTGTGCTACTTACCCTAAGGGGAGTACAATATACTCTTCTATAATTTCCTTAACATATGGTCTATGAGCATGTGAAGTGGAAAACATTTCTTGGATGATTCTTGTTTTATATTCAGACATGCTACAGCAAAACCTACAGAATCTGAGAGTTTGAGTTAACCAGACAGGAATTCCTTTGCCAGCATCCTCAGGAAGTGGACATTTGGAATTTGTTTAAAGATTTTGACTATCTGGAAACCCACTATCTTCCAAGACATCCTCCTTCACTTTGGGGTAGCCATAATTATTTGGAAGTGTTGCCTTGGATCAAGATGAATTCTGCCTCTCTGCAATGTCCTTCCACTGATATTTATTCTGACCTCCATGGTGAAGCAGAACAAATTTAATAACTCTTCCATGTAACAGTCTTTTACATACTTTTTTTAAAAAGGCATCTTGTCCTTTTTCTAACTTTTCTTAGAAATGGAGAAAGAAACAAAGCATTAGAGAGAAAGACTGAAAGGGACTGAGTGAATCAGAGACACGGAGACAGGGGAAAAATGAGGAAAATTTAGAGAAATTTTCACATCAATCAAGACTGATAGTAAAGATACATTCCACACCCATGGTGAAACCTCTAAAAACTGGAGGAGGTGTTCTTTTCATATCTTTGTCAAGGCCAAGTTGGATCATCATTTTTGCCTAACATTCATTTTTGACAGTCACTTAGCCAATAACCCTAGTGTTATTTTCCCTTCAGACTTCCTTGGATTATTACAGCAACAAACAGGTATAGAAATTCCATTCTGATCTCTGAATCCCTACATCCACATAATTATTTTCCCCCTTACAATGTGACATTCCCAACGCATTGTTGATCCCACTCAACTTATCCTCTGCTTTACACTCTGACTTGGATCCTGCTTTGGACTCTACCTACCTTTCCCCAAGTATGTATTACCTCCAAGTATGGGAAATGCCCTACCTAATGAGAAATGTCTATTCACCGTGAGTGATCAATCAATTGATCCATAAGTATTTAACAGATGACAACTATATACCAGTCATTTCCAGAAATGCTTATAAAATAATTGCAATGTCCAAGAGAAATAAGGTGCTGCTTCAGGCCATTAGACTCTCAACTTCCCCTGCATTTGATAAATGATTTTTTTAAAAAGAAGGGGAGAGGAGAGAGAGGAAGGGGAAAAATCTCTTTCTCAAGCAATTTGATTATTAGGTCACTTCAAGAGAAGCAATTTGAGAAAACAGCAATGCCTCTAGGGAAAGTAAAATAATAACAAGAGCTACTAAAATAGCACCTTTTCTCTTCAAAGCACTTTATAAACAAGAAGTAATTAGGCCAATTAAAACTCGGGAAACGAGTCTATTTAGACACAGTTTCCTTCCATACAAAGTACTTCTGCCATGTCTCTCTCACCTCATTTTTATTACAAAAAATGCTCCTGGGAGGATAAGATGGCCACAAATTATTCCCATCTCTAAAAATGCTTAACGATCTTGACCTCCTGACTGTTAATCAACAAAGAGAAGCCCCTCATTTCTTCTTCTGGGTTATTTGTAGACACAAATTCTGTCTTATTCTTGCTATTCTTGCTATTCTAATCTCTTATTCTTGTTTAAGCCAGTGACGCTTCTAAGGTGCCCTTACTGATTCTAGATAAGCAAACACTTACCAGAATCCTCCCTACAGAGAACTAAGTATAATGATTTTGCTTAGAAACACACAGAGAAATGGAACTTGCAAGGGCAGAATTGCCATTTTGGTTCCATGGCCAGGAGAAAGGGGAGAGAATGAAATGTGTCACTGGGTAGCTTCCCGTTGTAATTAATGATTCTTACTAACTACTAAGTTCAATTGTTCCTATGTTTCTAGAGAAAAAATACTATCAGCACCCTTTAATTATTGTTACCCTTGGAAAAGCCTCAACTGTACCATTCTGGTACAACTAATCTAATAGCTATAACTCTTCATTAAATGCATTAAAATATGCTCAAAGAAAGCTATGTGGTTTGTTATAAATAGATTCCAAAACCAAAAGGGGCTAGGGTAGACAGATTGTAAAACATATGATACATGTCAATATAACAGGGGAAAGTACAGACTTGGGGGGTCAGATAGCCAAAACTTCAGGATGACAGATATATAGGTAGAGAGACAGAGAAGATAGACAGATAGATAGATAGATGGATGGATAGATAGATAGATAGATAGATAGATAGATAGATAGATAGATAGATAGATAGATAGATAATCTAGACCCCCTTTTTAAACACTATGTGATCAGGCATTGTGCTAAGCCTTATGAATGAATGAATAAAAATCAAACATATGCACACATATGTTTGTTATAGGTGTGTGTGTGTGTGTGTGTGTGTGTGTGTGTAATTATGGAAGAAGAAACATAGTCTCTAGCTTCAGAGTTTGAATTATAATGGGGCAATATAATATAAAAATGAGTCTGGACAGGAGATGGCAACAGCATGTTTGCAAGATTTTTAAAGTCTGAAAGCAAGAGCAGAGATAACAGCTGATCCAGGAGAAAAGAGATCATAGCTGAACACTTCTCCAAATGGAAGGTACAAGTTGGAACTCAACAAACAGAGGATGAATCTGGAAAGGTGGAATTATCTCCAGAATGAAAAAAAGAAAGTGGGGTGGTGGTATAAAATTCAAGATAGTTAGGACTGGAGTCAGGAGTTGAGCTCAGAAAGCAGTGTACTGTTCCCTAACAGGTTAAACTAACCAGTGGGCTAAGTAATCAGGGTAGACCCAGAATGTAACTGGCTTAGATACAAAGACACAAAGTCTTTTTAGATCACCTGTAGTTTGGATCCTACCCTGAGGTTTGTTCCTCCATTAGCTTCTCATTCATTGTGTGCTATGTCAAATGCACTGAATGAAAGAAGACTTTCTAGAACTAAAGTGGAATGAACTGGAGTAGTGAGGAGAGGGGAGGAGCACTGATGGTCAGATGATTTCTAGTTATTGGTATGAGATAAAAGTAGGTTGGCATAATGTAGAAAGCATGTCTTAAGAACATGTCAAATTGGTTGCACATAGTTGGAACTTGTCTGCATAGAAATGGCACCTGAGTGTTAGGTGCTGGGGAAGCAGCATTGAGATTTCATACGGGAAGATGTAATACAGAGTAGGGAAGAGATCCAGAAGGAGCTAACAGGGAGCTGTCCCTTGGAGCACAATCAGTAGGCCAAGGTTTGTCCATGAGGTAGGGAGATTTCATCATAGTGACAGGCTCTGTCTGCTCTGACTAATCTTATCATTAAACTTTATGGGTTTCCTTTAAGGTAAGTGACATCCTGTCATGACTAAGCAATCTTTAGAACTGCCCTTTGGCTGGTTGATCTTCAAGGCTGCCTAAAGTTGGGATCATGGATTGTGGTCATAACAAGGGAGACTACAGTTAGAATCCTGGCTCAACCACCTGTTTAGCTGTGACCTTCTACAAGTCACTGACCTTTTCTAAGTCTCAGTTTCCTCATTTATAAAGTGGAAATGAAAATACTATCACACCTCATGACTAGCCTTCCACTCAGGAGAAAACGGCACAATAATACCTATAGCATTCTTTGTAAATGTTCTATAGTGCTATTGAAAGATCATCCATTTTCATATTTTCATTTTTTAAATAACAGTAATGAGATACAAAAAATAGTAGTTGAATCGATGAGTAGAAGTTACAAAAAAGCCAATGTCAGTTCAACCTAAGGAAAGATTTTGTTACAAGTAAACTATACAAAGATCAAAATAAGAAACGAAAATATCATATACAATATTTTATCATAAACACATTTTGGTGCATGAATCTGAGAAGAAATGATGAACATGAAGACTTAGAAGAACATAGAAAGATACAGAATGAAGTTAGCAGATCCACTTAAAAATCATTACCACAATGTACACAGAAATAAAAGCAACAATATTAGAAAAAAGAGAACTGAATATTTGTTGATGCCAAGAACAAGACTTGGTTGCAGACAATAGCTAAGAATTTGCTCTCTTTTTTCTATAAATTTAATTAATTTGTTTGTTTTCAGTTTTCAACAATCTTTCATAAGTTTTAAATTTTCTCCCTCTCCTTCCCTCCTCCCTCTCCAATACGGCGTGAAATCTTATATGGGTTCTACACATACATTCTTGTTAGACACATTTTCACATTAGTAATGTTGCATAGAAGTATTAAAAGAAATGGGAGAAACCATGAGAAAAACCAAAGCCAGACAAAACATAACACAAGAGAAAATAGCCTGCTTCGTTCTACATTCCAATTCCGTAGTTCTTTCTCTGGACATGGATGGCATTTTGTCCCAAGAGACCTTTGGGAATGTTTTAGGTCCTTGCTTTGCTGTGAAGGGCTAAGTCTATCAGAAATAGTCCTTGTACACTGTGGCTGTTACTGTGCATAATGTTCTCCTGGTTTTGCTCATTTTATTTAGCATCAGTTCAATTAAGTCTAGGATTTTCTGAAGTCCACTTATTTGTCATTTCTTATAGCCCAGTTGTATTCCATTACATTCATATACCATAACTTGCTAAACCATTCCCCAATTGATGAGCATTCCCCCAATTTCGAGTTCTTGGCCACCACAAAAAGAGCTGCTATAAATATTTTTGTACCTGTGAGTCCTTTTCTTATTTTAATGATCTCTTTGAGATACAGTCCTAGAAGCGATATTGCTGGTTCAAAAGGTGTGTGTAAATTTTTGCAGCCCTTTGGGCATAGTTCCAAATTGCTCTCCAGAATGTTTGGATCAGATCACAGCTCCACCAAAAATGAATTGGGGCTCCAACACTCCCACATTCATCATCTTCCTGTTTTATCATGTTGGTCAATCTGATAGGTGTGACATGGTACCTCAGTTGTTTTGATTTGTATCTCTCTAGTCAATAGTTATTTAGAGCATTTTTTCATATGACTATAGATAGATTTAAGTTTTTCTTCTGAAAACTACCTATTCATATCCTTTGATCATTTATCAATTGAGAAATGACTTGTATTCTTGTAAATTTGACACGGTTCGTTATGTTTTAGAAATGAGTCCTTTTTCACTGACAATAGTTGTAGCAATTCATTCCCAGTTTTCTGTTTCCCTCCTAATCTTGGTTACATTGGGTTTGTTTGGGTAAAACTTTTCAATTTAATGTAATCAGAATTACCCATTTTGCACTTTATAATGTTCTCTATCTCTAATTTGGTCATAAATTTCTCCACTCTCTGTAATTCTGATGAATGCACTATCCCTTACTCCCCTAATTTGTTTATAGTATCAGCCTTTATACCTATATCATGTACCCATTTGGGCTTTGTTCCTGTGTAATTAGCTCCATTCTTTTATAGCAGTATAGAACACTCTTGTTATAGAACAGTGGATACACAGTCAGGCAACATGAATGTGGAGATAAGATTTCCTAAATGACTTTTCTTCCATTTAATTTCTTTGTTACTAGGGCATAACTCACAGGGGGATATATTTGGAAATTAAGGTGATTTAAAACCAAAAGCCATTAATAAAATATTAACAGTGATGAAAAAATTAAACCTAGACAAATCTTAAAGAACCAGCTTTTGAAAATAATGAGTTCTTCATTACTAATGATTTTTAAGCAAAGTCTCCACTGACTACTCTTTGTTTTTCTGTAGTGTAGTTTTGTTATTCAGGCTGTAGTAACTGACCTCCAGAGCTAACTTTATAGGATTCCATGAATTCCCTAGTGTGGACTTCAACAGCTTAAATTTTATGCAAATCTCCCCAGTGGAAGAGAAAACTTTTTCAGGAAAAAAAAGGTTCCAAATTCAAGATAGAAAACTCTCTGTCTCCTTGGGGAATGTCAGTAGTAGTTTTAGGCATATAGAGCTGCCTGTCACCAGGTTTAGTCTGTCTAACAGCTCATTTATAGCCTTTCCACACTAATTAAAACAGCACAGTGATCTGGGAAATTGTTGGGAAATGCCATCAATATTATTGACTGTGTTTGCAATGCCAACCTATCTCAGGGAGTCTTCAATGACAACTCAGAATTTCATGCACAAAGAATGGGAGAGAGCCAGAGTGGACTGCCACTAGAGGCTAATGGCAGGACCATTAAACCCAACCTTGGTGATGGCTGAAAAAAAAAGAAAAATCAAAATACAAACACGCTCTAAATAGCAGGACTGGTGAGGTATTGAGCTGAAATTCTGTACCCTTGGGCATACATCTGATGAGGAGTTCTCTTGCCCTTTGTTAATTGGAAAGGAAATAACCCATATGTGAAAGAATCATAGGAGCATAAGCTTATAAACCCAGAGCAGGAAGGGACAATAAAGAATTTTTAGTCCAACCCTAACATTTTACAGATGAGGAAACTGAGGCCCAAGGTTATTGAGTGATTTGCTCAAAGTTACATTTAGGCAGCATAGGAATCCAAGTCATCTGACATTTACCCAGGAATCTTTCTATTGTATTACAAGTTCCTTATTTTAATGCCACCTGAAATGCTCCAACAAAGTTGTTATTCCAAGAGGAAGAGCACTACAAGTGAACATGATGAACTCCTAGACATTGGAAGGCATGTGGAAAGTTAAAGTAATAGTAATAGTGAGAGCTGTGATAATAAATGTCACAATAATATCAATGATAGAAAGAATAAAATACATAAAACTCACTGAAGAAAATAGTTCTCTCAAGATTAGAATGGAACAGATGGAGGCTAATGACTTTCTGAGAAACCAAGAAATCACAAAACAAAACCAAAAGAATGAAAAAATAGAAGATAATGTGAAATATCTCATTGGAAAAACAACTGACCTGGAAAATAGATCCAGGAGAAACAATTTAAAAATTATGGGACTGCGTGAAAGCTATGATCAAAAAAAGAGCCTAGACATCATCTTTCATGAAATTAACAAGGAAAACTACCCTGATATTCTAGAACCAGAGGGCAAAATAAGTATTGAAAGAATCCATCGATCACCGCCTGAAAGAGATCCAAAAAGAGAAACTCCTAGGAACATTGTGGCCAAATTCCAGAATTCCCAGGTCAAGGAGAAAATATTGCAAGCAGCTAGAAAGAAACAATGCCAGTATTGTGGGAATACAATCAGGATAACACAAGATCTAGCAGCTTCTACATTAAGGGATCGAAGGGCATGGAATAGGATATTCCAGAAGTCAAAGGAACTAGGACTCAAACCAAGAATCACCTACCCAGCAAAACTGAATATAATACTTCAGGGGAAAATCTGGTCTTTCAATGAAACAGAGGACTTTCAAGCATTCTTGATGAAAAGACCAGAGCTGAAAAGGACTTTCAAACACAAGAATGAGAAGCATGAAAAAGTAAACAGCAAAGATAAGTCATAAGGGACTTACCAAAGGTGAACTGTTTACATTCCTACATGGAAAGACAATATTTGTAACTCTTAAAACGTTTCAGTATCTGGGTAGTTGGTGGGACCACACACAGATGTACATGCACACACACATGCACACACATGCACACACATGTACACGTGTGCATGCACACACACATGCATGCACATACAGAGACAGAGAGTACAGAATGAATTGAATAGGATGGGACCATATCTTAAAAGGAATTAAGGTAAATGGTGAGAGAGAAATGTAGGGGGAGGAAAGAGGGTGAAATGGAATGGGGTAAATTATATCTCATTCAAGAGGCAAGCAGGAGACTTTTTAGTGGAGGGAAAAAGGAGAGCTGAGAAAAAAACATGAAGTTTACCCTCATCACATTCGACTTAAAGAAGGAATAAAAT
This sequence comes from Bettongia penicillata ogilbyi, assembly GCA_023548195.1. NCBI lineage: Eukaryota > Metazoa > Chordata > Mammalia > Diprotodontia > Potoroidae > Bettongia > Bettongia penicillata. The sequence goes on along the minus strand of JAJHZJ010000432.1, from coordinate 3,346,412 downwards.
GCACACTCATTTTGGTTTGAAAACCTGTTTTACAATACAGGAAAGTAGGGGAGAAGGAGATAAGCAGGGTGGAGGGGATGATGGAAGGGAGGGAAATGGGAGGAGGGAGCAATTTGAAGTCAACACTCAGGGAGGGACAGGATCAAAAGACAGAATAGAAACAATGGTGGGCAGGATAGGATGGAGGGAAATACAGTTAGTCTTACACAACACGATTGTTAGCAAAGTCATTTGCAAAACTACACAGATATGGCCTATATTGAATTGCCTGCCTTCCCAAAGGGAACGGGTGGGGAGGGAGGGATGGGGAGAATTTGGAACTCAAAGTTTTAGGAACAACTGTTGAGTATTGTTCTTGCTACTAGGAAATAAGAAATACAGTCAATGGGGAATAGAAAGTCATCTGGCCCTACAGGACAAAAGAGAAGATGGGGATAAGAGAAGGGAGGGAGGATAGAAGAGAGGGCAGATGGGTGATAGGGAAAATTAGAATGCATGGTGTATTGGGGTGGGGGAGGGGATAAAAGGGGAGAAAATTTGGAACCCAAAATTTTGTGAAAATGAATGCCAAAAGTTAAATAAATTAAAAAAAAACTACATAGAGATGGCCATTGAAAGTCTCTGAAAATTTTGTAAAAACTGATAACGAATCTCTCAAAATTTAGTGTCTTGAGTATATTCAATTTACTCATAGACTTTGCAAGAGATTTCCACTAAGGAGAAACCCATTGCATTCTGAAGCAGCCCATTCTATTATATAGTGATAATGACTGAAACCCATGGATATTTAACTCAAAGCTATTCAGTCCTGTGTTAAATGGAGGTGTAGATAACTCAGATTAGCTATCTCCTTATCTCTCATTTGATTGTGCTATGGCAGACTTCTTTGACTGACTTCTCTATCTTGTACCAGGAAGCTCATTATTAGAATAAAGTCATTATGCTATAAGATATCATCAACCTTGAAATTCCGCATCATCATTACTTTCTTCCTATCTTCTTGGAGGATGAGGATATGACATAGCAACCTCCATTAATGAGAGGCCTCAGCTCAGATATTTCATTTCTCCCTTGCTATAATGTTAAAGTAAGGTAAATAGTGGGTGTAGGAAAGAGTTAAAGATCTTTCCCATCCATTAATAGACCTCAATACTTTTTGTTAATTTCTACTGAGGTACTGGATCAGAGGGTCTTGCCCTCTGACCCTGAAAAGTGTGTATATACTATGTGGTGAAGTTTACTTTGGGTCTTACTCATTGGAAGTATTTGTTTGGCCAGACAAGACTCTGGGCAGCCACTAAGGAGCCCTCTGACTTTGAAAACTCAGATGTTGGTATTTCTCTCTCTGGTAACTATGTATGTATGTATTGGTCAGACAGATGGATCTGTCTTTTGATCTGTGATGTATGTATTGCTTATGGTCAGACAATTATAAGCCCTCTTTGTTAGGCTTTATTTCTCTGATTGTATTTTCTCTGTAGGTGAATGTAATTAGAGAAAATTGTTGCCTCCCCAAAAGTTGCTTTCCTTTTAGAAAATCAGATATAAGAACCTGTGCTCCTGTGAATGTCAGAGTCCTTGTTGTTACACTTGCCTTGGTACATCTCTGACTGACTTCTCCATAATGCTCCTGCATCAATGCATTACATATATATATATATTTCATTTATTTGAAAAAAGGCATTTACTCAAAATAGTATAATAAAAAAGATTATTACACATGAAACTGCAAGCTCATTTTGTACAATTTGCTACTTCATTTGAAATATAAAAAGTGATAATGTGATTTTTTTCTTCCCTCTCCTCTTCTGCCCTGGAGATGGCTAACATTACACACAAATAGGCCTGTGTATGTGTATGTATGTATGCATGTGTGTGTGTGTATATATATATATATATATATATATATATATATATATATATGGATAGAATAATAGATACATAGATAGATTTAGATAGATAGAGATATAGATGTAGATATATACACATGTAAATACTAAATAGTAATTTTTTCTGAAACTGAGTCATATAGAGCTTACATGATTTGCCTAAGGACATACTTTAGCAGAGCTGGGGCCGGTGTCAAAAATTAGATAACTTGGAGTCCAGTAATCATTGTACCATGCAATACTGAAGTTCCTAGCCTCCATCAATCTTTTTACTCATTGATATTGCAATTAAATAAAAGAGATGATAAAGCTGACATTTGGGTAAACCATATTTATCTTTCATAGTAAAAAAATATGATACTTGCGTTGAAATTTTCTCCTTGGTGGGAATTGAGTGGCCCCATGCTTGAGAAGCTGATGGAAAGGGCAATTTATTTAATATTATCTCTCAGCTAGCTGTCCTGAGGATCCAATTAGATAAGATTTGTAAAAAGCAGTTAGTTAGCTTGGAGCATTGTTGAAAGCACAAGACTGTAGAATTTCAGATTTGGAACAAATTTTAGACTCCAAACCATCCCTAAAGAAGAATGCCTTCTAGAGCCTACCTGGTGAGTGGGCTTTCAACTTTGTTTGATGACCTCCTATGCAGTGGGACTCATCACCTACAGACATAGCATCTTATACTTTGGGCCAGCTTCCTCATAGCAAGCCTAAACTTCCCCCTTTTCACTTTCCACCTACCAACCCTTCTACTCTCTAGGACCAAATAGAATAAGTCCCTCTTTCCTCTGGCAGTCTTTCAAATACATGAAGTCAACTGTCGTGAACTTTCTTCCCCTTCTCATAATTCTCCTCCTGAAAGGAAGCTTATTAGAGAGAGAAGAAGATATAAACTCATATCACACCTCAGCAACTTACAAACTGTATTGTTTCTTTGGACAAGTCACTTCAGCTCTTTATGCCTCTATTTTCTGATTTGTAAAATGAGAAAGTTGGACGAAGTGGCTTCTAAACTTTATTTTGGCTTGAGAACTATGATCCTAGGCCAAACATCTCCAGTGCTTTCCCACCGAAATTAATTTGGCAGGATGTACTTGAAGTTGTACACCCCTATGACTGTCCTATGCCTTCTCAAGTTAGCAATATCCTTCTCATACATACTAAGATAATGGTCCTCAAGAATGGTTCTGGCCAGGTCATACCCAAACTCAATAAATTCAAGCAACTCCCTTTTGCCGTGAGAATAAAATCTAAACTCCTCTATTTGGCATTCAAGGTCCTTTATAACCTGGGCCTAACCTGTGTTTCTGGTCTTATTAGACATCATTCCTGCATTGGAACACTGCAGTTCAGTGAAATGGACCTTTTTTCTGTCGCCATACCTTTCACACCCTCCCAGGGCAACATTGCCTGCCTTCCACACCTGCAATGTACTTCCTCATTCTCTTAGATTTCTTGTCTTCTTCCATACTCAGCGCAAACATCACTTTCTACATGAATCCATTCCTGATCCCCTTAGCTCTGAGTGCCTTCCCTTACCAAATTATCCTTTATGCATTTTCTATCTATCCTATTTGCCCATCTCTTTACTGTGTCTGCATTGTCTTTCTTAGGTGCTAGTGATGTATAAGAAGCAGTAAGTAATTTCTAGAAAACTTGGAAAATTTAAAGACTAGCTATTATTATTTCAGAGACAATTTCGTCTTCATGATTCAACTCTTATTATTTCTCCTTGATGCATTTGGTGTTTTCCTTCAATAAATGTAAGATCCTAGAGAGCAGAGACTATTTCTCTCTTTGTACTCTTAACACCTATCATGTTTGCCTGGCACATGTTAGACATTTCAAATCTCTTCATTGGTTGATTGTGACTCATTTTTATATTATGGTATAAAAACCTGTGGGATGGCAACATCCCTGGACTTGGAATCAGAGCCTGGGTATGTGTCCAAGCTCTTGCTCTTTTGATGCCTGTGGGTGTAATCATTATCCAGTCACAATTCAATAAATCCTTGAAGGTAGCTACTCTTCCATTTTGTCTTTGTATCCTCTACGCCTGATACCACTCTTGGCACATAATAGCCAATAAATATGTGTTGATATATTGATAGACCTCTATGAGCTTCAATTTATTTCATAAAAAGAAGGTGATATTTGTATTACCTATTTTGTGATCTTGTTACTATGAGGAAAGAGTTCTGAAACCTGTAAAACATGACAGAGATATCATCATTTATTGATTCATTTGAAGCTTTGCCATCTACTGAAATGATAGTGATGATGACAATAAGTCAAAAAACATTTATTAACCATCTAAACTGGGGATACAATGAAAGTCAAAAGAGAGACCTATAACACTATTACTACTGCTGCTACTGCTGCTGCTGTTACTACTACTACCATTACTACTACTACTACCACTACTAGTACTATTACTACTACTACTGCTACTATGATTACTTCTACTTCTACTACTGGTACTTCTACTATTGCTGCTACTACTACTACTACTACTACTACTACTACTACTACTACTACTACTACTACTACTACTACTACTATTTCTTCTTCTTTACTTTATTTCTATTACTGCCACCACCACTACTAGGCATTTATACAATTTCTTAAGATTTTCAAAGCCCTTTATACATGCAAATCTCATTTGATCCTCATAGCAAGTATATGAGGGAAGAATTACAGATAATTTTATCCCCAGTTTACAGACAAGGCTAAAATAAATCAAGCAACTTGTCTAGGATCATGCAGTTAGTAAGAGACATGGAATATAAGCACAGATTGTACTCTAAATCTAGCCCCCTCTCCAAGATGCCTCATTAGCATGGTTTTCTACATTTTATATGCCAATAAAGGTACATGCAAGGATCACACCATTGGACTTCTATCCCGGTAGACTTCTGTTCCAGTCCTGATCACTTGGCTTATTCACATCATGTGACACTCTCACATCGGCCATAACTATTGAAGTTACTGTTGGTAACCCTGCCCGTTACTGGGCACAAAATAAGAAAACAGCAGTTTGATGGTGAGACTAGAGGTCTGTATCTTTTTGCTTAGAGATATTTTGCCCAAATATTCCCCTAACATTTTCTTTTTCAACCTGCTCAGAGTAATTACAGCTCCAAACACTGACTACAGTTCCGCTGAGTGAAGGCTGGGTGGCTCCAGTAAAATGATCTTATCAATTTGACATTCTAGGTAATGCCTTGTGTGAAATGCCAAGTGAGATTTCTGGAGGGGAGAGAAAAATGCCTCTTTTCTTCTTCCACATCCAAAGTTTATGCAGATCAAAAAGACACTGCCTAGCTGCCATTTGTTTGAGCAGGTTCAGATGGCGGTAATAATCCCAGAATCCTTAAGCAGTCATGGCTCTATTCTGAATGATGGAGAGAATTAATTATGGATGTGGAATCACATCATTGTGTATCTTAGAAAGAGAATTGACTTATACTGATGTAGGGTGGCTATGCTTTAATTAAATGGAGGAGACAGACATGGATCATGGGAGATGGGGGGGGGACAAGGTTTAAGAGGGATGAAGTGGGTGCTTCCTGGTTTAATATGGAGTTGTGGAAGGAGACACAGGTTTGGAGGCAGTAAACACCATGGGGTTCAATTCCTGCTTTGCCACTTGACACATGGGTGACCCTGGACAAGTCACATAGCTAATAAATGGAAGATCTAGCAAGCTATAATGAAAAGAGAGGTGAACTTGGGATCAGAAGTCCTGGGTTCAAATCCCCAGTCTTCTGCTTACTCTTTCTGTGTCTCAGATGCTTTGGGTCCCTGTGTCCTTATCTATGACTAGAAAAAAGTTGTTCAGTCATTTCCAACTCTTTGTGACCCCATTTGGAATTTTCCTCATGAACATGCTAGAGAGGTTTGCCATTTCCTTCACTAGTTCATTTTACAGATGAGGAAAGTAAGGCAAGCACCGTTAAGTCACTTGCCCAGGGTCACACAACTAGTAAGTGTCTGAGGCCAGATTTGAACTAGGAAGATGATTCTTCCTTACTCCAGGCTCAGGTCACCAACCACTGAGACACCTAACTGCCCTATGGGAGTGGGGGAGAGTATTTAACTCTAAAGTCCTTAATATCTTTAGCTGGATGATCCTATGCTGATACTACGATTTCAGGTCCCCAGTTCTGTCATCTACACAATGAGAAGACTGGATGAGATGACCTCTGAGTTCCCTTTAAGGAACAAAAGTTATTATCCTCGGACATTTTCATTTTTTTTCTGAATTTCTGATTCCTCATTTGCAAAATTAAGATGATGGACTAAATGATCTCCAAGGTAGATTCTGGGTCTAACCATCTAATCATATGAAGGGCACACCTCTTGCTTTTCTTTTGTAGGTTGTATGTGTATATATTTTCCACATATGTCCATACAAAGGTAGCCTTCCTGTTCCTCTTGCAATATACTCCATGTCCTGACTCTGAATGTTCACTGACTATCCCTGAGCCCTGGAATCCTCTTTCTTCTCATCCTTGCTTCCTGACTTTCCTGACTTCTTTGAATTTCAGATGAAAATGGCACCTTCTGCAAAAAACCTTTCCTAATACTAGGGCCATTTCCCCCAGGACAATGTCTAATATATGTCGTTTGTATACAGTTATTTGAATGTTGTCTCCCTAATTAGATTGTAAGAATATTTGGGCCTCTCTTCCCTTTTATATACTCAGTATTTAGCTCAAATCCTGGCACACAGTGGGCACACAAGGAAATCTTTTGAACTTGCCTTGCCACACAGGAAGACTTTTAGATTATATACTCACAGGTGGACATAAGTCATTTGGATACTGAAAGGAAGAAAATAGAATCAATATCAGTGGATAGAGGCAGTATGGACATGAAGTGGGGAGCCATGTATTCTGATCTGAATCTACCATATTTTTATCTATTTGATCTTGGGTAAATCATTGAACACATTGGACCTTAGTTTCCCCAAATGCAAAATGTGTTCAAGAATATGAGACAAGTCATCTTGCAAATCAAAGAATTGTCTAAATAGGAAGTTGTTATTGGGCCAGTTGTTGATAAAAAGGGGAATCTTCACTTGAAACAGATCATTTTTAGGATATACTAGGCCTAGACTAGGAGCTCTTCTATATAAGGGACAGCTAGGTGGTGCAATGAATAGGACCCTTGGCCTGGAGTCAAAAAGACCCTAGTTCAAATGCAGCCTCAGACCCTTACTAGCTGTGTGACCCTGAGCAAATAAATCACTTAATCTTGCTTACTTCAGTTTCTTCATTTGTAAAATGAGCTGGGGAAAGAAATGGCTAATCACTCCAGCATCTTTGTGAAGAAAACTCTGAATGGGGTGATGAAGCATCAGATGACTGACATGACTGAACAAAAACATATAAGCTCACCTAATGCAGGAGGTATAAGATGAGATTTTCTATAGTAGTGTGTGTTGACGGAGGATAGTAAGCATTACAAGCCCTGGAAAAAAAATCCAAAATTCAACTCCTCCCCAATTTATCAATGTTTCTGAAATTCACCTATTAGAGATCTTTCCTTGTTTTCTTGAAAGTGTTTTGGTCATTAAGAGCTCACTGCAATGGATAATACCTTAAACCATCACGAGTCACAACTTCTGGAAGATTAGCGTATTTTACTAATTTCCACCCAAGATACTGAACTGAGACTGACAATCTGGAGAAACTGGAATTCATAGAGCCAAGAAGCAGCCACTGGGGACTGGAGGAGTCAGGGTATCTCCAGCAGTGGGGCACAGGATAATCAAAGGAGAGATGGGGGAAGGGGGCAAAATAAAAATGTGCCTAGGGCTGGCTCTGCTCAGATGAAAGCTCTATGTGTTTCCCTGGTTGAGGACAATTTCAGGCAAGTCGATGGATGAATCACTCCTCTGGGATGTATTCAAGCACTCATGTCCACCTGGCAAAGTAGAGAGGTGTTTTGAGAGTTGTACCAAGTGCAAACCTTCGGGTGCAAATGAGATTCATTTGGCAAAACCCCACTGTCTAATTTTTAAGACAAAAGTCTTACTGAGAAGGCTCATAAGGCATTTCCTCCATCAAACAGCTCTTATTGAACAAGGTTTTGATGAAATAATTACAGATGAATCAGGAGGATTAAATTGTCCTTGAAATAATAACAATACTTAGCATTTTTATTTTCAGTGTTTTACAAATCACTAATTGCTTAATCTTCAGCACTAGCACCTGAGGAACACAATCTCATCATAGTTAATAGATGAGGATGCTGACATCCAAAGGGGTGAGAGGCTTGTGAAGGTCAATCTGAGTTCATGTTTCATGTCGGTAACAGCAGTGAGCAGGCTACAGAGGCATAGGAAAGGGTTTTGTGTTGTTGGGTGGTTGGTTGGTTTGGTTTGGTTAAAATGAACTTTTCTGCTTTTTTGAAAGAAATGTTGAGTACTGAAGTATAGAAATAGTAGGACTAGAAGACAAAGAAATCTGGGTTTGAATTCCAGCTCTGACATTTGCTAGCTGAGTGACTTGGGAAAGTCACTTCCCTTCCCTGAGTCTTAGATTCCTTTCCCGAAAATAAGAGCGCTCAACTAGATAAGGTCTCTTTCAGCACTAACATTCTGCAACGTGACAACAGACTATTTTGAGGTCTAGAGTCTGTGGCTCTCAGGCAATTATTATATTCTATCCCAGAAGTAGATGCAATTGTAGAATGTAAACAAAATTACGTGGGCCATATGATCAGATACAATGAGACATTACAAAATGAAAGATATTATGGAAGAAAATCAATACAGTGGTACCTCTTTGACACTCTTTACTATCAATGGAGCTAGGTGCTGGAACTTTGATTTCCTAGGCACCTGGAATGTCCAGATGAGAAAATCCTTTTATCACTATAAGGGGAGCCCTTTCCTAAAAAAATATAGTCTCAGAAAATTTCTTGGGGTACTTATAGAAGGATTAAAAGATTTGTCTTGGGTTTTACATCTATTATGTGGAGTGTGTATCAATGATGAGACATGAAAATATATCTTCCTGGCTATAAGGCTAGCTTTCTTTCTATCATCCCTCTTCTATATATTAATACCAATATTATAAAATAAATTTTTAAATTGGACCCATAGTATCATTATTAATGGACATGACCAAATGAAGAAAACCCTTCTTACTAATACTGATTGCCAAATGTAATGTACTTAGAGTCTTACAGAGTTACTTGACATAGTGAGAGTTTAGTGATTTCTTATTTATTCATTAAAGTTGGTTTTTAAGAATATTTTACCAAGTCACATTGGTTTAATCTGTTTTGTTTTTTTGGGGGGGAGAAGTTATAACTCCTTGATAATAATAAAACCTCATTCTTTTTTAAATATTGTAAAATTTGTCTTACCAGTTCGGACTGGCCTTCTCCCAACTGCCCTGAAGAGGTACAGTAAAGAGCTCAAGATCTTGTGTCATAGATCCTTAACAACTAATTCTGCTCCCTGCTAGGGGATTGTAGAACCTTAGACAAGTCACTAAACTTCTCTCGACCTCTACTTCCCATTCTGTAAAATGAACCCATTACTCACTCTAGTTCCCCATTTCTGAACATCATCAGTTTGGATCTTGAAGGGATCTTAGAGGTTACCGTTTTCAAACATCACATTTCATAGATAAAAACCAAGAGACCCAAAAACCTCCCATCTATTCTCCAGTGTGATACATGTCATAAATGACACCATCCTACTGAAGTTTTCCTGTATTAACAAATTACATAGCAACATTGACATAGATGTTTGCCAGCACAGCTGAAAAAAAAGAGGGAATGGGGTCTAGGAGTCAGAAGACTTGTGGAATCCTAAATTCTGCCATTCAATAGTGCTGTGACCTTGGACAAGTCCCAGGGTTATTGTAAAAACTAAATGAGCTGTATGCTAAGTGTTTTGCAACTATAAAGCACTTCATTCAGTCTAGCTATTCTCTTCTCTTAGAATGCACACATTTAAAGATTCCAAATCTGGTTTTAATGAATGCAGTGGGGAATGAGTTAGACCTTTTCCAGTTATCTGGGATTTGGACTTTATCATTTTGTGCTGCTGGAAATGAGAAATGATATATAAACAATAAAAAGCAATGAAGAGACTGTCACTCACTGGCATTCTCCATTATAAGGACCTCAATTGGACCAACTGCATTTGAATATAACTCATCTTTTACTGCCAGGTGATTCTCAATTTCTCTGGTGCTTTGTAGGCCAAACTTTGTCATAATTCATCATCATCATCATCATCCTCATTATCATCACCAATGAAATTTAAGCAGGATATTTTATTATATGTTACCATAAAATATTGATTATCTCTAAGTTGTGTGTGTTCGTCCTTCGTTGCTGAAGAAGACCATGCCAACAGAGAAATGATGACATGACTTGCACTTGACTTTGTTTTGAGTGAGGGAGGGCTGTACAGGTCACCAGCCTCACTTCTCCTTCAGAGCCATCTGAATCCAGTGACTAGATATTCATCAGGATGACTAGAGATGACCCAAGATGAGGCATTTGGGGTTAAGTGACTTGCCCAAGGTCACACAGCTTGTGAGTGTCAAGTGTCTGAGGTGAGATTTGAATTCAAGTCCTCCTGTCTCCTACACTGGTGCTCTATCCACTGTACCACCTAGCTTCCCCAATCTCTAAGTTATATGATATTGAAAGATAGTTAGGGGCTGAACTTGGGACAACTTTAAATTGAAGACATTTTCTTTACCAATGCTAGTTAATGACATCTGAGCCATTTATAACTTTAGAGAGTGGTCTAGAGAAATAAAAGGTTGAGTAATTTGCTGCAAGTTACATGAGGCAGCTAGATGGTACAGTGGATAGTACACTTGCCCTGTAGCCAGGAAGACCTGAGTTGAAATCCAACCTTAGACCCTTACTGGCGGTGTAATCCTTGACAAGTCATTTATCCATGTTTGCCTCAGTTTCCTCATCTGTCAAATGAGGTGGAGAAGAAAATGGCAACCCTCCAGTATCTGCCAAGAAAACCCCAAATGAGATCACAAAGACTCAGACTAACAGTAACAACAAAGGTCACATAGTCCCTCTGGGTCTGAGGCAGAATTTGAATCACAGATCTTCCTGGTCTCTAGGTAGACCATTTAAGTACAAAGTCACACTCAGGAATTCTGATTTCTGGAACCATAGATTCAAAGGGAAGGAGCTGGAAGGGAAAACAGACCATTCATGGAGAAGGGAAGCTATTTACCGAGGCAGTTAGGATTTGGGCAAAGAAGATAGTCAAGGAGTCCCAAGGAGAGAGTCTGATATGTCTGACATTTAGGGAAGATGGAAGGTAGATAGGCACCTCCATTTCTACACCACTAATTCAGGTCCTTCAGCATCTCCTAAGGTCCACATTTTCCCTGACCCTTTTGACAGTGAGGACCATGAAGAAGTGGGATGCCAGTTTTAGGACTGCATCCAGAACAATATTACCTGACCCTGGAATATCCACTTTGGGGACAATGTCCCAGTCCTGGTAATAGCCACCTAATTAGCCTTCACTGCCTGAAGTACCTTCTACTACAGAACAATTACATATGAGGTACCATTTCCCAGAGCTTGGCTAGTCAACAAAACAAGGATGTAAAGCAGTGGGTATGGAGATTCCAGGACAATTTTTACTTTAGCCACCATCTGTTTCTCCTTAAATAACAAATTGAAGGAACACAATGTTCCTAAGCACTGCATAATTGTAATATTGGAAAATATGTTGGAAAGAATTGCTCCTTTCCCAACACCAAGGTAAGACCCTCTTAAAGGACTCCCTGCCAGGAAGCAAGGTACAAATTCATTCTAATATTTTCCTTTCCTGGGTACAGGACCTGGAGTCAATGAAACTGGGTTTGAATACCTGCTTTTGGCACTTACTGTACATGTGACTTCATACATGTACAGTAGGATATAGTTTCATTAGGATATAATTTCCTCATCTGTAAAATGATGGGCTTGGATTAGATCATAACTTAGCTCTGGAAGAGATTATCACAGACCATGTGGTTCAACCCATTCATTTAACAGATGAGGAAACTGAGGCACAGAGAGGTTGAATGATTTGGCCAGTTACACAGATTATAAGAATCAAAGTCAGAATTTGAACCCAGTTCTTCTGATTCTATAACCAAAACTATTTTAACTGTACTTCCCTAAAATCTAAAATTTTCAGCATAAAGATGTCTTTTTTAAAAAATTAATATTTATTATTATTATCTTAAAATCTCTCTACCTTAGTTTCAACTCAGTCTGTTTCGTTCCAGTTCCTATGAAGCTAGCAAAATTGATTGTGTGTGCAACACCCAGAGGCACCCCCACACGTTAATATTCAGTGTTGACAGGAAGATAGCATTGGAAAACAAGAAAGAGGAAAAAAAAGTTTCCTGAAGTGATAGATGAGTTCCCTAGCTTCTTCCCTGGATTGATGGGCTTGCCTCTGTGCATATTAAGTCACATTAGAGCATGGAGTTAATTAAATAATTAGTTATTTAGTGAACAACTACCTTATGTTTACTTGGGAGAAATCTGCTTTAATGACATGAGGCATTTGGAGTTTGGGGACCATGTTGAAGGCGCAAATGGGCTTCCACTGTGAAGCTGTGGCTGGACTCCATCCAGCGTGAGCTCACAGAGCCACCTCGTGGTGATGCAGGGATACAGCAAAGGGATGTTCTTGCTCTGATGTAGCCCAATTGACAATGTTTATTGGTCCTTCAGAGGGTTCTAAATTCTTTCCATACCTGATGTCATTTTCAACCTCATTGAGAGGTGGTTGCTACAGGTATCGTTGTCATTCCTACCTTAAAAAAGAGGAAACTGAGGCTGTGAGAGATTAATTATCATACTATTGACCAAAAAATACGGAAACTAGCTACGGAAACCAGACTACTGTTCTCCACCCAGTTCTAGGATCCTTTTTTCATTATACCAGAAATCCTTAAAAGCAGAGACAGGAGTCATTTATTGTGATTTGAGAAACATAAAGGATAACAAAATCTGAAATTCAACTCTCACTGAATTAGTTCTGATGACATTTCACCATTAGAGCTGCATTTTTTTGACTTGACACTTCAGTAAAGTTGTCAGCAGGAATTTTGTACTAGTGAGGTCCTATATACAAGGATGAGACTGGTAAAAAACATTACATGTATATTTTTAGAATTAGTGTAGAAGAGATCTTTCAATCCCCTCCTCCATGGTCCTTATGTCTCCAAATGAGGGGACATGCTCTCAAATATTCTGTTATAGTCCAAGCAGAGAATTGCAGACTTCTATTTTAATATGAATACCCTTGAGACAGGTAACATGTGATTGCATTTGGATCCCCTTTCATATTATTGATACTCTAGCCATTTTTTATAAATGCTATTTTTGTAAATGATATTCCTTCCCTAGTCTTTGCAGAGATGCCAACTCTGTCCTGAACTTCAGCTCTGATGTCCTGGAATCTCTAGTTACTTTTCATATTCGGTTAAAGCACCTCCTTGCTGCCACCTTCTCCCTTCCCCCCATCTGGTCAATGGACCAGGAAAAACGTAGTAAGTATAAGGCATTATCAATGACATCCTTGTAGCTACTAGTTAAGAAAAGCTTCCCTCCAGATTCAACCTGTCCAAGAGGAGGATCAAACGTTGCAAAAAAGAAAAAAATCTCCTTCTCAAAATCCCTTGTGATGTCAGAGCAGAAAATTCAAGTTTCTAACCCTCTTCAGTAAGGGATATGGACAATCTAACTTTTCCCTCAAGCCTAAGAAAAGGAAGAATGATCCTGCTTTTTTACCTTTCTTTGTATCCCCAGTGTGGAACCTAAGTCTTGGAATATTGTATACACTTCATAAAGACTTCTGCATTCTGGACCCCAGTTTCCCTCATCTGTGAAATAGGGAGTTTGGACTAGGTAACCTCTGAGGCCCTTTTCATCCCTTCATTATTGTTTCTATGATCCTGGTTTCTGAAATCCCTTGTGGATTCATTTATTTAGATCTACATGGTCTTTACTACACATTCTTCTATTTCTAGGCAGGATCACAACCAAACATCTTAATATCTGTGACTTTTCTGCATCCATTCAGGGAAGAGAAGTTCAGTCTTTTCTCTGTAATGTTTTAACCCCTTGTTATCTGAGAATTCTTTTCAACGGACTGATTTAAAGCTGTCATATTTTAGCTTATTACTATTTTTTCTTCATTTTAAATTTCTATTTATATATTTTGTTCTTATTTCACTTTCACTTCTAAATATGCTCCTCTCCCCTACCTAACCTTGCAAGCTATGTCGTAAAAAAAATAATAATTCAGGAAAGTAACCAACACGTTGACCAAGTCTGACAACACACTGTGGTCCCAGGCTGTAGTCCTTCACCACTGCAAAAAAGAGACTTGAGGGCTATATAATTAGACTGCATAGTGGACAGAAAGCCAGACACGCAGTCAGAAACACTAGTTGGAATCTTGCCACCTAAACCAGTAGCTGTGTGAACCTGGGCAAGTCAATTAGCCTCTGCCTCAGTTTCTTCATTTGTAGAATATGCATAACAAAAACACCGACCTCAGAGTTTGTTGTGAAAATCCAAGGACACCACAGGTGGGAAAACTTGAAAACCTTAAAGAATTACACATCAGCTCTTCAGAACCAACTCTGAAGTTTTTACAGTTAAGTCTTAGAGACCCTTTGAACTACTCTAGGTCTTGCTGTAAGTCCTAGTTTTGGGTTTTTTTTTTTGTCTTCTTAACAATTTAGAATAGTTAACTTCTCTTAACTAAAGTAAGGGGAGGATCCCTGAGAAAATCACATTATACCTTATTTTACAGTAAGAAAAAGAAAGTCCTACTCTCCATCAGGCTCCAGGCTGGATATGCTACCTATGTAATACAGAGTACCGATTTAAGTTTTTTGTTAGAGTAATGCAGACCTAATGATTGAATACTGAATAGTCTGACTTCTGGGGGGAGGAGGAATGTAGGGCAGGGACAGCCAGCTTCTTTCTGTTCCCAGACTACTTGATATGCGTGGCTGGGCAAGCCAAACTTTGCAGCTGAAAAGTAATGTCCTGAGCAAAGCAATGGGAGGGGGGCACCCTGTTTAAGCTATTTCTGATAAGGTTTCCTAGGTTCTACTGTGTAATGTTCTATAACCTAGGGGAATCTGGGTGTTTTCTGTGCCAGACCACAGGGTGTGATGGATATTTCCTCCCTGCCCTCTTCCCTGCCTATTCAGTCATTTTTCTGTCCCAAATCCAAGCTGCCTGTCTGGAATTGGAAGAAGGGGGATGGTGCCCAGAGGACCCTTTTGGGGGTGGGGAGTCTTATGCTTAGGAAGAGGGAGGGAAGGTGTGATTGTGTGGCAGGGTAGTGACTATACCCACTACTGAAATGGTGGCATTATCAAATGATGACTATGAAGAAAGCTGAGAAGCATTTGGGTGTCTTCTGCTAAATTGGTACAAAATAAAATTAGCAGAACCAGGAAAAAAAAATAAAATAACTACAAGGAAATAAAAAGAAATACTAAGAAAAAAAAAGAAGAAGAAGAAGCCAGACACTGAATAATGCAAAAGCTGATCCGAAGAAGATATGAACAAGTCCTCTTCTTTGGGGGGGTGGGGGGGAATGGATGTAGCATAGAATACACTGCTATTTTTCTCTTCCCACCTACCTCCCTTTCCCCTACTCTTTCCTCCTCCTCTTTCCCTCCCGCTCCCTCCCCCTCTTCTCCCTCCGTCAGTCTGTCTGTCTCTCTCTGCTTTGCTTTCTCTTTCCTATCTCTGTCTGTCTGTCTCTTTCTTTTTTGTCCCCTTTCTCCTTCCTTCCACCCACCTCAATAACTATTGCTGGCTCCCTGTTTCCCATACAATACAAAAATTTAAACCTCTCAGTAAGTGGCCTTTCAGTTTTTTTTGCAATCTTGTTTCCTCTTTCCTTGCCAGCCTTAATTAAAACTTTCTGTTTCTGAATTCTAAGATCCCAACGAATTCCTTTCTAAACCGGATGCTCAATATTTTATCTTCCCATACTATCCTCAGGACAAGCCATCCCAATGTCTGGAATGCAATTCCTCTCATCCTGTTCCACCCTGATCCTTGTCTTCCCTGAAGACTCAGCTCAAACACCAAGTGTTCCATCCATCGGTCTTCACTGCCTATCAGGTGTTCTCGTTCTTCCCCCTTCTCCATGTTCCTTGACATTGATTGACCTCAGATTCTGTCTTTGGCTGGAAACCTTCCCTGAGCTCCTGATTTCTTAACATTATTTATCTTCTCAAATATTGTATTTACTCATCTATTTTGCAAATTAAATTCTCCCAAGAGAAGGTAATCTTCCTGAAGTCAAGGACTGTTTTTGGTTTTGTCATTGTTTCATTTTTATATCCTCGGTGCCTTTTTCATAATAGATGTTTAGTAAATGTTTGCTTCATTGAATTGACTTAAAATATTTGTGAACAGGAAGAATCTCAAAAAGCTTTTACTTCAATCCATAAATAAATAGGAAAATATTCTACAGTGTGCTATGTCAGGTCACTCAAAACTCCCTCTACTGAAAGGGGAGAAACATCATGGGAGCATAGATTGAGAGTTGGAGGGGACATCAGTGGGAATCAAGTCCCATCTTCTCACTTTGTAGATGGGAGAGTTGAGACATGGTAAGCTTGATTAACTTGTCTAGATTCATACACCTACCAAGTCTGAGGGAGGATTTGAATACAGATCTTCTTAATTCCAATTCCTTCACTATGTAACTTTCTGTCTCTGTATTTCTCTCTGTCTTTCTCTGTCTCTGTCATTCTCTCTCTCTCCTTCCCTCCCTCACCCCTCCCCTCTCTCTCTCTATTAAGGGCATTTTACATGGCTCACATTTAATTAGCATTCCAAGGTTTGTAAAATATTTTCTACATCATCAGTTGATCCTCGTGGTAGCTATAGCTATGAAAAGGCAGATACCAGTTCATATTTCTCAAACTTTTGATTTCCTCTCATCTCTAAAACTATTCCCCACTGAGGCAAAGTGACTTAGAGCACAAAGCTGACTTTTAGTCTCCCAGGACAACGGTCTTTGTGAAGATGACTGTGCAGCTTAGGAGGTCTGTGAAGGCTCTATAATGTGCTGCTGCAGGCTTCTCTTGCCAGTCTTAGATAACGACTATTAAAGAAGCTAAAGAAGACTGCCCATAATCCTGTCTTTCTACCTCATTTCAATCTACTGTCAATGTGCCACGTTTTTTAAAGCAATAGAAGAGCAGTTTCACCCCTGCAATTCCACCCAAAGGTTGTTTGAAAGGAAAAAAGAAATGCCCCATATTCATCAAACTATTAGTAGCAACACTGTTGTTTTTGCTTCACTGTGTGTATGTGTTTATGTCTGTGTGTGTGTATGTGTGTGTGTGTGTGTGTTAGGGAAAGTGGAACCAAAGTAATTGATCACGTAATGGGAAATGGCTGAATAAATTTTTACATATATATGAAATTGATTTCTGTTCAGCAACTAATAAGAAATTTGATGTAGTTAAAAGAAGATAGTAAAAATTGTCTGAAATGGTGAAAAATAAAATGTGGAAGGAGTAGAACAATATACACAATTACTCCCATAATTTCAATGAAAATACCAAGAAAAAGCCAAATTAGAATTTAAAAGGCTATAACGACCAATCTCAGTGTAGTTTCCTAGAAGCTAGAAAAAGAATTGATAAACAGTACCTCCATCTCTTTAAATAGCTCTAGGTGGAAGAGGAAGGCAATGCAGTTAGAATGTGGCATCCATCTCTAATTGGGCTACTGCCCAATGAGGGCTCAGTCCTTAGAGTACATTCAGGTTTGCCTTTGCAAGAACATGTGCAGGTATTTCTCATTTGGTTCTCTTCTAACATACCAGAATTTGGAAGCTTGTTTCCAGCCATTCCTGGTATGGTCTGGCACTGTGTGATGATGAAAAGTCATATAATTGTCTGCAGAATTGGAAGAATCAATGGCCCAGAAAGTGCTGAGTCAGAACTGAATCTGAATACAAGAGGGGAGGATTTGACAATCTTAATAATTACTTTCATCTCTCCATAATAAGTGAAGCAAGCCAAAGGATCTTACCTAGCCACTGCGCTTCCATGAGAAAATAGTGGCTCTATTTTAACATATTTTCTTCAGTAATTGTAGGTGAGTATTCTGAAATGGAATTGTCCAGGTAAGCATCTTGTGGTACAAGAGATCCTACTGGCTACTAGAATCTATAACCCACTCTGCAGAATTTGTAGCGGACAAGCGAGGAAGGAAATGCCAATGGATATAGCAAACAACAAAATACTAATGGCATTCAAGTGGTTTACTCAAATTGAGAAACATATGGTGGGGTATTAGGAACCATGGGAATTGAGGAAATAGACTCAGTGGACATACCACATGTACATTATTAGATAAAATCACTGGTAGTTGGCAATACTTAACTATTTTCTTTAGCTTAAGCAGGATAATAGAGTAGGATGGTGGTTACAGGGATATAACTATTGTATAAAAACAATATTTATCAATAATCTTCCTACAAATGGGATTAAACAGGTCATTGTTCCAGAAGACTTAATTCCCAATTGAAAGTAGTATTATAGTACCATGGTATTATGAAATTACCTGGGAATTTGGATTCAGAGTTTCATGAGTTTGGATCGTGGTTCTGCTAATTATCTCCCTTGTGAGTCCAGAAAAATCATTTCATTTCTCTGAGGCATTGTGTCCCTGTCTATGGGATGACAGAATTGTACCAGACTCTGAAATATGCTTCCCAATTTAATATCCTATCATCTACATTCAAATGAACATTTATTAAACATGTACTGCCTATAAGATAAAATACTGGGAATGCAGAGATGAAAGAAACAATCTAGTCCCTTTCCTCCAGGAGTCTGAAATAATCAGATACACACATATGCATGTATTTATATCATATTTGTATGTATGTATATATACATATATGTGTATACAAATGTGTACATATGCTATTCAAAGTTATGCCAGAATTATGTGAAATATGGTCATTGGTTTAATCCCAAAGGGAATGTACCATGTGACTTTGAATAATGTGACTACTTCATTTCATTCATATTTCACACTGGTCAGAACTTGACTATACACAAATGAGACCAAGTCGTACGATCTAGGCAAATGAGAGATCTATACAAAGTACTATAAGACTGTTTTATGAAAGAGAGGTCAGTTTCACTTGAGGATTCTTTAATGTAGAGACATCTTTATAGGGATTTGAATAAAGAAAGATTTTAACAGGGAAAGAACTTTTTTTTGGTGGGGGGCACTCAGAATACAAGGAATTTTCAGTGTAGGAATTCTCTTTTACTGATGTCCAATGATAACTTCCCTAGAATTTATGGTCTTCCAGAGATAACTCAGGCTTTAAGGTGTTAAGTGATTTGCTCATAGTCACATAGCATGTGAAGACAGGAACAGATTCTGGCGTTCCTGATTCCAAGGCTCATCTTCTGTCCATAACCCACGCTGCTTCTTCTATCTAAAACTCTTGATAGATATCCCCTGCCTAGCAAACACATTATGGCGCAGCAATCTTGATGGCATTTCCCCTCTTTGGTCAAATGTGATAGAGTAGGACATAGGTGGGGGTGGGTTTCTATTCACGAGTACAATGTGCTCTAATTCCACTGTCATTAAAAACAAACACTCAGGAACACGAAGCATTTATCGATGCCATCTCCATAGACCGCCATAATATTTGTCCTATAAAAGTGACAATAAATTTCTGCTTTATCATCTAGTATTTTTTATAAATATTTGTATTCCCCAGTGAATGCGTGTAAAGTAGTCATTCAGTAAATAGGACCATATATCAGGAATTTAATAATACTGTATATTCAGTAAATAACACTGATCAATAAGAGAAACTCTGGCAAGGAAGCTTCCAAGCTACAGGCAAACATGATGAGTCCCCTGTCCAAATCTGAGGAAACACTGAGAGGCAGACTGAATGTTCTATGGTGGGGGAAGAAGGATTGTCTCTCAAGATTTCTCACCAGGGCTAAACCACAAGGGTACTAGAGAGTACCAGGGGCCAAAGCAAGGAGGGAAAAAGTCAGGAACAGAAGTAAAAAATATCCAAGGTCACAGAGAAGAAGTACAAGACAGAATACGTACATATAGCACTTGCTTCCCCAGTTGGAATGTAAGTTCCTTATGAGTGGGAAAGATTTCTTTCTTTGTATTTCTATCCCCCATATCTCACATTCAGTACAGTGACTGGCACATACTAGACATTTACTAAAGATGCATTGAATGATTAAAAGTCAGTAAGTCCAATGGTATTTTTTTTCCAAATAAGGAAACTGAATTTCAAAAAGGAGATGAGACTTGTCCCAGGTCATACAGATACTGGGATTCAAATCCAGTTCCTTGGACTCAGTAGAGATAAAATAAATTAAATGTATATTCAGGATACAGAGAGAGTTGCAGGGGTCATGTGGAAAGAGAGGATTATCCAAATGTCTCAACTAATAGAGTGGTCCCCATTATATTATTTAAGAAATGTCAAAGTATTGATGGTGATTTTATTGGTGTATCTTCAGTGGAAAGATAAGTGACTTTAGAGAAGGAAGGTTTGCTTCTAATCCTTGGGCATTGACTTTCAAGTCAAAGGACTTGGGTTAAATTCTATGTCTATTGTTTTCTACTTAAGTGACTTTGGACAAATCACTTGATTTTTCCAAACCTCGGTTTCCCCTTCTAAAAACTGAAGTGTCTGTAGCGTTTAAGGCCCCTTCTGCCTCTTGGAATTGAGTTTCCTTATTTTTAAAATAAAGAAGGTAGCCTTACAAGGTCTCT
This sequence comes from Bettongia penicillata ogilbyi, assembly GCA_023548195.1. Lineage (NCBI taxonomy): Eukaryota > Metazoa > Chordata > Mammalia > Diprotodontia > Potoroidae > Bettongia > Bettongia penicillata. Next base: position 3,325,680 of record JAJHZJ010000432.1, on the reverse strand, counting down.
GAGCTTTCCGCAACTTCTGAGTCTGATTCTCTGACTTAGGTTAGGCATGGGCTAGTGAGCCTGACCATTTCACACATCAAGCTTTACTGCTTTCCTAGAGCTTTTAGGACAAAATGCAAACTTCTCAGCTTGGCATTGAAAGATTTCCACCTTCTGGCTCCAGCATACCTGTGATGCATTAGTTCCCAACCTGACACTATTTTCAAGCCAAAGTAGGTCACTGGTTGTTCCATAAGCTAACATCGTGGTCTCTCCAGAGACACATAAGATTTTGCCACCAGGAACAGAATGCATACTCTCTCCATCTTCACCTTTGAGGATTTTAATTTTCTTCAAGCTCTATTCTCATATTCCTTCCTGAATAAATGCTTTGATTCTCCACTTTAAAGTCCTTACAGTTTTCAAATATCCTTATAGCTTTTTGGTTTCTCTCCCTTCTTCCCAATTACTTTCTCAGCTCAGTTCAGTTGTTTCACAGTCATATCCAACTCTTCTTGACCCCATTTGGGGTTTTCTTGGCGCACATATTGGAGTGGTTTACCATTTCTTTCTTTAGCTCATTTTACAGATGAGAAAATGGAGGCAAATAGGGTTAAGTGACTTGCCCAGGGTTATACAGCTGATGTCACAAGCTGGATTTGAATTCATGAAGATAAATCTTCTTGATTCCAAGTCCAGTGTTCTATCCACTGTGCTACCTAACTGACCTATCAATTACTTCTTACTTTCATTAAATACACTACCATCATCGTCAACCTCAATCTTTCCCAGTGCAATGTCAGCTCTGAGCTTAGAGACTAAATAACTTTTTTTTTTTTGTCATTGTATCCTAGTTACCTAACCCAGTGGCCCATACATAGTAGGTGTGTAGTGAAAGAAATACTCCTAAAACACAAGTTTGACTAAATTACTTCCCTGATCAATGTTCTCCAATGATTCCTTGTTATCCAAATTCTTCTGTTTGATAACCCTTTACAACCTGATGCTAATCTATCTTTGCAGGTTTGTTTTATGTTACTCTGTCCCATGTCCTGTGAAAACTAGCCAGAAAAACCTTCTTCCTACTTCTTATATATTTTCTTCTTCTTTGCCTTTCCAAAGACTACCCTCCATGCCAGGAATGCACTCACTCCTACTCCCTCCCCCCAGTAAAATTCAAATATCCATTTAAATTTTAGCTGAAGCCTTGCCCTCTCCAGAAAGTTTTCCTGATTCCCTGCCAGGACCCTCTATCTCTCACTAGCTTATAATGAATTGCTTCATATTTGTTTTGTATTTATTTTGATTTTATTTATATAGGTACACAGTGTCACTCTTGAAAGAAAGTAAGGTCTTGTGAATGACCTTATTTTTATTTTTATACTTATTTCTTACTCTGTATCTCCATTGCCTAGAACAGTACCAGGCACCTGGTATCAGTAAATGAATAAAAGTCACTTAACTTTCCTGAGTGTCCTATAAATGGGGACAATATAACTGGCACTCCTCCCTCGGAGACTATTGTGAGGAAGGCAGTTAGGGAATAATAAAAGGCCAGAGAAGCAGTGAGTCATGTTTGGAGAGGGGTTTTTGTTTGTTTGGTTGGTTTGGTTTGGGTTTTGCCCCCACTGCCCTCCTTTCAATACCATGCAGGCTATAGGCATGATTTTAATAGAATAGCCTAGGCAGCTGTTTCTTTTCAAAAGGCCCTTGAAATCTGCTTCTCACACTCTGCTACATTGTGCCCATTGGTCTCCAAGCACATAGACGTCAGAGCCAACAGTGGTCGGCATGAAGCCTAGTATAAAACTTGGGGAATTCCTGAGTCAGGCCCCAAATCTTCATCTGTAAGCCTGAAGTCTCTTAGGCAGAAGTTTAAGGAAAACTGCCAGCCACATAGGCAAGGAACAGGAAATCTTATCTATTCTGGGACTCAGAATGGAGAATTAGGCAGAAAGCTGGAAGGGCAGAGAGCAGCCTCCCCTGCACCACTTAGTACCTTTGGATGTTTTTAAGTTATACACAGTTGGTCTCTTTACTGAGCACAGCAGCTGGAGGCATCTTCACTGTCTATTTGGGCTATGTGGTGCAAGCCGAGAAAAAGTACCCAATATGTCCTTCCCAGAAAGAGGGGAACCCTAAGGATGAAAAAATTGGCCGCCATTTCCAGATTGCTTTACCAGCTTCAAAGATCTTTTCTCCCTGCAGCCCCAATCCTGCCTTTCTATAAGACACAACTAAACTTCTATCTCTTCCTCAGTCTTCTCTCACCTACCAATACACAGTGGTTTGTTCATCATTAAAATGCTTGTTTCTTGAGAGAAGAGAGTACATCTCTTTTATCTTACTTTTTCTTGTTTGCATTTTTTTCTCTATCATCTTGGGCTTCAAAGAGTATCTGAAATTTAGTAAACTAAAAAAAATGAAATTCTTGTTGACTAACTAACAGAAACTTTCTAAGGTGAGAGATCTAACTTTCCCTCTGTGTGTTTCTATGCATGTGTGACTGAACCCTTTGGCAGTGTGGTAAAGCCTATAGACCTCATATTCATGTTTTTAAATGAATAAAATAAAATATACAGAAATACCAAGGAAACCAATAATATTGAAAATGTTATATATATGGAATACATATACACATATAAATATCATATATGTGTATGTATATATGTGGGTATGCATATATATACATATATGTGTGTATATATGTGTGTTTATGTGTGTGTCTGTGTGTGTGTATACTTTAGATATATAGACTCCAGATTAAGAAATTTTTCTTTATAACCTGTAGTGATTTTCTTTCACATCTGCCATATATTGCTGCATTTTTTTCACATATGCCTTTCTTCTGTATCTGTATTGCAAATTCCCTGAGTGTCAGAATTAAGTCTTATACAATTCAAAAATATGTGTGTGTGTGTGTGTGTGTGTGTGAGAGAGAGAGAGAGAGAGAGAGAGAGAGAGAGAAGGGAAGGGAAGGGAAGAGGGAGAGGGACTGAAATAAACATGCAAGGATACAATAGTGTCATCGGTGAACGACCTCCACAGTGATGCAGTACAGGAGCGACAAGCAATCGGGAGGAATCAGGAAGAAAGGAGAGGCAGAGGACATTACTCATGGCATGCAAAAAGACATGTCCAGTGGAGGTGACAATATGAAGACCCAGGAGTCTGTGGCAGACAAGCTCTTTTCCAAGGCCTGAGCATGAGGAGTCATGGGTGATTCTCATGTGGGGAGAACATGAAGGCAGTCAGTTGTGATGACAGTGATGGAAATAGATGAGAATCGGATTTGAGTAGGCAGTGAGACATCCAAAGGCGGATGTCACAGAGACAGGCAGTGACGCACGACAGGTCAAGGGTAAGATGGAGAGATTGGGGGGGAGCAGAGAGGAGAGACTTCAGGAGCACAGCAGCTCAGGCATGAGTGTTGTCCCTGGAACGGGATCCACATGACACTATGTTGTCAGTGAGGCTGTATTTGAGGCAAGATTACCTAGCACTTTTGAAAGTGTTTGAATGTTGTCTACTGAAACAGGAACCCAATGGTTAAGATTTCGAATGTTTCACTTAAAGGCAGTATATGTATCTCAAGAAGAATCACTGTCTGCAAAAGTTACATTGTAGAAGTAAGCATGGGTTACACAGAGAGAGAATGAAAAGAAACTGGCAAAGATGCTCACTTACGTTAATGTTCAGACGCACATTGTCACTGGGAGCAGAGAAGAAAAATTAGCAAATACATTCGTTACATCCTGCCATTTTTTTTTTATTTTTATTTTTCAGAATTGTGGATGTATTGACTTAAGGAGCTCACAGGGGGAAGCTTCTTCTACCAATGTAGATCCACAATTTATCTGAAACTTGTCACTGTATGGAAGAGATGGGACTGGAAGCCACATCTTCCTGATTTTAACACCACCATTCTATGCACTTTGACATGCTACCTCTCCATTATCAAGACAAATCATTTCTTGTCCCCATTTGTAGTCTCTGGTGCCCATAAGTAAATGTAAATGGATACAACAAAGCTCCAGCTTCAAGTCTAACCTCTAACCCGAACTGTCTATGCGATTCTGGGGAAGACATTTAGCTTTCCAGTGATTCTAGTAGATCTCTAACACCCAGGTTCATAAGTGTTCTTGTGTAATGGATCCTTTTGTCAATCCAGTGAAGTCTCAAAGACCCTTTTTCATAATAATGTTTTTAAATAAATAAAAATTTTAAAAGAAGGCATGAGATTAAAAAGAAACCAATTAGATTGAAAAAAAGTTATTTTTTAAGTCCTTTTAAGTAAGGTTAAGAGACCTAAGACTGAAAGTTGAAGAGTAGATGCCAATATTCATTGTTAGACAAAATAACTTCTGTAGGAGTTTCATATATCAATTAAATCACAGGTCTGACTCCATGCCTCCACTACTCTCCCCACACCAAAATAAAATTCTTTAAGTATTATATATAGCCATTGTCCTACTCTTTGGAATCTTGCAATCTTAGGGAGCCAATGTAGATTTGCATATACAAATCATTAGGGATATAGAGAATCTGTAATGTCAAATACAAGAAGTGAAACTGTTTGGTTAGATACATGAAAGAAGACAATATACCTTTTAGGAAACAAGAGGCATTTGGAAATTGTAACTTTAGACCAGGTGAACACAGAGGTGATTGCTACCTCTTTTGCTGTTATTTAGGAATAGTTTCTCAACATGATCGTGAACAGACTTTCTTCTCTCCGATCAAGTGAGGTGCTCACATAATTTTACATCTGAAAGAGACCTCAGTCCCAGGCTCTTTTGATTCTGTGTATGAAACCAAGAGAAGGAATGGGTCAGTTTATTAAATACTGACTTTGGCATCTGGGAAAGCAAGAAAAAAATGTAGGGACTAGCATTTACATAGCACTATCAACTTTGAAAAACAACTATTTTTATTTATCTTCATCAACATCATCCCATTTTTTGAAATGATGAAAGTGAGTAGCTGAGAGTTTGAATGATTCCACCTTGTTCGCTGAGTTATTAAATATCAGAGGTTGGAATTTAAAATCTAGATTTTTTTTGTCATTCAGAAGCAAGTAGAACTAGAAAGATCATTAGGGGTCATTTAATTCAACGCTTCATATTAGGGACAAGAAAAGCTCAGAGGTTGAGATTTCAATTCAAGCATTTCTTGATTGTTTAAGATCACAGATCCAGAGTTCGATGTGTTTTGAGATCATCTAATCCAGTCCCATGTAGGGGTGTGTATGTATATGGGTACACATGTATGTATGCATGTGGGTATATATGTATGAAAATAGCATCATATAGAAAACTGTGAATATTAGTTTATATTGACATATATTTTATGAAACCCTTCGTAAATAGAAAAAAAGATGCAGATGTTCATTTCATTTTTTTCCTCTTTTGAGGGGTGGACTTGGGGTGGCTCTAGGGGTATGCTCCTTATCCCTATGGTTGTCTATCATTACATATACATATAATATTTAACATGATATCAATCAGCATTTATATCAAAAGGTCACTCCTTTTAATAAATGGCAGAGACATAACTAGAACATATGTCCTGTGACTAATTAGAATACACTCATTGAAGGCAGGACCAATTTCATTTTTCTCTGTTATCTCCAATGTTTTATAATAGTAACTAGCATTTATATAGGACCTGAAGGTTTGGAAAGTGCTTTTCATGTTATCTCCTAACAACCCTTTGAGGCAGGTGTTACTACTAAGTCTACTTTGAAATTTATTTCTAATATAAAGGAAATTGAGCCCCAGAAAGGCTCAGTGACTAGGTCATGCTGTTAGTGTCCAAGATATAGGATTCAAACTCATTTCTTTCTGACTGATGCTCTGTCCCCTGAACCACCCAACTGTCCAGATGCCTCATGAACTACCTAGTACAAAAGTATGGACTTAATAAATTATTTTGGATTTACTGATTAATTGACTCCAAATCCAACACTCTAGCTATTACACAATATTGCTTCCTTAGAGGACTGGGCTTTCTGTTAGGAAATCTTGGATGAATTTTCTAGCTGACAAAGGTCAAATCCCTTCACCTCCTTGTCACCAAATGTTATATCTAGTACATAATAAGAATAACCTTTGTGTTGCTCACTTTGCCGGATTGTTAGGAGGATCAAGAAAGAGAACAAATGTGAAGGTCTTTGTAATCAAAAATTTCTTGTGAATAAGAGCTACATTTATACTTTTACTGAGACCTATCACCATGCCTTTTGGCTTCTTCACACAACTGGGATGATCAAAGAACACTTGCTTCATTTCCTCCCCGTATAACCTGACAATGCTTCTACTAGCTGGATCATTGAGATTCTAACTACAGGGGAGTTGGGAATGAGTCTACTTACTGGAGGATTCTCCATATCCTTCATCTTTCCTTTCTTGAATGTTATAAGGAAGGACTTCCAGTCACCTGGTTTTATAGAGAGCCACATATAATTCATACAGCTTTGTGGATACAGTGTTGGACCTGGATTCTGGAAAACCTGAGTTCAAATCCAGCCTCAGATACTTACTGGGTGTGTGACTCTGGGCAAGTGACTTAACCTCTTTTTGCCTTATTGAGTTACAGAAGGGAAGGGCGAACAACTCCAGCATCTGCCAAGAAAATTCCATGTACATTGTGGTCCATGGGGTCACAAAGAGTTGGACATGACTAAATGGTTGAACATCAGCAACATACAATTCAGCATTCTTTCTGCATTACACATGATAGCAATGTAGAGAACACTGGGTTTAGGCATAGGATCTGGGTTTGAATCTCAGCTGTGTTGCTTCTCCGTTGTGTCATTGGGCTTCTCAGTTATGCTCTTTGAGCACTTAAATTCTACCAAATGCAAAATGAAGTAGTTGAATTAGGTGACTACATCATCTTCCTCCTCATTATCCTCCTCCCTCACCACTACCATAATGTTGATCATTGTAGAATACTCATTGATAATGCTGTCTAGCAAAACTACCATTGTAACTGTTCCTTTTTTAAAATAACATGTATATTTCATATAATAATCTTTGACTTAATAAGGGTAATGATGGCTTATGTTTTCATAAACACTACAAATCTGACCTCAGTTTCAAGAAAACCTGACTTTAGGCCCTACCTCTGACACATATATGGGTTTTGTGATTTGAGGAGCTAGATAACATGATGGATAAAGTGTTGGACCTGGAGTCAGGAAGACTCCTGAGTTCAAATTCTACCAGATACATGATAGCTGCGTAAGCCTAGATAGGACACTTCACCTTTGCCTGAATGGTTTCCCCATCTGTAAAATTAGAATAATAATTGCACCCAGCTGCCCAGGTTGTTGTGAGGATAAAATGTAAAGCATATTCCAAAAATTAAAGCCCTATAAAATAAGTTATTATTATATTTTTTGTTGTTGATATTGTACCTAACTTCTCTGTACTCCAAGTACCTTTCTAAAATTAAAAAAGTAGGGACTTGCTGGCATTGGTAGAAGTGATTTCCTCATGGTGAACATAATCATTAGGTTGGATACTCCTTCCTAGGAGAGAAGTCAGGAGCTCTTTAAGCTATTTGGAACATGATCTTAATCATGCTCCTACGTTATATGCTGTACAAATATTTTTATTCCTATCTGACAGAGGATGGAACTAAGAATAGAAGAGTTTGAGTGACTTACCTAAGACTGCACCTCATGCATGGATGAACCTGAGTTCAGTCCCTGGGATGTTTTTTACTGCACCCAATAGCCTCTCAGGAAGGTCAGACAGTTAAAGATTTCCAGTGGTGGAATCTCCGTATTTTTCAAAAGTCCTTAAATAACCCTCCAAAGTTACAATATGAAGACAGCAGACCTTTCTGCAAATAGCTACAAGGCAAGTTGAATTCCTGCACGGCAATCCCTTCTATCACAGTGCCTCTTACCAAGTTGTAGTTAATGACCTTCAATAAATATGTGGTGATTGAGTGACTGCACTTAGGAGTAGGATGTTTCACCATGATCCCTACTCAGTCTGTGATCTAACATCTGAGTTATGTTTCCAAACTCCATATACATGAAGACATATGATTGTAGGCACTTACATCTGTCATCATTTAGGAAATTGGGAGCATAAGTGAGATCACATCTGGAAAAGGCTTTTAAGCATCTCAGGGAAGGAAGTTGATTGAACCACAGTATGTGAAGGAGGCTAATTCATTTCCCCGGACTTTAGCTTTGCTCATTCTTTCCTATTTAGTTCTCTGGTCACAAATACTACCTTTATCAGCATGCAGAAGAATTTGTGTGTACCAGAAATGTTTTGCATTGGGACAGTGTAAGTATGTCTTATCCCAAAGCAGATTAAGGAAAATACTTGGCATACCCCCTGAATCTGTGGGCACAGTGGCACTATGGATCAAGGAAGACTGGAGAAATGAACATAAACAGCCCCCAAATCAAATACTTAGCGTCATATGATGAGAGAAAACTGTCATTTCATTATCACCCATTATGGTTCAATGAAAATAAAATAAAACACTGTTTTAGAGTCAGAGGACCTGAGTTCGATCCTTCCTTTGTCTCTACCTGCATGACCTTACTTAAGTCACTTACCTTTTGTTGACCTCATTTTTTCTTCAATTATAAAATGGGAGATTGAGGTCGATAGTTTCTAAGGTTTCTTCCAATGCTAAATTTATGAGACTATGATCATACCTTTTCAGAAAACCTGCCAAATTCCCTGGCTTGTGATCCTTGTTTCCCTGTCCATCTCCTTTTTGGACCTTGATTTTAGAAGGGTTGGTGATAGGGTTAGAAGCTGAGGTCAGGGAACGCAATGAAACAAAAACAAGCAAAGAAAGCAGCATCGTTTCCCTGCCCTGCCATTGTTTCTGAGTTACTTCCTTTCTTGGATTATACCCTCAATTTTTTTCCTAAGGAGGGTTCTCCTCCTCTGCCCAATTCCCCGTTCAGTTTACAGGCAAAAGTCAGCCCCTCCCTAACGCATCTGCCCTTGAAGGACAGTGAGCAAACATGTAACAGGAAACTAAGGATCAAGCTGAGCTGGAATGCCCCAAATTATCATGGTGTTGACTGTTTATGCGAGGGGCTATCAGTTTCTCAACACTGACTCATGCACAGTTGAGCACTGGGATGCCAATCATACCCATTTTGTAGGATCCTGCTGTAAGAGATGGTGAATTGCTGGGGGTCCCAGGGCAATGGCAGAATTTTATTTACCTTTGTTATCTCAAATGTGTAGTACAGTTCATGGTATTGACACAGTGATCAAAGTATGTGATTTGAAGTGTTAAGAGTAAGATTTTTATTGTTACAGATGACATTTATATCATTGACAATTTTTGAGGATTCTGGGATGATACATCCTGATTATCTAACGCCTGCCCTCCCAATGGAAGTTTTAGAATGCCCAGCTTTAACACTTTGGAATGAGGGTTAGCATTGGAGTTAAAGTTAGTGTTCTATTAAATACTCATAAATTTTAATGATCAGAGAGCATCTTTTCCTTTGTCTCTATGAGGTCAGCAATTCGCTGATACTCAAACAACCCAGACAACATCTCAAGGGAACAATTTTATTAACTCATGCCAATGATGGACTAATCTTCTTCAAATACTGCTTTTATTGTGTCCCTTCCCTGATCAAAACTCTTCAATGACGTATCTCTTAATTTCCTACCTTATCAAATCTACAAGTCTATATTTAAGAAGTCTATATTTATATATTATCATGCAAAGATTATATTTCGAGTCAGAAGATCTGAGTTTAAATCACAGCTTTGACGCTCACCCTTGTCAATAGAAATTGGCATATTGCCTGGAATATAGTAGGCTTTTAATAAATGCCTATTCCTGAGATTTGATTTGATCTTGGGATATTTATTGAATCTTTCTAGGACTAGCATTCCTTTTCTGTAGGAAGGGATTGGATTGGATGAAATCAAATGTCCCTTTCTAGGTTTAGATTTCAAATTCTTTATTTTCATAACCCCACCCCACCCTGCCTATCCAAGGAGGTTTCCTATTCCCACATAGACATCCATTGCTCTAGGCAGACTTTCCAGCTCCCCATCCCATAGGTGCAACTTACTCTTTCTGAATGTCATACCTCTGTTCATGCCACCCACCCTTGCCAGGATCATTTTCTGCTCTCTCCTCTGTCTACCTAAACCTTCCTATCTTCAGGGTCCAGCTTTAGTCCAATCTCCTAACAAAAGCCTTCCTTAACTTCTTCAGTCCTCATTAGTTACTTTGACTGTGATTGACTAAAGTACATACTCTATCATCAACATCTCACAGTTCAGGGCAAAATTACACATGGTGTTACTCAGTTCTTTTAGGGGGTGTCTACTATGGCATATGAGGTTCAAAAGGTGTAATATGTAAAAAGAATGTTGGAGATGTCAAAGAACTACAAATGTCAGAAATAGTGTGGTTTGTTGGATGAAAGTCTACACTGAGTCCAGGAAGCTTGGATTCAAGTCCAGCTTTTGACACACACTGATTGTGTGACCCTGTATCTATCATTTAAACTCTTGAAGGTCCAAGATACTAAGAGTACATTTTGGACAGACTGTGATGACCTGCCTTGGCAGGAGTTTTCTCTATATCAGTAGAGTATATGAAGTTCCCTCTACCAATGATGTCAGAGATCTTATACCTACCACCAATTATCAATATTCTTCTTATCATATTATTTGATTGGTAGAATGATTGTATTGAGAACTGTTGTACAAGCAAGAAAGGAATTCACATAGAGTTCATCTGAAAGAGGGAAAGATCAGGGAAAGCCCCTGTGAGTGTATTTTGAATGACTTTGTCATCCGCTCCACAATGAGCACTAAATTCATGACCCACCCACATTCTCATATAGATAGCCATAGATATAGAGAGATCTACACATATACATTTACATGTATATGTTTTATCAAAACCATTATCCTTATGTAACCATAACAACTAAGAGGCTGCAACATCCAAGGAGATATTTTCACTCTGAAAACTATGTTCAAGGAGCAATAAGGTTGAAGTAAATCATCATCTTGTTTAAAAACTGATTTTAATCCACAACATTGATCAGTGCTAGATAACAGCACTCGCAAAACCCTTATTGGGAGTTTGCTTTATAAGCAGTTCGAGCTCTCTCAGTCAGCCTTCGTGAGAGATAGTCTGGGAGAGTGGCCAAATGAATAGACTTGGAGTCAGCTCTGAGCTCAAATCCTGCCTTCTAATGGGTGGCCAGGGACAAGAGGCTTAGATGCTTTAAGGCTCAATTATCTCATCTGTAAAATGGGAATGAAGAAAAATACCCGCATTAGCTACCCCATAAGTATGTTACAAAGCTCCAGTAAGGTAAGACCAATAAACATTTACTAACTACCTAAAAGGTTCAGTGAATCACAATGAAAAAAGTAAAGCAGCCTGTTTTCAAGAAGTATTATATATATATATATATATACACACACACACACACTTGTATACATACATATGTAACATGCAATGTACCTTTCAAATATCATCATTGCATTATCATTACTGTCCCGTTGTTATAGAGACAAAATAAGTGACATTGCTATTATTCTTATTTTAAGGAAAGACAAATTATTCTCATCTAACCTAATGGAGTTCCTGTAGAAAATGGTCTTGGTCAGGTCAGGACACTATCCAGAAACTATTGGTTTATATTTAACGTTCCCTAGGGAAAGCTGGAATGGGAATTAGAATTCTAGAATTTTAATCTGGAGAGATGTCCATCTTCCCAGTAAAATAGGAGCTTTTAATCATTTGTAAGGTATGTGTCAATGGACTCTGCTGGCCTTCTGGTGAAGCCAATGAAACCCTTCCTGAGAGTAGTGTGTGTGTGTGTGTGTGTGTGTGTGTGTGTGTGTGTGTGTGTGTGTGTGTGTGTTTCTCTTTTCCTTTTAACAATCAAAGCAAAAGCACAATTTCAGACAGAGTTTAGCAATAATTACATCCCCCCACCCAAAGTCATAAACCCCTTGAAATCCATCCCCATACACAAAGTTAAGAGCCTATGTACTAGACACTTCCATTTCTTTTTGGAAGATATGAACTCCACAACAGTAGTAGTAAAGATAGTTGACACATAAGGCCAGTAGAGTCCATTAACACATACCTTAGAGATGGTTAAAAGCTCCTGACCTGACCATTTTCTACAGGAACTCCATTAGGTTATCACTATTTTTTGATGAGGAGGAAATTGAGTCTTAAACAACTGGCTTGATTTTGCCAAGGTCAGATGGCTAGTAAGAATTGAAGGTTGAAGTCAAATATAGTTCTTCTGACTACTGTTTCAGCCTAGGCCAGCTCCCTACCCCCGCCAGTTGTCTCAATCTGAACTTGATAGCCCAGTTGCCCTATGAAGCTTAGCAGAGAAACTGAAAATACAATGAATGTTCTAGAAGAGGTTACTTCTCCAGGACAAGTTCAAGGCTTTAGATAATTCTATTCATTTCCTTGAGCAATGCCTTTGCATTATGGACTAAGAAGTTTAGATCAAGCTTCTAATTCATTTTAAAGAGGAAGAAACTCATTCTAGTATCTAGTCATTTCTTACTGTACAAAGAGCACTACTATACCAGGAAATGAACACTGAACAGGGGTATACACTTTCAGTTAGTACCATCTTAAGATTGCCAACTAGATTCTTATTGTGTAATGGCAATGTATTAGGGATCTGAGAGTTGCTCCATGTCAGAGAGCACTCCAAAAAACTTGATAACAACATATTCTTAACAGTTTGAACAGAACTGCCTCAAGCTGAGGTTAAGTGACTTGTCTAGGGTCAAACTGCTACTAAGCATAAATAGAATAGACAATCAGGTCTTTCAGACTTAAAGCTCAACACTCAGTCCACTAATGTCATATTTTGACATTAATGATACAGGTGATTGCTGGTCAGTTGTTTTTCAGCAATGCCCAATGCTTTGTCACCCTATTCAAGATATTCTTGTCAAAAATACTGTAATGCTTTGGCATTTCCTTCTCCAGCTCATTTTACAGATGAGGAAACTGAGGTAAACAAGATTAAGTGATTTGCACAGTCACATAAGAAGCTAGATTTGAACTCAAGTCTTCCAGACCCAGGGTTCCCACTGAGGCACTTAGCTCAGACATTTTCCTAAGATAATAACTTGTGGAGAAAATGTTTATCTATTTAGTTACAGGCAGTTTCTTCACCTGGGAGTTTACTATAACAATAAAATCCCCAAATTACTCTCAATCCTTATCTCAGTTGAGCTCAACTACAATCCAGGGATATAAATGCTTGGTATTGTCCCCATTTCAATAGAAATTGCAATAAGAAAAAGATACATGGCCATATGTTTTTGTAGCTATACCCCAAGGACCTTTGGACCTTTCTAAGTTTTTCCTCTCTGTGTTGCTTCACCTTATTAGAATGTGTACTCCTTGAGATCAGGGGCTGTCTTTTCTGTGTCTTTCCTGACTTCTTTACACAGAGTTGGCACTTTTAAAACAAATAGACAAAGAAAATTTCTTTTAAATCATGTCAAAGAAATCAAGTGACTTGCCCAGGCAGACAGAAACAGAGACTTGTGGCAAGATTTCAATCTATGTCTTCCTGGGCTCAACCTTCCAGGATAATTCTGAACTGTTATTTATTCTAGGATTACCTCAGCATTATAGAACACTACATTTATCACACTTTACCTACTGGCCCCCAATAAGAAATCATGACACCTCTCAATGTAGCAGTTAAAGAAAATCATTTAGGACTCAACTGGTGATCTCTGTGGTTTAGAATACTTCTAGAGGAGTCTTCCTCTACTGAAACAAATAAGCATCTTTTCTAAGACTTACAGTCTTAGCCAGTGGTCCAGAGCCTTGGAGTTAGGTGACTTAGCCAGGACCACACAGCCAATATCTCTCACAGGTAGTATTTGAATTTAGGTCTTCCTCAACCCAAAGAACAGATGTTTAAAGGCTTAAGGGAATACCCAGAGTCTGATACCCTAGTTATAGCTGCTTAGTCAAGGAAATCCAGATCTAAATTAAAAGTGACAGAATGAATGATACTGGACTATAATGACTTCATCATTGCTGGGACCTCTAGGGGGTCCCACATGGAGACCCCCTGCTACTGAAAAATTAGAAGGATTTAATTTGCTCCAAAGCCCCGGTCTTATCCTCATCCTAATTAGCTTCACTTTCATTTTGTCACTCACTGGGGAATTTCTGAGGGATTTTTTTTAAGTGGAAGGAAGAAATAGTAGTACATGTAAACTTTCCTGGCATCAGAGAGACATTCTTGCACAGCACAATTGCCACTATTTACTAGGGTTACCAAAAGCAAATTTACAGTCAAACAAATATGAGACATTGGTATAAAAAATAAAAACTCCACTGGGGTGCTATAGGGTCAGTCCTAGATCCTTTCTGGCCACTGGCTTCTGTGATTAAAATATGGGACCAGCAGTCAAACTCCAACCCACTGGCAACTCACTGTTCTGTAATTGTGGTTTGTCCTGGTTTACTTCAGTGCCAATCGTCATATCAGCACTTTTCACCAGCCTACAGCTGCAGCCTGATGTGGTGACTCAGCATTCAGAGCCCCAAGCTCTGTCCGCTCTGGTCCTCCTTCTCCTCTCAATGACTGGCTCTCAAGGACCTCAGTGCAAGTCTTCAGATCTCTAGGGTGTGAGGGCAAAGAATGGTAGCCCCTGGTTTCCTTTCCTGATTTTCCATGCTGAGTTTTTCATGTGATCAGTTCAGTTTCTTACTGAGGGGAGAGCGCTATTCCTATGTTAAGTATCTTGAGCCTTAAAGAAGTAAAGCCAAGCTAGCACTTCTCCACTTCTCCACTCATTCAAGGTTGGTTTGTTGACTTGAGTGATGTGGGAAAGAAGAAACCCAACCAGCAAGCAAACAAGTATGTGGCAATGGAAATCCCTTTATTCTGTTCCAAATCCTAAGAAAACACAAGATTTTGTCAATTCATTCATTGAAATGCCTTGAGTTTCTTTCAGAGAGTGGGGTGGAAAGATTAAAATATTCCAGCTCACCTTCTTCCTGGTGCCTGGGCCATGGAGCCTCTCTTTACATGGTGGCCATTATTTGTCCTGTATTCTCTGAGGAAGAAAGCCAACACTACTCTACACAAAGACATCCACCACCCTGGCATAGTACAAGAGAAAAAAACCTTGAGCACCAAAAGAAAGCTGGATATGCAACTAGAACCATGTCCAATTGAAAGCCATTTCTCCTGGTTTAACAAAATCTTCTCTTTTTTCTTCTCATCCTCCTCCTCCTCATCTTCCTCCTTCTCTTCCTTTGCATTCTCCCTCCCTTCCTCCCTCCCTCCCTTCCTTCCTTCCTTCCTTCCTTCCTTCCTTCCTTCCTTCCTTCCTTCCTTCCTTCCTTCCTTCCTTCCTTCCTTCCTTCCTTCCTTTTTTCCTGTTAATATCTCAACACTGGCAGATTTAGGGAACCCTAAAAAACTTTGCGTTGCTGAATTTTCCTAGGATATCTGAAACAGGAAAGTTGGAATATCTATACTCACTCACGCCTGAATCCATGATTCTATTTTCAGCATCTTCTCAGCACTAATAAAAATACTGCCACATTTGGAGGGTCCAATGATTGCATTTATTAAACATCACTCAAAGGTTAAAATTCTATCTTTTTTATTTCTTAGAGCTGTTGTTTCAAATAATCTAAGAAGATGGTAGGTATAAATCTACATAGAGTGGGTGATGATTTATGTGGAATAAGGCGGCGGTGGGGATACCATACAATTTTAAAAGTCTTCTTCTATAAAGTTTCTAATTTGCAAACTTCCAGAGAAACATTTTACCAAACTTACTCCTAGTGCAAGCAGAATTGTGGCAAAGCAGGCTATCCAACACTCCTAGGCTGAAACACTTGAACTGGAGGAGTATGGTTAGTATCCCAGACGTTGAAGGTTGATAAAGAGCTGACTATTCAATGGTGCTGATCTTGTTCATTTATGGGTTGGGGCAGTTTCTAATCACTTGATGTTATTTTGAGTTTGTTCTTGTCTTTTCTTTTGCAATTGGAAGGTTGTCTACCTACATACAGCTCTCTCTTCCTCTTCCCTGAAGAGGTGAGTATATATATATATAAAACATATCATACTCTGCCCCCAAGCCACCCCCCCATCCTCCCATTCTTTTTCTATACACAAGACTGTGTCTCCACTACCTTGACCACCAAAGAGAAGCAAAGCTTCTGGGAGATTCTCTTTAGATACTTTTACTTAGATACTTTAGATACTTACACCCCTCCTCCCCTCAGACTCAACTTAAATGAGAATTGTTCCTTTCCTGATGAGGTAAGATGAGCTGAACCCTGCGTGTCATAAAAGAAAATGTTGGGATCAGGAAGAAGCACCGTTACTAGAGAAAGATCTGTAGTCAATTAGCTTGTGACAGAAGCTCAGCTTCTCTGCTCTAATTCTACATTGTCCACAGGAATGATCACTTACACAGAACCCAAAAAACACCTCTAATAGCTTCCCTCCTTTAATTCCTCCAAAAATGCTGCCATGGTGTGGGGTGAAGGGGTAAAAGGAGGAATAAAACAAAACAATATCCTATCTATCTGCAGGCAGCATGAAATAGGAGGAAAAGATGGGGCATTGTCATATCCGAGCACAGTCCTTTCATTAAGTTTTGAATGACATGTAGAGATCTCACATTTATCAGCAATAGTATAGGTAGAGATATAGATATAGATAGAATATTGATAATCACCATTTCTCTTCACCAGCTCTGATGCTTTCATGGACTTCCCATGAGTACAAAACCTTATGCCCCCAAATCTCAAACACTAGGAACAATCAGCTCTAGATACACAAATTGGTTTTCACACATAAAGAGAAATAACCCAGGTATGCTTACTATTGATGTCTCTTCTAGTTAGTTAACATATCTGTCATCTATTTATATTAACGTGCCAGCAGTAACTATGGTCCATGATGGATTCATTTCTCTTGGATATCAAGCATTTCTATTTCTATGGAGAAGAGCCTTCTTCCTTAAATGAGTGGAGAATACTCCAAGTTCATCCACCTGGGATCTAGGCATTTCAGTAACATATTTACAGGCGGTTTGCACTTCTTGAGGGAGGCTAAGTGCCGCGAATGCAGAGATAAAAATACTCCGGGCCAGGGGAAATGGGATGTTCTCACAATGAAATGGTACTTTGCTTGATTTAAATAACCTCAGAATGGAAATGGGGGAGCCAGTCTCTGCAAAACCCTTTGGGAGGTGAAAGGGTGGGTGGGTAGAGAACCCTGAGAAATCCTAAAGGCATTAAGTTAGCAAGACAGTTTACTCATGTCACCTCAGCGCCTGATACCACTTGCTTTGACAGCCAAGAGGAGACAATTAAAAGCAATTTGTAAATGCATTTCCTTCTTTCTAGTCCACATAGAATTAGGAGATGCTCAAAAATCAGGAAAGCCTCTAGTATGAATCAGTGCAACTGCACTCAGAAAGGTTAATGAGATGCAATAGCAAAGAAACTTAAGGCATAAAAGAGAGGTTCAAAATACTAAACAATTTGCCCTTGGCTCTCATTTGCTTCAATTAAGAGCGAGCAGCAATAGCTTTAGTGTTGCTCATGTTCAGGACACTCCAGCACAGATTGAGTAGATAGGGAAAAAGAGGGTTTAGGGAAATACAGAACACTTCCAGTAAGTTATCAGCTCCCCTATCTTGGGTTCATTACTTACCCTCTGACTGGCAGCCTCACCACATAGACATTTTTCTACCAAGACTCCCTACCCGACAGCTCCCCTCCAAAAGGAATGAGAGGACTAGGGTCAGTTTTCTTCTCTACCCCCCCACCCCCATTACCTCCCCCAACCCCATCACCACTGCATATATTCATAGGTTTCTCGGGAAGTGTTAGATCAACAAAAGAAACAGAACAGGGAGGGGGTAGGGTAGCATACAAATGGAAATAATGTTTGCTAGCATGAAAAAGCCCCCCCCCCACCCCCGGCCCCCGCCAAATGCCTCCCGCAGCGTACTCCCAAAGCCTTCCTCTCCTCTCAGATGTCTTCATAAACTATATGTAAATCTCCCATATGCAACCATAAGCATAATTGTGACAAGAAAACAGAACAGAGATCTTAGTCCCATAACTTACCTGCCTTATGGGGTCCCAAACTTCTCCAAGGAAAATATAAATGCTTCCAGCTATTACATGTCTTTATTTTTTCTCTTCCCTTCTTTATCTTTTTCTTTCTCTCCTTCCTTCTTTCTTTTTGTTTGAAAAGTCACACTGGAGAAAAACGATTAGTTTTCAAAGATTCCATTGATCTGGTCTTCCAGAAAAATATACCCAAGAGATGACCCCAAAAAAGTAAGTCCAAAAACTCATCAAATATGATAGCAAAAAGGAGAAAAGAAGTGAGGACAGGTGGAAGAGAAGGGACCAGAAGGTGAGCTTCAGGGGCTTGGGTAATGTTTTCACTCCTTAGAAACCTCTCACTGTACACTCTACTACTCTACCTGCTCTCTCTCTCTCTCTCTCTCTCTCTCTCTCTCTCTCTCTCTCTCTCTCTCTCTCTCTCTCTCTCTCTCTCTCTCTCTCCTTCCCTCTTGCTCCCTTTTCCTCCTCTATCGGTCCCCACTGAATCTCTCTCTCTCTCTCTCCTCTCTCTCTCTCTCTCTCTCTCTCTCTCTCTCTCTCTCTCTCTCTCTCTCATACACACACTCACAGGGGGCGCACACACAGTCACACACACGTACACACATACACACACACCACTGTAGTGCAAACTGTCAGAGGTAGCCTCCAATCGCTGTCTTGTGCCGCAGATGATATAGCTCACTGCTAC
Organism: Bettongia penicillata ogilbyi; assembly: GCA_023548195.1. Taxonomy (NCBI): domain Eukaryota; kingdom Metazoa; phylum Chordata; class Mammalia; order Diprotodontia; family Potoroidae; genus Bettongia; species Bettongia penicillata. The sequence goes on along the minus strand of JAJHZJ010000432.1, from coordinate 3,306,857 downwards.
CTTCTCAGATGGGTGGAGAATCCATAGAACACCAAAACCAGAGCCCCCACCTCTCCACCCTTAGACCTAGGTGGATGTTCCGGCTCACTCTCTCCCAGCCAGATTAATCACGACAGGAGCAGGTCAGTCACCAGAGGTGTCTCCTTCCAGGGTGCCCGGGATTATGGCAAGGTTATTAATCTTGCTTTGCTGCATCCCCTCACCCCCCTACATTCGGCAGGCTGCATCGAGATGATTGCCAGCACCGTCTCTGTCCCTGTTCTACTGCATTTTGCTCAGCCCTCTGTTGCTGCAAGTGAGACACGGCGGAGGCAAGAATGCTAATGAGATGGTTAGCTACAGATTCAAAAAGGCATTGACTGTACAGTAGAATGTGTGTGTGTGTTTGTGTGTGTGTGTGTTTGTGTGTGTGTTTGTATGTCCGTCTGTGCATTTGTAGGGAAGGCTATGAATTCATCTAAAGTCAGGATCCAAGATGGTTTTCCTCTGGTTTGAAAAAATCTGTATTAATCAGTACCATCACTGTCCAGGAGCACAGGGGCTAGCAACTGTATTTTACTTAGGATAACGAAACGATCTGGTTTAGAAGCCCAAAATCCTGACCTGGCATCGGAAAGAGAGGAGGGATGGGGGGAGGTTCAGGAGGGAAAATTAGCTTTGTAAACGGGCTGGGTGAAGACTCAGGCAAAATCTGAATATCTTGCTACCCTGGCGGGTCAATGGAAATATAAAGCAGTTTCAGGGAAAACAGCCCCAGCCTATAAATCTTCAAGCTGGCAACAAGTATCTGAACTTGACTGATGGGTGTGTGGATAAGAGGTGTCCTGGTAATAGGAAAAGTTTGTTTATGTAGTCGGGCTCATATCGGGCTAGCCATGCATGAAAGGATGTAGATGCGGTCTCATTTTAATATAGCTGGGGCCCCATGCCTAAATGTCTTCTCTTCTGATGTCAATTTCTACTCGCCCCAGCAGATCGTCAGAGAATGTTTGAATGTTAATATTCTGAGAGGTTGACTGGAGGGTTGTATGGCTTGTTATCCTATCCCCCAGTATGGAATGAGTTTGGAATTCTCAGCATGATAATTGTATCTCTTTCAGTAGCATGCAGTGAAATAAAGTATTATGGTCATGCGGTAGGTGAGAAGCCACTGCCTCTCTAATGGGTACATGTGGCCTCCTTAAAAATGCAGCCACTTTTGCCTCTGCTTAGTCAAGGCAACATACTGAGTTCCTTCAGTCAGAGTTCATCAGAGTTATCTAAATGCTAGGCTTGGTGAGAGAGTATGAGTGGGGGAGGGGGTTGTTATTCCCCTCTTGTAATCCCAGATTTTCCCAGCAGATGCCACTGCAAAGGATTTAGACAAGAGCTGTATTGTAGACAAAAGATAAAACATACAACACATACACAGAGACACAATCATGCCGAGGAAAAGTTAACAGTCTGCATTCAATAAAATAAATAATCAAAAGTTACTTGACATCCCAACAATATAACATATTAAAAATACTATCAAAAGTTAGCATAAAGAGACATCCTTGTAATCCTGTTTAAAAACAAAAGAAATTAATAAGATATGCAGAGGTGTGCATGTGTGTATGTGTTTCCATGTGCGTAAAATAGATGGAATGATTCTTTGCAGAGAAAAATATCAGTGTTGACCAATTAACCATCTTTTTTTTTTTTTTCTTGAAGAGGGTCCTGTTTAGTTTTGAGGTTGTTAAAATTATTTGGACTCTTTTTGGCCTTATCTGAAATTAATCATTCCCATTGCCTCTCCATCACCCAGAAAGTGAATTGACTAAGGCATATTTTTCCTCATATTGGGCAGTGGTATTTACTTAGAAAATAAGAGACATAGTGCCTAATAAATATCAGTGATTTAGAGCTCAAAGATTACCTTTCAGGTTCTCTAGTCCAACATCTCCTCTTGCCATTTTATTTGTGAGGAAACTAAGATGACTTGCCTAAAGTCACACTGATGTGTGACAAGAATTCAATTCTGAAATAAAAGCCAGAAATCTTATCATTGTACCATGTGAAATCTCAGACTTCTGAAGGTAATTTGAGAAAAGTAAATCTATGTCTGTGTTCATGTCTGGGTCTACATCTGTATCTCTTTCTATGCTCATGTCTTTGTCTATGTCTGTATCTATACCTATATCAATTTCAAATTTGCCAATATATCACATTTATAGAAAGATGGCTATAGAGATCCTATCTGTCTATCTATATATCTATCTATCTACCCATCTATCCACCTACCTATATTGCAATATATAAGCATATTACATGTATATAATTATTAAAAATGTATACATGTATAAATATGTATATACATGTATGTGTGCACATGTAATATATACACAAATACATACGTGCATACATGTATATATAGATATATAGCTAACTCCTGATAGATTGCAATTTACACACAGATCAGATATGGATAGAAGCATGCATATTTATAGATATAGATTTATAAGCAGATTAGGTAAAGATATAGTTATAAGATATGAATATAGCATGCTATCTATTCCCACCCATCTATCTTTTTATCCCAAATATTATTAACAACCTCACAACAAAGCTGAACAAAAATAAGGTGGCCAAAATTGATCAAATTTGTAGGTACATTATGAGATTTGAAGAATGATGCCTGTCTTAACAAAGTAAAACATCAAATTCAGGGTTCTCTCTCCCTCCCTCTTTCTCTTCCTCTTTTCTTGCTTCCCTCCCTCTTTTTTCTTTTTTTTTTAAGATATTAACTACATCTAGAAACACCCAAAAGTTTGGCAAATTATCTAAGTTGCCCTCACCTTTATATTTCTATTTGCACTGATTATATGGTTCCCCCCTTCCAGTGTATATAAATAAAACAGATTTCTTTTGAACCCATTCATCCCATTTTTATTGCCCACCAAATAAAATTAATGTAATAGTTCCATTAATGATAAAAGGACTAAGAGGTATCATTTTCCTAAGTAACTGTTTCCATCTTGCTTTAATGTGAATAAAAATAAAATGAAATCTAAAGTATTATACATGTTAATATATTTCTCCATATGATTCAAGATTTATAAAGAAAAAAATCTAACTATTATGGTAAGATACTGTTGACTTTCCCGGTAATTATGTGAGTCCATTTGACTCAAACAGAAGACTTGGAGGCAGTTCTACTGTAGCTTACCTCTTCTCTACACAGCGCTTTCTTTGAAGTTATGAGGAATTCTAAGCATGGAGGAATAGGTGATTACTACTCCTGTGTAGTTAAGTCAATTGGTGAATAGAGTGAAAGTCAATGGGAACCTGAAATTGAGGTAGAGAAGATTTTGACTACGAACTAAGATTCATTAGTTCCAAATTCTGTAACCATGGGAAACCTCTCTGAGCCACATTCTCCTCCTCCACGAATCTAAGAAACTCAGACTAGAATTAGATCGATAAATAGAATGTGCTGGCTTGGGAACCATTGGATTGATCCTCACTGGAGGAAACTGGATAACCAATTGTCAAGGAAGTTGTAGAAGGATTTTTGTTCAGGTTCAAGTTGGAATAATGGGACAGTGAGATGCTCACCAGGCTACAAGATCACATGAAATGGAAATCACTTGAAGGAACTAAGGCTGATTAGCCCAGAGAGAGGAAGATTTATGGAGGAAATGATGAATGCCTTTAAGGATTCCTATCATGTTTACCTAGGAGAGCGAATAGATTTATTCTCCTTGACACATAGGGCAATGGATAGAATTCGAAGGGAGACATATTTCAATAAAATATAAGGAATAAGTCCTAACAATTAGAGCTAATCATCAGTGCAATGGGGAAACTATGTAGCAAAGTGGATACACGAGTCAGGAAGATGAGTCTTCCTGAGTTCAAATCTGGTCTCTGACATTTACTAGCTGTGTGCCTCTGAGCAAGTCATTAAACTCTGTCTGCCTCAGTTTCTTCATCTGTAAAATGATCTGGAGAAGGAAAAGGAAATGATGAACGATTATTATTATTTTGCCAAGAAAATCCAAAAGGAGATCTTGAAGACTTGAATATGACTAAAACAACTGAACAACAGCAATGAAAGAGGATGACTTAGGAGAGACATGTCACTGGAAGCCTTTGATCTCAGAATGGGTGACAGCTTGTTAGATATACAGTAGAGGTATTTATTACTCAGGTATAGTTGAACTAGATCAGTAATTCTTTATTTTAGCTTCACAGATTCCCCCTAACAAATCTGGGGAAGACATTAAGGTTGCCTGTGAACAAGGAAGAGGAAAAATCAATTTTCACACACACATATACATATATGTGTATGTATAGACAAACATATGCATATATTTGTATATATAGATATTATACATATACCCACATACATATATCCACAAGACTGAGGTTCCCTGAATTATATAGGCATGCAATTCTTGCCAACTTTGAAATTCTGTATTTCTTCAATATAATCTGCCTCACAGAATTGTTTATGGAATCCTAGGATCATAAATTTAGAACTCTAAGGAATATTCAGGATTATCTAGCTCAACCCTATCATTTTATAGAAATTTCAGACCAGAGAGAGTCAGTGCCTTACCCAATGTCATACAGCAGCTAGATATCATAATGAGAATTCAAACTGAGGTGTTCTGACCCTAAATTCAATTAGCTTTCCACTGTACTACAAAAGAAGAATGTTTAATCCTTAAAGTGCTATATAAATATGAATAATTAAATGAATCCAAAATCAAGTTGTCTGCTCAAGTTCCATCTCAGTCATAGACCTCTCATCCAACCTTTTGTAAGATAAACAACCTCTTTATAATTCAGCTTGTCTGGTTATAAAATGAATACCCAGATACTAATGGGCCATTAAGTAGTAGGTAGCAGTAATCTTCCAAAATACTTTCTTCAATGAAATAATAACAAGTTTTTGTCATTGGAGGAAGTTACAGAAATTCCAGTTTGGGGTCCTTAGGTATAAGCACCAATAAAGATCTCTTACCCACTGTTAAACATAGTAGATGATAGAGAAATAGATGGATAGATAGGGGTGTGTGTGTGTGTGTATATATATATATATATATATATAGAGAGAGAGAGAGAGAGAGAGAGACAGAGACAGAGACAGAGACAGAGAGACAGAGACAGACAGAGACAGAGACAGACAGAGACAGACATATAGACAGACAGGCAGGCAGGCAGACAGAGAGAGAGACACACACAGAGAAAGACAGAGTCAGACAGAGACAGAAAGAGACAGACATTTAATGAAGGGCCTTGTGAGTAGGAGAAGCAGGAAACCAAGCAACCAAGATAGTATATGAAGTTCATCCCTAGGAGATACCATGTCTGGTTGTAGGAGTGGTCATGTTTCACTAAGAGACAAATTGCAAAGAAACCTTCTGCATAACTCACTCAAACTAAAAAAAAAAAAATAGAATGGAGAATCTCTTCCCCCTCCCCCTTTCTTCTCCTCTTCTCTCTCCTTTTTCCAATTCAGGGAAAGCAAATCTCCTCGGAACAGTTTAATTCATTTATATTGTTTTTTCATCTTTCACTTGATATATTCCTTAAATTCTATCTTTTTTCCCTCATGTTTCAAAAAAGTGGGGAGCATCAACCCAAATATCCAAATTGTTGTGATAGTGTATTTTTTTCCTCAGAGAAAAGATTAGGATAAAGTCATTCATTTAAAGCCATTTGGACAGTGTGAAGATCAGTATTAGACTGTCCCATGCATGGAAAAACAAAGCAACCCAACTTTAAGTCAAGATATATATATATATATATAGTTATATATATATATATATATATATATATATATATATATATATATATATATATATAGTTCAAAATTCTAAGTTAAAAGAAACCTAGGCTAAGATGTCAAAGTGTCAAAGTGTGAGCATTTTTCGTTACTTCTGCTTCCCTTACCCTACCACCTTTGTTGGAAGATATTTGACTCTGGATTTAAAGGAAAGGTCTCTGAAGAGAAGTGAATGAGTTGGATGGAATGGGAAAACTATATTTCTATTGGGGAGGAGGATACTAGGAAGGATACTAGAATTCGTGCCAAAGAAGAGGGAGCAATTTGTTCTGTTATGCCCAGACATGTCATCTGGCTAAGGGCATGATTGATAACTTAGAATGACTTGGTTGCAGTGATATCAATTATTATGCCTGATGACTTCTCTTAAAGGTAGGATTCTTAAGGATGTTAATCTGATCTGTGTGAAGTCACAGCTCCATCTCTTCAGTTTAAAGACAGTTTTACTTCCATGAATCCATGTGTACCTATGACTTAGAAGGGGTGAGCAAGCAACTTAGTCCAATGGGATTTCAATTTAGGGTACAGTTCAAAGAGCACTGGTTCAGAAGTCAGACAACCATGGCTCAAATTCTTCCTCTAACACTACCTGAATGACCTTGAACAAGTCATATAATCCCTACATACCTTAGCTTCTTCAACATTATAATGAGTGTTTCAACAGATGAATTTCAAGGCTTCGTTGAGTATCTATGACCCTTTGAACTGCAAAATCTCACACTAATCAAAACTACAGGAGATATAGATGGCAATAGGAAGACACATGGCGGTATAACTACATATATTATAATTAATGATGGCCTTTGTGCAAGGAAATAGAGGTTAGACATTACGAAGATGTAGATAAAAGAGGAGTTATGGGGCAATAGAGATGATACATGTGCAGCTTATATGTTGCATTTTTAACCAATGTAATATCAAAAGAACTAGGGGAAGGTACCCATCATGTTGAGTCAGTCCTCTAGAGAAGATAAGAGGGAACAGACTAGGAAGGTTGGTCAGGAAATCATGGATCCATCAAGTGTCACAATGATAATGAAGAGAATGATGGTAATATGTATAAATAATGCTTTAAGTTCTGCAAAGTATTTTTCAAATTTTACAATTATTTTGAAAGTATCTCATTTTATCTACACAACTATCTCAGGTAGGTGCTACTATTTTCTCCATTTAACCAAAATGGAGGCTAAGTAACTTTCTCAGAGTTGCACAAATAGTATCTGAGACCAGATTTAAATGTAAGTTTTCTCAAATATAGGTACTCTGCTCTATTCACTGAGTCACCTTTGTATTGAGATATGATCTTATGATTCAATATCTTAGAAACGAACATCATTTGAAAATTTATATCTATTGTATGCTGCCCAAAGGTATTTGCTAATATGTTTTTTGGGGGAAGGTTCCTGAAGCCCCCTTTGCCCTCCATCTGTGACAAGCAAAATACAAAGTGACTGAAACAAAAGTTCAAGATTCATGAGCATATTGATTTATTAGCAATGCATGCGAATTGTATAACAAATCAGGGCTAGTCACTTTCTTCAGTTTTAGTCCTGGACCCCAAATACAGAAAGAGATAGATTTTTATACATTGAAAATAATCAAATAAGATCAATTAATTAAAAGAAAACAATTAACCAGGATACAGAATCAGATTTCTAATTGAAGGAAATATTAGGGATTTTCTAAGTTGGGAGGGCGAAAGAAAACAGATACCATTCCCTGAAACTTGAAAAGAGGTGCCCCTCTTACCCCAAATGTCTGTATTCAATCAAAGGAACATGCAAACAATAATTGACGACAATAGGATGAGTTTTTAGTTAAGATATAGGGACTGCTTGAAATGCATGATTGTGAGAAAATCCCTTGCATCAGTCTTAACATCTGACTAGGTATCTGGTCAGTATAACCAAGGCCCTTAGTTAAGGGTCTCTAAGCAGCAGATGGAGGTGGTTCAGCTTCCGAGACACACAATGCTAGCTTCATACAATACCATGAAGTGTTTTTTCTAATTTTTTTTTGTTTTGATTTTTATTTTATTTTTCACAATAAAGTTTTCTCATAGGACAGAAGTTGTACTAGACATAATAGAATGGAAAGGGAATTAAACTAGCTCCAGAACTGAGTTCACAAGATGAGTTAGCATGGTTCACTCAATTTCCATTGCCACTTGTTATTGTAGCTCTCTCAATTCCCCCTTTTTGATTCATCAGAGAGGGGGTGGGGGACAACCCCTGCCCCTCATGGATCACTTGTCTATAACTAAATCTTTAAGTTTATTCATTATTTGTAATCAGAATTATGTAAATCAGGTTACAGTTCAAACTACCTTAGAGGGCTTACAATGGAATAATTTTGAGCAGGGAGATTTATATGTTGGCAGGGTAACCAAGAAAACTTAAGTGTAAATATCATGAAACAAAAGGCCAAAGCAATATAAGGATGATCATCAGTATTAACTAACATCAAGTTCTCTTATTTCCTAAAAACCCACTCCCACTGTCCATTTAATCATTTCATTTTGTCTTGAGTCCCAGAAGTATCATGTAGTGAGCTGTCCTTGGAGATGCCTTGTCTTGGACATACTGGAATAGGACTCATTCTCAGGACAGCCCTGAAGGAGACTCTGTTTCTCCAGGTCCAAATAACTTGCAAAGATCCTATATAATTTTGTTAAAATCTTCCAGTAACTGTACTTGTATAATTTAGTGCAATTTGATTCTCCAAACCTGAAATATAAAATTTAGTTGCTGTTTCTTTCTTTATCTATATACCATATGCCTGATATAAACATCTTAAAAAACAAAATAAAGCATGAGTACCTAACTGTGAAATGAACTGTTCTGCATTTGAAAAATATCAGAAAGGTGCTTTAAAAGAGGGAAAAATATTTCACTCTTTTTACAATTATCAATATAATTGTAAACGAAAATAATCATATTTTGAGAACTTCCCATACTACATATATTTGGAGGCCAATCATATATATATATATGTATGTAGCTCTTAAAGAAAATAGTCTAATACTGTTGCTTTCTCAAAATGTATCACTCCAATTTATTAGAAAATTTTTGCCTTATATCTTTGTCTTATTTATCTAATTCTTTTCAAAGCATATCATCCTTATGTTATAATTTGATAAGAAATATGATCAAAATTTTAAGATTTTTCATACTGCCTACTTCCGCTGGGAAAAGAGTAGGATTATCATTTGGTCTCCTTGTCATAACCCAAAGGAAAAGGCAGGGCTTTTTTTGTTTACTGTAGTTCTGTGAAGAGTCTAATGGGACATACTTTACAGTCCATTTCCTTCTTCTCCTCTCTGTCTCCTGTCCTTCCTTCCCTTCCCCTCTCTCATCCTCTCTTGTCTTGTCTTGTCCTCTCTTTTCCTCCTATCTTCTTTTAATACCTAGTAGTTCCACAACAACTTCAGAGTAGGTCACAGCTGAGCTGGGTCTGGAAGGAAGATAGGATTAAGAACAGCAGACAAGAGGATGCCTTCACCTGCGGGACATCTTGAGTGAAAGAATTGAGATTGAAGGTGGCAAGTCAATTTTGGAGGATAATAAATTAGCTTATTAAAAAAAAAGAATGCAGGAATAGAAGTGATATGAAACTGATTCAAAAGTATATATTGGATCCACATGATAAGAAGATATTAAATGTGGACTCAGATGTTTAGATAATATTCTGAAGACAAAAGAGAGATAGGGATTGGGATGACACCCAAGCTTTCAGATCAGGATAATGTCATGGAGAAACTTGTGCTCCGAGAAGATTATTTTGGCTGTAGTGTGGATGACAGATTGAAAAGAGAAGAGATTGGTGGAGGTATGCCAATTACATTATACTCTAAATCAGAGGTGATGAAACTTGGGAACAATGTGAGTCAATAAAAAGACACGGGTACAAGAGATATTATGGAAGTAGAATCAAGAGGACCTGGCAACTGATTAGAAATGGTAACGAAGAATAACGGATGATTCTGTGATTATGAGCTCAAATGACTGAGATTCTCCTAGATGATTTTATTCAAGATGTTTGCCAGGTCCAAATTACTCTCCTGCCTCATTTTTATTTCTTTCATATCTTCTTTTAAATTTTGAAGAGAAGGAATTTTGGAGCAAAGTAAGTTTAGGGGATGAAGGTCATAGAGGTGAAGAGGATACACACTCAGAAGTCTAGTAACTCAATTTCTCTTATTATGTTGATAAGTAAAATGAAACACAGAAAAGTGAATATACTTATTCAAGGTCACACATGTAATAAAGAAGAAAGCCAAGATTTAAGTAAATGTTGTTTAATTCCAAATCCAACATTCTTACCACTATACCATACAATGAATTCCATTTTGCAAATACTGAACTTGAGATGTCTATAGGTCATGTAGGGTGTGATAGCTACCTGGCCATCAGCCAGAAAGGACTAGAATTCTGATAACATATGCAGAGATAAGGAACTTAAAAGTAAATGGAAGAGGGAGAGAGAAGTAAAGCAAGAGAGACTTGGAGTCTCTCCATAGAAAGTAATATTTGATTTGAACCCTGAAGGGAACTAAGGCCTCTAAGAGGTAAGGTCAAGGAAAGACAGCATTGCAGACACAAGAATTAGTCTTTGGAAAATTGTAGAGATTAGAGACACAGAATGACATATATAGGGGATTAATACTTATCTGTAATACTCTTTAACTTGAAGTCTCTCCTGTACTTTTCCAGAGATTATCTTTAGTATATTCAGTGTAAGATAAATATTTCACTGGAAGAAGGAAATTCAATCTAATTGAATTAAAACACAGAAGACGAAGTGTGATGACATGAGAAAAATCACTGGACATGGGATCCAAATACCTGGGTTGGAATACTTGCTCCAGAATTCATATGTTACATTCCCTTTCCAAGCCTCAGATTGTTCATTTACAAAACTTATGGGATGAGACTAGATAGCTTCTGAAGTAATTTCCTTTAATTTGTAAAGTGAAATCTTACCTCTAAGGTCTCAGAAGTTTCTAATATTTTACTATCTTAGGACAATGGAGAGACTCATGGTGGACTGGAACTGCCTACAACACATAACAAATACAATACCTGACCTTAGCCTCAAGAGTCTCAGAAACAATGAATTTTAAAGACCTGAGATAAATTGTGTTATCAAAGATATACATGCTAGAAAAAGAAAATGGATCTCTTATATGACAAGGTCAAGGGCTAATAAAGGAGACCCTATGTGTTCCATTGATGCCCTCAAGGTTTCAAAAGAATATGGCACATTTCATTCCCTGGCATATTGGGTGCACTCCTTAAGACACACCTATGAGAGAATATGGCCAAGATAGACAGGCTTAGATAGTTTATAATTTATACCATGCAAAAATATTTTGCATGAATGAGCTGATAGAATTGTATGAATGTTGAAGTTATCTTGCAATTAATCAGACTTTCCATAAGTCTGTAATAATAGGCTCCTACACTGATAAGGCACTCATATTATTGAAGAGGGAGGAAGGGCAATAATCTAGTAGCATGTCTAAATTAGCAGCAAAGACACATTCTGAAGCATTTACACATTTATTAAGTGTCTTATGTATAATCCACGTTTCTTTTGTCACCAGTCTATCTCTCTTGCCTTCTTTTTCCCCCTCTAGTTTCTAAGGTTATGCTGCATTTTACCTACTATAATGAAGAAAGGGAAGACAAAGGAAGAGACTAAATCCTAAGTACCTGCAAGCCGCATCCAGCAGGGATTGTAGCGTTTGAAAAGCTATTTCTAACTTCTAAGACCAAGGAATATCAATGGAGGGTAACCTTTACCCAGACGTTAGCATGAACAACTTTCAGGATTCTACTGCAGGCTTACTGTGTCCTGCAGACAACACACCCAAGAGAAAAGAAAGACAGAAATCTGTGAAGTAACTAAGCTCTGGGAAAGCTGATAATGGTTTCCTTTTAGAGTTCTGCTTCTCTGTTAATAGCCTAAATCTGCCTGTCATTTTGGAGGAGAAAAATGCATATCTACTAATAATTTATCTCAGAGTTTGAAGAGATGTTTCAGGAAATGGTTTGCTCTCACACAAGGAGATTGAAATACACCTACATGCACACCCACCTACATAAGCACAACCTCATTCTTCATATATTAAAATGGAGCTCCCCAAGCCCCCTCCCTGGGAAAATGATCTCCCACACAGACACACACACACACAATTCACACACACATTATTCTGGACACAAAGAAAGACTTCTTTGGACAATATGTGGGATAAACAGCACCATACTATATTTAAGCAGATTTCAAAGTGGAGAAAAGCAGAACTGGCCCAATGATTATTTCAAGGTTGGAAATAAGCTACAAAAGAAGTCTCTAATGAAATACTCTAGAGATCCAGGATTACATTGTATCCTTTTGTTCACCTACATAGGAGAGGGAATGTTGCATAATAGATAGAGACCTGGACTTGAGGGTAGGAAAACTTGGGTTGAGTCCTGCCCCAGACATAGGCTGTGTGAGTGTAATCCCAAGAAGCCTTTTTCAGTGTTCTATCTCCCCATCAGACTCTCTAAATTGCTTAGGTGCCAAAATGCATTCATTTATGGAGTCTCTTCACCCAGGAGAATGTTCCAAATCACAAATAATAAGAGAAATGCAAATTAACACAGCCCTATGGTTTCACTTCACACCTACTAAATTGGCAACAATGATAAAAGATGATAGTAGTTAATAATGAAGGCATTAGAGAAAGACACATTATATGTTTCGCATGATTTCACACGTGTAATAGGTATCATATTGTTTGCCTTTTTAATGAGTAGAGGAGGGGCTAGATGGGGGGAGGAAATATGGAACTCAAAATTTTAAAATAAGAACCTTAAGGTTAATGGATGAAATGTTGGTCAAGATATGTATTAGTACAACTGTTCTGAAAATCAATTTGGAATTATGCAAATAAAGGAATTAAAATGTCTATGACCTTTGATCTAGAGATTCTGCAACTAGGCTAAGGAGATCACTGACACAAGGAAACTCTATCATACAATAAAATATTAATACTGGCAATTTTTTTAGTATATTTTCTCTAGTCAGAGGATTTTGGTAAATAGGGATTCTTGTTGGGTACATATAGAAATTATTTTCCTTTACTTACGGGTAGACTAGATTATCTCTGAGGTCCTAACTTTAAATATTCCATGATTTTTTTATTACTAGAATCACAGGAACCCTCATTACCTCACTTTCCCCTTCAGTAACCTAACGAAACACCCAAAGTGCTTAGATTAGATTCAAATCTAACTTCCACCCATGTAAACACGGGACACTTAGTTTTGTTGGCAAAGCCTATCACTTCATTTTATCTTTTTACCCAAGGACAGGGGCAAGAGAAAATTTAGGTGAGACAGTGAGATCAATTCCACTTATCTCTCTTTCTGCCCAAAGAACAGCAATATTTTATTTATGGACAAAGCTATATTTTTCAGAACCAAAAACAATGAATAGGAAAGACACAAAAGACCTTATCATTGTAAAATATATAGCATTAGATACTGTAAAATTCTACAAAGGATGCCCAATAGAACATATTATGTTAAAGATGGATAGAGGTTTGGAACATGGAACATAGAATGCCACAGTTGGAAGGGATTTCAAAACATAAAACATGGAATGCTAGAACCAGAATAAATCTTAGGACATAGTATTCAGGTTACGAATGGACTTTAGAAACATTAATCTGGAAGAAACTTTAGTATTTTTATGTTCATTTTATAAAGGACAAAATTAAGACAAGGTAAGGCAAATATCAAGAACCACAAAGCTAATAAGTTGAACTAGATTTCAAGAGAGGAAGAGGTGTGGGCTAGGTTATAAAATATGGCTTTAAATATTTTATGCAATTATTAATTGAAGGGTTATAGAAGGAATGGGTTGTATGAAAGCACTGCAGTAGCCTCAGGTAGCCTCAGATTTTTAACAATGAATTTTGGATCTAGGTCATAATATTATTGCACTACTTACCTCCTGCTTAGTTTGGTAATATCTGCATCTTTCATCAAGGTTTTCTCCAGATAATTTATTGTCTTAATATCAACGGCAATAATGTCTTAGGTACCAAATTTCTGTGCAGTTTTCACTAAGGCAAGTAAGCTCAGTATCATAATTTTTCATCTCTAAAGTGAGTGATTGTAAGGATCAAATATGACAATGGATGTAAAATCACTTTGAATGCCATGAACTAATATATAAGGAATATTGTTATTATTAGTATTTTTCCAATAAAATCAATTGAGTATATTTTTCCCGATCTCCCTTCTTCTAGCAGTAAATCATCACTGAACATTCTTCTAAAGTCCATTCATTTAGACAAATTAAAACCATGCTAGATATTTTAAGGGGAAATTCTCTATAATCACCATTAAGCCTGAGCATAACCAGGAAATGGGGTGGTGCTAGGGAAAGGATTAAGAAGATTTTTCTAAGACTTATTGAAGAATCCTAGGATCTTATATCAATTGTCAAAAGGTAACAAAGGCCATAAAATCTAACTCCATAATTTTTCATATGATGAAACTGGGGGCCATTGTTAAGTGATTTGAACAAGTTCACATAACTTTTACATATATATGCATGTATATGTATGTAAAAGTTATGTGATCTTGTTCAAGTCACTTAATTTTACTTATATATAATATATATAGGTATATACATACATACTCACAAATATGCATGTATATATGTAGGTGTATATAAGTAGCTGTATATATTTGTACATATGTGTACATAGGTATATATTACATTTACATTCATATGTATATAGGTGTATATACACACCTGTATACATATATGCATCTCTACATATTTGCATATATACACATGTATATGCATACACATGTTTGTGCATGTGTATGATTTAAACCTAGATCTGTTCTAGAGCTAGGACACTTTCCACTATTGTGAGATATCAATTTCTTTCCTTTCCTTCTTTGTTTTGTTTGTTTTTGTTTTATAACTTTTTTTTGGTCTTCTTAGTAGAAAGGAACTTTTAAACAGACAATTAATAGTGTAAAACCTGATCCATATGTTCCCTCTGGCCTCCTGGCATAGAAGCTACCTGTCTTGGCAACTCTTCTCCCATTTAAGTCTGATGGAGTTGTGGGAATCACTGGTGATATAATCGGCAGGCTTTGATCCCAGGTCTTCCTTATTCAAGTTGGTCTCTATACGCTATGTAATTCTGCAGCTCAGTTAACATTCAAACTTATTAGCATGAATTAGCAACAAATAATAATGGCATCTTCATCAGTTATTTTCATCCAGTATTGAAGAATTTGTCTACACAATCAGTTTACTCCAATAGGACAGAAATGTTTCATTTATTCAATTTACTATGACTCATCTCTATTGATACACAACCTGCTCTGATACAGGATTCCATGGCCTCATGTGTGATAGATGCAAATTCTACCTTGGAGGCACAATGACCATATTTTGTCTTTGTTTTGTTAGTAAGTATGCTATTTGACTATGCTCGGGTTTATCAGACTTAAACTAGAACTTATCTTCTTCCTTCTCATTTTTCCAAAGGCTGACTGGATGTTGTTTGATTAGACAGAAAAGTCCACAGGTTAACAGGTATAGCCCAATAATTATTCATATTAATTAAAAATGCTAATTGAAAACATTAATGCTTCATTGTTGTATAGGGTTCACTCTGGGTTCTAGAGTGTACATTGGAGGACTCCAAATTCATTTTAACAAAATAGAAAGGTTTACCTTATAGTGTGGGCCTAACTATACACTATCTGAGGTGAAACCTGTTTACATTGGGGCTAATACTAGTAAATGACATGATACAGTATAGTTAGCAATTTTATGTCACAGGAAAAGAGGTACAGTGCCAAGAAAGAGAGGAGTACAAGTACTATTTGTAGTCTGCCCTGATCAGACCACATCTAGAGTACTGTGTTCTGGGTATCCAGAGAAGAGAGAACAAGCCTGGAGATTTTGCCATAACAGAATGTTGTAGTGGTAATTTAAATGGGAAGATTGTCCCCATTCAATAAGCCTATGTGACCTGCTTAAATCACATGGACGTTTAAGTCACATGAGGTGGGAGGGGTTTGATGAATGGGTGGAGCAACAAGGGTATAACAGAACTGGAAGGAATTTGGTGAGAGTGGTTAGGACAGAGGAGAGAGGATGCAGGAAGGTAGGCACAGCTAATCTTGTGTATCTACTTGTGGAGAGGCCCAGGCAGGGAGTGGAAAGCTTAAGAATGCTTTTGTCCCCTGCAATGCTAATGTGTATTGACTTCTTGGTTACTATGATGGATTTGGCTTTCTGGTATTGGAATTTGGCTTTCTGGTATCTGAATAAATGTTTTTTCTTCTGCCTTCTATATGGAGAGTCCATCATACTTTGTGATTCAGAACTATGTCAGAATATTCATATTCACCACTGGTACTGTAAATACTACTTTGGTGATACAAATGGGCAGAAGGAGGAAGAGGAGAAGGAGAAAGAGGGAAATTGATGAGAATGTGATATCGATCTTGTATTTGAAGACTTGTTCACTTTAACTTCAGAAGAAGGAGAAAGAGAAGGACTGATAGATGTTGCAGAGAAGCAGATTTTGTTTGAATATTTAGGGGAAAGGAAAAGAAACCAAAATCTCTCTAGTAATTAGATGTATTCAGAAATAGAGTGGGCCTCTTCAAGGAGCTATGTGTGCCTTTTGCTTTAGATCTTCAAGCAAATGCTACATAGTCACCTTCACATTCATCCTCTGTATGGTTCAAGTATCAATGAACGAAAACAAAGAATAGATATAAGGACCAGTACACAACAACTACTATTTCCTGCTCTTAGCCACAAATCCCTCTAGTTATCTGAACTTCCATTGTTTGCATCCTTTTCCTCTGCCCAGCAGAAGGATAGACACATGAATTCATAGAGTTTAAAATCCCTTTGGACTGTCGCTTGAGTTGCAGGAAGCCATATATTTGGTTTGATATAATCAATCAACATTAATTCTCTACTACTGTGCCAAATGCTTGGAATACAAAAAGAGACAAAAATTCCCTGCTCTCAAAAAGCTTACAATCTAGTAGAGGAAACAATACATTAACAAATATATAAAAAAACAAACCAGGTATAGGATAAATAGGAGATAATTAACAGGGAAGGCACTAGAACTAAAACAGGGTGAAGAAGTCTTCATGTAGGAGGTATTATTTTAAATTGTACTTAAAGGAAGCTAGGGAGATCAGTAGATGGAGAGCAGGAGGGAGAGAATTCTAGGAATAGAGAAAAGACCACAGAGAATGTCCCAAGCTGAGAGATGGCTTGCCTTTTTTTGTGGACCTCCAGGAGGCAAATGTTATTGGATCAAAGAGTGAATTTCACAGTTGTAAAGTGTAAGAAGTGGAAAGGTAGGAGAGGATTAGGTTATAAAGGGCATTAAATGACAGATCATTTTGTATTTGCTCCTGGGAACAATAGGAAGCCACTGAGGGGAGAAAAGGAGGGGGCACTTTAGGAAAATCATTTTAATGACTGAATGAAGAATGGTTTCCCACAGGGAGAGACTTAAGGCAGTGAGACCCATCAGGAAGCTCTTGCCCTAATCCAGACATGAAGCAATTAGGGCCTGCATGAGAGTAGTAGCAGTATCAGAGGAGAGAAGGACACTTATTTGAGAGACATGGAAATGATGACATCAAAAGACTTTGACAATGAATTGGACATGGTGGTGGGGAGGGGGTGACAGACAGTGAGAAACCCAGGATGACTTCTAGGTTGCAAGTATGGGGGACTGGGAGGATGATGTCACCCTGTACAATAGTAAGAAAGGGAGGAGGAAAAGGATTTATGGGGAAAGATAATGAGTTTCATTTTGTACAAGATCTATAATAGACCTAAAGTTCTAGATGTCCGAAAGGCAGTTGGACATGTAAGAATGGAGGTAACAGTAAGATTGGGGCAGCATAGAAATGGACTACCTTGGAAGGCAGTAGGTTATCATGAGAAGTCTTAAGGCAGAAACTAAAGGACAACTCACTGGTTATGTTAAAGATATTTTTGGAGGGTACTGCTAGGAGTGAAGTCCTTCTAAATTTATGTGACTGTCTTCAAGCAAAATCACCATAACTGGGGGATCCTGAACAGGGTATTTTATGAAGTTATTATAGATTGGAACTAAAGTCCCTGAAGACTATTTCACCTTAGAGATTCTGAGAGTCTGTGATTGCCTTCAATGACAGCTGTGGATGTTATGGGGAAATTTCATATGATGATTGCTAGCATTGATGATCTCTGTGATTCTTTCCCGTTCTATGTTTTCATGAGGTCTACTTTGAAGCACTTCTTTTCCATGTTAAACAGAGTATAAGTTACAAACTTTCCTTCCACATTTTAATTCTTTTATTTCAATCTGTATTTCCCCCTAGAGTATATACCTCTTTGTAATCAAGAGTGTATGTTACTTGAATGAAAGGGTTATTTTTGTTTCTGTATCCTTTGTCCTTATCCCAGGTTTTTTGTATTTGGTAGTTATGTAATATATGTGTTGAATGAATGAATGAATTTAGAGTTCAAATCTTTAAAATCCTTTTCAATTAAGGGCAAAAATTGAGAAAGATGAAACACACAAACATTAGATGTGCAATAAGTGGAAACAAAAAAAGATAGAGTAGACCTTAAGCCATGCCTTCACACCTCATTATCATGATTACCACAAATTATTCATAATTTCTATACATTTTTGCCTAGATTCAGTGAAATGTAAAGGATTAGGATACAGAAAACAAAATCCATTCATTTGAATATCCAACCTTAAATCAAAGGTTTCCCAATACATCCAGTTCTTGTTCAGGTATTTCTTTTGATCTTTGCTCTCTAGTTCTTGGAAGCAGAGGGGTGTCACCGGAAGAGTGATGAGTTTTTTGAATAATAAGGGCAGAGGACAAGAAGATCAACAGTTTTTAGTTGAAAGAGATTTCAGAGGTCATCATATCTTACCCCCTCATTTTGTAAGACTCTCATCCTTATACAAAATTTTGGATTATTCCCTTCACATCCATCTCTATGCCTCAATTTCCCCATGTGGAAAATGATGAAGTGGGACTAGATGAGTTTCCAGTTTGTAATCTATGAACATATAATCCCGGAATTTCATCTCTAGAGAGAAATTCAAAGTAAAAACTAATATTAGATCAGAGCTGCTATTGTTTATTTTTGTTACTGTTACTCTTCTTGGCTCTTTGAACATAAGGGATTTTTTCTTTTTTATTTCTCTAACAAGGAGACTGTGTGTTCTGGCAAGATCCCCTAAATAAAAAAAAAACAGTTTAAAATAGAAAATGTAATTTTAAAACACACACACACACAGAATACAATTCTATTGTATTTTTCTAAAGCTGGGGAAAAAAATTGGGCAGATTGGTATAAGCCAAATCAGGCACTCTATAAGCATGGAATTAGGCTTTGTCATGGACCTCACACTAAGCACAAATGGTCCATTTCTGCTGGTCTTCACATCCCATGAAAATGTCTACATACATTATTTTATATCAGGTTGGGTAATTCCTCTGTGATCAGTAATGATATTTCTTCCTCGAGTGAGTCAATAAAATCTGACATGTACCATTTAGTTGAATGTTTGGTGGTGTGCTCATTTCTGTTGGAGTCTGACATGTTTATTTCTTGTTTTATCTACCTGGTTGGGATGAAGGATTGACCCCATTTTTGTGTTTCTAAGAGAAACCAAAATGGGCAAATTCATATTTTCTGCAGTATGTTTCGTCTATAATTTAAATCTAAGAGTCAGCCTAGCCTAGTGGAGAAAGAGCTTGACTAAGAGACAGGATGATATGGGTAGAATCATCTTTCTCTATGCGAATATAAGAAAGTGATTTAGATTCTCTAAACATCAGCTTGCTCTTCTGAAAAATGATGATCATCTTACATACAAGACCTATCTCCCAGGGTTATGATGAAGCTCAAAGGAGTTAATGTAAGTCAATTGCTTTATAAATATTATATAAAGTCAATTATTGCTAATGAGTGGCATGATAGAACAATGAGAAGAAAACAGGACCTAGACTCATGAAGACCTTGATGTTGGCCTGACTTTACTGTATATCTCTGAGTTAGTCACTTGTTTCCTTGACTTTCCTTGGCTGTAAAATGGGTGAATAGGACAACCTACCTCTTCAGGTTGATCTGAGGAATGTGAGTCCACTGGATTTTATTCATTTGCATTTGCTTATTTATCCTTTGTGGGGGAGGGAAGGCATTTGTATGCATGCGTACATGTTAGGAGGAGTACAGTTGAAAATACCAAGCTTCTGAGAACCAAAGGGGAAATGGCCAACCCATCACATAACTTGACATTCTTTTTATTCACATTCCATTAGTATAGATTTCCTAACTTAACCTTTCCTGCCTCTCCTGACTATAATTTTGAACTATCATGTCAATCCCCAGTTCCTACCTCCAAATTCTATGTATTCAATCCAGTCAGTATCTCTCAAATTCCACTTTTCTTATCTCCCAGTAGAAGCCCTATGTACAGTAGAAAAGGATTTGGCAATCAGCAAACCAGGTCTTTACTACCTACCCCTCCCTCCCCACTCCAATATTTCTCACACATTCTCAACATTTCAACTGCCTTCATTAAACCTCAGAATCTTCTTTGGCAAAGCAGAACTAATTATTTCTCCACTACCTGCATCATAAGGTTGTTGTGACAGCAATAGGATCATGGTTCTAGAGCACAAAGAATGTCAGAGGTCACCTACTTTTATTTCACAGTTGAGGAAAGTGAAATTATTTGTGAAATGTCATAGGTGCTAAATGGCAGAACCAGGAACTAAATTAAGATAATCCAACTCCAAGTTTAGCACTCCACTTCTTTACCCAGCATCCTTTGTCAACCTTAAAGGGCTACCAAAATGTGAGATGATACATATTGATGGGGCCACTCAAATTGCTCCGACTTTATAGGCTACACTTTGATTCATATTTTGTTCACTCTGGTGGGTCAGATTCTGATGGCCAGAATCCTCACCATAGTGTAAAAGAAAGTTAATCCAAACTTCTTGGTGCCTTAGTTGAGAACTCTTGTCTGGACAATTGATGTTGACAATGGAGAACATTACTGAAGGCAGTTAGATAGTACAATAGCTAGATTATTGTCAAATATGACCTCAGACATTTATTAACTGAGATACCCTAGGCACATCACTTAACCTCTGCCTGCCTCAGTTTTCTGAACTATAAAACATCGACCATAATATTATCTTCCTCCCAGTGTTGTTATGTGATTCCAATGAGCCATGCACCTAGTAGGTACTTAATAAAAGCTTATTCCCTTGCCCCTCTCTTCAGGTTGATTGATTCATATAAGAGGGTAACTAAGGGCAGAGACACTCTCACATTTCTTTAGCCTCTAATCACTATATTTGCACACATTAAGTAGCAGAAAAATATTAATAGTTTCATTCAGTTGTTGGGTGAGATCTGAAAGGCTATATTCTTCTATCATCTCATTTTGCCAAGGGTCATAAAATCATAGTCTTAGAGCTGAAAGAGACTTCAGAAGTCATCTAGTCCACCCCAAACAGAACCCCTTATTTACATATAGGGAAAACAAGATCCTGGAAGTTTAGGGACATACTCTGAGATATACAGAGAGGAAATGGAACAGCAGGGAGTTGAGGCCAGGTCCTTTATGGAGTTAATGTTCTTTCTACTTTAGCATTCTGCTGAATGTGGTTCTGAAGCACCTCCCTTTACATTTACAAATTAGAATAAACTTCCTTCTATATAGAACCAGTCCCTCCCCTGAATCACATGCTTTTAGTGTTCATGGTACTGCTTAAGTTTCAAGGTACAACTGACCACTCTCATAGAACTCATGCCTTTGTTTCTCTGTTTCCTATGAATTAGAATAGGGAGGCAGCAGGGTACATAGCCCAGGTTGTAGTCAGACTGCACCATACCTCTGATACTTCCTATCTGTGAGACTTTAGGTAAGTCACTCAATATCCCCTGCTCTCGATCTCTTCACCCATACCATTAAAGGAGTAGACTACATGGTATCTGAAGTCCTTTCCACCTCTATATTTATAGTCATATATGACTAAAATAAAATTAATGACAGAGTTGTTTTCCCCCTAATACCTCAGCATGCAGGGTAATTTCATATCCTAAGCCCAAGTCAGAATTTAAGCAAATTAATCTCAGGTCTTTTGTGCCAAACTTCTAGCATTACAGAATCCAACGGTATAACATATAATTTACCCTTTTTATGTTCTCTTAATTTGGAGAAAGATTGATTGTAGGCCTTAAATGAATATTCACTTCAAACATGAATCTAATTTCCACATGTTCTTATGTTTAGAGATGATAGTAAATTACTGCCAAAGATTTGTTACAAAGAATAAGTCACACAAGAAGTAGTGGTTTTGGGAAACAAGGGAGGAAGGATGGAGAAGAAGAGATCCAGGGTCTTAGACTCTTATTTCATTTTATGAAATTCTTATTCAGCAAAAAACTGTTTCTGTTTTCTTTCTTTTAACCTAGGATTCAGGACAGAGTACTTTCCTAGATTCCTTCTTGCTGGAAAATTCCATGTTTTAAGATGCTTTCCACCTCTGGCAATCTACATTCTCATATTCCATGTCCTCAAAGTCTTTCAATCTCTGACGTTTCATGTACTAAGATTTTGTGATCGAAGGGCTGTTTCAGCATGTCTCTTTTTAGCTCTAGACAGTTTATTTGGTACTATACATTTGCTGAATCCATAGCCTCACAGGCCATCGCCTTGGCTGAAGGTATGGAGTGGCAATGAAGGGAGTGACATCACCATTCTTTCATCCTTCGCAGCTGCTCACTTTTCTAAATTCCCTCCTGTTCCAGGTCTCAGAATGTGAGACTAGAGCCCTGTGCTCCTCAAAACTAACAAGATGGTTAATTAACATTATGAAAAACATAAAGAAAAAGAAACATAAATAAAAAGTTTTTACTTTTCGTTTTAAGTTTCAAGGTACAACTGACCACTCTCATGAACTCATGCCTTTGTTTCTCTGTTTAAGTGAAACTTAAAAGTTTACTGTTTTTCTAGACAGAAGGGCAAAAGATAAACTGGAACCTTTTCTTTTCTCAAAATTATGTATCCAATCAACCGATAACTATTTGTCAAGTGCCTGGAGGTATCATGTTAGGTCTTCAAGAAATAGACAGTAGTAACATTCTGAATATATCAATCAAGACAAGCTTAATAGTTTGTCAGCACAAGGTTTGATAGAGATCTTTGATGTTTTCATCTACTGCTTATGCCCTGTCCTCTCACTGGAGGATGGAGCCCAGACCAGGTAGAATGGACCTTTCTCTCCTGCCTCTGACATTCTATATTCTTATGTCCTAAGAACCCTTCCAACATTGACATTATATTTTCTCTGGTGCCTTATAATTCTGACATCCCATATTGTAATGTTCCTCCCACCTCTGACATTTTGTATGACAGATCCAATATTCTAGATTCTCTGATGCTTTCATGCTCTAAAACTCTATTTTCTGTGTTATAAGGTCTCTCCCAGCTGTGACATTCTGTGTTCTAAAGTCCCTCCCAACCGACTGCATGTGCTGCTTGGCTACTGAAAGACTAGAGCTGTATTTCTAAGGTTAATGGCAGTACTGAACCCAGCCATTCTAGGTTGATGCTCCTAGGGAAACAATAATATCCAATGTTTTCTGAGCGATGCCAGTAGGGTGGGGTAGGAGAAAGGAAGGACCGATTTCTTTAGCAGGGATGACCTGATGTAGATTTTACTCTCATTAACCCAACAGTGAAAAGCACCCTCTTCTTTCATTCATGGCACAGACATCACAGGGCTCCTATCAGATCTCAGAGAGTGGAACCATTCCATCAAGGATGTCTTCATCCTTTCTGAGCTTTACATTGACAAGACACAAGAAAACATAGGGTCTTCTATCACTTGCTTGAGATTTTGGCTTGCAAAATACTTTTGTCTTCCTAGCAGTTTTATCTCAGCGATGGATGTGCAGTAATAGGAACCTGTTTTATCAACTCTTCTTTTCTTTGGAGCAGAACAGCAGATCTGGGGCTGTCTGCTCTGACACTTCTGGGGGAGGAAACATGTAAATACCTCAAACTGTCTTGGAGATGCTGGTGTATCCATGGTAAACAGAGAGGCAGAAAGGCGCTCCTTTTTCTCTCTAACTTTCCTAAATGTTCTCCTTTAAGAAGAAGAAAAATCTTTATCTAAAAGGCTAAAGCCATTTTGAGAGGTAATTGAATCCCCATCTCTCCCTCCAGATGCTCAGTATCCTTGTTCAGGGTCATTCAACTCCCATTGCCTTTTGCACCAAAGATCTCAGTTTTGTTGTTTTCTTTTTGTTTGGTTTTTTTTGAAAGCCGTCTGCCTGCTCTGTTATGATCATTTTCAGTCTAGAAGCAGAGATTTTCTGCACAGTGGAAAGAACTCTGCTTATCAAGTCAGGAGACCTGGGTTCAAATCACAGCTTTTCCTTTTACTGTCTGTTCAACCCCAAGACAGTATGATAAAGGATGAAAGAAATTTGCTTTAGAATCCTAGAGATAGGATTCAAAGCTCCCTTCAGATGTTTACTACTTAGATGTCCTGAGCCAAGTCACAGAACCTCACTAACCTGCAGTTATTTCATCTCTAAAATGCAGTAAATGACTTCAAAATTCCTTTCAGCTCCAAATCTACAATCTTATCTTAACCTTACCAACCCAGGATTCAGCCACATAAAGTGAGCTAGAAAGGTCCTTCAGTAGTGGGTAATAGAGCGGTGGGTAGCACAAAGGAGGTACTTTACAAATGGTTATTTGTTCATCAACTGACTCTCCAAACTAGTATATCCTTGACAAACACAGAGACTAATGAATAATGACCTGATGAGACCAAAGATCGGGTCAACTGGCCTCTCCCCACTAAATCACGGTCTCAGTGCTTGAAATTATCATGGAAGAAAGTTCGTGCATTCCTTCAAGCAGATGTTAGAACTATCTTTACCTTTATAATTCTGAGAAAGTGGAGGCAATGATTTGGAGGTGTCATCAAGTATACACATCTTTGAGGATATGGGAGAGAAAAAAAGCCGTATCATGATCCAGATGAATAATCATAGTATTTGAGAATTCCAGCCCAGGTCTCACACCTATAGCCATGAACCAAAGGTCCATCTTTTCCTCTTGGAAAATGATGGGCTTCAGCATCTCTAAACTCTAGTCCATGAAATTTCCTCATATTAATGGTCAAATCTAGTCACTCTCCTCCGCTACTGGGAAGTTATCTGCAGAACTGTGTCTGGGAGTCTTACAACATCGGTGAGCTCCTTCTTGGGTCAGTTTTGTCAAGGTGGATCTCCTTTGAGGCTGAGCCCCTTATTCCATCTTGTTGCCAGTGTGGTTTTGTTTTCTGTGTCCTTTTTCCTTTATCCTTTATCAGAGGAGAAGAATATCATCTCTTTTGCCCCTAGAAATCCCTTGTGGATATGCTTTTGTATTTATATCCCTGCAGTACTACAGGAATTGAGAGATGGTTCTTCAACTGAACAAGTTACTATGGTTCAGCAGCCACTGATTAAAATCAACTTCAGACTGCTCTGCTTGAAGCAAGCCTGAGTGTGTGATTCTGAGGTCCTACCTATGCTGAGATACAGAGAGAAAAACTAGAAGAGTAAGTAAGATGTTCCTATAGGCTACAATGGCTGATCCTTCTGACTTTTACTTTCAAGGTTGAAATTGCTTTTGATCATTTACAGATTTAATACTATATTAAAGCGGCAGTATTGCTTAGTGGGTATAGCATCAGCTTTGGACTTAGCAAAGTTTCAGTGAATATGCTGCCTCTAATACTTAATTAGTTACGTGACCTTGAGTGACATGTATAACTTCTTAGTCCTTTAGTCATTTGCAGGATCTATCTAAGTGATAGATTATATTTGACATGGGTGGAGAGGCTTCTTGCTTAAAAAATGACAGATAATGTATATACAATGCTACATTTTTAAATTCTCACAATTTAGGAATATTTCACCATAGTCAATTGAGATGACAAACTAATGATTTCCTCAGTGACTGGCTCTTCATTCATTTTCTTAAAATGAACTTGTGACTTTATCAATGTAGTGAATTCCTGGTAAGGAAACTTCTCCCACTAGTATAGATCAATGATTGCTCTCTAACTTTCAGTCTGAGACACGGAGAGGGCAACTAACTTGCTGTGTAACCCAAATTCTTGTATTAGTTAATATGTGTAAGAGGCTGAACTTGAAGTCATCTTCTTGGCTCTGAGTCCAGCTCTCTTTTTTTTTTTCCCACACAGTCACAAGATATATGATCATTAAAACAGTTCTGTTGTTTTAATTTGACATTTTGCTTTATCCCATGACAACCATTCAGTTAATAGATGTTTAAATTCCTACTATGTGCAAATCACTGTATAAAGTACTAGGGATATGAATAAGAAAGATAGGTCCTGCTGCAAGGCGATTAAAATCTAATAAGGGAAAGACAACACACACACACACACATACACACACACACAGAAAAAAAATTTAGGAGAAATTACAAATAATGGTCAAGGAGAGTCCAAGGATTATAGACTGTGGAAAAATGAAGAACTGGTTGGTTTGTGAGCCCTTTTTAAATGGAGAAAAAGAGTTCTTTGTTCCACCCTCTAGCCCTCCCATCAGCAGGGCAAAGGGTGATGGGGGATGGAAGAGGAGTCAATACTAAGCTGAAGCACTCTTGAAGGATGATGAGTTTAGAAGTTTCCTAGGACCGTGATGGTGGTGAAGTCCAAGTCTAGGGAGCACAAGTGGTAGGAAATGAGCAGTGCCATTTGTCATCAAAATCATCAGACAAAAAAAAATGTAGAGAGTGAAGGTTAAAAGGGCTATTGGCAAAACTGTTGACCTTTTCTATTCATTATGTCAAACTCTCTCTTGTCTGTAAAAGTATCTGTGTGGGATGAGGAGGGAATGGGTGTGTGTGTGTGTGTGTGTGTGTGTGTGTGTGTGTGCGCGCACGCACGTATATGTGTATCTTTTTTTTTTTTTTGTATCTGTGTTTTTAAAAGAGGGAAAAGAACCCATTTTAAGTATTGGTTTTCTTTGTGTGGTAATGATCTGTTCTCTATTGCAAGCATCAGCTATGGAGATGACCTCAAGAGCTGTGCTAAGCCACTCTCTCTAGCCCTAATAAATAATTTGGAGCTGAAAATACACATGTACTTATTGCTTTAAGTGTGTTTCCTTCACTGAAGTGAATTACTACTATGTTTTTTTTTTCCTGTAAAATGGCCTATTTTTTTCAGGCTCCCTTTAATTCTACATGGTTAAAACTTTCCCACTGCAGGAAGTCTAGAGAGCTTCCTAAAGGTTTCCTCTTGAAAGAGGTATTGGACAGTTTAATCTCTCTTGATTATGTCTTTATCATAGGCAGTTTCTTTTTTACCACTTCTTGTGACTTAGATTTAGCTAAAGACATGGCTCCTATTGGGACTTGTTGGTTGACTTCTGAATCACTTCTAAAGTTTTATGCTAGAGATGATTAGGTTTCTCAAGCAAAGGGAACAATAGCTGTTTTTTTTTCTTCCCTGCTAAGTGGAGGCAGACCTTGATGGAATTCCAATGGACTGAATTTCTAAAGATGATGATGATCAAGATGATGTATATATATATATATATATATATATATATATATATATATATATATATATATATATATATATATATATATACATAGTTCTTCAAGTTTTAAAGAGTAGATGTCTCACAACACACCTGTGAAATCAATAGGCAAGTTTTAATATGTCATTTTAAAGTCTTCAGGAAATAAACTGACTTTCCCAAGGCCACATAATTAGGAAATAGAGGATCTGTGATTGGTAGTGGGCCTCCTGACTCCAAAAAGTGTTCTTCCTGGTATCGAATCCAGCTAAACCTCATTTTATAAATATGGTAGTTTTGTACTATGGAGAATACTGGCATTAGTCCTAAATCCGGGAAAAGCTTCAGATATTTAGGTATAGTAGCTTTTGACTAGTCATGGCTTTCCTTTTCCTGTGCATTATGACATTACCAAATTCTGTTTATTTGATCTGGTTCATTCTTATAACCGTTAGAATGCTTTTTGACTCTTTTAACTAATTTTTCTCTACTCTTCCCAGCTTCATGTTGACTTCCTATTTGACAAGCATTTCATTTAGATTTATCCAAGAGTGATAAAAATTCTGACAATTCTTCTGTCTATGACATCTTCATTTTCTTTATTGACTCATCTTGTACTTAGAGATTTTTGGCTTATTCTTAAGTCTCTATTTTAAGTTATTTCATTTCTTCGTTCTTGGTCCTTTTTCCCATTTCAATGGCAGTTTCTACAAATGGTTTTGAAAGTTATATTTAAAGCAATACTTTTGGTTCTTGGCTCTAACCACACGTACACAGACATTTAATGGGTATCTAAAAGTGATAACCTGACATATGAAACTTGCCAAGTTTGAAACTAAATCCATTATTGTCACTCTCTAAACAAAAACAAAACCAAAAAAAAACTACTTATACTATTTCCCAGAATTTCGATTAATGATGTCATTCATCTTCTAGTCAGTTTCATTCAGAACCTTAGAGTCATTCTGGAATCCTCCATGTCCCTCAGCCCTTACTTCAATCTAATAAATAATAAAGTCTATTGACATATGTTCTATATTTTGTGTCGCAGTGCCCTTTTTATAATATCTTTGGTTATTATTGCAGGTCAGTTCTCTACTCCACCTCACATAAATTTTTATGATTTCTTTCTAACCAACTAATCTCACAAATTCAAGGCTCTTCCCCCATCACCAAGTAGAGTTCAAATTAAATTACTCACCATAATGAACAGTTTTGAACAACTGACACCTTGGTTAGATACCTTCTAATGGCTCCCTCTTTTCCTATAGATCAAGCAATTCGACCTACTTGACAGCCTTCCCAAAGCTCTTTGGTTTTTCTAGAACTAGACTTTAGATTACAATATTCTTTACATATTGGATGCCCTTCTCCTACACCCCCATGTCTTTCATCCCAGCATCTTGCATTAAAGTTTACCTAAGGTTTCCAACTTGAAAGAACTTCTCCCTCATCTTACTATAGTAATTTTTTGGAGGGTGATACTCCGATGTTTTGCACATCTGCGTGATGCATTAATAGTGTGTGTATGTGTGTGTATGTGTGTGTGTGTGTGTGTATCCCTGTGTACTTAAGTGTGTTTAAGTCTTTGGTGTACGTGCTTAAGTCTTTGTTCTCCTGCAAGATGGAAATGCTATTGCCCCTGTCTCCCAAGGTTGCTGTGAGGATACAATGAGATAATATTCACAAAATGCTTTGTAAATCTTAAATACTATATAAAAGCTACTACTGCTAATACTATTATCTCCTCCTCCTCCTAATCCTTCTCTTCCTCTTCCTCCTACAGCTTCTGCTACTACTATTACTACTGCTACTATTGCTTTTTCTGCTGTCATCATCGTTGCTGTCATTGTTGAGTATCTTATCACTGAAACTCTTCCATCTCTGAAAGAATATATGTATGAACTTCTGGAGATGTTTAACTTGAAAAACAAATAAAGCAATGGATGGCAATTGGAATAAAGAAAATTTTGGCCCAATATAAGCCACAATTTCCTAACAATCCTAACAGTCCTGATATGGAATGGCCTGCCTAGGGAAGTCATATGTACTCTTTCATGAAAGGTCTTCAACAAAAGCTTGGCCACTATTTGGCAATATTGTAGAGAGGATTTTAATTCAAACTCAATGGGGACTAGATGACCTACAAGGCTCTTTTTTGAGTTTTTGTTCACATAAGGTTTGCAGATATAGATCTTAGATCTAGGGACTTGGTAGGTCTTCTACTTCAACACTTTTACTTTATACATAATTGAATTAAAGCCTGAAGAGATTAAGTGACTTGCCCAATTTCATACATGTCAAAGGAAGGATTTGTTCATTAGTAATCTCTTTTGACCCTCGGCCTCTGTTCTCTGAGCTCAGCGGAGGAAGCCCCATCCAGAAACGCAACATGTCTATTTACAAGATCCAGGTAAGAGAGATCTTTGACTCTCATGGAAACCCTACTGTTGAAGTTGATCTCTACACTGAAAAAGGTCAGTTCCGAGCTGCGGTGCCCAGTGATGCTTCTGCTGGTATCCATGAAGCCCGGGAGCTCCAAGACAATAAGACCTGCTACATGGGGAAAGGTGTCTCAAAAGCAGTTGAGCATATCAATAAAACTATTGCCCTGACCCTGATTAGCAAGAAATTGAATGTTGTGGACCAAGAGAAGATCGGTAAATTGATGATAGAGATGGATGGCACTGAAAATAAATCTAAATTTGGTGCAAATGGCATTTTTGGAGTGTCTCTGGCTGTTTGTAAGGCCAGAGTTGCTGAGAAAAGGGTCTCCCTGTACTGTGACATTGCTGACCTTGCAGGCAATGATGAAGTCATCCTGCCCGTTCCAGCCTTCAGCGTGATCAGTGGTGGCTCCCATGCTGTTAGTAAGTTGGCCATGCAGGAATTCATGATCTTTCCTCTTAGTGCAGCAAACTTTAAGGAGGCCATGCGCATTGGAGCAGAGGTCTACTACAACTTAAAGAGTGTGACTAAGCAGAAATATGGACAAGATGCCACCAACGTAGGGGATGAGGGTGGCTTTGCTCCTGACATCCTGGAGAATAAAGAAGCTCTGGACCTGCTAAAGGATGCTATTGGTAAGGCTGGCTATACTGATGAGGTCGTAATTGGCATGGATGTTACTGCCTGTGAATTCTTCTGAACTGGGGAAATATAACTTGGACTTCAAATCTCCTGACGATTCCAGCAGATACATCTCCCTTTCTGAACTTGGGGACCTCTACAAGAGCTTCATCAAGGATTATCCAGTGGTGTCTATTGAAGATCCCTTTGACAAGCATGATTGGGAAGCTTGGAAAAATTTCACTGCTACTGCTGGCATCTAGGTGGTAGGAGATGATCTCACAGTGACCAATCCCAAGTGAATTGAAAAGGTCATGAAGGACAAAGCCTGCAATTGCCTCCTACTCAAAGTGAACCTGATTGGCTCTGTGACTGAATCTCTCCAGGAATGCAAGCTGGCCCAATCCAATGGGTGGGGAGTAATGGTTTCCCATCCTTCTGGGAAGACTGAAGACACCTTCATTGCAGACGTGGTGGTGGGTTTCTATACTGTGCAGATCAAGACTGATACTCACTTGTTCTTGCTACTAGGAAATAAGAAATACAGTTAATGAGGAATAGAAAGTCATCTGGCCCTACAGGACAAAAGAGAAGATGGGGACAAGAGAAGGGAGGGATGATAGAAGAGAGGGCAGATTGGTGATAGGGAAAATTAGAATGCTCGGTGTATTGGGATGGGGGAAGAGGATAAATGGGGAGAAAATTTGGAACCCAAAATTTTGTGAAAATGAATGTAAAAAGACAAATAAATAAATTTATATTAAAAAAATAAAAAATAAAATAAAATAAAGACTGGTTCTCCCTTTGATCTGAGCATATGGCCAAGTATAACCGGCTTCTCAGAACTGAGGAAGAGCTGGGCAGCAAGGTTAAATTTTCTGGAAGGAACCTCAGAAACCCTCAGGCCAAGTAAGTTCTGTGGCTAGGAGACCTAAAAGCTCACAGGAGCCACTCACCTCTATAGAAGTCTATGGGACTTCTGTCTTAAAAATGGGCAGCACCAAGTACTAGACCAGTCTTGTTTTGGGGGCAGGGACCACTGCTGCTTAACTTTCCTCTCCCTTCAACCTTTCTGCCATCTCACTGCTTTGTTAGAACTGCCTTATACCAGAGAGTACCTGATCATCCGGCTCTCTGTCAGAAGACCCTTTATCATCTTGTGACTGGAACAGATTGACGTGTTCTCACTCCCAACCCTGGTGTTGATGTGTGGAGTCATGTACTAGTGATGCAGCCCCACGAGCCCACAGGCCAAATCCTTAGTGGCTTCTATGTGCAGAATAAAAGTATTCTGTACCCCCCCACCAAAAAAAATAATCTCTTTTGCAATTTTATCAAACTATATTTGCAAGTATATGATATTTTTTTTCATTTTTTTGTTGCTTCCTCCTAGGGACATCTTTATCTACATTCAAGAAATTGTTGTATCTTGATTCATCACTTACATTTTTACATAATGAATTGTTTCTATGATTTGCTCTTTGACTCACTCATTACTTAGGATTTCATTGGTAAGCCTCCCTTCGAGCCTTGTCTTTTATTTGTGATTCCTGAATCAATGATATTTTGTTGCACCATGATCTCCAAAGGATGTATTAACTATTTATTCACTTTTACTTTTATTTACAATTTCTTTGTGCTATATGGTATGGTCAGTTTTTGTAAAAGTTCCATTTAGTCCTGGGAAGTATTTATATATTTTTACACTTTCATTCAGAAGATGTCGTAAGTTTTTGTTTGTTTTGCTTTTTATTGTTGTGCTTTTTTTCCACTTGAGTTTATCCAGTTATTTGTTAAGATCGACATTTTTTTTTTAATCTTACTGTTAGACATGCAGAACTGAGAGAGGGAAATTAAAATTTTCTGTCACTTTTGTCTTATGTTGCCTACTTGTAGTTCAGTTAATGTTTCCTTTATGAATTTGAACAGTAAGGGATTTGGAGCATATATGTTTGTAACACATGTGATATGGGTTTATTGTCTATAGTTCCTTTCAGCAAAGTGTAGGGTTTTTTTGTTGTTTATTTAACCATTTTAATTTTTTTAATATTTGTTTTTGCCTTGACAGATAGCATGATTGCAACTCCTGCTTTTTCACATTCACTTGATGCATAGCAATTTTTCCCCCATCCACTCAGTTTTATTTTGTGTATATCGTTTTTTTTTTCTCATTGTGTTTCTTATAAGCAACAGATTGTGGAGTTTTATTTCCTTATCCAATCTGTCACTCTTTTTTGTTTTATTGGATTGTTTAATCCATTCACTTTTAAAGTTATGAGAGTTAGATCTATATTTTCCTCCATTTGTCTTTAACTTATGATAGTTTCCCTGTTCTGCTGTAAACACAGTGCTATATTTCTTCAGTTATTTTAGCTGAATCTGTTTTATTTATTTATTTTTTGTGGCCCTGTTCTCACTGGCTCTCTTTCCCTCACTCATGATCCCCTCTCCAGTTTATTACTCCTTTTTATTCCTTCCTTTTTTCTTTCCTTCCTTCCTTCCTTTCAGATTTTACTCACTAGTTGTTTTTTTCCTTTCCTAGATTTACCTGATATTTAATCCCCTCTCCCTTTTTCCTTTCAGTTGTTCAAGTACGTACTCATTTCTTTATTCCCTCTCAGATAATCCTGTTAATTTTTTTGTTTCATTTTTGTACATCTTTCCAAAGAAGACTTTTTTCAGTCTCTTCATCCTCTTTGTTTACTCTAGATTCCCATTCTCTAGTTCATGACCTCTATAATCATCTAGCCTCTCTCTGGTGTCTGTATTCCTCACATAATCAAATTTTTCAAAGCATCCATTCAGGATTTTCCCATTGAGGTAGTTTCTGCAACTTCCTTGTAGAACTTGCCCTACAAATTCCTTTTTAAAATTGTCCCTTATTTACAAAAAGATGTTAGTTTTCACATACAAGTTTTCTATTATGTAGCTTCTGTTGATCAATATCTTCTCCCTCACTGCCATTTTCCTCATGTGCCTCCCAAATTTCCTCCCAGTATTTATCCTCTTCTTCTCTTCCTGGTTCATGTTACCTTCAGGAATTGCAAATGCCCTTTCCCAAGGTAAGGTCAGTAGTCTTTTCAAGCACCAAATTCCGCAAATAATACCCAGCACAAAGTCCCCATCTCCTTGCATGGAGCATCTTATCACCCATAGAAGTAATCACCAGAGGAATTCCCACGACCACAGCAAGGTCTCCTTCCTCCCCCACTCCTTTGTAATTCTGCTCCCTCTCACTTCACTTGCTTCCCTTCAGGATCATATTTTGTTTTCTTTATTTTTTATTAATTTATTTTTAGTTTGCAACATTCACTTCCACAAGATTTTGAGCTCCAAATTTTCTCCCCATCTCTCCCTTCCCCCACTCCAAGACTGCCTGCATTCTGATTATCTCCTCCCTCAATTTACCCTCCCTTCTCTCATACCTTCTCCCCATCCTCTTCCCTTCTATTTCCCTATAGGGCAAGATGGCTTTCTGTACCCCATTTCCCATATATTTTATTTCCCACTTGCATGCGAAAACAAATTTTTAACATTCATTTTTAAAACTTTTGAGTTCCACATTCTCTCTCTTCCTTCCTCCCCACCCACCCTCACTGAGAAGATAAGTCAATATAAGTAATACATGTGTAGTCATTTCCCTCCATCCTATCCCACCCCCCATTCATTCCATCACTCTCCCTGACCCTATCCCTCTTCAAAAGTGCTTGCTTCTGACTATCACCTCCCTCTATCTGCTTTCCTTTCCATCATTTCCCCCTCTCCCTTCCCCGTACCCCTTATCACCCCACAGGGCAAGATAAACGTCCATAATAAACTGAGTGTGCAAACTCCCTGTCTAAGCCAAATCCAATGAGACTAAGGTTCACCCACCCCCCTGCCTCCTCCTCCCCTCCACCGCAAAAGCCCCTTCTTGCCCCTCCCATGTGAGATGATCCACCCCATTATATCTCTCTCACTCTCCACCTCCCAGCACATTTCTCCCTCATCCCCTAATTCCATTCTCTAGACATCATCCCCTCACATTCATATTACCCTGTGGACTCTGTCTATATCTCTATTTATCTATCTATCTATCTGTGTGTCTGTCTGTATCTATTTATCTATTTCTATATCTAATCTATCTATTCCCTACAAATTACCCTAATACTGAGAAAAGTCTCGAGTTATAAATATCATATTTCTATGTAGGAATGTAAAAAATTCAACTTTAATGAGTCCCCTATAATTTCTCTTTCCAGCTTATCTTTTTATGCCTCTCTTGATTCTTGCA
Organism: Bettongia penicillata ogilbyi; assembly: GCA_023548195.1. NCBI lineage: Eukaryota > Metazoa > Chordata > Mammalia > Diprotodontia > Potoroidae > Bettongia > Bettongia penicillata. The sequence goes on along the minus strand of JAJHZJ010000432.1, from coordinate 3,271,986 downwards.
TTTGAAAGTCAAAATTTCTATTCAGCTTTGGTATTTTCATCAAGAAGATTGAAAGTCATATATTTCATTAAATGTCTATTTTTTCCCCTGAAATATTACACTCAGTGTTGCTGGGGAGGCAATTCTTGGTTTTAATCCTAGCTCCTTTGACCTCCAATATATCATATTCCAACCCCTTCAATTCTTTAATAGAAGCTGCTAAGCCTTGTCTTATCCTGATTGTGTTTTCACAGTACTCAAATTGTTTCCTTCTGGTTGCTTAAAATATTTTCTTCTTGACCTGGAAACACTAAAACGTGGCTATAAAGTTCCTAGTGGTTTTCCTTTGAGGATCTCTTTCAGGAGGTGATTAGCAGAATTTTTCAATATCTATTTTTCCTTAGGTACAATATTAAGGCAATTTACCTTGATAATTTCTTCAAAGAAAATATCTAGGCACTTTTTTTGATTATGGTTTTCAGATAATCTGATAATTTTAAAATTACCTCTCCTGAATCAGTTTTCCCAGTCAGTTGTTTTTTTTTTTTTTCAATGAAATATTTCATATTGGGTTCTATTTTTTCATTTTTTTCGTTTTGTTTTATAATTTCTTGATTCCTATAAAGTCACTAGCTTCCATTTGCTCCATTCTAATTTTCAAGTAATTGTTTTCTTCAGTTACTTGAAAGTTGTGTGATTAAAGGACAGGTACTTCTTCATCTCTTAGTCTGTGCTCTGGTCAGGGAGTGGCCATGGGCACTCTTTTCTGCCTTGGAACTGTGAGGAGGATTCGATTTCCACTGCTGCCACAAGCTCTACTACACCAGCACTCCTTGTTTTCCCATTACTACAACCCAGGACTGCAACTCAAATCCTAGCATGGGGAAAGCAAGAGAATCCTGTCTCAATCACACCAAAGAGATCCTTGTAATCTCTCTCTGATTAGCTGCTCAATTCCCTACTGCCTAGGAGTCAAGAGCTCTGGAAGGAGCCACTACTGCTGTTGCTGCTGCTGCCACCTGGGGGATTGGGGCTGACCTGTGCTCCTCTCTCCTCCAGGTTCCATAGACATTTCCTGCTAACCTTCTATGTTGCCACTGGCATCTGTGGGTTGAGAAGTCCAGGAAACCACAAAAACTGCCAGTGATTCAATCCCCTGAGGTCTGCTCAGGCCCTGTTTCCTCCTGATATGGCACACGCCAGAATGTGTGCTTTTCCCAGCATGGTGTGACAGACCTTTCCTGTTGACCTTCAAGGTTGTCTTTGGCTTGAAATGTGTTACATTCTGTCATTTTGTGAGTTCTCCTGCTCTAGAATTTGTGTAGATTGATTTTACAGGTATTTGGAGGGGTTTGGGGGACAACTCAAGCAAGTCCCTACCTTTACTCTGCCATCTTGGCTCCACCCCAGGTTCATCTTTTCTTGACTCACCACAGGGATCACTTTCCCCTCACTCCAAGCACATTCCTCTCTAAATTCTTTTCTTCCATTTTCTAACATAGTCCCACCAAAGTTATTGATTTATTTGAGGCAGTCTGTGACTAAGTTATCTTCATAATGCCCCATATCTGTCTCTTAACTATTACATCCAATGGATTTCTACTTTTACCATGTTTCCTTGTGTACTAATTCTCTTACTGATTTTTTCTGCTGTCACTCTTTTGTTGTCTGTCTCTGCTGCATTTGTCAGCCTCACTTGAATTTCTATTGTCCAGTGTACTCAAGAAGCAACTATTCTTTTCAGATCTAGTTTCTTTTCTAAGAACGTAGTAAGTATATCTTTTATTATTGAATGTCCATCGTTTTGAAGTTATGGTTAAACTCAAATTTTCTGGATAGGCCATCTTGGGCTGTATCCTGAGCTCCACTACTCTTCAGAATACATTATTCTATTTCCTTCTTTAGTTTCTGGTGGGTACAGAATAATCTTGTTATTCAAGTTTCCTTTCCTTTTACTTGAAGGTCTTTTTTTTTGTTTGAAGTTTCAATAGCAAAACTTATTGCTTCTGAATTGAACAGTTAAATTTAATTACTATATGTTTTGGCATTTGTGGCTTTGGAATTTTTCCTGGATATTATGTTATTTTTTTATTTAATATTGAATTTTCTGCATTGAGAAGTTCTGAACAGTTCTTTTGTATTATTTCTTGTATGTTCAGGTTTTTTGTCTTATCACACTCCAGGAGACCTATGATCCTCAGGCATCCTGCCTTTTTGATGACTATATTTTTCTGCTTCTCCTTTTCTAGATCATCCTTTACTTCTGTATATTCAATTTCCCTTTATTATTTTTTGTTTCTTGATGACTTACTATCACCACAGATACAAAATTATTTTGTTCATTTCTTTTTATTTCCCTGTATTGTGTATTATTTTTTCTGTGCAAGCCCCAAGTTCTACTTTCATAATTATATAGTATGGGCCTTTGAGGCTCAAGAAGGAGGAGTAAGGAGGAGTATGAGGTTGTTAAGATTTATTTCAAGCCTAGACACATATCCTTCCCTTTTCCCTCTATTCTTCTACTGCCTGCAAAGATCTTTTGTAGGACAGAATGCTTCCACCTTAGTGCTGGTTGTCAGGGGTGGGTTCAGCGAACTTCTGAAGTCATTGCATTGAACAGCATTTGAGGGAAGGGGCATAGGATGCAGCATGTAGAGTTGGATTTTGTTGTAAGCTTCTTTATCTGATTCTGGATCATCTAGTGCAGCCTCAGAACTGGTGGTATGGTTAATATTGGAAGAGAGAATGTTGAGTGGATTCAGGACAGGTATCTGCTAATGGATTTTATTTGTTTTGATTAGTTATAATTTTTAAACTTTTCTTTGGTTGCCCTAGGCAATCAACATAGCTCATTTTATGTTATCTTTGGTGAATAGTTTCTATTTTGGAGAGGTTTATGATGCCATAGGGAATAAAAGAAAATGTTTATTCCTCTACTTTGTTTGTCACATAACCCAGTAATATCAAGAAGTAAGGGATGAAATCAGAACTTCTACCTCCAGTGTCAATACTCCTTCCACTAGACATTTGCCTCCTTTCATCTCCCACAATGCCTAGCAAAGTGTTTTCTAACCAGCAGTTGATTATAAGAGAAGTTCAGTGAATATGAGGATAAAACCCTCTCTACATATTCAAATTCTTTACAAAGTTTAAAACAAAAAGGGCCAAATGTTTGACAAATTATCAGGACTTTATAAATCCTATGATATTATATTTCAATTTGATCATTTAAGTGGAAAAGAAAGGTGAATCTAACTGTATTGCATTGAAAAGATCTAGATTTCGAAGATGGTGGAGTAGAAAGACTCACATATGCTAGCTCTAAATCCACAGCCCATAAATTTCCTGTAAAAAGAACTCCCCACAAATTCTGGAGCAGTGCAAGCCACGCAGCAACACAGTGGAGGAGGTTTCCATTCCAGAGAGCCCTGAAAAATGGACCCCAAGGTCCGCCGCGCACTGGACAGTGGAGGACAGCCCTGGCCACATGGCCCCAGAGGAGCAGATCTGAGCAGGCTCCAGGGATAGAATCTCCAGTGGCCACAAAGGTCCCTCCACCCAGAGGCGCTACAGGTCAGTGAGAGAGACTACTGGGCTGGCCGAGAGGGGAGCGGGGTGTCTCTTTAACTCAGGCCCCCTCGGGAGGCAGTGGCAGAGGCAGTGGCAGCCAGGGGCTCCCAGAGCAGACAGGACCTCAGACATTACTGAAGATCTCTGCAAAAAATTCCCTGAGGGAACTGAGCCTGGGAGGCAGCCCTGCCCCCACCTGAGCACCACAATTTAAGCTCACATTGAATAGCAGCCCCGCCTGACACTGAAAGCCCTGAGGCTGGGGAGCAACATTTGAATCTCAGACCCCAAGCACTAGCTGGGCAGATCTAGGTGGGGGTGGACAGGAATCTCAGAAGTCAAGTAAATGGCTGGGAAAATGCCCAGAAAAGGGAAGAAAAATAAGAGCACAGACAGCTACTTTCTTGGTGAACAGATGTTTTCTCCTTTCATTTCTGATGAGGAGGAACAATGCTCACCATCAGTGAAAGACATAGAAGTCAAGGCCTCTGTACCCCAAACATCTGAAATAGATATCCAATGGGCTCAGAAAAGCATGAAAAATGGGTCAATACCTTGCTAAAGGAGAACCAAAAAAATGCTGAAGAAAATAACACCTTGAAAAATAGGCTAACTCAATTGGCAAAAGAGGTTCAAAAAGCCAATGAGGAGAAGAATGCTTTCAAAAGCAGAATTAGCCAAATGGAAAAAGAGGTTCAAAAGCTCACTGAAGAAAATAGCTCTCTCAAAATTAGAATGGAACAGATGGAGGCTAATAACTTTCTGAGAAACCAACAAATCTCAGTGAAAGACATAGAAGTCAAGGCCTCTGTACCCCAAACATCTGAAATAGATATCCAATGGGCTCAGAAAAGCATGAAAAATGGGTCAATACCTTGCTAAAGGAGAACCAAAAAAATGCTGAAGAAAATAACACCTTGAAAAATAGGCTAACTCAATTGGCAAAAGAGGTTCAAAAAGCCAATGAGGAGAAGAATGCTTTCAAAAGCAGAATTAGCCAAATGGAAAAAGAGGTTCAAAAGCTCACTGAAGAAAATGCTCTCTCAAAATTAGAATGGAACAGATGGAGGCTAATAACTTTCTGAGAAACCAACAAATCACAAAACAAAACCAAAAGAATGAAAAAATGGAAGAGAATGTGAAATATCTCATTGGAAAAACAACTGACCTGGCAAATAGATCCAGAAGAGACAATTTAAAAATTATAGGACTACCTGAAAGCCATGATCAAAAAGAGAGCCTAGACATCATCTTTCATGAAATTATCAAGGAAAATTGCCCTGAGGTTCTAGAACCAGAGGGCAAAATAAGTATTGAAGGAATCCATCAACCACCACCTGAAAAAGATCCAAAAAGAGAAACTCCTAGGAACATTGTGGCCAAATTCCAGAATTCCCAGGTCAAGGAGAAAATCTTGCAAGCAGCTAGAAAGAAACAATTCCAGTATTGTGGAAATACAATCAGGATAACACAAGATCTAGCAGCTTCTACATTAAGGGATTGAAGGGTATGGAATAGGATATTCCAGAAGGCAAAAGAACTAGGACTAAAACCAAGAATCACCTACCCAGCAACACTGAGTATAATACTTCAGGGGAAAATATGGTCTTTCAATGAAACAGAGGACTTTCGAGCATTCTTGATGAAAAGACCAGAGCTGAAAAGAAAATTTGACTTTCAAACACAGGAATGAGAAGAAGCATGAAAAAGTCAACAGCAAAGAGAAGTCATAAGGGACTTACCAAAGTTCAACTGTTTACATTCCTACATGGAAAGACAATATTTGTAACTCTTAAAACTTTTCAGTATCTGGGTAGTTGGTGGGACTACACACACACATACACACATGCATGCACACACAGAGACAGAGAGCACAGAGTGAATTGAATCAGATGGGATCATATCAAAAGAAATTAAGGTAAACAGTGAGAGAGGAGAGAGGGTGAAATGGAATGGGGTAAATTATTTCTCATTCAAGAGGCAAGCAGGAGACTTTTTAGTGGAGGGAAAAAGAGGAGAGCTGAGAAAAAACATGAAGTTTACTCTTATCACATTCGACTAAAGGAAGGAATAAATTGCACACTTATTTTTGTCTCTAAACCTATCTTACAATACAGGAAAGTGGGGAAGAAGGAGATAAGCAGGGTGGGGGGGATGATGGAAGGGAGGGCAATGAGAAGAGGGAGCAATTTGAAGTCAACACTCAGGGAGGGACAGGATCAAAAGACAGAATAGAAACAATGGGGGGCAGGATAGGATGGAGGGAAATATAGTTAGACTTACACAACATGACTATTATGGAAGTCATTTGCAAAACTACACAGATATGGTCTATATTGAATTGCCTTCCTTCCCAAAGGGAATGGGTGGGGAGGGAGGGATGGGGAGAATTTGGAACTCAAAGTTTTAGGAACAACTGTTGAGTGTTGTTGTTGCTACTAGGAAATAAGAAATACAGTTAATGGGGAATAGAAAGTCATCTGGCCCTACAGGACAAAAGAGAAGATGGGGACAAGAGAAGGGAGGAAGGATAGAAGAGAGGGCAGATTGGTGATAGGGGATATTAGAATGCTCGGTGTATTGGGGTTGGGGGTGGGGACAAATGGAGAGAAAATTTGGAACTCAAAATATTGTGAAAATGAATGTAAAAAGTTAAATAAATAAATTTATTTAAAAAAAAAAGAAAAGATCTAGATTTCAATCCTTGCTTTGTTGCTTTCTGCATGACATTTAGTAAGTCATTTCCCCTCTCTGGAAATCAGTTTCCTCCTATATAAGAGAGAATTTAATTACATGATTTTATGGATAATCCAAGTGCAAATCTATCATCTCCACCTGGCAATACACAGACACAAAGGAGAGTACGTAAAACTATATAAAGCTGCTCTTGCTGTAGAGACCAGCAGAGGGCGTAAGATGTTACTCATAGGAATGATATTTGCATAGAAAAGTTTTTCAGAAAACAGATTGTTCTCTTACAGTTTTTCTATTTAAGATATGACTTGTACCAAATATGTCTGACTGAGATGAAGGAACTCCCAGCCTTACTACTGATGAATGAAGTCACCTTGGGCAAGTTGTTGTAACCCAATAGGGACTCAATTAGGGCAGAGGTGTCCTTTGCATCTTTAAATTGTCTAAGATTTGCTTGTTTTGTACCATCACCACCTTCTTTAAACCACTGCCCTATCTTTGTTGAAATGTTGATGCCAACAGTTCTGCTGATCTCACCTTCAGAAAGTCCTTCAAGTACATGAAGGCTTTAGAGAGGAAATGATCATAGGAATAACCTAGTCTAAACCCCTAACTCAACAGATGAAATAACTGAAGCTCCTATCAGTTCAATAACTGCACTAAGATCACATATTTAGTAATATGAGTCAGGATGTGAACTGAGGTCATCAGATTCTAATCCAGAATTTGCTATTCTGTACTCAAACCAAGAGAATCCTTCTTGAATATACTATCAGGTTGTCCTAGGTCTGGAGCAACTTGGGAAAAGGTAGTATTTAAAATGAGATACAAGCAAAGTATGTCCCTAAATGGGCACCCTAAATCTAAGGTTAGTCCTGGACAAAATCTTTGATGTAGGCACCTTTTAGCCTTAGAGCACCACCCCCCAAACTTCCAGTGTCCTTACTCTGTAGTATAGTCACACTCCTACTCTGGGAGTAAAGTGAGTTCGTTCTTTTTCTTCCCTTATCCTCTTCGTTGTCTTAAAACCTGCTCTCAGCCAGCTATCATTGGAACAGTAGCAGATTTATGAATTCACATTAGGTTATAAGCCTGAGATGGTCATTTCATATGTTACACCACTCTGGGATTATTCATAATTTCATATAACCAGAAGGACCAAGCACAGCTAGGTTAGGATATAATACCAGACCTGGAGTGAGGAAGACTCATCTTCCTGTGTTCAAATCTGGCCTTAGACAATTATTAGCTGTGTAAGCCTAGGCAAATCACTTAACCTTGTTTACTTCAGTTTCCTCCTCTATAAAATGATCCGGGGAAGGAAATGGCAAACTTCTCCATTTTCTTTGCCAACAAAATCCCAAAATGGAATCACGAAGAGCTGAACATGGCTAAAAAGGATTGAGCCACAAATAGCTATGAAATGTAGAATCTGAAGGGATCTTAGGGTATATAAGGTTACAGCTGAAAGGGAATTTTAAGTTATGTACACAGATTGATGACAAATATAGATAGATATTGTACATACACACATGTACGTATATATGTGTGTGTGTATACACATATAGCATGTAGGTTCCAAAGAGTACTTTGCATATGTTATCTCATTTTTTAAAACGACCCAGTAAAACAAGCACAGGAGGTGCTATTGTTATCCCTATTTTAAAGGTGAGTCAATTGTGACTGGGAAAGTTTAAGGGAAAGGTCACACAACTTGTATACAGTTAAGCGTCTGAGACCAGACTGAACCTGGGTTTTCCTGAGGTACTATGGCACAGGGGATCAAGTTCTAATCTGAAAGTCAGAAAGATTGGGGCTCAATTCCTGCCTCTGACAAATACTGACAATATGACCTTGCATAAGTCATTTAACATTAGCAATCTAGGCTTCTCTCTAAGTCTTATAAGATTCCCAGAAAATGCCTATGTGTTTTAGAAGAAAGAGCTTCCTCTCCTAGGTTTTCTCTATAACAATAAAATCACAGGTCCAGAGACCAATTTCTTTCCTGACTCCAAGTCTATCATTCTATGCACTATGTCATTTCTAGAAATGAAACTGGAAACAAAGAGTATTCCATTTGGAAAGGCTCTTAAAGGTTATCTAATTCAGCTGTCTCATTTTAGAAGTGAATATAGTGATGCCTAAAAGAACAACTTAATTTGCCCGAAGTCTCAAAGCTGGCAAAGTATAATAGCTAAGAACAAGGTGAGAATTCAGGTGGTTTCATTCTGAGATTAATAGTTTTTGGTGGTTGGTTTTCCCCCCATATCCCTCAAAGTGCTACCCTTCTTCTGGAAGGAGAGGACAATTCCTTAATGCACCAAAATAATTACTGGTATTAGGATTTGAATTTCCGAGAACACTGATAGGCAGGTGGAAAACATATCAAGACAGTAGATATGGTAAATTATTCCACCTTTCCTTAGTGAAGACAATTGAGTAGCACAGTAGATAGAGTGCCAACCCTGGAATCAGGAGGAGCTGAGTTCAAATCCAGTCTCAGACGCTTAGTAGTTGTGTGAGCCTGGACACATCACTTAACCTTCTTTGTCTCAATTTCCACATCTATCAAATGAACTAGAGAAGAAAATGACAGAACACTCCAGTATCTTTGCCAAGAAAACCACAAAATGGGTCATAAGGAATTGAGCAAGACTAGTTGACAAGACAATAATAAAGGTGAGATACATCTTTGAATCTAATAATCATCCCATTTTACCTGTGTGTCTATTTGTATAGAATTCAACTCAGCGAAACATATCTGAGCATGTTATTTGCTTGCTCATGACAATTAAGTGGCTCCCCATGACCTCTAGGATAAAATACAAATTACTGGGTCCTGGAATTTGATCTATTTCATTGTTGTTCATGACCTGTAGAGCTCAGTCACAGTGGTGAAATTGCTATTTCAGGAACTCCGTGTTTCATCTCAAAACTCCCAGCCCTCTGAGGTAATATTTCCAAAGTGCTTAACACAGCACTTGACACATGGTAGATATTTGTTCTTTCCCCGCAAACCCTTTTGCACAGACTATATGACACACACTCTGAGTGTCCTTCCTTTTCACTTCCACCGCATCTCCTATGACAAGTCATTGTCAGCAATCTCTCCTCAAATTATTATGCCTTTACTTTCCTAATTGCTTGCTATTTTTCATGCCTTCTCCTCCAAAGTAGAATGGAGGTTCCTGGAGGATATGATAAATTTTAGTTTTGTCTTTGGGTTCTCAGAGCCCAGCAGAGTGACTTGAATTGGATAGCAGCTTAGCAGAAGCTTACCTACTTGGATTTAACAGAATTTCCTAGAGTTCAGGGAAGGGAGTTGGACAAGATTGTCTCTAAAGTTCTTTCTGATTCTAAACTTCTGTGTTTCAGTTTCTATTCCATTCTCCCTACACACACACACACACACACACAGGTATACAAGTGCACACATACTCACACACATGCTTACACTCAATAAAACAATTTTATTTAGTTTAAATGTTTTAAATCAAATATTCAGATGTGAATAAGCACACACAACATTTCTTCCAAATAACTGACACTTAATATCTTTCAGCACATATTATTTCTTTTTGCCATCAAAGGAATGAACTACCTAACAAAAACAAATTAGACAGTGACCATAGACAAATATTGTTAGTACTGGCCTATAAATTATCCAACAAATGCAGCACATTTTCTTTGGAGAAAAAAGAACGGTACAGGAAATCACACTCTGGTTTAACTAGGGAAAAACTCTAATTTGGTTTGAATTCATACAAGGAGAAGGAGGAAGAGGGAAAATATATCATTTCTAAAACACCTCTTTGTATTCCCAATGTTTCCACCTCTGTTCAGGGTCAAATCATGATTGACCTGGACTTTAACAAGAGCTTACTCATAGATCTTTCAGCTTCCCCTACTCTCTTGCTCCTAACTAACCTCCATACCAAGGTCAGAATCATCTTTCTTAGATATTACTCTTCAGCTGAAAAGTCTTTAGTGGTTCCCTATTGTTTATTGATTGAATACAAACTCCTTTGCCTGATAATATAGGGCTTGAAGAGAAGAAGAACTTGAACTGAGTCATTAATAATTCCTAGGAAAGAATTTAATTGCCCCTCAATATAGCTTTTCTCCTCCATATCCTCTAGAATGTTCTCCTTCTTCATGGTCTTTGGTTACCAAATGAGTGTGTATACACCAAAGGACAAATAGATTCTTCTGGCTTTGTGACTGTATTTATTTGATGACTGTTAAAGGGTTGCTAGGGGTCAGCATGACATTACTCAAATAACCATTGGGCTAATTTATCTCCTTATATCATTCTCTAATTGTCTGTCATAGGTTTACTTTGTCTAAACAATCCTATAATAAGCCCCTTGAGGTCAAGTGTCTTTTCTTATAGGAACAGTCCTGCATTGCTTTTAAAAGAAAAGGCATTGGGCTTGAATCTTGGCTTGGTCCTTTCTGTCTCCATGATCCTTGTCAAGTCACTTAACCTCAGTTCCTTGATTCTTCTTCATATTTAAGATTTGTTTTCCTTCCTATCACCTTATCCTTCTTCTTTTACAGAAGAGGGTAACTAGGATAGTGGCACTGTAGCTGGGACACTGGCCTTGGAGTCAGCAAAATCTAGGTCCCCACCCTGACTTTTTCAGTTAATATTTTTAGATAAGGCTCCTGTCTTCAAGAGAAAGTAATGTGAGTAAAATGTTTTATTAATAAACATGTTGCCCCCACTTAGGGAAAAAGGATGCAGAGTTGACAGAGAGGATTTCTCGTCTCAACCCCCAAGCAGCAATGTTGAAAAGCTTCATCTTACTTTCTGATCCACTCCCCAAAATAATTCTGTTTGCAAACATCTCAGACCATACATCAGGACATCTTATTGACTTACCAAGTGACTACAAAAGTCAAAATTTTATTGCTTCAATTTTTGCCTCAGGTTTTTTTTTTTCTTTTTGGCAACATGGGTTCATTTGATCACATTTGTCAACAATACAAAGACTTGCATAGTTGGTATTTGTGCAGACTGGTTGGATTATAGTCTTTTGCCTTATGCTAAAAAAACAAGAAAAGGACTGGGGGGGATGCAAATTTAACGAGCTAGAGTAACTGATCAATATTGCAATGAGCTACATAGCACAATCTAGAGTAGGTCATGCCAAACTTGTATAATTTCCATTTTTGACACTATTAATAAATTGAAAGACCAGAATAATGTTCTGCATACCTCTGTACATATTCAGGCATGCAGTTACACATGTTCCCTTACTATTCATTTTGAAGAAATAGAGATAAGAATTAATAGTTCATTTGAAATTGGATAAATTGATAATAAATTGACAGTTAAAATGTATGTAAGGTCAAATTTGAACTCATATCTTCTTGAAATCACTCTATTCATTATTCTGACACTATTGTGAGTGTCCCTGACCTAAAAGTCATTTTTTTCTTTTAAGATATATATATTTTTTATTTTTGCTTCTTCTTTTAACGTACTTTACTATCCAGGATCAGCTAGGTGGTGCAGTGGATAGATACAGCACCAGTGCAGGAGTCTAGAGGACTTGAGTTCAAATCTCACCTGAGACACTTGATATTCACTAACTGCGCGACCTTGGGCAAGTCACTTAACCTCAATTGCCTCATCCTGGGTCAGATCCAGTCATCCTGTTGAATATCTAGTCACTGGATTCAGATGGCTCTGGAGGAGAAGTGAGGCTGGTGACCTGCACAGTCCTCCCTCACTCAAAACAAAGTCAAGTGCAAGTCAAATGTCGTCATTTCTCTGATGCCATGATCTTCTTCAGTAACAAAGGGATGAACACACACTTTACTATCCTCTGATTTTGTGATTTGGACAGAATCTATACAATTCTAGAGGAATTCCTAAGCTGGTTTTGCCAGTACTTTCTTGGGAATATTGTATATTGAAGTGTTCCAGGATCTCATAGATATCTCAGGCTGGGAATCTGCCAGCTTTCAGTATCCTATTGATCCAGGGAAAAGTCTGAAAACCACCATCCCTGGTCTGAGATCTAAAATTTCCTGGATTTGGTTTAGGTTTGGGCAACACATCTGTGGGCTTTCAGTGTTTGGAGTTCCAATAGACTTCTGCTGGGCTTAGCCCCTATCAGCCAGATGAGAGCCTGGAGTATTCAAAATAACTGAAATTTAGGTTTGGCATCCTTACCCTGGTTATCCCTACTCAGGCTTTACACTAGGTTAGAAGCTAGAATGGAGAACCCTGCTCTGCTTCTGTAGCTCAAGCATGTGCCCTTCCTTGTTTCTGTTCATTGATCAGTGTACAGTTTAATGTTTGTGAAACATTTTACCCTGGAATGTCACCCCTTTGGACAACTCTCCTCTTCACTCGCCCTTAGAGCCATCACTCAGTGCTGGGTAGGAAGCAATAGAATGGCCACTCTGTGTCTGTTCCTGTTCCATACGTGAATTTAGGCCCCTCTCTACTAGATCTGGGACCTTTTCTTGCCCTGATGAATGGTTTTTCCCTGTGTGGGGATATTCTGCAAGAGTAGTGTCAAACTAAAGTTGAAACAGATCCCATTAAAACTTACATAAGGAGCGTATTGACATAGAAAACTCCATGTTAATATTATCCATATTTCATTGTATTTTTATTTATGTTGTCAGCTACTTCCCTACTACACTGTAGTTTGGTTCAGGCAGCACTTGTCAATGCGGTTTTGTTGCATTACTGTTTTTTATGCCTTTTAACAGGAAACTCATGGCCAGGCCATGTCCCCAGCTCTCTTTTATTTCCTAAGACTCCTTAAGCTGAAAAAAAAATACTCTGCTATCATTTTGTTTAGCTTTGTTTTTTTCTTGCATTTTCTGATCAAGATTCAGTCTGCTTTCTAGTAACAATCAGGGTGCAGCATGGGGTAGGAGTTTTTCCTGCAACTCTGCCATCTTGGCTCCCTTCTAATGACCAAAGTGAATGATCTTTCTTTGCCTTCCTTCTCTTCCTGGATGTTTTCTCTTCTCTAAGTTTTGTTTAGGTGGCTGATTTCTTCTGGGTCTCCTACTTGAATGACAATTCATTCCGAGTCTCCTTTGCTGTATCTTCATCCAGGCCACACCCAAAATACTGGTGCCCTCTTAAGTTGTGAGGAAAGCTCCTCTTCTCCGTCTATTCTATCTCACTTGTCCTTTTTAAAGTTAATTCATTTATTTTTAGTTTTCAACATTCACTTCATATTTTTTTAAGTTTTCTTCTGCTCTTTCTCCTCCCCAAGGTGATGTGAAATCTGATACAAGCTCTACGTATAAATTGCTATAAACATTTTTTACACTTTAGACATGTTGTATATAAGAATTAGAATGAATGGGAGGAAAATGAGAAAGAAAAAACACAAACAACGACAGGGAAGAGAAAATAATCTGCTTTATTTTGTGTTCTGACTCTCTACGTCCTTCTTTCGATGTGGGTGGTACTTCCCATCACGAGTCCTTTGGAATTGCTTCAGGTCCTTGCGTTGCTGAGGAGGGCTAATTCTATCAAAGCCGGTCATCACACACTGTGGCTCTTACTGGGTGCAATGTTCTCTTGGTTCTGTTCACTTCACTCAGCATCAGTTCATATAAGCCTTTCCAGATTTTCTGAAGTCCACCTATCCATCATTTCTTATAGTATTTCGCTTGTTATTATCATCAACTCCTATATTTTTGAATTTTTATCTCCATGATCATGATTCTGAAATCTGTTTATTTAGCCCTACCTTCTCTCCTTCTCTCCAGTCTTACATTTTTATCATCCTATTTGAGGAAAGATTGAACTGAATATCCCATAGATATCTCAAACTTAACACAACCAAAATAGAATACATTTTTATTTCCCCAATTCCCCCTTTTTCTAAATACCTCCCTTACTTTTGAGGGCACCACTATCCTCCAAGTTTAATTCAATCAAGAAACATTTGTTAAGCACTTACCTTATGGAAGGCTCTGTACTAAGAACTGGCTATACAGGCCTGTTACTCCAGTATCATTCCCAATTGTTCATTCTTACTGTACATATCCAAACTGTTTTAGATCTTGTTATTTTCGCCATCAAAGCATCTATCATAAATATCCCCATCTCTCCACATCCACATTGCCACCACCCTGCTAAAGACTTCCTTTACCTTTTGCCCAGACTATTAAAAACAGATTTCTAGCTTGTCTATCTTCTTCAAATCTCTCCTCACTAAAGTTAATCCTGCACCCATCTGTCCAAGTGTTCTTCCTAAAACAAAGCTCTGATCCTTTGTTCCCAGTGTCCAGTGAGAGACAATGCAATAGGGAAAGAGATATTGGGATCTTCTCCCGATCTAGACTAGTGGCCCTCAAAATGGGTCTTGGTCCTTGATCTTTGAGTTTGTTCCTTTATGTTTAAAAAGAAGAGAATAATTTCTTATCTAGTGAGTTTCAAAATCAGAAAAGTGACTGAGCATTTTACTATGTCAAAAGTAGTTTTTTAGCCAGCAAAGTACCAATACTTCAAGAATCAAAGACTATCCTTGTAGACTCAGTTGTATGGATAATGCCTTTTGGTGGATTGTTAATATAATTTTTCTTCTTAATGGGAAGATCTTCCTCACCCACTAATGGACATGTCTATTAAGGGGAGCTTGATTAGGAAAGATTTGTAGGAAGACACATACTTTTTGTTAACTTTCTAATGAGGCACTGGGTTACCTTGTTACCTTGATCAAGTTATATTACCTCTCTTGCATGTTTCTAATCTTTACTATAAAAGATTTTTACAAATAACTTCCAAGGTACCTTTCATATTTAAATTTATTATTCTAAGATTCCAGGAAAAAAATTTGAGAAATAGAGAAATGTGAGAAACATAGAATTAAAAAGACAAAAGTTGTTTTGCACAAGCAAAATGAATGCATCCAGAATTAGAAGGAAAACTGAAAAGTGGAGAAAAAAGTAGAAGTTTCTCTGATAAACGTCTCATTTCTCAAATGTACAGGTATCTTAGACAAATTTATAAAATGCAAGCCATTCCTCAGTTGATAAATGGTTAAAGGATATAATCAGGCAGTTTCAGAAGAAAAAAATCAAAAGTATCAACCATCATATGGAAAAATGCCCTAAATTATTAGTGACTAGAGAAATGTAAATTCAAAAAATAACTCTGAAATACCATATCATATCTCTCAAATTAGTCAACCTAATAGAAAAGAAAATAAATGATAAATAATGGAGGAGAAATGGAATATTTTGGACACTAATATGCCACTGGTGAATTGTGAACTCATCCAACTATTCTAGAGAACAAAAGGTCTACAAAATTGTGTATACCTGTTCACTCGGTAATGCCACTGCCATGACTATATCCCAAAGAGATAAAAGAAAAGACAAAAAGACATGTCTACACAAAAATATTTATAGCAACACTTTTTGTGGAGACAAGTAATTGGAAATTGAGAAGATGTCCATCAATTAGTTAATGGATAAGCAAATTGTGGTATATGATAGTGATAAAATTTTGTTATGTTATAAGAAATTATGAACAGAGTTGTTTCAGAAAAACCTGGGAAGACATATATTAAATGATGTACAGTGAAGTGAACATAACCAGGACAGCATTGTACATAGCAATAGAATTATTGTAAGGATGATCAACTGTGAAAGACTTAACTACTCTGATCAAGGCCTTGATCAAAGACAGTTCCAAAGGACCCATGAAGAAAAATGTTCTCTACCTCCAGAGAGAGTGAACTAATAGACCCTGTATGCTAATTGAATAATACTTTTTTACTTTATTTTTCTTGTATGTGGGTATGAATGCTTTCTTTTGCAACATGGATAAAATAGAAACATGTTATTCAGGACTTCATATGATAAGTTGATATCATACTGCTTGCCTTCTCAAGGGGTAGAAGAGGGGAAAGCAGGAAGAAAAGAATTTGGAACTCAAAATTTTAAGAAATAGAGATTTTTTTTCTACATACGATTAGGAAATTAATGAAACAAATAGGAATGTATTTAAAATAAAATATTTTGATAACTCAAAAAAATACATACGGGATGGGAATCAATAAATAGCAACATTAAAAAAAATAAAAAAAATAAAATCTTTGGACAAAGAAAGTCTCCTAAAGTTGAGAATAAGTGTATTAAATACCACAAAAAAATAAGGATTTTTCCTTAAAATCCCTATGATATTTTGTAGGATCCCACTCATTGAATTAAAAGATCAGATAAAACTGCCTTTAATAAATTCAACCAGGGCTCTCTTCCATTTTTTTCCCCTTTTTATTACCACCAACACTTGGCAAGAGACTTTTGATGATCAGAATATCATCTTCTGTCATAATTTTGTTTTCTTTCATTTCCTTTAAAACATACCTGCCCAAAATAAAGGGCTGATGTTTCATTTCCTTTAAGGGATGTTCAAATGACCATTATAAGTCTCTCAGTTTTTATGGTCCAAAGACAAGTTAATAGACCCAAAGGAAGCACCAAGGGGGTAGCAAGCTCTTTGTCATAAATTGGGTCAGATTTGTTTTCAACACATTTTCATTTGTGCACCTGGTATTGTGGAAGTCATAGCTATTGTAATTCTGTGTTCCATTTCAGAAAAGCTCAGCTACTTCCTGCCGAGACAGAACAGGAATATCTTTTATTCCTGAAAAGAGTTCTGGGACCCCAGCCTGCAGTTAAAATATGATGTCTTATAATGGTGCCACTTCTCATCCTCCAGACTTCCAGCCTACTATGGACAACTCCCATGTTAGTGCTTTAATAATGTACTTCAAGTATGTGAAGTTATTATATGGAATATCACTCATTTTAAAGGGTGAAACTAGAAGAAATATGCTTAAATGGCAACAAAAGTTATTTACATTGCACAGGAGTCAGTGTGTGCTGCCAAGGTCTCAAGGAGGGGGCGTATAGTGGACTGTGAATATCAGCAAGGGAAGGTGAAAAAGCATGTCGTGAAAAGAGGCAAACTGAGATAAATGCTTACTTTTCCTGTTTTACCTGTCATTTGTCTTGAAATTATACCTTTCATGACATGGATATCTTTTACAGTGTCCAGTTTTCCTACTCAGTTCCAATCTTTGGATCTAATTTTTCTTCAGATACTCAAACACCAATATCATCTAGTCTGGTATTTTTCTTGTTTTCGGTTTAGTCTTTCCAACTCAGAGCCTCCCTCCCCAGCCTATGTAGAAATTTTCTTTCTCTTGCTGATAACTTTGTGTACTGACTGAAATAACTAAGCTGTAAAATCATCACCTTAAAAATAGTTAGATGATAAGGTCTATATAGCAATGAAAATGTATTAAGTATGAAACGACTTCTATGCACAACAAAAAAGAAATGTGGCTTACAAGATGACCACATCATTGCTAAAACATTTTATGACCAACACTATACCCCCAGTCCTCACCAAATGCTAATATAGATAAATGCATCTAGGAGCCTCAGAAATTCCTAGCATTCAATATGTCTAGAGAGGAGAACTGAATCACATCAGAAAATAATCTTCAGACATTTTCTCTCAAGAAAATTGTAAGTAGCACATGGTCCTATCACAAATAAGTAGGAAGTATCTGTAGAAAGATTTTTCTTGCCATAACTAGGTATGAGAATACCACTGCCAGATTCCATTGCATTCAACTTATATTTTGAAATATTCAGAAAGGGTAAAATTATGGCTTCTTCCAAGAGAGAGTATGAACAAAGTTGAAAGCATTAGCTTAATCAATGAATGACCTTAATGCCATAAAGAGCTCAAGACGCATATGCAACCTGAATATTAAGAGAAGGAAGAAGAGGGAGGAAAAGGAGAAGGACAGGGAGAGGGACAGAGAAGGGGAAAAGGGGAAGAAGAAGAAGAAAAAAAGAAGAGGAAGAAGAAACAGAAGAAGATGATGGTGATGATGATGATGAAGAAGAAGAATCAGAAGATTGCCAAAGAAGACCAACCACACCTACAGCTAGGGGTGAGGGAAGACGTAGTCACCAAAAATGAAAGAGATTATTCTGATTCCCCAAAACTTAAAATCCTTTGCGTTGAAAATGAAACTAAAACTGAAGATTAGTGCAACTTGGTTTAGGAAGAAAGGAGCAAATTGAAAAAAATGCTGAACCCAACATTTTGAATATATACGATTGTATTTACCTATACATACCATATGCGTGTATATATATATATGTTATCCCAAATATGTAGGAAACTAATGCAAATAAATGACCAAGAGTCATTCTGTAATATCTAAGTGATCAAAAACATGAATATATATTTTTAAAGAGTCACAATCAATTAACAGTTGCACAAATTACATTCTTCACATAAAAGATTCCTCAGGGATCTGTGGGAGCCCGTATTGTGAAACTAATCCAATGGTTCTCCTTCGACTCTGGAATGGATGTTTCTGAGTTAATAGCCATAAAACTCTTCTTTTCTGCAGTACCAGAATGGAATGATTCCCTTTGGAATTAAGATCTATATTCTCCCTCTCCCTCTCCTGCTTTCCCCTCTTTGCTTTCTCTAAACAAACAAACTTCATCTCCAGTGTTTTTCTAGGACATTTCAGACAAATTTTGCAAATTGCCCTGGGTAGATTTTTTTTTTACTATCTAAGAGGGAGTGAAATTTAGTAGATATCAAATAAAGATTGGTTCTCATGTGTGAGATCTTCCATTTCTTTCATCCTTCATTTCTTTGCACAGGCTGTGTTTTCATAAGACATATATATATATATATATATATATATATATATATATATATATATATATATATATATATAGAAATGATATGGCAAAACGGATAGTCCACTGTATCTTGCCAGGATCAGGGAGATGATTAAATCAGGCCTCACACACTTACTGACTGCATGACCCTAGGCAAGTCACTTAATTTCTATTTGCTTCAGTTTCCTTAACTGTAAAATGGAATTAATAATCACTCCTACTTCATAAAGTTGTCATGAGGATCAAATGAAATGATATTTGCACAAAAGCACTTTGTACAGTGACTGGAACCTAGCAGGTGCTGTATAAATTTAATCAATTATTTAATTAATTATTGATTAATTATTAATTTATTTATTCCCTTCTCTTTCACTTCTCTATAAATCACTCCATATAAATTCTGTCTTAGAATCCTCACCTTTCTTTAGAGGCCATTCAATTAGCTTTTCTTAAGAGAAAACTTTCCAGCACTGTCTTCCTTTCCAAATTATGTAGGATTTATTTGTTTAAAATGTTCAACTTACCCAGCAGAATCTCTGTTCCTTGAGGGTAGGATTTTTTTTTTTGTTTTTGCTTTTTTTCCCCCAGGTCTTTGTATCCTTGCACACACTACAGTTACTTGCATGTTAACACAGACTTTAATGCATGCTTCTGGAATCAAATTGTACTGATTTGAATTGAAATTCTTTCAGTGACTCAGGAAGAGGAGGTTGGGCTGAAGCAGAGCAAAAGAGATACGAACGCTTTCTTCTCTATCCTCACAAACCGACCTACCTTCTCTAGGGATAGGAAAGAATTGAGTGGAGCAAAGAAAAAGGTTGGGGAAAGAAATTTCATTGGCTCATTCAAGCTCTCAAAGGATTAAAGCTTTGAGAATCAGTTGGCAAAGAGGAAGAGGGCTTGGATTCATAAAACATTCTTCTGTCTTAACTTCTCACTCTGTGAAATAATAATTCAGGTAACTATTATTGGAAGCATGATAAAGTATGGATATGATGTACTGTAACAGCCTTATTTTTTCCTCTCTTTAGACTCCCTTTAGGTTAGGGCTTCCCTCAAAATGACCTTGTCAGGTGAATACAAGCTTTAATATTATCATTGTTGTAATTCTGACTAGTCATATCATTGGTACATGATTCTTCCCAAGTAGAAGCTCCTTCCATCAATGCAAATGAGCAGGTCTTTGTGACTTAAGAGTCACAGATAATGACTTTCTAAACTTCCCAAGATTTTCTGGCAATCACTTCCTCTATAAATGATACTGAATCTGTTTATTTTTTTTAAATGTTGAACCTGTCTGGCAGGATTAAGGACTGAGATTAAGGATTGGTTTTCCCTGGGTTTCTGTATCATTGACATACACTACAAATTCTTACACATAATGCACATGTTAATATATGCCTGGAACAACGAGAAGTTGAGTGATTGTTCCTTGAAATAATATGGTCATCATGTTTCAGAGGTCTGTTTTATACCTAGGCAAAACCATAAATACCTTTGTCTATGTTTGTGTGTATGTACGAATGTGCATTTGCGTCTGCGCCCATACTTATTGATATATAATGCGCCACAGGGGAAAATGCATAGACTTTAAGTTTTCTTTGGGGACATAGGGAAATACTTTCAGTATAGCTACTAGACATCTTTTTTAAAGATGTTTTGTATTCTATCTTATTATTCTTGGCACCTGCATACAGAGTACTGCTATTTTCTTTTTTGGTGAAGCATTGAAAGTGCTTTCAGTGCCCTCTAAATTCTAGTGCTCTAAGGTAAAGCCCCAGTCACTCTGCCCCAGTTAAGACTCCGAGTCTATCCTTTTCCTGACTCCAGGGACACCTCTTATTTTCATCTTACAAATGAGGAAACTGATCACTAGATGTGATTTTCTCAAGGTCATGAAGGTAGTTATTGTTGGTATCAGGGCTCAAACCCAGGTCCTCAGATATCAAAGTCAATGTTCTTTGGTGTTCACCCCACTGATCTCCACAAGACAACTTACAGTCTGTGAAAATGCCATGATAAATTCCACATTTGCCAGTAAATACACAGCAGAATGAGTTAATTGCTAAGGAATTCCAGGTGGGGGTTCCCATTGCAACTAATGCTACTTGATGAGTCCATGTTTCTGTAGTTTCACATATGTGGGCACTTGTTCAGGTCTTACAGAATTCTACCTATTTCCACCTTCTTCTTATCCTTCATGACACACAAATCCTACATAGACTCTTTACTTAGGGCTTCTTAAATTTTTTACACTCTCAACTTCTCTAGCATTTCTTAAACTGTGGGTCTCGACCCCCATATTGCAACCCATAGTTTAAGAAGCTATAGATGGTATATAGCTGAAGTACTTAAAATTTGTGTATATTGTACACTCCTCTGGCAGTCTAGTGAAGCGTATGATCTCTTTCTCAAAATAATGTCATTAAATATATCAAATAAAGTACATGGGATTACAAAATAAATTATTTTAAGATACTTTTATATATTATATGTATGTGCATACATACATATACACATAAACATTATGCCTATGTATGTATATACACGCAGAAATGAGGTAGAGTTAGACTGATAAAATTCCAAGCATGAAGGACGGAGAATTAAATTAAAAATAGATATTTAGGAGATGGATTATGTTATTCAGTGAGTCCACAGAGGTCTCTCTGTTTTCTTTCAACTTGGAAATTATGTAATTCAGTTTCTATATTCTGCATTTTACAAATGGGGAAACAGAGGCTCATAGAGGCAAAAGGATGATTTGTCAGGAGTCTCCTAGGAGGTGTCAGAGCCTGGTTTAAACACATTTTCCCATGGCAGCTGTGCTCAGCACAGGGTAAAAGAGAACACAAAACCAATTGGAAGCTTTTGACAGGCTCTTTCTATCCTTCTTAATCAAGGAAGCATAAGCAAGGTTCAGAATAGACTTAATCACAAGATTCTTTTCTTTCCTACAGCAGAGACCTTTTAAAAATTCATATTCTGTTTCTTCTCCTCTCACCGATCTACTAAATTAAAAAGGAGCTCTAATTTCCCAGGTGCCTCATACCTGGGGTCCCCTCCCCATAGGCAGTTGGACTAGTGCTCCCTTGCCATTAACAAATACGTGATCTGTATTGAAATGCCAGGCTGATTCTCCCAGAAAACACCTGGAGTAATAGAAGGACTCCTTGTAAAGTAGGTTCTGGATCTCAGGACTCTTCAAACATTAATAATGGCATATGTCCATTAGGAGGTTGACCTCAGGCATTCCTTTTAGAGAAAGGCAGCCAGGCATGCAGGAGAAAGCATTGTTCTGTATGTGAAAAAAACTGAATGTTCTCTACCTTCTCTAAAATAGAAAGGTTAAATAACATGAGCTCAAGGATCCCTTCTAGTGCAGGCAGTGTGGTGTGGTGGGAGATAACACCTGTAGCTAGAGGGCCTGGGTTCAAATCTTAACAGGGCCTGTTGCACTTTGTTCAAGTGCTTAACCTCTGAAGCTTTGTGTCCTTTTCTCTGAAAAGAGCATTGGACAAAAAATTGATCAACAAACACTTTTAAGCACACAAGTGTTACAGCAGATAGAGTGTTGTACTTGAATTAAAAAAATTTAATAAAATTAAAATTTAAAATGATATCAAATTAAAAAAATTCATAAAAAACCTGAGTCGAAATCCTGCCTCAGACATTTACCAGCTGTGTGCCCCTGGGCAGTCCACTTAACCTCAGTTAGTCTCAGTTTTTTCATCTACAAAATGGGAATGATATTTGCCCAAGCTTATTATGGGGACGACGTGAGTTCAAATACATAGAATGCTTTATAAACTTCAAAGCACTCGGGTCAAATTAGCTAGGAATAAGTATACAAATACTGAAAAGGAAACAATACTTATTCTATCTAAGATACAAGCAATACATGCAAAGCAAGTTCTATACATGATAAATAGGAAATAATTAATGAAGCAAAGGCATTGGAATTAATAGGAGCTGTGGAAGGCTTTCTGCAGAAGGTGGAATTTAATTTTAGTGGGACTTAAAGGAAACCAGGGTGATTAGTAGTCAAAGTGGAGGGGGGAGAGTATTCCAGGTATGGGGGACAACAAGAAAAATATGTCTGGATCTGGAGATGGAATATATTGTTTATGGAATAGCCAGGAGGCTGGTGCCAGTGGGTTTAGAATATGCGTAGGGGAGTAGGATGTCGGTTGTGTGTTCATCCTTCGTTGCCGAAGAAGACCATGACATTAGGGAAATAATGACATGACTTGCACTTGACTTTGTTTTGAGTGAGGGAGGGAGTGTTTTGAGTGCAGGTCACCAGCCTCACTTCTCCTCCAGAGCCATCTGAATCCAGTGACCAGATATTCATCAGGATGACTGGAAATGACCCAGGATGAGGCAACTGGGTTAAGTGACTTGCCCAAAGTCACACAGCTAGTGAGTGTCAAGTATCTGAGGTGAGATTTGAGCTCAGATCCTCCTGACTCCTGCACTGGTGCTCTATCCACTGCACCACCTAGCTGTCCCAAGGAGTAGGATGAAAGAAGACTGGAAAGGGAGGACAGGGTAGATTTTGAAGAGCTTTGAGTTCCATACACACCATTTTATATTCGAACCTTCAGGTAATAGGAAGCCACTCAAAAATGTAGTGAGTGACATGCTCAGCCCTTCACTATAGGCATCACTTTGGTGGCTGAATAGAAGATGGATTGGTGTAGGGAGAGACTTGAGGGAAGCAGGCCCACCAACAACTATTGTAATAGTCCAGATATGAGGGAATGAAGTCCCATACTAGACTGAGAGAGAGAGAGAGACAGAGAGAGAGAGAGAGACCAAGTAAGCAAGTGAGTGAGTGAGTGAGTGAGGGACCTCCTTGGCAGTCTGATAAAGTCTATAGTTCCTTTCTCAGAATAGTGTTTTAAAGCATAAAATTAAAAAAAATAAAAGATTACAAAGGATAATCAATTATACTGACATACAGTAATCACATAAAAATGTAAATGAACACCCATAGTCCAATACAAAAAATACAAGATATTAATTCCAGCTTTGTCTCCCCCTACCTATATGATCTTGAAAACTTATTTTACAGATTTCATCTTCAACTTTCTTGTGTCAGATGGAAAAATCAAAATTTCAGTTGGAAGAGACCTAGGATGTCTTTTTATCTTATACATGTCTGAAAAGCAATTATTTCATAAAATCCTGACAAGGGTTCCCCTTAGCCTTCCCTAAAATACCTCTAGTGAATTCAGAGAAGCAAAAAAACTTTTCTTTTTAAAACTAATTCAGGAACGTGAGCAGAGCCATAAAAATGATATACACAAATATTACAATAATGTTTCTATTTCTATATAGCAATAGTACTAGAACACTAACACTGATTATGTTAACTTTTTGTTATTTTCTTAACTTTTATTTTGGTTTTCCTAGAGAAAACTTTGCATGGAGGTAAGAAAGAGGAAGAGAGACTGTTTCTATCAGCTGGACCTATGTGATAAATCAGTTTTGTGTGTTTATTATGTTGTATTAAGTATTCATATGTGATTATATATTTGTATATTTTGCACTTTATCAAATTGAGCTGTGTTTTTGCTGCCCTTCTCTTGATACGCCCCAGTGTGTTAAATGAAAGGGTTAGAAAAGACTCCCAGTCAAGAGAAAATTTCTAAAGGAATCTCCAAGTTCCATTTTCATTCTTAAAATAAAAAATCTAAAAGTATTGAGGAGAAAAAAAAACAACATTGAATCAATGGAAGCTGAGCCTGTTAGTTTAAACTCCTCCTGGGCTCCTTCTACTTTGTTGGCATTCTTTCTACCTGCAGAATGTTAGCACAGCCCTTGTTTTTATCCATTTTAAGCAGAAAGGATCTCACCCACTTTATCTCAAACCATATATTTACCCACTTTACTCAAACACTTGACACTCCAGAAAAAGAGCATGAATCTATTTCCCAGTATATTGTCATCTGATACCTTATATTGTATCCACAGCAAGCACATTCATTAGTATGAAGTGGACATTTCTATACTCAAGGTTGAAGTCTTATTTTTTCCCCAAACAAGCTTGTTTTTAGACTACTAGCTTTCACATGAAAGACAGTATTATTTGAGAGGGATATATTTCATAGGAACAGTATTCTGATAATAGGGACAGACTGGACCCAGGATTTCATCAGTATATGGCACTGCAGAAAGAGTTAGCTTCCTATATCAATGCAGTTTGTCACCTTCTTTGAAACTTATAACCTTAAGGCATTAGCTACATTATGGAGAGGTTTAGGGAAGTTTGATCAGCTTATGTCAATGGCATCATTTGAATTTAAGTCCTTCTAGCTTCATGGCTAGTGATCTATTTACTGTACAAGGAAACCTCTCATATACTAATACTAAAAAATAATGATATATGCAAAGTATATAGAAGTTTCTTTTTTTTATTTCCAAAGTATTTTACATAATTTTGTCATTTAAGCATCATGTAAAACCTATGGGGTAGGAACAAGAATTATCCCTATTTGAGAGATAAATAACCTGGAAATTCGGAGAAATAAAGGAACTTTCCCCATCAGAGGCAGGTCTCAAATCCAGATCTTCCTCACATTAATTCCTAGTCTGTCTTCACTACCTCTGCTATTTCTCAAACTGGAGCTAGGAAGGAATTACAATATTATATCAGATAGAATATTGACAACTTTGTCAATTTCTAATAAAAATATAGTTAAACAAAACAAAAAAAAAACAATTTACCCATTCTTGACATGTACAACATCCATTTAAATAAAGGAGTACAGTTCACAAAACTCTATTAGTATCTTGGTTTATTCTGAATACGGTTGGTGTCTGTCCTTTATCCTAATACGTTGTTTCTAAGAAAAGCAGATACTACTTGAAAACAGATGGAGAAGATAGAAAAAAGTCAGACTCTCAAAATCACATCTCAGCACACATTCTAGCAACATAGCTGCAAAGTGATCACTTGGCTTTTACTGTAATGCCCCTGAGAAGAGAGAACCATTTCTTTTCCAGGTAGGCTATTTTACGTTTGGATAACTCTGTACCTTTAAAAGTCCTGGTTTTATTGTTAATTTTCCTGTATTTTTCTCTAGTAAACTGAATATAAGCTGAATTTGACCCTCCCCATTCTCACCTAGTCTACGACCAAGAGTACCAGTTCCAATCACTCTTCCATACAACAACTCTTCAAATTCTAGAAGACAGTTATCATATCCCTTTAAAGTCACTTCTTCTTTCTTCTTCAGACTAAAGATTTCCAGTTCTTTAATCCCTGTATGACCTAATCTTGAGGTCCTTCTCCATTCTAATTTTAAAGAGCAGCCTGGCCCCATGCATTGACTGAGCTTTTAAAAGCTGATTGGAAATGGGTCCTTTGGAGAAGTCTCACCAATACTTTCAAATAAGTCTGTAGTTTATATGGGAGAATAAAAACATGTTTAGCATTTTTAGAATCAGGTTAGAAAAAGGCCTTAGCTGTTTCATGTCATTGTGCAATTGGGCCAAAGAAACCACTTTTCCAAGGTCACATAGCTAGTTAATGTCAGGATGAAATTATAGCTAGGTCAAATGCCTCTGTCCCATGCCATCTCTTTAACTTTCCCTAGCAATACAGAACATTCAGATCTGGATTTATTGCTTAGAACAGAACCTTTTCAAAACTGATCCATCTTTTCTGTGTTCCAGTGACCAGGACTGTAACATAGGAGACCCAATGAAAGTCTAACATTTGCCAAAAGCAGTCTTCAACTCAAACATGCTTGAGAACTCTTCTCTTGTTTTTCTTAGAAGAAATCATAAAATAATTTGATCTAATCATTTTAGTTCAGTGGAGAGACACCTAGAGAATCCAGAGTAAAAGAAAGTAGTTTCACACCCCAGTTCTGTCATTTACTCGATGAATTGCCTGGATATGTATATGTGTATATATATATATATATATAATTCCTGTTTCTGGGCCTCTTTCCCACTCTATAAAATAAATTGGTGAGGGGTATATGATTTTGCATGTTTAATCCTGTATTATACCCTATGATACTTTAAGGAATAAGCTCAGCTTCTGGGTTTCTTTCTCCACATTCCTTGCTGGTCTGAATTTCTACTGGCCCCTTTGCAAGGACAGATACCTATGAAGCTTTGATTATGTACAAAATGTAGGAAAAGAAAGAAAGGGAATGAAAAATAGCGAGAACAGCATGTATATATATATATATATATATGTATATATATATATACATATATATATATATATATATGGAGGGAGAATGAATAAATTTGTTAAGAATTTGCTGTGTATCAGGGGTGAATCCAGGATGGCAGGGTAAAAGCAGAGACTTACTAGAGCTTTCCCCCCACACTCAGCCAAATACCTGTAAAAAATTACTCTAAATAAATTCTGGAGGGGCAGATCTCACCAATGATGAGTGAAGCAAATTTCCAGTACAAGACAGACTGGAAGTTAGACGGGAAACATCTATTATGGGAGCAGGGTATAGTCAAGCATTTGCAGGCCAGCATAAATGGGATCTGAACAAGCTTGGGAGGGACTGAAACTCTGGCTCCAGTGGTGGTTTCCAGACTTCACACCTTAAAATGCTGAAGATAAATTGGAAGGTCAGTGGAAAAATCCTATCAGACCTGTGTGAGAGTGGCTCAGACTTTAGTTTCAACACAATATTCACAGTGCCTTTGGTGACGCCAAATATCTTGGTTGAATTCTGAATAGGAAAACACAACAGATTCTCCACATGGGAGACAGAACCAAAACATTTATTCAGACACCAGAACGTCAAATACATTATAATCTATAGATAATAACAATACAGAAGACAACCCCATCCCCAAACCTTCACCCTGCTAGGCTTCTCACAACCTAGGTCCCTTAAACAAAATCACAAACAAGCTCTTTCAGTCACAACAGTCATCTGCCTGATTCCCCGCATCCTTCCTAGGTCTGACTGCTCTCTGACCAAATTCCCTGTCAGCTCTTCTCTAGATCTGCCTCTTCTTATTCCACCCTTCCTGCTCCAACTGCTCAGTAAGCTCTTCCCATCACAGGCTCCTTGTGACTCAGGCTTCCATGTGACCCAGGAAGGTCACATAGGCCTATTAATGAATGGGAAATATCTTCCATTTAAATTACAATTACATGACCCCAGCCCCAGGGTGGTGGGAGGGAGTAAAAGAGCTGTGACAGGTACAGCAGCAACAGAGACAGCATCTATTCCTGGAGCTCTAGGCCCATGGATTGTGAAGGGATCAAAGGGCTGACAGTACAAACCCTATCCCTACTAGATGCAAATAGCTACCTTGAGAAAGAGCTCAACAGTCAAGTAAATGGCTGGGGAAATGAATAAAAACCAGAAAAAGAATCACACTATAGAATTTTACTTTGGTGACAAGGAAGAACAAAATATGCAAACTGAGGAAGACAATAAAATCAAAACTCCTACATGCAAAGCCCCCAAGAAAAACATGAATTGGTCTCAGAGCATGTAAGAGCTCAAAAAGGATTCCAAAAGTCAAATAAGAGTAGGGGAAAAAAATGGGAAGAGAAATGAGAGTGATGTAAGAAAATCATGAGACCTGAGTCAACTGCTTGTTAAAGGGGACACAAAAAAATACTGAAGAACAAAACACTGTGAAAAATAAACTAACCCAAACAGGAAAAGAGATCCAAAAAGCCATTGAGGAGATCTCTACCTTAAAAAGCAGAATTGACCAGATGGAAAAGGCAGTCTAAAACTCACTGAAGAAAATAATTCCTTAAAGATTAGAGTGGAGCTAATGTCTTCATGAAAAATCAAGAAATTATAAAACAAAACCAAAGGCATGAAAAATAGCAGACAATGTGAAATATCTCATTGGAAATAAAACTGACCTGGTAAATAGATCCAGGAGGGACAATTTAAAAATTATTGGATTGCCTGGAAGTCATGATCAAAAATAGAGATCAGATATCATCTTTCAAGTAATTATCAAGGAAAATTGCCCTGATATACTAGACCCAGAAGGTAAAATAGATTTTGACAGAATCCACTAAACACCTCCTGAAAGAGATCCCAAAAGGAAAACTCCTAGGAATTTTGTAGCAAAATTCCAAAGCTCACAGGACAAGGACAAAATATTGCAAACAGTTAGAAAGAAAGAATTCAAGTATTTTGGAAATATAATCAGGATAACGCAAGATCTAGCAGGTGGAATATTAAGGGATTGAAGGGCATGTAATATGATATTCCAGAGATCAAAGAGGCTAAGATTAAAACCAAGAAATCCAGTAAAATTAAGTATAATATTCAAGGGGAAAATGGCATTGAAATAGAGGACTTCCAAGCATTCTTGATGCAAAGACCAGAGCTGAATAGAAAATTTGACTTTCAAAAGCAAGAATTAAGAGATACATTAAAAGGCAAACAGAAAAGAGAAATCATAAGATACTTACTAAAGTTAAATGGTTTGCATTCCTCCATAGAAAGATAATATTTGTAACTCTTGAGACTTTTCTCAGTATTAGGGTAGTTGTAGGGATTATATACATATAGACAGAGGACACAGAATGATTTGAATATGAAGGGATGATATCTCAAAAAACAAAATTGAGAGATGAGAGAGGAATATATTAAGAGAAGGATAAAAGGAGAAATTGAAATGGGTTAAATTATCTCTCACATAAAAGAGGCAAAAGAAATATTTTTTTCCATTGGAGAGGAAGAAAAGGGAGGTGAGAGAGAAAAAGTTAACCTTACTCTCATTGGATTTGGCTTAGAAAGGGAATAATATGTACACTCAATTTGGTATTAAAATTAAAATTAAAAGGGGATAAAGTGGTGGGTGGGGATGATAGAAAGGAAGGAAAATGGGAGGAGAGGTATTTAGAAGTAAACACTTTTGAGAAGAGACAGAATCAAAAGAGAGAATAGAATAAATGGAAAGGACAGGATGGAGGAAAAACATAGTTAGTTTTTTGCAACATGACTGTAACCACGAATATATATGTATAGCTTGTATAGAATTGCTTGCCTTCTTAGTGGGAGTGGGTGGGAAGGGAGAAAGGGAGATAACTTGGAACTCAAATGCAATTTGGAAATAAAACATGCAGGCAATGGGGTATAGAAATATATCTTGTCCTATAAGAAAATAGAGGGGAAGAGGTAAAGAGAAAGGAAGAGTGTTATCGAAGGGGGGCAGATTGGGGAAAGGGGTAAACAGAGTGTGTCTTTGGGTGGGGAGATGGGGAGAAAATCTGGAACTCAAAACTTGTGTAAGTAAATACTGAAAACTAAAAATTAATTGATTATTTTTAAAAAGAAGAAGAACTTACTATGTAGCAAGTACTATGCCAAGAGCTAAGACCTGGGGATGAAAAAAAACAAAAAAACAAAAAACAAAAAAAAACAGCCTCTGCCCTCAAGGAGTCCACGTTCTTGGAGCCAATGAAATATATAAGGGAGTTTTAGTAAAAGAGAGGTGATCTGCTTTGGAAAGTGGCAGTGATAGCGCAGGGTCTGATAGTGGAGAAGTTAAAACAGCTTTTCCCAGAGCAGTTGTAGTATTGATTTGATTATTGTTCCAAAACCAGAAAGAGGACGGTGTGAAGCTAGCGAGAAGACTGTAGAGGAATAAATGGAATTATGGTCATATCACTGGAAGGAGGGGATTTCCAATTAAATGTTGTGGACACTAAATATAATGTGAGGCAGTAAGCAAAAAAGAAAACAAAAGTGGGGTCTCTAGGGTGGAGATCCACGTTTCTTTTGTACGTTTGTTTTCCTGGAATTTGGTACTTCAGCCTCATTTTATTCTTTTCTTGGCCCCATTTCATCCCAATATATTTGCCCCAATTAGCTAAGTTTATGTTTCAGTTTCTTCACGTACAAAAAGAAATGATCTCTATCACTAGGATCATTGAGCAATGCATGAGAATTTCATTATAAAGAAACTTGATCATGAAAATAAACATTTATTAAGATAGTTAAGTTAAAAGGGATATTCCCTACTAAATAATTTCATGAACAGAGAGTAAGGACATGAAATATGAATCAATATCAACGCTTTAACTCCCCTAGTGCCTAGGGAAGAGGTATTAACAAAATAGGCATCTCCCAACTTTGTTATGAAAATTAAATGAAAAAATATGAAATAAAGCATCTTGAAAACTGGAAGTATTGTATAAACATCAGTTGCTATAGTATTTATGTCAATTAATGTTCTTTTTTTCTGTAAAAATTTCTTTTTTCTCTTTTCACAACAAACTTCTGAGATGGCTGCTCTAAGTTTCAGGTATTATTATCAATCATAACCAGACTTGGCATTGCCCCAGGGTGCTACCATTTTTATCCATGGAGGTTTTCGAACCCACTGACCCTCCACTTCTCTATTCTGTGAAGTAGTACCCTCCACTAACTTTGCAGCACATGGTGCCATGTCAAGGGTCCCCCACTTCTCATGGTTTCAACTTTCAATCAAATTCAATTAAAATCACTTATTAAACTTTTACTATGTTCCAGACATAGTGCTATCTTCTAGAAATTCAAATTTAAAAGTGAGAAAGTCTGTCTCAAAAAGCTTACATTTTATTGGGTCATTATATTTTCTTTCTTGTTCTGTTCATGTCTATGAATTTTTCAATTGTTCACCCTCCACTGCTGGCTCATTCTAGAAAATGTTTAAACTTGGAGGCCTTCTTTGTGCTGGAACAGCCTATCACCCTTGCTAATTACTCATCTGGAAATTTATTTCCACAGCTCCCACCCAATCCCATCCTCCCATTGGTGAGTTTATTCTGGGGCCTTCTTCACATTATGGAAGAATCCAGAAAAACTTGGCTCCATTCTGTTCTTATCCTTGAACAGGAATTCACATTCAGACTTCTTGACTCTAGGTCTAACATTCTCATGATTAAATCTGACTACGGGAATAAAGCAAATGAATGTGACGCGTCACCCTCATCAAATATGTCTCAAGTTCCTTCAGAATGAAGCTTTGACGTTTTTCCTCAGCTGGAAATTTTCTCCCTCCCAAACTACCATGTATATAACTACTTTGTATTCATTAATATTTTTCACCATGTATTTGTTCTCTATAGATATATGAGCTGCTATTCCCTAGTAGAACTGAACTTATTATAAGTAGGGCTTACTCTGTTTTGTAGCACAGGTCCTGCTTAGTTAGACTCTTGTCTTATTATTATGTATGAAGGTTTCTTTTTTAGAGATATGCTATCATGGACATGAGTAAAGGAAAAGAAAGACTGAAAGGACATTTTTAAAGGATTATGATATACTAATATATCTAAAAATATGTGGTCAACGGTCGGGGCCAATTACTCTCCACCCAGAGGGTTAAACACATAGTCTTTAAAAATTTGCCTTATTTGCAAATATATCCATACTCAATTGTACCTTCTTGCTGGACAGAGAAGGGAGAGGAAGGGAGAAAAAAGAAGAAAGCAAACAGCACACAGCAGAGAACAAAAGAAAACTTACAAGGAAGCAAGAAAACATGGACAGCTCTGAACACAACTCATAGTAATTACTACATTGGCATTCTTGAAATGGAAGCTCATTTCAGTATATCTTGAATCCTCTTTTATATTCTGTTGTGCACATGGCAAAGTCTTTTTTTCTTTTCTAATTTTGTTTTTAAATTTCATTATTTAAGTTAATGATGTTTCTTTTTCTTATTGCATATTTAAGTTTAAAATTAATTATAAACAAAAAACCTCCCTTTTTTTATGTGAGCTTTAAGGAATTGACATTAGTACCTTCTATCACTTAACTATAAAACTTAAATGAATACTATATGTATACTCTTTTGTGGGTTTTTCCTTAACTGACATGATAGAAATTATAGTAACTAGATTTTGCCTTTAGTCAACAGCTATTGCCTACAGGGTAAGGATGAGAGAGAGACATTCTTTCCCCACCTGCTGACTCCCAAAAGAAGTCTTTATCTATTTACCCAACCCTTCTATTTGCCACCATCCACATGGTGTATTTTACCATATGGTATTCCAGTTTCTTGTGTCCCCAGAATCAAATGATGTTAATGGCCAGGGCTCAATTTAATTGCAATGATTTATTTTTTCATCAAACATATATTAAATGTTTGCTCTTCTTGGTCCTGAGAATATAAAGATCAGAAAAGTTCCATCCCCAATAAGTTTTTGTTCTATTTTAGTGTTATGGGTATGTGGGTGTATGCAGGGACACTACATATTCAAAAGAAAGTTAAGCACATAATAAATAGATTTAAAACTAGGAAGGTTATAGGTCTTCTAGTCATAAAATCACAGATCTAAGGACAGATGAGAACGCAGACACTATCCAGTCCAACCACATAATTGGAAAAAAAATAATAATTAGAAGCTGAGGCCTGAGGAGGTAAAGCAATTTGTCTCAGAAATAGGATTTGAACTTAGGTTCTCTGAAATCAGAGCAACGTTCTTTCTTCTCTAATCATGATAACCCCAGATTTCATAGATGAGCAAACTGAGACATAGTTAGATGAGATGGCTTAGCCATGGTACAAAGACTATAGACTGTATGGGACAAAAACCTACATTTAAACTCTAATTCTTCTTCCTCTTGTACTAAAGCACACTCTTCCTAGATGTCATTTAAAGGGATGTCAGTAGTGGCCAGATATTTGTGCCAGGCTTGGCATTTTTGCTAATTTTTATTGTCTTAGATGACAAAAACTCAATCTCCAGTTCAACTGAAGTGAATGGTGCTAAAAGGAATCCACATCTTTGAGAGAAGCAGTAAAATTATCTTTTCTATCAATTGGAATAATGTGAAAATTGACTTGAAACTTCCTTTTTTAACATAACTACTGGTGTGAGATAAATACACATGCTGTTTTATGGGGCGTTCAAATTTTAGAGCTCTGTTTGATAGAACTGCTCACTTTCTCAAGAACAATCGGCCAAATGCCACCATTCAGAAAGTGAGGTAATGGAGCTTGCTGGGGGTAATTCTCCAGCAAGTTCTGTGTGCTCTGTTATGTGGATGTCTCATATCTCATCATTCACACTCCTCTGATTCTACATCTGTGAGCCTTAGTTTTTCTTCTACACAACATGGAGAATACATTACCTGCATTACAGGAATGTTGTACGGAAAGAGCTTTTGAAAACTCAAGTGCCATGCAAATGGGAATTATTAGGTGACTACTATATTTCATGAATTCTGGATGCAAAACAAAAGTCAAGCAGCCCCCTTATCTCGATGTGTTATCTCAAAGAGAAGGCATATGTTTGCACAAATATACATGCTTATTTATTATATAATATATCATATACTTAGACATTCTATAGTACATATGATACAACGCACATATATACATGTATTCTGTATTTATATATTTATATATTGCATGTCTAGATGGAAAAATAAACTCAAATAAACACAAGGTACCTTGAGAAGTAAATGTAGGATTAGCTTGAGCAATGAGGGAAAGTATTAGACCCTTGCAAGAAGTTTCACTATACTGTGGAGAGATTCAATCTACATGATGATGCTCTAGGTACTCAGTTTAATGTCTGGGAGACATTATTAGGAAACAGTTGTGCTTGGGACATTCTTCTTCTTTATTAGACATTTATTAGTAGAATTGGAGAGATTTCACCATCTCCTACTGAATGCTACCTTTTGAGTCAGACAAAATAACTATATGGTCTACAGTCTACACTAGCAATTCTAAGGCTGTAGGTCATGACCCATGAGTAAAGGGTTTCTGAATGAAAGACCAAAAATTAATTAAAAGTAAAATGTTCAGGGGGTGGAGCCATGATGGCTGAGTAGAAGGACACACCACTAGAAGCTCTAAATGACTATAAACAAATTCTAGAGCAGCAAAAGTCACAAAATGACAGAGTGAAAGAGATTTCCAGCCCACGGAAGCCTGAAAGGGCAACATAAAAGGTCTCTTGTACCAGGCACTGAGTGGAGCATAGAACAGTCTTGGCTGTACTGTGGCAGGGACAGGACTGGAGCAGGTTTCAAGGTGCCACTGGCAAAAGCTGGAATTCCCAGATTCCTCAGCCCACAAACACCAAAGACAGCTTCAAAGGTGAGTGAGAAAGATCTTTTACCTGCATGAGAAAGGTGCAGGGTCCTCCTACCCTAGCCCCAGCCCCAGGCAGCTCCAGGCTGCAGCCGCAGCTTCCATTGTTGGAGCCCTGGTCTAAAGACACTGGAGGAATCATGGGGTTGATCTGGATCTGAACCCTGAGTGGGAGGCCTGGGGTGAGGAAGAACACTGGTTGGCATTGTAGAGCTGGTAGAGGCTCTGGAAAGGAAATTCTACTAGCAGATCCTGGGCAGAAAAGAGTGCTTGTACTTGCTCCCAGACCAGACTGCAGATCAGGAGAGGAGTAAACTCCTCTCCCTTGAATTGTGACACCTTGGAGGAAGTGAGAACCTACGGGTCCTCAAAGTGTATTCTCCTCTTGACAAAGAACTCAAAAGTCAAGTAACTGGCTGGGAAAATGCCCCCAAAAGGGAAAAAGAATAAGATGATAGAAGATTATTTTCATGGTGAGCAGGCATTTTCTTCCATCCTTTTGGATGAGGAAGAACAATGAATCCCAGCAGAGGAAGACATAGAAGCCAAGGCTTCTGCGTGCAAATCTTCCAAAATAATTATTCAATGGCCTCAGGTCATGGAAGAGCTCAAAAAGGATTTTGAAAATCAAGTAAGAGAGATGGAGGAAAAATTAGGAAGAGAAATGAGAGCAATGCAAGAAAGTCATGAAAAGTGAGTAATCAACTTGCTAAATGAGACTCAAAAAATGCTGAGAAATTAATCTTTAAAAATAGACTAACCTAAATGGTAAAGGAAGCCCAAAAAGTCAATGAGAAGAAGAATGTTTTAAAAAGCAGAATTAGCCAAATTGAAAAGGAGGTTCAAAAGCTCACTGAAGAAAATAGTTCTTCAAAAATTAGAATGGAGCAGAAGGAAGCTAATGATTTTATGAGAAATGAAGAAATTACAAAACAAAAACAAAAGAATGAAAAAAAAAGACAACGTGAAATACGTCATTGGAAAAACAGTGACCTGACCTGGAAAATAGATCCAGGAGAGACAATTTAAATTATGGAACTACCTGCGAGCCATGATCAAAAAAGAGCCTAGACATCTATTTCATGCAATTATCAAGGAAAACTGCCCTCATATTATAGAATCACAGGGCAAAATAAATATTGAAAGAATCCCCCGATCACCACTTGAAAGAGATCAAAATAGAAACATGTGGGAATACTGTAGCCAAATTCCAGAATTCCCAGGTCAAGGAGAAAATATTGTGACTAGAAAGAAATAATTCGAGTATTATGGAAATACAATCAAGATAACACAAGATCTAGCAGCTTGTACATTAAGGGATCAAAAGGCTTGGAATAAGATTTTCCAGAAGTAAAAGGAACAAGGATTAAAACCAAGAATCACTTATCCAGCAAAACTGAGTGTAATATTTCATGTGGAAAAATGGTTATTCAATGAAATAGAGGATTTTCAAGCATTCTTGATGAAAAGATCAGTGCTGAAAAGAAAATCTCACTTTCAAATAGAAGAATCAAGAGAAGCATGAAAAGGTTAACAGGAAAGAGAAATCACAAAGGAGTTACTAAAGGTCAACTGTTTATATTTCTAAATAGAAAGATAATATTTGTAACTCTTAAAACTTTTCTCAGTATTTGGGTAGTTGGTGGGATTATACATACATACATACATACATACATACATATATATATATATATATATATAGATAGATAGATAGATATATATATGGGGGGCACAGAGTGAGTTGAATATGAAGGGATGGTATCTAAAAATAAAATTAAATGGTAAGAGAAAAGTATAATGGGAGGAGAAAAGGAGAAATGGAATGGGGGAAATTATCTCTCTTAAATAAAGGCAAGAACAAGCTTTTTCAGTGGAGGGGATAAGGAGAGGTGAGAGTACAAAAGTGAAGCTTATTCTCATCACATTTGGCTTAAGGAGGGAATAACACGCACATACAATTTGGTATGAAAATCTCTTACACTACAGGAAAGTAGGGAAGAAGGGGATAAGTGGAGTGTGGTGGGTTGATAGAAGGGAGAACAAAGGAGAGGAGTGGGTAAAAAGAAGTAAACACTTTTGAGGAGGGATAAGGTCAAAGGAGAGGATAGAATAAATGGAGCGGCAGGGTAGGATGGAGAGCAATACAGTTAATCTTGCACAACATGACTATTATGGAAGTCGTTAGCAAAACTACACATGTGTTGCCTATCTTGAATTGCTTGTCTTCTCAGTGGGGATTGGTGGGGGAGGGAGGAAGGGAGAGAAGTTGGAACTCTAAGTTTTAGGACCTAATGTTGAGAACTGTTTTTGAATGTAACTGGGAAATAAGAAATACATGTAATGGGGTATAGAAATCTGTCTTGCCCTCCAAGAAAAGAGAGAAGATGGGTATAAGGGAAGGGACGGGTGCCACAGAAGGGAGGGTAGATTGGGGGAAGGGACAATAAGAATGCACAGTGTTTTGGGGTGAGGGCGGGGAGAGATGAGGAGAAAATGTGAAACTCAAAACTTTGTGGAAATGCATATTGAATACTAAAAATAAATAAATTGGAAAAAATATCAAATGTGCAATGAATCTGAGGTGTGTCTAACAGTACTTGTCTGTGTTGTATGCACAGCTGCACCACAGCATTGATTCTGAGTACAAAGCATGCACATGTTCCACGTTGCAGGCCATGCAACACCATGAAATGGTGCTGAAATGCAAAAAAAATCACAAGTGGAAAAAGTTTAAGAAACTCTGATCTATACCACACTTAAGAAGAGTATTTATTTAAGAGGGAAGCCCTACAAAGGAAGGATCTTCTTGCATCATTGAAGACCTAAGGTTTTGTGAGGCAGATTCTAGATACCACATCTGCACATTCATCAGATTCTTTCTAGAGCTTCTCTAGGTTATATTTTCCATTGTTCTCTACTCTAAGAATAAAAGTATTCTTATTGTTTATCTGGAGTGAGATGAGGATGAAGAAACCCCATATCCTGACTGCAACCATAACATTTGCCTGAAAACTTTCTCCAGAGGGAAACCAAGTCCCTGACACCCTTGTGTGATCTTTTATCTTATATTGTGATGCACCTTGTTCTGAAAGCAGGGAGAAATTTGTCTTAATTTGAAATATTCAGGCAATGTATGACAGAATAGAGTGGAATCTCCATGAGATATGTTGGCAGTCCACAGATGAGTGACAGAATATATTTAACAAAATATGTGAATTTAGAAAATGTAAGAATGGATGGAGCCAAGATGATGGAGTAGAAAGACATATGTACTCTAGTGCTTCCCCCACAGCCCACAAAATACCTGTAAAAAATTACTTTTAACAAATTCTAGAGTAGCAAAAGGCACAGAACAACAGAGTGAAAGAGGTTTCCAGCCAAAAGTAAACTAGAAGGCCGATGTGGAGAGGTCTATCTCACAGGCCACTGAGAGAGCGGAGCTCAGCCCTGGCAACATGGCACTGGGAGGAACAGGACCTGAACAAACCTCCTGGGCAGAATTCCCAGCATGGAGGGTCCCAGATCCCTCAACTCACAAGCAACAAAGAAAGCTCCAGAGGTAGTGTGGGAGGGCTTTTTCAGCTGCAAAATAGGGGAAGAACCCAGGCAGTGACAGAGGCAGCAGTAGCAGCAGCAGTAGCAGCAGTGGAATATCTGATATAGAGGATTTTCAAGCATTCATAATGAAAAGACAAGAACTGAATAGAAATTTGGACTTTCAAACATAAGAATAATGTAAAGGTAAACAGGAAAGAGAAATAAAAATGGACTTTCTAAAGCTGAATTGTTACATTCCTGTGTGGAAAGATAATATTTGTAACTCTTGAGACTTTTGTCAGTATTTTGGTAGGTGGAGGGATTGCACACACACACACACACATACACACACACGCATGCACAGACACACACCTGTATATATATAGACAGAGAATACAGGTTGAGTTGAATCAAAAGAGATGATATGCATAAAAATAAAATTAAATTAAGGGGTGAGAAAGGAAAATATTGGAAGGAGAAAGGAAGAAATGGAATGAGGCAGGCTATCACTCATAAAAGAGATAAGAAAAACCTAGTTCAATGGAGGAGAAAAGGGAGGAGATGAGAGGAGAAAAGTGAAGCTTACTCCCTTCACATATGGCTTAAGGAGGGAATAGCATGCTCACTTCAATTTGGTATGAAATTCTATCTTACACTACAGGAAAGAAGGGGACAAGGGGACAAGTGGACAAGTGGAGAAAGGAGAATGATAGAAAGGAGGGCAAATGGGAGAAGGGAGTAAACACTTTTGGGAAGGGACAAGATCAAATGAGAGAATAGAGAAGAAGGAGGGGGAAAGGGTAGGATGAAGGGCAATGTGGTTAGTCTTACACAGCATGACTATTATGGATGTCTTTTACAAAAATTACACATATATAGTCCATACTGAGTTGCTTGCTTTCTCAGTGGGGATGGCTAAGAAGGGAAGGAGAGAGAAAAATTGGAATTCAAAGTATTAGAAACAAATGGTGAGAATTATTATTGCATATAACTAGGAAATAAGAAATATTGGTAATGGGGTATAGAAATTTATCTTGCCCTACAAGAAAAGAGAGAAGATGAGGATAGGGGAAGGGTGGAGTGTGATATAAGAGAGGATACATTGAGGGAAGGGGTAATCAGAATGCAAGATATTATTGGGTGGGGGAGGGGAGAGATGGAGAGAAAAATTGGAACTCAAAATTTTGTGGAAATGATTGTCAAAATCTAAAAATAAATAAATACTAAAATTAAGATGTAAGAATGAAGAAGCTGTTTCCAAAAGATTTGAATGGAAAGAAAAATGACTTATCAAAGAATCAATAGCAAATGTAACAAAATTATAAAGAACAAGCAGGATTCAAATGTAGATTTATGAGAAGACATTCCTACTGTACCCCTTGATAGAGGTGGGAGGTACACAGATGTTACACACTGCATATTTTTTTGACATTCTCAATGTATCAATCAGTTATGCTGATTTTTTTTATCTCTCTGAAATCCAATTATTTGTGTTCTGGGAAGACTTTTGGGGAGAGGACAGAGAGAGAAAACATGGAACACTATTGCAATGTTAGAAAGAGAAAACAGCGATAAAATTACTTTTTAAAAGTTATAAAATTATTTTTATATCTTGAGGAAGATAGTTTGTAGCAGGAAGGGAGTTGGGGCAGGAATTATGCTGCTAAGTATGCTTCATTTTTACTCCTGAAAATCAGGTGATCTTGGAATTTGTGTATTTTTTTCTTTTTTATTATAATCATTTTATTTGTTTTCAGGGTTCTACAATCACTTCCATATATCTTAGATTTTTCCCCTCCCTTCCCCTTCCCCTCCTACATCTCCACACCCTCCCTGAGATGGCCTATAGTTTTATATAGGTTCTACACATACATTCCTATGAAATACGTTTACACCCTCGTCATGTTGCATAGAAGAATTAAAAGGATTGGGAGAAATCATAAAACAAAACATAATTCAAAAGGATATGATGTGCTTCATTCTGTGATTGAATTCCAAAGTTCTTTTTCTGGATGTGGATGGCATTTTACCTTAGGAGACCAATGGGAATTATTTAATCCCTTACGTTGCAATGAAGTACTACATCTACCAGAAAAATCTCCCACAGAATGTGATTGTTGCTGTGTACAAAGTTCTTCTGGTTCTGCTCCTTTCGCTCAGCATCAGTTCATATTAGACTTTCCAGGGCTTTCTGAAATCTTCCTATTCATCATTTCTTATAGTATAGTAGTATTCCATTACCTTCATATACCACAATTTATTCAGCCATTCCTCATTTGTTGGGTATCCCCTTCATTTCCAGTTTTTGGCCACCACTAAGAGAGCTGACATGAATATTTTTGTACATATGGTAGCCTTTCCCATTTTTATATTATCTTGGGAATACAGTCCTAGAAGCGATATTTCTGGGTCAAAGAGTATGCACGTTTTTGCAGCCCTTTGGGCATAGTTCCAAATTGCTCTCCAGAATGGTTGGATCAGCTCACACCTCCATCAACAATGAAATAGCATTCCAACTCTCCCATATCTTCTCCAACACTTATCATTTTGCTGTTTTCTCACGTTAGCCAATGTGATAGGTGCTATGTGATACCTCAGAGTTGTTTTGGTTTTCAACTCTCTAATCAATAGCAATTTAGGGCATAATTTTATATGACTATGGATAGCTTTAATATATTCCTCTGAAAACTGCTTGTTCATATCCTTTGACCTTTTGTCAGTTGGGGAATGACATATTATTGTACATTTGAATACTTTCTCTACGTATTTTAGAAATGAGGCTTTTATCACAGACAGTAGTTGCAAAAATCCCAGTTTTCTGCTTCCCTCCTAATCTTGGTACCACTGGATTTCCAAAACTTGGTAACATTGGTTGTCCAAAAACTTTTCAAATTAATGTAATCAAAATTATTTATTTTGTGCTTCATAATGTATTTTTATTCCTTATTTAGTCAAAAATTCTTCCCTTCTCCATAAATATGATAAATACACTATTCCTTGCTCCACCAATTTATTTATAGTACCAATCTTTATAACTAGATCCTATACCCATTTGGACTTTATTCTTGTGTACAGTGTCAGGCATTGGTCTATGCCTAGCTTCTGCCACAATGTTATGTTTTCCCAGCACTTTTTGTCAAATAGTCAGTTCTTAGCCCAGAAGATGGGGTCCTTGGGTTTACCAAATGGTAGATTGCTATACTCATTGACTACTGTGTCTTGAGTACCTAACACTTCCACTGATATACCCTTCTGTTTCTTAGCCAGTACCAAGTAGTTTTCACAATTCCTGCTTATCTGAGGTATGGTAGAGCTAGGGCACCTTCTCTAGCATTTCTTTTCAATAGTTCTCTTGATATTCTGGACCTTTTGTTCTTTCAAATGACTCTTGATATTATTTTTTCTACCTCTAAAAAATAACTATCTGATAATTTTATTCCTATGGCACTGAATAGGTAAATTGATTTAGGTAAAATTGCCATTTTCGTTATGTTGCCTTAGCCTACGCATGAGCAACTGATGTTTTTCCACTTACTTAGATCTGACTTTATTTGTGTGAAAAGTATTTGGTAATTGTGA
Organism: Bettongia penicillata ogilbyi; assembly: GCA_023548195.1. Lineage (NCBI taxonomy): Eukaryota > Metazoa > Chordata > Mammalia > Diprotodontia > Potoroidae > Bettongia > Bettongia penicillata. The sequence continues at coordinate 3,229,854 of JAJHZJ010000432.1, read as the reverse complement.
CCATATAGTCCCTGAGTTTGTTTTAGCAGGGAGAATCTCAAATATTTTATGGTATCTACCCTAACTTCAATTGGGATTTCTCTTTCTATCTCTTGCTCTTGGGCTTTGTCAGTAATATATAGCAATGTAGAAGATTTGTGTGGGTTTATTTTGTAACCTGCAACTTTGCCAAAGATGATTATTATTTCAAATATTTTTTTACTTGACTCTCTGGAATTCTCTAAGTATATCATCATATCGTCCGCAGAGTGATAACTTTGTTTCTTTTTTACCTATTCTAATCCCTTCAGTTTCTTTTTCTTCTCTTATTGCTAAAGCTAACATTTCTAGTACCATATTGAGTAATAGCAGTGATAATAGACATCTTTGTTTTGCCCCTGATATTGGAAATGCATCTAACTTATCCCCATTGCATATAATGCTTGCTGAAGGTTCTGGGTAGATACTGCTTATTATTTGATGGAGAGTTCCATTTATTCTTATGCTCTCCAGTGTTTTCAACAGCAATGGTTGTATTTTGTCAAAAGCTTTTTCTGGGTCTATTGAGATAATCATTTGATTTTTGTTAGTTTTGTTGTTGATATGATCAATAATGCAAATAATTTTCCTAATATTGAACCAGCCCCGCATTATTGGTACAAGTCTTACCTGATCTTAATGTAGTATTCTCATGATAAGTAGCTGTATTCTTTTTGCTAATACCTTATATAAAATTTTTGCATGTATATTCATTAGAGAAATTGGTCTACAATTTTCTTTCTCTGTTTTGCCTCTTTCTGGTTTAGACATCATTAGACATATTTGCATCATTAAAAAAAAATGAGAAGATTCCTTCTTCCCAATTTTCCAAAATGGTCTTTGTAGTATTGGAATTAGCTGTTCTTTAAATGTTTGATATAATTCACTTCTAAATTCATTCAGCCCTGGAGATGGTTTCCTGGGGAGTTCGTTGATAGCTTGTTCAATTTCTTTTTCTGAGATGGGGTTATTTAAGTATTCAAATTTCTCTTCTGTTAATCTGGGCGATTTGTAATTTTTAAAATAATCATTCATCTCATTTAGATTGCCAAATTTATGGGCAAACAGTTGGGCAAAGTGATTTCCAATTATTGTTGTAATTTAATACTCTTTGGATATGAGTTCACTTTTTCATTATTAATATTCGTAATTTGGTTTTCTTCTTTCTTTTTTTTAATCAAATTGACTAAAGGTTTATCAATTTTATTGGCTTTTTCATGAAACCAACTCTTAGTTTTATTTATTAGTTCAACAATTTTCTTAATTTCAATGCTATCAATCTCTCATTTGGTTTTCAGTATTTCTGATTTGTTATTTACTTGGGGATTTTCAATATTTTCTTTTTCTAGCTTTTTCAACAGCATGCCAAATTCATTGATTTCCTCTTTCCCTATTTTATTGATGTAAATATTCAAATACATAAAACTTCCCCTAAGAACTGATTTTTCAGTATCCCATAAGATTTTTAGGTTGTCTTGTTATTTTGATTCTCTTGAATGAATTTTTTGATTTTTTTATAGTTTGTTGCTAAGCCCACTCATTCTTGAAGATTAGATTGTTTAGTTTCCAATTAATTTTTGGTCTCTTTCCCTAGAATTTTATTACATGTAATATTGTCTACATTATGATCTGAGAAGAAAGCATTGACTATATCTGCTTTTCTTCCCTGAATTGTGAAGTTTTTATCACCTAGTACATGGTCCATTCTTAAATATTTGCCATGTACCACTGAGAAAAAGGTATATTCCTTTCTATCCTCATTGAGTTTCTCCACAGCTCTCTCATATCTACTTTATCCAGAGTTTTATTCACCTCCTTAAATTCTTTCTTGTTTATTTTGAGGTTAGATTTATCAAATTGAGAGAGGAGGAAGTTGGGGTCCCTTACTAGTATAGCTTTGCTGTCTGTTTCTTCCTGTAATTCCTTTAACTTCTCTTCTAAGAATTTGGATGCTATGCCACTTGGAGCATATATGTTTAGTAATGATATTGCTTCCTTGTCTATGGTGCCTTTTAGCAGGATATGGTTTCCTTCCTCATCTCTTTTGATTAGATCTATTTTTTCCATTTATCCAATTTTCCTTTTTAAGGAATTGTTCTCTTCTGTGAATTCTTTTTTCGTACTTGTAAAATCATTGGTCAATTTTTCTTCTATTTCTCTAGTTTGGCTTTTAAAATCTTTCTTCAGCTTTTCCAAGAGTGCTCTTTGTGCTTCCAACAAGTTCATTGTCCTTTCTCAAGTTTCATATGGGAGTACAGTCTCAAGGCTGACCTCTTTGGTATTTGTCTTTCAGTCCCTGTTCCTATAGAAAGATTCTATGATCTTTTCTTTCTTGTGTTGCTTCTTACTCATGATTATGATGCCTTTGCATCATGGCTTCTGGTTCTTTCAGCTTGAAACTAAAGTGCTGCAGCTTACCTGGTGCTGAGTTGACTGGCGTGAGAAAGCAGAGGCCAGGTGAAGCCTTTTTGTTTTTCCCCAGATTTACCCTGGAGCTAGCTTGTTAGGTGTGAGGGAGAGACGATCTGGCCACAGGAGGTCTCCTCTGCTGAGCTAGAGTGTAGGCAAGCTCAGCAGTTAGTGACCCTGGCTGCTCTACTCTCTTCCCAATTTCCCTGTGGTGCTGAGGAATGCGTGGTGTTCTGGTGCTGGTGGTTTCGAGGTTCCACTCCCCTGGGGCTCTGGATGTCCTCCTGGTTTACTGATGTGGGGCTGTCTGGGACAGCTCTGGTCCTTCATTGGTCCCTTTCTTCCATAGCAAGAGGGATCCTTCTTAGTGATTTTCCTAGTCTCATGTGCTACGAGACTCTTTGCTCCTTCTGCTGATTCCTCTGTTCCAGGATTTTTCTAGGGAAATACTTTACAGTTCTTTCAAGATCGACAATGGGGGGGAGAGAGCATTTACTCATCACTCTGCCATTTTGGCTCCCATAAGCTCAAGCACTCATTTAATCTGCAAGCTGAGAGTCTCAGGAGCAGCCTTTGCAGATACCTGGGGCTCTGTGGTCCTTACTCCTCCATTCTGATGGACTCTCTTCCCGGGCTGATATGCTTATGATTCTGCAGTGCAGCCACTGCCTCAGAGTGCCCAGGGTTTCTTCCTCAGCCCTGCTGCTGTGGGGACATGCTGTTATAGCCTGTGGGCTGTGGGCTACGTGTTCCTCCACCCCCACGGAACAGAAACTTCCCACCAATCTTCCAGTCTGTCCTCTGCTGTGAATCTGCCAGAGTCTGTCTCCTATTGGATTCTGCCTTTCCAAAGTTTCATCCCATTCTCTTTTTAGAGTTATGTGATGGAGTTTACCTAAGAGTTTAGGTAAGTTGTTCCTATCACTCCACCATCTTGGCTCCTTCTGTGCATATTTTTTTTTTTTTAAATAAATTTTCTATTTTGCATCAGTGATCCAGTTGTCACAGTTGGCCTGGAATTTTTGAAAGAGGAATGTTATGTGTCTTAGCACTAATCTCATACATAATATCTTAAATGTTAAAAGTCAAAAAAAGAAATCAACCGTAGGGGGGAGAGGATTAATATTGATCCTCTATCTTTCTCCTATTGATAATAAATAAAAGTACCTTATATTGCACTGTAACTGTTTTTGTCTTGTAGCTGCTTAAGTCATGCATGTCTCTGTCTCTGAGTTTAGTTCAGAATTAGGTGACCCATATAGGGTTATGTTTAATATTCCATGTATTCTTATCTCAAGAAATTTAACTAACCTTGGAGTATGTGTGAGAAAGCAATAGAATCTGGGCTTGATATCTTATTCCACCAAGTTTTCCTTTAAAGATGTCTGATTTGCTGTCCAAGCCTTACTCAACAAAGAACACTTCTTAATTTCATGAGATAAAAAAAGATGGTGATGGTGTGGGAGGTGGGGAAGGGATTGTTGCTAGACCCCAATGCCAAACCTCCAACCAGTCATTTTGTTCCCCAACACTCAGCTCTGTAATCAATCACGTTGCCTTTATTCTCATATTGTTGTCTCCTATGCTCTGTTCTTTTTTTTATTCTGTCCAAAACTTATTTGAGGGGAACTATTTTTTTGAACAGTCTTTGGTATTAATGGAGAAGAGCCATGGATCTATTTATTGACAGGTAGCATGACTGTTAATAATGTTATTGTACTAATAACATGTTATTGCACACAGAGTTCTGATGCAATTTACTCTTTTGTTAGAATTTCAGTCATTACAGGGGACATTGTAGTTGTCCTTAAGTATTTGAGTGAGTTTCAGGTAGAAGGATTAGGCAGAACCTAGAGCAATGGGTACAAGTTAGCTCTAGTTGTTAGGGATTTTGTTCTCGGTATTAAATCTACAGTTTAGATTTATAAAACAGTAGAAATAATTTTAGATATGGAGTTCAAGGATCTACCTTTGAATCCCAATGTGTATTGTTATCTGGAGGATATTGAAGCATTCTAGACCTCAGTTTCTACCATTCTAAAATGATCAGGTTGGGATAAATAATCTAGGGTTACAACTTTGTTTTCAATTTATGCTACTATGAAACCAGAGAAATTGGGAGGTCAAATTAGCTTGCAACATTACAAAAGTTTAAAAAGAGTAATAAATATGGATTTGATGTCAAAGATTTTTTTTTTATAATTAGAACTATCCCATTATTATCTCTTGCAATGGGTTTGTCTTTATAGAAGCACTTCAAACCAAAAATGGTTTAATTCTTGTCATATGGGTTGTAGAGAAGATTATTTTCTTCTTATATTTGTTGAAGTAGATAGCCCTGAAAGTCCCTTACATCTGTGAAATTCTGTAAATAGCTTCCTAGAATCTTATGGATCATTTAGTTATATTCTTTCATTTTAGAGATAATAAAAGTGATCCTTGATACTACAATTAAAGTTTGAAAGCACATTTAAGTGCTGTGTCTTATTTGAGTTTCTCAACAACCCTGCCAACTATGGTGCCACAAATAACTTCATAATTACACAGCTAAAAAGTGTCTGTGATAAGATCTGACTTGAAAAGAATCATTTTCTCCCCAGCGGAGGTATTCAAAATGTTAGATAACTACTGGTCAGGATGGTGGTAGTATTCTTGAGGGATGGTAAGATAATTGGATTATATAGACTTTCAGGTTCTTTCCAACTTTAGCATATTGCAGTGGTCAAAATCTGACTTGGTTTACCCATTTCTCTTTCCTCTCTGAAGCATACTTGCTCATTTTCCAGTTGAGAAATCTGAGGACTAGAACATTTAGCTGTCTTGATCAAAATCATACAGGTAGTCATATAGAAGTGGGATGTTGTTCCCAGAACTTTTTATTCAGAGCTCTTTCTACTCTTTTCTTAAGCTAATAAAATTTTAATTGTGACATTTGATGTCAAGGGTATCACTGTCCTTTCAATTAGAAGCTCAGAGTCATTGTGCACCCTCACTCTTACTCACCTTACATCTTTAATCTATTATAAAATCCGGTCATTTCTACTTTTATATCATCTCTCAGATATGTGCCCTTCTAGCGACTCACACAGTCACAACCCTAGTCTAGATCATTATCACTATTTCTCTCAACTTTTTAAATAGGTTTCATCTTGTTTCCTTTTCTCTACTCATTCTAATGTAACCTCTACTCAATTATCAAGTGAATTTTCCCTAAAGGTAGATCTAACCATGCCACTCCCTCTGCTCAATGATTAACAATTCTTCCCTATAACCTTCAAGGATCAAATATAAACTTCTCTTACATGAAGAACAGTGAGTTGATTGGCACCTTCCTATCTTTCTAGTATTCTTACTCTATGTTGTCTCCTGGATATTGCATAATACAGCTGTACTGACCTACTTGCAGTTTCTAAAATATTACCATCATAGGTCTCTGTGTCTTTTCATTGGCTGTCTCCGTTCTTAGAATGTTCTTCTTTCTTACCTTTAACATCTCATTTCCCTAGACTCCTTAAGGATTCAGTTCACATTCCATCTTCTTTACAAGTGACCCCTTCTCTTAGATTATTTTTCACTTTATATTTCCATTCTTATATGCACCTAGATATTTGCATGTTGGTAACCCATTAGAATATAAGCTCCTTGAGAATAGGGAATCTTTCTGACCTTTTATTTCAATTGTTAGCAAAGTGTCTAACACATGAAGCATTTAATAAATGTTTGCTGTCTACCGACAATCTTTGGAGTCATTGAATTGGAGGCTCATAGGATATTAATGTTGAAAGGAGCTCAAAGTCCAGTTACTCTACCCACTATATAGAATAAAGGTACCCACCCACATTATTCATTTTTGTGGATCATACAGTCATTACCGCAAAACTTTCAAAAATCTCCAGTAACCATGAAGCTATATACCAACTGATGCTTCCTGTACCTTTGACAGCCCATAATTGCTAATCCAGTACTGACTTTCTCTTTATGATCATTCCTTCCAAATTTCCAACTGCAAGCCCAGTTTGAGGCAACACAGGTGGAGTGACAGACTGGGCATAAATGAACATGACTGAGAGGTGTCCATTTAGATGACAGAATGTTAGTTAAACATTTCAATTAACTTGGCTTGTCATGCTCCTTTCTTCACCTCATGATAGGCTTCTAATCACCCTTCAGACAAGTACTTCCCCAAGTAACACAGGAATTTTGCCAGAGCAACTAATCTTTATTGTTCAAATATTGTGTTTCAAGGATCATGCTAGATGATAAAGACAGAAGAAACAAGAAATACACATAATAATCCTTGTCTCCAGAAAGTTTACATTCAATTCAGGGGGCATATCTTACGTACAAAAAAGAAAATACAAATAAATATATATTAATTTAAAGAGGAAGAGAGTAGTAATAAAGATGGATCTTCAAAACTGCATGTTGAGGTAATCAGGGGATGGTTCATAGAAGACAGAAACGGAGAGGAAGAGCATGATAACCATGAGAATAGATGAGTATGAGAGATTCGATGAATTATACATAATTCAGGAAGCATGGAGGTAGGTATTATAGGAAAGAGGCAGAATATCACAAGTGAGGAATAACTACTTTATTATTTTTTATCATTTTATCTTTATTTTTATGATTTTTAATTTTTTATCATTACAATTTAAATTATAAACTAGAAAAAATAAATATTAACATAGTCATATACAGAAAGCAGAGTCAAAGATAGGAGTGAGTATATGTTAAAATTTAATATTTTAGAATATTTTATTTGTGTCACATACACACACATTTAACATTATAATATAGACATTGGTTTCTTAGTTTATGTCCCTTCTGGAATAACTTTTACTCCCTTCTCTATATTTTTGTTATTGTTTCATTGACTCTCTTTTCTCATTTCCTTTTTTGTTCTCTACTTGATTTATTAATTATCTAATTCATTTGTATCTATATCTATCTATATTTACTTGGATCAATTTAGGTATCATTATACTTATGCATTTTAGCTAGCTAATTTCATTTGAAGATCAAATGTGTAACTATTTCATCTTACAAAGGCTTAGAGTTAGACAACTGTCATGCCTAAATATTCTCTCCTTTCATTTATTGTGACCTCTACTTTCTTATCCCTCCTTTCTTATTATCTCTTTCAATCAGTTAATTTATGAGCAGGAAAAAAAGAAGCCCAGTATATATCAAGAACACAATATGACAGATAAATAACTTGTCATCACCACAATGTTTAGATATATAGTGAAAGATTTATGAAAAGCCACTAAGAGCCACTTAGGCACTGGTATGAGGAATATGGTTAAGAAAATGTATGACTGGAAAAAAACCAGTGAACCGTTCAGGAAGTGAGAGAGTCAATGATAGATGGAAAGCTCAAGTGGTATCTTAAGATTAAACAGTTATGAATTGACAACATAGGCAATAGACAGCATGGTGAAATGGAAAGAATGCCCAAATTACACTAAGAAGATCTGGATTCAAATCTGGTCACTTCCACTGTTTGCCTGTGTGATCATTAACTTTTTTTTTTTTTTTTTTTTTTTTTTTTTTGCATTTGTGGCTATATCTTTCTCTTGGTCTCAGTTTAGTGATTTGTGAAATTTGTTGACTGAATTGATGGCTTCTAAGAACACTTTTCACTACAGATATCTATTCTAATAATATCAAAGACCTCTTTAGCTCTATTATATGATCCTATGAGTTTAAAAATGTGAATGGATTTTGAGTCACACTAATATAAAAGATATTAACATTGATACAATCATGGGTCTATTGAGTCTTTAATATATCATGTTTAGGATGTTTTGTGGAGGAAGGAGGTCCACAAGTGATATGGATTCTGAATAAAGAGAAAAATTGCTCTGTCAGAAGAAGCAAATTCTTTAAAACAACGTTGTAAATAAGGCAAATGAGCTAGTTTCCTCAAATCAATCTAATGAAAATATTTCTCCCTTTTCAAATGCTGTAAGATATTATACATGATGATTTTTTTTCTACTAGGAAAATCCAGGTCTGTCTATCAGGACCTTAAGGCAGTAAATGAAAGATCTCAAAGAACCTATTTAGAGAGACGAACAAATGAGATAAATATAACCATGAATTTTCAGCTACAGTTGGTTGTAGCAGCAATCAAGGTCCATTTTCTCTTTGCTGGTTAAGCAAACACACACACATACACACACACACACACACACACACACACACACACACACACACACGCTTATATCCTGGAAACACGATGGCTCTAAGTGATAAATCTCCATCCTTTTTGGCAGCAGACACTGCTGGGAGGAGAGAAACTGAGCAGTATGACAGAATAGTGTGGAGAAGTTGCGTAAGTGACTAGTTTTAAGAGGTCATTTACACATTTTGGCTTTTTCTCCAAGTTTCGTTCCAGCTATGATCCTGTGAAATTTATATAGAGCTCAATGATACCTTATAAATGAAAAGAGAAACCAAGTCTAATCATTCACATTTTTCTAGTTTAGTATGATGACGTTTCTGCAATGTTGTCATTTTGGTCTTTTTAAAAAATGGACAACAGGCTGTGAGTTCTTTCACCCAGCGTGCACTCACTTCCCTGCAGCAGCATCACTTTCTCTCTCTCTCTCTCTCTCTCTCTCTCTCTCTCTCTCTCTCTCTCTCTCTCTCTCTCTCTCTCTCTTCTCTCTCTCTCTCTCTCTCTCTCTCTCTCCTCTGTCTCTGTCTCTCTCTCTCTCTCTCTCTCTCTGTCTCTCTCTCTCTCTCTCGTTTGAACTTGTCACTTCAAAGTATGCCACAGATGATGATACTGCTGCTCTCATTATTGAAAATGGCTCTGGAATGTGCAAAGCTGGCTTTGCAGGAGACGGTGCTCTTTCGGCCATCTTCACCTCCACTTTTGGGCACTCTAGACATCAGGGTGTAATCGTGAGTATGAGCCAGAAAGACAGCTACATGGGGGATGAGGCCCAGAGCAAGAGAGGTATTCTGATCCTGAAATATCCCATTGAATGTGGTATTGTCACCAACTGGGATGTCATGGAGAAAATCTGGCATCATACTTTCTACAATGAGTTCCAAGTGGTCCATGAAAAACGTACTGTGCTGCTCATGGAAGCCCCTCTGAACCCCAAAACCAACAGAAAAAAGATGACTCAGATTATGTTTGAGACCTTCAACACTGTAGCTGTGTATGTTGCCATCCAGGCTGTCCTGTCTCTGTATGCCTCTGGTGGTATCACTGGTATTATGATGGACTCTGGTGATGGTATGACCCATACTGTGCCCATCTATAAAGGTTATGCCCTTCCCCATGCCATCCTCCAACTGGACCTGACTGGTCATGATGCGATGGACTACCTCATGAAGATCCTGACCAAGAGAGAGTACAGTTTCACTACCACAAATGAGAAGGAAATCGTGTGTGATATCAAGGAGAAGCTGTGTTATGTTATCTTAGACTTTGAGCAGGAAATGGCTACTGCTGCATCTAGCTCCTCTCTAGAAAAGAGCTATGAGCTCCCTGATGGTCTAGTTGTCACCATTGGCAATGAGAGGTTCTGGTTCCCAGAAACTCTCTTCCAGCCATCTTTCTTAGGTGTGAAATCCTGTGGAATCCATGAAGCTTCATTCAACTCAATCAAAGTGTGATGTTGACATCCGTAAGAATCTGTATCCCAAAATCATATTGTCTTGGTGGTACTACCATGTACCCAGGTATTGCCAACAGGATGCAGAAGATTATAGTCCTAGCTCCCAGAACAACGAAAATCAAGATCCTTGCTCCACCTGAGAGCAAATACTCTGTCTGAATTGGAGACTCTGTTCTGGCGTCTCTTTCCACCTTCCAGGAGATGTGGATCAGCAAACAGGAGTGTGATAAATCTGAGCTCTCCATTGTCCACCACAAATGCTTCTAAGTGGACTGTGTGTGTGTGTGTGTGTGCATGTGTTTGTCAAAAGGGTGCAATGTGATAACTGCCCCCCAAAAGAAGTGAGATTGGCATAGCTTTATTTGTTTTTTTGTTTGTTTGTATTATTTTTTTGGTTTTGTTTTGTTTTTGTTTTGTTTTGTTTTTTTCAGGATTTAAAAACTGAAATGGTGAAGGTGATGAGCACTCTAAAGTATGTGGGAGGCAAACATCCCCAGAATTCTACAGTGCATCCTCAGAACTCTGATTGTACATTTGTTTTTGTTTTGTTTTGTTTTTTTTTTTTTTGTTGAAATAGTAATTCCAAATATTATTCAATGCAGTCACAGAGTTATGAGCCTCCATGAAGGCTGTCCTCTGCTAGAACAAAAGAGTTAAGTAGCAAATCCAGATGGGAGGGTAAGGGTGGGGAAGGTACTGGTATTGTTTTACATGTAAATTAATCCTTTAAAAAAAAAAACTTTTTGTATCTTCTGCCTTAATGCCAGTCTCTTTAAAAAAAAAAGTCAGCCACATTGAATGCCCTCCCTCCTAAATTCCCTCTCTGCCCCCAATATAGATGTGAAGGAAGATTTTACAGTCTCCCTGAGAGTTATGTGATTGGTGCTGGTACTTGGGGGCGGGGAGGAGCTTTACCTGTACACTGACTTAAGACCAGTTCAAATAAAAGTGCACACGTTAAAGAAAAAAAAATAAAAAATGAGCAACAGCCAACTATCGGTCTGAACAGGACACAAGATTTGGGGTAGTTCTTAGGACATTACTTATGTGCATGATACTAGAGTACCCAAACAGAGTGTCGTGAGCTTTGCACAAAAGGGCAGATCTAAAGGTCGGGCCCATACTACGTAAAAAAGAAATTTGATATAAAAATTTTAATGAACTTCTGTCTACATTAGAAGTGGAAAACAGCTAGTTCTGAGGGAGAAGACAAAAACAGTACCATAAAGGCATTGAAAATTGTATCAACATCTGGAGTCCTTCCCCTAAATTCCCAGTCTTGTCTTTGGGAAATGAGTCTACTTTTTGGCCTATTTCCCTCTGTGTTGGGAGTAATATCTGAACCCCTCCCCCAATCCATGAAGTTGGCTTAGTATTTTTCCTTAAAAGATATTGTAAATACCTTTGATATTTAATAGACTCAGGGGACACATGTTCTAGACATTGATTTATCTTGTTCATTATGTAGACATAAAACACCTAGAACACAAGGGTTAGAACCCTTCCCTGAGGTTTATAACATAGAGCAGCAACTTGAATAAGACTGGAAAGATATGTTTAAAGGAATTCTGACTTTATAGTGGAATAACAATTTTTCTTCCATTATGAGAGAAATATTTTTCTTCTCCTAGCATCATTCCCCTGTTATGTCTAACTGAACTTCCAATGTTAATTGTTAGATGGTTTGTAAGAATTTAATTTCATTCCAATTTCACACCTATACTACTGTGGATTCAGTTGGAATCTGGCCCAGATCATTGTATCTTTTCACCAGTTGTTTACATGAATAGCTCACTTTTGACCTGCTGTCAGACTCTCCTGACACTATTATTTAGACATTATGGGCAATACTAGAATTATGAATTGAAAAAAGTGATCTTCTAGCTGTTCAAAAAGAATGGTGGGTTTCATGCAGTCAGAAAACTACATTTCATCAAATTGTCCTCAACAGAAGGAATATGAGAGGATTGAGGAGGTAGATTTATTTTACCAATGAGCAGGTCCCACTTGATTCAAAACTGATTTAGTTCATGAAATTACATACTTTAGACAAAGTTGGAAAATAAAGGATCTTCTTGGCCTTTCTCTTTTCCAGAAAGAGTGATTGACAGGTAGGATAATGACTCTATATTCTCTTTCAGAATTAATGGGTAGAAATGTTGCTCTTTCCACTTTGACCAAAGAGAATTATCCAGTAACAAATCTTTTCTTTCTTTTTATCTCTACCTTTCTCTCCTAAGAGTTGTGATGTCTTTATGGTCTGACTATGTAAGGGTGGGGTCAACTGTTCTCAGGTGTGTTTGTATTTCATGACTCTATGGTTGCTAATAATGACTAGATTCTCAATTTACTGATTTTGAGTCTTTAAAAAGCTGCAGGAAATCACCAAGGAAGAACTAAGTAGTGTGAAACATTAACAAAATGAAGAAAAAACAAAAAAGCAGTAAGGTCCACTTTGCAGCAAGGGTTAAGGACAATAGAGATAGATTGTCTACTCCTTTGCTAACAAAATAATATCATGAGCTCTACAGGGAATGCCATATCAAGTTAGAGAAACTACTAGAGAGGGCAATAGAAAAGAGCAAGAGGTGACATAGCACAACAATTAGAGAGCAGTGTGACCTGGATTCAGTCCTTGACTTGGGACACAATCCATATGTGTACTTCTGGATAAAATATTGAATTTTTCACCATCCTCCAGTTTTCTAATAATGGTAACTACAAATGAATTGTATAGTCCATATCCCTGAAGTTACTTCTAAATCAGGACTTACTACAGTGATGAAATCGCTGGGGACCTCCCTACCTTTCAAATATCGACAAGAGTATCAAAGTATGAGAAATAGTAGATCTCACTTCTGTACCATTTAAAGGAGTACCCACATCGATGGAAGTAGAGATACAACTTTTATCAAATTATTCTAATCATAAAAGTTGTAATGATGGATTTGTTTATAATTGAGATAAATATTTTGTGATATATTTCACGGCTTTCATAAACCACTCCTCCCTCTTTTTTTCTCTAGGAAATCTGCAAGATTGCATGCCTTCAGCCTTCACTTTTCCATCACCAAATATCCTGTTGTCCAGCACTCAGTAGATTCCTAAAATAAAGAGGACAATGACTGTGAAAATCATCATTGATAGCTGTGATCTACATACCTCCTGGTCCTACAGAATATGCACTTTCAAATCACATCCCCTAATTCTGACTACTTAGATTATCTATTCCTTCTGACAGATATCCAAATATCATGTCCTCCGTGTCAGTTAAGTCAACTATGCCAGAAATTTTTTTCTATTTATTTTATTACTGTGCACTGCCAACTTGTCTGGATTTTATTATTTCTTACTTCTCCATGGATCTATCTTTCTTGTTTTTTTGTTCAGATGATTCTATCTCATTTTTGGATTCTAGGCATCCTTACCCTGGCTTGTTATGGCACTAGTCAATCTTTTGTTTTAATACCATTATTTTCAAAACTTCAGAAGACTCAAATGTATAAGACATAGTCATTCTGTGTGTGTGTGTTTTGTGTGTGTATGTGTGTGTGCGTGTGGTGTGATAAAGCTTGCAAAGTTTGTTGTTGAAGGGAAAAATTCTGAAGGCTTTCTGGGGTTGATGGACACATTGACAGTCAGTATAATCTACAACAGGGGTAAGGAAGCTGTGGCCTCAACATATGATTTTAGGTTCTTGGGTGCACCCTTTTGACTGAATACAAGTTTTATAGAACAAATACTTGTATTAAGGTGATTTGTTCTGCGAAATTTGGATTCAGTTAAAGGACTACACTTGAGGTCCTAGAGGACCACGTGTGGTTTTGAAGCTACAGGTTCTCCATCCCTGCTCAGAGCCCCAGTTTGCTAATCTGGCATGACGAGTTGGCCCAGATTTATTATTCTGTCAACATAGATGGCTGTCTTATAAAGAAACTCCTCTGACATAGAATAGGAATGTGTTGCAATTTATAACCTTACAGAGATATCTAGAGTCAATGAGAATCTTTTATGTGACTTACCTAGAGTAACATAACAAGCACATTTTAGAGGAAGCTCTAGACCCAGGTAATTTTACCTCTGTACCTGGTTATCTAGACATAATAGCATGTTTTCTTTATTTTCTAGATAATTTTTGTTACTATTTTTATTATTGTTATTAAATTATCAAATGTTATTTCTTGAATTCAAACTTCATGGGTCTCTTTACAGAGTATTGTTAAACACACTGTCTTCTGACCTTGTGCTCCATGTGATCATAATAAGTTTTATGTCTGAATCTTAGATTTGCTATCCTCAAAGCCCATGAGAGAGCTATTACGAATAGAATAATTTAATATTAATACTTTGTACTCCAAGTTATTAGATAATTAGGCTTGCAAATTGGTGTAATAGAAAAATCAGTGGTCTAAGAATCAGGAGACAAGGATATAGGTCCCTTGGCTGACCTTCACTAGCTATATGACCTTGGTTTCGTCATTTAAACTCTTATGCTTCTCTTTTTCCTTATGTTTAAAGTGTCAAGTTCTATATTGCTTCATTTAGGATCTCCATTTAATAAAAGAAACCTAGAGGTAAACCTAGCTGTGTCTATGACAGTTCTCCTATTACTGGACTATGGTGTGGACTGGTTAATTTTGGCATAAGAATCTTCTGGGGGAGAAAATTACTCTCTCAGTGAAGATCATTTTCTGTCCTTTAGCTTATGATCTTAGTCTCCTAGGGCACTGACAGGTAAGATGGTGTGATCCTATAAACAATCTATATGTATAAAAGGCAGGACTTGAAAATAACTCTTCATCTTCCCATGAAACCATACAGCCTCTTATTATCTTTTATAGTACTGATTTCATGTGCCACATCACTAAGAGATAATTATATGATCCTTAACCTAGTATGTATCAGGGCCTGCGTTTGAATCATGGTGCTTATGACTCTGATATTTACCAACTGTAAACTAAGTCATACTGAAAACACACATGCACAAACATGCACAGACATGAAAACACGTTATATGTATTATATATGATAGTGTATATACATAATGCACAAAGACATATATTTATATTATCATATGTATGCATATATGATAGTGTATATACCTAATGCATACAGACATATTTATATTATCACATGTATGCATATAAACATGTGAAATGCACACATAGAAACATATATAACTGTTTTCCTTTCATAATTTTCTATGTTAGGTTTTGTAATTTGATATATGTTAACTAGGTGTACTTTGTACCACTTGTATAAATATAGAGTTACTGATGGTGAAACACACATTCTCATTTGCAGATATGTGTATATAAATATAATAATTTTATGCATCATAATTGACATATTTATACATGCAATATATATCATGTCTATCTGTACATGAAGGCATATACACATGTATGTATATCTATCATCTCTGTCAATCTTACATATATATGTATATATATTTATTTATATATGTGTATATATATATATATATATATATATGCACACCACAATAGCATCACTGCATTGATTTTGAGCTTCCGAACCCTTTAAACTCTCTCCTCAGATGCTAACTGCTAAGTCAAAACTAAGTATGTGTATTTACACATATTTACCCTAACAATATAAATCTTCCCATTTTCTAAGATCTCACTACAAAGGTCAGTTCCCACACATAAAGAGGCATTCTATCCATTTCCCAATTATGTTTATTTTTTTTATCACTTTCTGTAGACTTGGCAAAGTGACAAAAGACTTACATTCATGTTGGTTGAACTGTGAATTTCCACAACCATTCTAAAGAAGTGACTTGAAATTGGAAAATACAATGGGAAAATGCCTAGATTCTTTGTCCCTGATATCCCACTGCTAGGTATAGGAAGTCACTGATGAAAATAAAGACTTCTTGGATGTGGAAATATTTATACCTTGACTTACATCCTGACCCTTTTATTTACTACTGTGCAATTTGGAACAATTCTCTTCACCTCTCTAATCCTGTTTCCACCTATGGGGAATGAATTATTTGGTCTTGATCTGTGCTTGGTCTCATAAGCCACTTCCTTACAGCTCTAAACCTCTAATCATATGAAAATAATCCTGTATCTTGAATGATGATCTTTTTCATGCCCCATTTTGAATACACCTCCATTTTGTGGCAGTCCTTGCTCATATTTTTGAATGTCATTCTGGGAATGAATAAATTAGAGTCACATATTTAAAGGTAAATGACTAGAGTCTATTTGGATCTCACACACACACACACACACACACACACACACACACACACACACACCCTTATATATGCATCAAGAAACTGAGGCCTGTGTGATCTCACAATGAGTAAGGAGAAAATGTAGGTTTTAGATTCAATTGTGATTCATGTCAAGTAAACATCTTGCCTCTCAACTGAAATAAAAGGTCACTGTCTTTAAATATTGCTCCACAAACTGAACTGAATGTGTATCTTTTGGGTACTATTAACATACCCCTTCTCATAATCAGAAATCTGTTTTTGTTTTATGGTGGAACTAGTTAAAAAAAATCATCCAAAGTGAGCTTGTTTAGACTTGTCTGAGATTTAAAAAGAATAAAACTATTTTATGAAACTCTGATTTCATTTGGTGGAATTTCCTGTCTCTTTCAGCTTAACTCAATAGTGTCCCTTCCTTAGAGGGTATTTAATGTAAGGATGTAAAGACAAATGTATCTCATAAAAGTTCATGTCCCTAGGATTGTTTCCCACTTGGGAAACAGCCAATTAATTCTCATGTGAAAATGGAAACTTCATTAATGTATACTTCAATAACAGAAACCAACTAGATACTCTCTAAGGGATATGGACAACTAAATAATTATTAATTGTAATAAAAGAAGGTAATCACCATTAAAGCCATAGCTACAGTGGGATGGTAGGGCAAGATTCCAGGGTGCAAAAAGGGAAGAGAAGGAAATACATACATTTATGTATACCTACTATGTGCCATGCACTTTACAAATACTATCTCATTTAATCCTCACAACAATTCTGTGAGTTGCATGCAATTGTCCCCATTTTATTACTGAGAAAACTAAGGCTAAAAGATATTGTATAACTAGCCCAGGCTCACACAGTAAGTAAATATCTGAGGTCAAATTAGAATTAATGTCTTCTAGACTGCAGTTTCAGGGCTATATATATTATAATACCTAACTGACAAAATTTAGAAGGTACTTCATTTAAAGAACATAAATAGCATATAGATGTTCATTATATACTGACCATATAGATGGATCAACAAAAAATCTGTAAGAATTATCATTAAAAATAAGTATCTCCTAGATGGTAGCTTCTTCCACTGTAATCTTTGCTCCCCCTTACCCTCCCTGATCAACTGAGGGCATGATTTTTTGCTCTATGATAGTGGAAATAATAAATTGCATCTTGAATCACAAAATATACCACCCTTAGGTGGAAAAACTAATTAATAATGATATTTGGCAAGACACTTCCAAATTCATTTTCGTTAGTCCAAGTGTCACCCATAACCTGAATCGCAAGATATATTTCTAACCTTCTCCACTGAAATTAAATATAATCTTTCATTCCATTTACTTCACATTTTCTCGGACACCACTGCCTAGAAACCCTGTATATTCCTAAAAAATATATTGAACAACCTCAAGAGTATTTTTTAATGTGTGTCATGTCTATTGATATTTTAAAAGGATAAATCCTTTTAGAAATCAAAACATCTTAGAATTAATACAAAAATAGTATTGACCTCCGAGACCCCATGAAAGGGTCTCAGATGCCTAGTCTTTGATAACCACAGAAAGGAATATCTTCTAAGGTCCCCCAGGCCTTGTAAATATAGGACCTTTTTCTTATGTGCAAAACATTAATATTATGTGACCCACTATTTTCTCCCTTTTTCTATTTGACCAACTCCTGTACTTTTGATTACCCCATCAACTCATGTGTTGATCTGTCCATTCTTACTGTCAGGACTCACTCCTTTTTCTTTAAAGATTCTATCATTATTATTATTTTAAATTAATTAATTTATTTGTTTTCAGTTTTCTACAATCACTTCCATAAATCTTACATTTTCTCTCTCTTTCTCTCTTCTTTCCTCCCCTCTGCCTTTTCCCTTCCCTTTAGCCTCCCTCCCTGAGACAGCGTTCAACCTTATATGAGTTCTACACATACAGTCATACTAAATACATTTCCACCTTAGTCACGTTGCATGGAAGAATTAATATGACTGGGAGAAGCCATGATTAAGAAGAGAAAATAGTCTACTTCATTCTGTAATCCAATTACCCAGTTCATTCTCTGTATGTGGAAGGCATTTTGCTTCAACAGTTGATTGGAAACTTTTTAAGCCCTTTTATTGCTGTGAAGGGCTAAATCTATCAGCAAAATTCCTCGCACACTGTGGTTGTTGCTGTGTACAAAGTTCTCCTGGTTCTGCTCCTTTCATGCAGTATCAGTTCATATAAGTCCCTCCAGGCCACTCTGAAGTCTTCCTATCCATAATTGGTTTTTAATATATTAATTTCATTTATTTTTTAATGCTCTACAATCACAGCCATAAAACTTGGATATTTTCCCCCCTACCTATCCCCCATCACTCCCCTCCCCTCCCCAAGATGGCATACAATTCTGTAAATTGTTCTTATTGAATACATTTCAATTATAGTCATGGGTTTAGAAGAAATAAAATAAATGGGAGAAATCATATAACAAACCAAAATATAATACACACACATACACACACACACACAATGATCTGCTACATTCTGCGATTGAATTCCATAGTTCTTTCTCTGAATGTGGAAGGAATTTTGCCATGGAAGACCGCTGGGAATTTTTTTTTCATGTTCTTACATTGCTATGAAGATCCAAGTCTACCAGAAAAAACTCTTGCACACTGTGGTTGTTACCGTGCACAAAGTTCTCCTAGTTCTGCTCCTTTCGCTCAGCATAAGATCATATAAGTCTTTCCAGGTCTCTCTGAAGTCTTCTTGTTTATCATTTCTTGTAGTACAATGGTATTCCATTGCATTCATATACCATAATTTATTCAGCCATTCCCCAAGTGATGGGCATCCCCTTGATTTCCAGTTTTTGGCCACTACAAAGAGTGTTGCTATAAATATTTTTGTACATGTGGGACCCTTTCCCATTTTTATGATCTCCTGGGGATATAGGTCCTAGAAGCAATATTGCTGGGTCTAAGTGTATGCATATTTTTGTAGCCCTTTGGGCATAGTTCCAAACCGTTCTCCAAAATGGTTGGATGAGCTCACAGCTCCACCAACAATGAATTAGCGTTCCAACTCTCTTTCCCACATCCTCTCCAACATTTATCATTTTCCTTTGCTGTCATGTTTGCCAATCTAATGGGTGTGATGTGGTACCTCAGAGTTGTTTTGATTTGCATCTCTTTAATTAAAAGTGATTTAGAGTATTTTTTCATGTAATTATAGATATCTTTTATTTCTTCCTCTGAAAATTGCCTGTTCATATCCTTTAACCATTTGTGAATTGGGGAATGACTTGTATTGTATATTTGATGTAGTTCTCTATATATTCTAGAAATGAGGCCTTTATCCCCAAGATTAACTATAAAATATTTTCCCAATATATTACATCCCTCTGAATTTTGGTTGTATTGGGCTTGGTTGTGCAAAATCTTTTCAGTTTAGTGTAATCAAAATTATTAATCTTGCACTTCATAATGCTTTCTATCTCTTCTTTAGTCAAAAAGTCTTCCCTTCTCCATAAATCTGATAGATACGCTATCCCTTGCTCCTCCAATTTGTCCATGATATCAATCCTTATACCTAGATGGTGTACCCATTTGGACTTTATTCTTGTGTGGGGTGTCAGACATGGGGCTATGCCTAGTTTCTGCTACACTGTTGTACAGTTTTCCCAGAAGCTTTTGTTGAACAGTGAGTTCTTATCCCAGAAACTGGGGTCCTTAGGTTTATCAGACAGGAGATTTGCTATATTTGTTGCCTACTGTGTCTTGAGTACCTAGAATGTTCCACTTGTCTACCCTTCTGTTTCTTAGCCAGTACCAAGTGGTTTTGCTTTACAATACAATTTGAGATCTGATACTGCTAGGCCACCTTCCCTAGCATTTCTTCTCGTTCATCCCTTTGATATTCTGAACCTTCTGTGTGATATTATTTTATCTAGCTCTAGAAAATAATTATCTGATAGTTTAACTGGTATGACACTAAATAAGTAAATTAATTTAGGTAGAATTGTCATTTTTATTATATTGGCTTGGCCTACCCATGAGCAACTGATGTTTTTCCACTTACTTAGATCTGATTTTGTGCAAAGAGTGTCTTGTATTTGTATTCATATAGCCCCTGGGCTTGTTTTGACTGGTAAACTCCCAAGTATTTTATAGTATCTACCCTACCATTAAATGTGGTTTCTCTTTCTATTTCTTGCTCTTGCTGTCCATAATTTCTTACAGAAAAACAATATTCCTCTATATTCATATACCACAACTTGTTCAGTAATTCCCCAATTGATAGGCATCCCCTTCATTTCCAGTTTTTGGTCACCAGAAAGAGAGCTGCTATAAATATATTTTTTTTTAAATGTGGGATCTTTTCCAATTTTTGATCTCTTTGGGATACAGTCCTAGAAGCAATATTGCTGGGTCAAAGAGTGTACACATTTTCATAACTTTTTGGGCACAGTTACAAATTGCTCTCCAGAATGGTTGGATCAACTCACAATTCCACCAACAATGAATTAGTATTCTAACTCTTCCACATCTTCAACATTAATCATCTTCCTATTTTATTATGTTAGCCAATCTGATAGTTGTGATATGTTACCTCAGAGTTGTCTTGAATTTCATGTCTCTAACCAATAGTAATTTAAAACATTTTTTCATATGACTATAGATACCTTTAATTTCTTCTTCTAAAAAGTGTATGTTGGTATCCTTTGACAATTTATCAGTTGGGGAGTGACTTATATTCTTGAACATTTGACACAGTTCTCTATATATTTTAGAAATGAAGACCTTATCATAGATACTAGTTGCAAAAATTCTTTCTCAGTTTTCTACTTTCCTCTTAATCTTGGTTACATTGGATTTGTTTTCAATTTAATATAATCAAAGTTATCTGTGTTGCATTTCATAATGTTTTCTATCTCTTGTTTAGTCCAAAATTTCCCCATTCTCCCTATATCTGACAAATATGCTATTCCTTGTTCCACTAATTTGTTTATAGTATCAATCACTGTACCTCTATCATGTAACCATTTGGAATTTATAGTTGTATCTGGTATCACACATTGCTCTATGCACAGTTCCTGCTACACTGTTATCCAGTTTTCCCAGCATTTTTTGTAAAACAATGAGTTCTTATCCCAGAAACTGGGGTCCTTGGGTTTATCAACAGTATATTACTATAGTCATTGACTATCATTTCTTGTGTACTTAACCTATTTCATTGATCTACTCCTCTATTTCTTAGACAGTACCAAGTGGTTTTGATAAATCCTGCTTTACAATATAGTTTAAGACCTGGAATGACTGGGCTACCTTCCCTAATGTATATTTTCTTTGATTCTCTTGATATTCTGTAACTGTTGTTCTTCCAGAGGAATTTTGATATCATTTTTTCTAGCTCTATAAAATAATTTTCCATAGTTTAACTGATATGGCACTGAATAAGTAAATTAACTTAGATAGAATTGTCATTTTTATTATATTGGCTCATACTAGTCAGGAGCAACTGATGTTTTTCCACTTACTTAGTTCTGATTTCATTTGTGCAAAAAGTGTTTTGTAATTGTGTTCATTGTTTTGGCATATAGAAATATTTTAAAGTGTCTACCCTAGCTTTAATTGGGATTTTTCTTTCGATATCTTGCTGTTGGGCTATGTTAGTAATATACAGAAATGGAGATTTGTTCGGGTTTATTTTGTAAACTACAACTTTGGCAAAGTTGTTTCTTATTTCAAGTAATTTTTTTGCTTGATTATCTGAGATTCTCTAAGTATACCATCATATCATCTGCAAAGAGTGATAACTTAGTTTTTTCTTTGCCTATTCTAATTCTTTCAATTTCTTTTTCTTCTTATTGCTAAAGTTAATATTTCTAGTAATATATTGAATAACAATGGTGATAATGGACAACCTTGTTTCACCCCTGATCTTATTGGAAATACATCTTGCTTATCCACGTTGCATATAATGCTTGCTGAAGATTTTATGTAAATATTGCTTATTATTTTATGGAAAATTCCATTTATTCCTATGATCTCCAGTATTTTCAATAGGAATGGATGTATTTTGTCAAAAGTTTCTTCTGCATCTATTGAGAGAATCATATGGTTTCAGTTAGTTTTGTTGTTGATATGATCAATAATGCAAAAAATTTTCCTAATATTGAACCAGACCCGAATTTCTTGTATAAATCCTAGGTGATCATAATGTATTGTTCTCATGATAAGTTGCTGTATTCTTTTTGCTAAAATCATATTTAAAATTTTTGCATCTATATTCATTAAAGAAATTGGTGCATAATTTTCTTTCTCTGTTTTGACTCTTCCTGGTTTAGGTATCAGAACAATATTTATATCAAAAAGTATTTGGGAGGACTCCTTCCCCAATTTTCTCAAAGAGTTTATATAGTATTGGAATTAACTGCTCTTTGAATGTTTAATAGAATTCACTTGTCAATCCATTCGGCCCTGGAGACTGTTTTCCTAGCGAGTTCATTGATGAGTTATTCATTTTTTTTTTCTGAGATGGGATTATTTAAGTATTCAACTTCCTCTTTTGCTAATCTGGGAAAATTATATATTTTAAAATAACCATCCATCTCATTTAGATTGTCAAGTTTATGGGCATACAGTTGGGCAAAATAATTTCTAATTATTATTATTTTTTTATTTCCTCCTCAGTGGAGGTGAGTTCAGCCTTTTCATTACTGATATTAGGAATCTGGTTTTCTTCTTCTTTTTTAAAAATCAAATTGACAAAAGGTTTATCAATTTTGTTGGCTTTTTCACAAAATCAATTCTTAGTGTTATTCATTAGTTCAATAGTTTTCTTAATTTCAGTTTTATTCATCCCTACTTTGGTTTTCAGTATTTGTAATTTGGTATTTATTTGGGGATTTTCAATATTTTTTCAACCTCTTTCAACAGCATGCCAAATTCATTGATCTCCTCTTTCTCCATTTTATTTGTGTAAACATTCAAAGATATAAAACTTTTCCTGAGAACTGCGTTTTCAGTATCCCATTAGATTTGGTAGGTTGACTCATTATTGTCATTCTCTTGAATGACATAGTTGATTGTTTCTATGATGTTTTGTTTAATCCACTCACTCTTTAAGATTAGATTATTTAGGTCTCTATTCATTTTTGACCATTTCCTGGCCTTTTATTAGACATAGTTTTGTTGTTGTTGTTTTCTTTTTTACATTCACTATCTCTGCCTTTCTGCACTGAATTGTGAGGATTTTAGGTCCTAGTTTTTGTACATGATCAATTTTTGTATATGCATCATATACTGCTGAGAAAAAGGTATGTTCCATTCTATTCCCACTCAGTTTTCTCCAGAGATCTATCATATCTACCTTGGGTAGAGTGTTATTCACTTCATCTTCTTTCTCATTTATTTTGAGGTTAGAGTCCCCCACTAATATTGTTTTGCTGTCTAATTTTTCCTGTGACTACCTTGAGTTCTCCTCTAAGAATCTGAATGCTATTCCACTTGGAACATATATGTTTAGTAATGATATTGCTTCATTGTCTATCGTGCCTTTTAGCAGTATATAGTTTCCTTCCTTATCTCTTTTGATTAGACCTAATTTTGTTTTTGCTTTGTCAAAGATTAGGATTTCTACCCTTGTTCTTTTTACATCATATGAAGTACAATATATTTTGCTCTAGCCTTTTAACTTTACCCTGTGTATATTCCCCCATTTCCAGTGTGTTTCTTGTAAGTAACATATTTTTGCACTACGGTTTTTAATTCATTCTGCTATGTCTCCATTTTATGGGAGAGTTCATCCCATTTACACTCACAGTTATGATTACTATCTGTGTCTTTCCCTCCATCCTCTTTCCCACCATTTGTGCTTTTAGTTCACCCTTCTCCCTTCCCCTGCACAATATAGTTTTAATTTTTGAACAATGCCTCCATCAGTCTTCCTTCTTTCATCTCCCCTCCCTTTTATTCCACTTTACCCTTAGTATTTCTTTTCTCCCTTTTAGCTTTCCCTCCCCATTCTCTCCCCGTTCCTCTCCTAAAGCCTATACAGCTAGATAGATTTCTACACTTCACTGAATTCCTTTTTCTCCCCTTAAACCAAATCATGCAAGAGTAAATATCAAACAATGCCCATCTTCCCTCCCCTCTGTCTACTGTAATATAATTTTG
This sequence comes from Bettongia penicillata ogilbyi, assembly GCA_023548195.1. NCBI lineage: Eukaryota > Metazoa > Chordata > Mammalia > Diprotodontia > Potoroidae > Bettongia > Bettongia penicillata. The sequence goes on along the minus strand of JAJHZJ010000432.1, from coordinate 3,205,376 downwards.
TGCTTCTTCCTGTGATGTAATTTACCATTTTTTTCCTCCTCCTTTACATATCGACTGTTACCATTCCTTCACACCCTTAAATTACATTTTTATCATCACATCATTTACTTTATACCAGTCCCTCTAGCTATGTATGTCTCTTTTATACATCATGATAAATATACAATTCTCAAGATTAATAACTAACAACTCCCCTTAAAGTGATGTAAACTGTATGACCATATTGTTTAACAAATTGTTTTCCCTGTTTAGCTTTCTGTGCCATCTTGAGACATATGTTTGAAAATCGAATTTTTTATTGAGTTCCTGCCTTTTTATGAGGAAAGTATGGAAATCCTTTATTTCACTGAATGTCTATCTGCTTGCCTGAAATATTATACTCAACTTTGCTGGGTAATTGATTCTTGGTTGTAGTCACAACTCTTTTTTTTTTTATTTTAAGTTTTCAACATTAATTTCCACAAAATTTTAAGTTCCAAATTTTCTCCCCATCTATTCCCTCTCCCTACTCAAAAATGCTGAGCATTCAGATGACCAATTCCACCAATCTGCCCTCCTTTCTATCACTCCTCCCTTCCCTTATCTCATCTTCTCTCTTGTCCTGTTGGGCAAGAAAAATTTCTATATCTCATTACCTGTATTTCTTATTTCCCGATTGTATACAGAAACAATTCTCGATATTTTTTCCTAAAACTTTGAATTCCAATTTCTCTTCCTTTCTCCCTCCTCACCCATCCCCAATGAGAAGGCATGCAACTCAATAAAGGCTATATGTGTGTAGTTTTGCAAATGACTTCAATCATATTCATATTGTGTAAGACTAACTCTATTTCCCTCCATCCTATCCTGCCCCTCGTTTCTTCTATTCTCCTTTTGACCTTTTCCCTCCCCATGAGTATTTACTTCTAATTGCTCCTTCCTCCCATTGGCCATCCTTTCCATCATCCGCAACCTGCTTATCCCCTTTTCCCCTACTTTCCTGTAGTGAAGATAGGTTTTCTTACCAAACTGAGTGTGCATGTTATTCCTTTCTTGAACCAAATGTGATCAGAGTAAGCTTCACTTTTCCCCCTCTTACTTCCCCCTTTTTCCCTTCCATTGAAAAAGTTTTTTTCTTGCCTCTTTCATGAGAGATAATTTACCCCATTCCATTTCTCCCTTCATCCTACCAATATATTCCTCTTTCACCTCTTAATTTTATTTTTTTAGATATGATCCCTTCCTATTCAACTCACCTTGTTTTCTCTGTCTCTCTGTGCATATATACATACATACACACACACACACAATCCCCTCTATCTACCCAGATTCTGAGAAAACTTTCAAGAGTTACAAATATTATCCTTCGATGTAGGAATGTAAACAGATCAACTTTAGTAAGTCCCTTGTGATTTCCCTTTTCTATTTACCTTTTCATGGTTCTCTTGATTCTTGTGCTTGGAAGTCAGATTTGCTTTTTAGCTCTGGTCTCTTCATCAAGAATGCTTGAAAGTCCTCTATTTCACTGAGTGACAATTTTTCCCCTGAGGCATTATACTTCGTTTTGTTGGGGAGATGATTCTTAGTTTTAATCCTAGTTCTTTTGACTTCTGGAATATCGTCTTCCACTCCCTTTGTTTACTTAATGTAGAAGTTGCTAAAACTTATGTTATCCTTATGATATTTCTCCAATACTTGAATTGTTCCTTTCTAGCTGCTTGCAATACTTTTTCCCTGACCTGAGAATTCTGAAATTTGACTACAGTGTTCTCACGAGTTTCTATTTTTTATCTCTTTCAAGTGGTGATTAGTGGATTCTTTCAATATGTATTTTACCCCTTGGTTCTGGAATATCGGGGTAGTTTTCCTTGGTAATTTTATGAAAGATGGTGTCTTTTTTTGATCATGGTTTACAGGTAGTCCCGTAATTTTTAAATTGTCTCTTCTGGAACTATTTTCCAGGTCAGTTGTTTTCCAATGAGATATTTCACATTCTCTTCCATTTTTCATTCTTTTGGTTTTGTTCTGTAATTTCTTGGTTTCTCATAAAATCATTAGCTTTTTTCTGTACATTCTAATTTTTAAAGAACTATTTTCTTCAGTGACTTTTTGAGTCTCTTTTTCCATTTGGCTTATTCTGCTTTTTAAAGCATTCTTCTCCTCATTTGCTTTTTTGGACCTCTTTTACTAATTTTGGTAGCCTATTTTTAAAGGTGTTATTCTCTTCAGCATTTTTGTGGGTCTTCTTTAGCAAGCTGCTGACTAGCTTTTCATGATTTTCTTGCATTACTCTCCTTTCTCTTCCCAATTTTTTCTCCACCTCTCTTACTTGATTTTCAAAATCCTTTTTTGAACTCTTCCATGACCTGAGACCATAGAAAATTTATTTTGGAGGGTTTCCATGATGAATCTTTGACTTCTAGGTCTTCCCCTGATGGTAAGTATTGTTATTCCTCTTCCTGAGCAGATAGGAGAAAATACCTGTTGACCAAGAAAGTAACCTTCAATAGTCTTATTTTTTTCCCTTTTTTGGGGCATTTTCCCAACCAGTTACTCGACTTTTGGGTCCTTTCTCAAAAGTAGGGTATGCTCTGGAGACTTGTAAGGTTTCAGTTCCTCCAAGGTGGCACAGTCAAGGAGGAGAAGTCTACTCTTCAGCACGCTCCAGCTCCATCATGACAGCACTCCTCCATCCCCAGGATCTTACTCAGGGCTCAGATTCAAATTACTTGCTGAATTCCTGCAGGGGCTTTAGTCAGAGGGTTCCGAGGGCCAGACTTTTACTCAATGTGAGATTAATATCAGCTGCTCAGTTACTCCAGGGGCTTTAGGCAGTTGGCAGGGTCACTACCCAGGGCTGAGGTTCAGATCAGCTGCTCAGTTCCCCCAGGGGCTTTAAACTGAGGGCTCCAAAAATGAATGCTGGCAGCTGCCTTCCACGGCCACCCCAACCACAGCAGCCACTGCCCTCTATTGCTGTTGCTGCCACCCTGCCACCTGGGGCTTTTGCTAGGGGAGGACTCTTCTCCCTTCTGGCCTAATTAAAAAAGCCCTTTCACTGACCTTTGAAGTGTCTTTGTCGCCTGTGGGTTGAGGGATCTGAGAACCTTTGCTAGGGATTCCACTTTCTAGGCCTGCTCTGATGCTGCTCCTCCCGGTGCCACATGGTCAAAGCTGAGCTGTGCTCTGATCCATGTCTGGTGTGACAGACCTTTCCCATCGACCTTCCGGGTCACCCTGCACTGGAAATCTTCGCTATGTTGTTCCATGATTTCCGCTGGTATAGAATTTGTTAAGAGTCATTCTTTACAGGTATTTTATGGGTTGTAGGGGAAGAGCCAGGGTATGTGCATCTTTCTACTTTGCCCAATCCCAGCTCCTTTGTCTTACAGATTATCATATTCCAGTTCCTTCAATCTTTTAATGTAGAAGTTGCAATGTCCTGTGTGATCCAGACTGTAGATCTTCATCATCTGAGTGATTTTTTCTGGCTTCCTGTAGTATTTTCTCCTTCACTTGATAGTTCTGACACTTGACAGCAATATTCCTTGGTATTTTTAGTTCAGGATCCCTTTTCAGAGGTGAACAGTGGATTATTTTGATGACTATTTTGCCCTCTGGATGTAGGACTTCTAGGCAGTTTTCCTTGATGATTTCTTGGAAGATGTTGTCCAGACTCTTTTTTTCATCATGACTTCCTGGTAGGCCAAAAATTCTTAGATTTTTTCTCCTAGATCTATTTTCCAGGTCAGTTGTTTTTTCCAATTAGATATTTTACATTTTCTTCTATCTTTTCATTCTTTAGATTTTGTTTGACTGATTCTTGATGTCTCATAGAGTAATTAGATTCTACTTGTCCAATTCTAATTTTTAACAAACTGTTTTCTTCAGTTTATTTTTGCACCTCCTGTTCCATCTGTCCAATTATTCCTTTTAAGGAATTATATTTTCCTGTTAGTTTTTGTACTTCCTTTTCCATTTGTCTAATTTTCCCTTTTAAAGCACCGTTCTCTTCAGTGAATTCTTTTTTTAATACTTTTAAAATAAACACCAGTTTTTCTTCTATTTCTTTCTTCAGCTTTTCCAAGAGTGCTCTTTTTGCATACAACCAGTTCATAGTACCTTCTGAAGTTTGAGATGTGAATACAGTCTCAATACTAACCTCCTTGGTATTTCTGTTTTCGTCCTTGTCACCATAGAAAGATTCTATGGTTCTTTCTTTCCTGTTTTGATTCTTACTCATGATGATCAGGCTTGGTGTGTTGTGGCCTCTGGTTCTTTCAGCTAGAAGTTAAAGAATTTGGTGCTGAACTGGCTAGTGTGAGAAAAGAGGAGCCAGGGTAATTCTGTTTTTTGTTTTGTGTTTCCTTGGATTAGCCCTGTAACTAGCTTGTTAAGTTTGAGTAATGAGTGGTCTGGTCACAGGAGATCTCAGCTTAGTTAGAGCAAAGGCTATATCAGAGGTTGGTGATCCTGGTAGCCCTCGTATCTTCTTGTTTCCCTTGGAGTACTGAGGAACATGTAGATTCCCAGTATTTGTGGTTGTGAGGCTCAACCCCCATGGAGCTCCAGATCTCTTCCACCGTGAGGTGGGGCTGTCTGGGACAGCTCTGGTCCTCCACCACAGCAAGATTTTCCTAGTTTTGGGTGTTATGAGACTGTTTGCCCAATCTGCTGAACCCACTGTTCCAGAATTTTTCTGGGGATATATTTTATGGTTCTTTCAAGGTCAATAAAAGGAGGGAGAGAGAGCATTTACTCATCACGCCACCATTTTTCGCATTTACTTTCATTAATTCCCTTGATATTCTTAACCTTTTCTTCCTCCTGATAAATTGCAATATTATTTTTTCTACCTCTAGAAAATAATTATCTGGTAATTTGATTGGTATGGCATTGAATAAATAAATTAATTTAGGTAGAATTGTCATTTTTATTATATTAACTTGACCTACCCATGAGTAACTGATATTTTTCCACTTTCTTACATCTGTCCTTATTTGTGCAAAAAGTGTTTTGTAATTCTGTTCATACATTGCCTGGGTTTGTTTTGGCAGGTAGACTCCTAGATATTTTATAGTGTCTATCATAGGTTTAAGTGTGATTTCTATCTCTTGCTGTTGGGCTGTATTAGTAGTATACACAAATGTAGAGGAGTTATGTGGATTTTTGCCAAAGTTCTTTATTATTTCAGATAGTTTTTTACTTGATTTTTCTGAAATTCTCTTAGTATGTCACCATATCATCTGCAAAGAGTGATAACTTAGTTTCTTCTTTGCCTGTTCTAATTCCTTCCACTTCCCTTTCTTCTCTTATTGCTGAAGGTAACATTTCTAATGCCATATTGAATAATAGTGGTGATAATGGGCATCCTTTTAACATCCCTGATCTTACTGTAAATGCATTTAGCTTCTCTTCATTACATATAATACTTGCTGATGGTTTTATGTAGACACTTCTTATTATCTTATGGAACACTCCTTTTATTCCAATGTTCTCCAGTATTTTCAATAGGAATGTGTGTTGTATGTTGTCAAAGCTTTTTCTTCAACTATTGAGATAATCATAATGTTTCTGTTGGTTTCATTGTTCATGTGATCAATAATGCTAATAGTTTTGAAGCAGCCCTCCACTCCTCATATAAATCTAACATAATCTTAATGTAATATTCTCATGACAAGTGTCTGTATTCCTTTTGCTGATACCATACTTAAAAACTCACATCTGTATTCATTAGAAAAATTGGTCCATATTTTTCTTTCTCTATTTTGGGTTTTCCTGCTTTAGGAATCAGAAACATATTGGTATCATAAATAGAATTTGGAAGACCTCCTTCTTCACCAATTTTCCCAAATAGTCTATATAGCATTGGAATCAACTGTTCCTTAAATGTGTGGTAGAACTGACTTGTAAATCCATCTGGCCCTGGAGATTTTTTCCTAGGGTGTTCATTGATGGCTTATTCAATTTTTTTTTTTTCTGAGATGGGGTTATTAAGCATTCAACTTTCTCTTCTGCTAATTTGGGCAATTTATATACACTTTTAAAAACATTCATACATCTCACTTAGTTGAGCAAAGTAATTTCTAATTACTGTTTTAATTTCCTCCTCGTTTGAAGTGAGTCGTCCCTTTTCATTGTTGATATTGGTAATTTGGATTTCTTCCTTCTTTTAGCCCAGTTTAACAAAATTTTAAGAATTTTATTGTTTTTTTTCATAAAATGAACTCTTAGTTTTTATTCATTATTTCAATAGTTTTCTTAATTTCAATTTCATTTATCTCTTCTTTGGTTTTCAATATTTCTAATTTGGTATTTACATGAAGATTTTCAATTTATTCTTTTTCTAGCTTTTTCAGCTGCATTCCCAATTTATTGACCCCCTCTTTCTGTATTTTATTCATGTAGACATTCAATGATGAAAAACTAACCCTAAAAACTGCTTTTGTTTCATGTATTAGTTTTGTTAGGTTGTCCCCTTATTGTCAGTTTCTTGAATAAAGTTATTGATTGTTTCTATGATTTGTTGTTTAAATGTCTCATTTTTTATTATTTGATTATTCAGTGTTGAACTAATTTTTGGTCTATTGTTATGTGGCCTTTTATTACATAAAATTTTTATTGCATCATGATCTGAGAAGGATTCATTGACTATCTCTACCTTTCTGCACTGGATTGTGCCATTATTTTGCCCTCATATATGGTCAATTTTTGCACAAGTACCATGTACCACTGAGAAAAAGGTATATTCCTTTCTATCCCCATTCAATTTTCTTCAGAGATTCATCACATCTACCTTATCCAGAGTTTTATTCACCTCATTAACTCCTTTCTTGTTTATTTTGAGGTTATATTTTTATCAAGTTCACTAATTAGGAAGTTGAGGTCCACCACTAGTATGGTTTTGCAGTCTATCTCCTGAAACTCCCTTAACTTCTCCAAGAATTTGAATGTTACATCACTTGGAGCATATATGTTTAATAAAGATATTGCTTCATCGTCTATGGCACATTTGCAGGGATACTGTTTCCTTCTTTATCTGTTTGGATTAGATCTGTTTCTGCTTTTGCTTTATATGAGTTTAGGATTCCTGCCTCTGCTTTTTTTACATTAGCGAACACAAATATATTCTGCTCCAACCTTTTATCTTTACCCTGTGTGTATTCCCCTGTTTCAGTTATGTTTCTAGTGAACTACACATTGTTGGATTATGTGTTTTAAATCCACTCTGCTATCTGCCTCTGAATTATGGGAGAGTACATCCCATTCACATCTGCAGTTATGATTACTATTTGTGTCTTTCCCTCCATCCTCTTTTACTCCATTAATGCTGTTAGTTCTTTCTTCTACCTTCCCCTCCACAAAAGAGTTTTAATTTTTTGGGGTGGAGTCAAGATGGCAGAGTAGAAAGACTCATGTATGCTAGCTCCAAACCCACAGCCCAGAAATTTGCTGTAAAAAGAACTCCCCACAAATTCTGGATCACTGCAGAGTGTGCAGAAACACAGTGGAAGAGATTTCCGCTCCAGAGAGCCCTGGAGAGCTGTCCCCAGGGTCCGTCACGCCCTGGAAAGCGGAGTCCACCCCTGAGCTGCCCTGGCCGCGGGGTCCCAGAGGAGCAGATCCGAGCAGGCTTCAGGGATGGAACCTCCAGTGGCTGGGAAGGTTCCTCCGCCCACAGGCGCTAGAGGTCAGTGAGAGAGACATCTGGGCTGGCCAAGATGGGAATGGGGTGCCTCTGTGACTCGGGACCCCTCAGGAGGAAGTGGCAGAGGCAGAGGCAGGGGCAGGAAGCGGCGGAGGCAGAGGCAGGGGCAGCGGAAGAGGCAGCAGTGGTGGCAGGGACTCCCCGAGCAGGCAGGTAGAAGCTCAGGTCTCAGCATAAAGCCCCTGAGGGGGCTGAGATTGGGAGGTGGCCCTGCCCCCACCCCAGCACCAGAACTTAAGCTCACATTGAATAGCAGCCATGCCTGCCATGGAAAGCCCATTTGAATCTCAGACCCCAAGCACTAGCTGGGCAGATGTAGGCAGGGGTGGACAGGAATCTCAGAAGTCAAGTAACTGGCTGGGAAAATGCCCAGAAAAGGGAAGAAAAATAAGACTATAGAGAGCTTCTTTGAGCAGGTGCAAATGTTCCCCCGCCTTTCAATTCTGAAGAGGAGGAAATATTCTTACCATCAGGGAAAGATGTGGAGGGCAGGGCCTCTGTATCCCAGACATCCCAGGGGGACGTCGGGTGGGCTCAGGCCTTGGAAGAGCTCAAAAAGGATTTTGAAAAGCAAGTTACACAGGTGGAGGAAAAACTGGGAAGAGCAATGAGAGAGATGCAAGAAAAGCATGAAAAACAGGTCAATACCTTGCTAAAGGAGACCCAAAAAAATGCTGAAGAAAATAACACCTTGAAAAATAGGCTCACTCAATTGTCAAAAGAGGTTCAAAAAGCCAATGAGGAGAAGAATGCTTTCAAAAGCAGAATTAGTCAAACGGAAAAAGAGGTTCAAAATCTCACTGAAGAAAATAGTTCTCTTAAAAGTAGAATGGGACAGATGTAGGCTAATGACTTTCTGAGAAACCAAGAAATCACAAAACAAAACCAAAAGAATGAAAAAATGGAAGAGAATGTGAAATATCTTATTGGAAAAATAACTGACCTGGAAAATAGATCCAGGAGAGACAATTTAAAAATTATGGGACTACCTGAAAGCCATGATCAAAAAAAAGAGCCTAGACATCATCTTTCATGAAATTATCGAGGAAAACTGCCCTGAGATTCTAGAACCAGAGGGCAAAATGAGTACTCAAGGAATCCACAGATCACCACCTGAAAGAGATCCAAAAGGAGAAACTCCTAGGAACATTGTGGCCAAATTCCAGAACTCCCAGGTCAAGGAGAATATATTGCAAGCAGCTAGAAAGAAACAATTCCAGTATTGTGGAAATACAATCAGGATAACTCAAGATCTGGCAGCTTCTACATTGAGGGATCAAAGGGCATGGAATAGGATATTCCAGAAGTCAAAGGAACTAGGACTCAAACCAAGAATCACCTACCCAGCAAAACTGAGTATAATACTTCAGGGGAAAATATGGTCTTTCAATGAAACAGAGGACTTTCAAGCATTCTTGATGAAAAGACCAGAGCTGAAAAGAAAATTTGACTTTCAAACACAAGAATGAGAAGAAGCATGAAAAAGTAAACAGTAAAGATAAGTCATAAGGGACTTACCAAAAGTGAACTGTTTACATTCCTACATGAAAAGACAATATTTGTAACTCTTAAAACTTTTCAGTATCTGGGTAGTTGGTGGGGTCACACACACACATACCCACACACACACATGCACACGCGTGCACGCACACACACACATACACATGCACGCACATACAGAAGCAGAGAGCACAGAGTGAATTGAATAGGATGGGACCATATCTCAAAAGAAATTAAGGCAAATGGTGAGAGAGAAATGTAGGGGGAGGAAAGAGGGTGAAATGGAATGGGGTAAATTATATGTCATTTAAGAGGCCTTTTTAGTGGAGGGAAAAAGAGGAGAGCTGAGAAAAAAAACAAGAAGTTTACCCTCATCACATGTGACTAAAGGAAGGAATAAAATGCACACATATTTTGGTATGAAAACCTATCTTACAGTACAGAAAAGTGGGGGAGAAGGAGATAAGCAAGGGGTGGGGGATGATGGAAGGGAGGGCAATGGGAGGAGGGAGCAATTTGAAGTCAATACTCGGGGAGGGACAGGATCAAAAGACAGAAGAGAAACAATGAGGGGCATGATAGGATGGAGGGTAATTCAGTTAGTCTTACACAACACGACTATTATGGAAGTCATTTGCAAAACTACACAGATATGGCGTATATTGAATTGCCTGCCTTCCCAAAGGGAATGGGTGGGGAGGGAGGGATGGGGAGGATTTGGAACTCAAAGTTTTAGGAACAACTGTTTAGTATTGTTGTTGCTACTAGGAAATAAGACATACAGTTAATGAGGAATAGAAAGTCATCTGGCCCTACAGGACAAAAGAGAAGATGGGGACAAGAGAAGGGAGGGATGACAGAAGAGAGGGCAGATTGGAGTTAGGGAAAATTAGATTGCTCGGTGTATTGGGGTGGGGGGAGGGGATAAAAGGGGAGCAAATTTGGAACCCAAAATTTTGTGAAAATGAATGTAAAAAGTTAAATAAATAAATTTTTATTAAAAAAAAGTTTTAATTTTTGACCACTGCCCCCCGCAGTCTTCCATGCCTTCTTTCAGAGTCCCTTTTTACTTCCCTGTACCTTTACTACTTTTTCCCTTTGTTTTAGCCTTTCCACTCTTTTCTTTGCCCTGTTCCTTCCTACTACCTATAGAGCTATTTAGATTTCTATATGTAAATGAGTTTGTTGTTCCCTCCTTGAGCCAAATCAGATGAGAGCAAATCTCAAACAGTGCTCATCTCCCTCCCCTCTTTCCCTCTACTATAATATATTTTCATGCCTCTTCCTGTGATGTAAATCACCTTTTTCTTCTTCCTCTTTTTCACTTATCCCTTTACATTCCCTTCTCACTCATAAATCAAATTTTTTATCATCCCATCATTTAATTTATACCCACTCCCTCTATCTATGTATATTCCTTTTACATATAAATATACCATTGCCAAGATTGATAAGTATCATCTTCTCATATAGGGATGTAAAGAGTTTGCCCTTATTGTGTAACTTTTTTTTTTCTTTTTCCTCCTCTTTACATTTTTATGCCTCTCTTGAGACTTATGTTTGAAGATCGAATTTTCTATTGAGCTCTGGATTCATCATCACAGTCTGGAAATCCATTATTTCATTGAATGTCCATCTCCTCGCCTGAAATACTCTGCTCATTTTACAGGATAAATTGAACCTTGCTTGTAATCCCAGCTCCTTTGCCTTAGGGAATGCCATATTCCAATACCTGCAATTTTTTTAATGTAGAAACTGCAAGATGCTGTGTGATCCTGACTGTAGTTCCTCGATATTTGAATTGTTTCTTTGTGACTCCTTGCAGTATTTTCTCCTGCAGTATTTTCTGGAATTTGGCAACAATATTCCTTGGTGTTTTCAATTTGGTGAACTCTTTCAGAGGATGATCAGTGGATTCTTTTGATGACTATTTTGCCCTCTGGATCTAGGATCTCTGGACAATTTCCCTTGATGATTTCTTGGAAGATATTGTCCAGGCTCTTTTTGCATCCTGGCTTTCTGTGAGACCAAGAATTCTTAGATTTTCTCTCTTGGGTCTCTTTTTCAGGTCAGTTGTTTTTCCAATTAGAAATTTTTCATATTCTTCTATTTTTCATTCTTTAGTTTCTGTTGAAGATTCTTGATGTCCCATAGTCATTAGCTTCTACTTGCTCAATTCTAATTATTAATAATTATTTTCTTTAGTTAACTTTTGCATTGCCTTTTCCATTTGTCTAATTGTTCCTTTGAAGAAATTATTTTCTCCACTTAGGTTTTGCAGTTCCTTTTCCATTTGTCCAATTTTCCTTTTTAAGGAGCTTTTCTTTTCAGTAAATTCTTTCTCCATAATTTTAAAATCATTGACCTATTTTTCTTTTTCTTCTCTAATTGGACTTTAAAAATCCTTCTTGAGCTCTTTCCAGAATTACTCAATGGGCTTCAGGCAAGTTCATATTCCCTTCTGAAGTTTGAGATGCAAGTACAATCCAAATGCTGACCTCTTTGTATTCATGTCTTCTTCCTTGTCTCCACAGTAAAATTCTGTGGTCTTTTCTAGTTTGCTTTCTGCTCAGGATGATTGTCTTTTTCCTGCCTTTTTAAAGTGGATCTCTCCTATTAGGGCACAGGGGGCTCTGTCCAACAGTTCTTGTGCTTGGAACTTGAGGCTTTGTGGATTGTGTCCTCTAGTTCTTTCAGTTAAAAGCTAAAATGTTGCTGCTTGCCTGGTGTTAAGCTGGCTAGTGTGCCAAAGCAGCGACCAGATGATATCTTTCTGAGTTTCCCTGAGTTACTCTGTGGGGTACTGTGTGAAGTGTGGGGGAGTGGTGGTTTGACTGTCAGAGGTCTCCTCTCCTGAGATTGAGCACAGGCAGGCTCAGTGTGTGGTGAAACCTATCTGCCATTTTGTCTTCCCAATTCCCCTGGCTGTACTGAGGAATACCTGGGTTCCTGGTGTTGGTGATTATGGTCTCTACCCCACTGGGTCTCAGAATATCCTCCTGCATTTCTGAGTTGGGGCTATCCAGACAACCTTGGTCCTACACTGGTCCCTTTCAAAGGACCCACTCTTTGGGATTTTCTTAGCCTCTCTGGCTTACAGAATATTCACCTCTTTGGCTGATCCCACTGTTCCAGGATTTTTCCTAGGGAAATATTCTCTGGGTCTTTCAAGTTCAATAATGGAAGGAGGAATAGCATGTACAGATCACTCTGCCACCTTGTTTCCTGGAATTTTACGTAGTTCACTTGCAGACATTTAATTTGTGGACTGATAGTCTCAGTAGTGGCTGTTGCCGTTACCTCTGGTTCTGCACTTCTTTCTCACTCAGTTCCAGTGGAATCTCATCATGGGCTGCTGTATTTGAGAACCCGCACTATTTCAGACTGCCCTGGACTTCCTGTTCAGCTTTGCTATGGTGGGGTATGCATTGTGAGCTCTACGCTCCTCCAGCCCTGTGCCTTATATCCTTCTCATACACTTTCCAGGCAGTCCTGGGCTGGAAATCGCCATACTGTGTATCTTAGTGGATTCTTCCACTCTAAAATTTGTTCAGATTCTCTTTGTAGAGCTATCTAATGCAGTTTGTCTTAAAATTTAGGTGAGTACTTGTTGTCACTCCGCCATCTTAGCCCTGTTCCCCATACTCTTCTTTTTTAAAAGTTAGATCTGTGATTTTGATACCAATAATTCCCTATAAAGACATTTCCTTCATCCAGAGAAGAACAATGGAGTCAGAATGAAGCGTTCAGCAGATTGTTTTCTTTTTTGTTGTGTTTTTCTTTCTCATGGTCTCTCTATTTGTTCTAATTTGTTCTAATCCAACATAATGTAAAAGTGTATTTAATAGAAATGTAAGGTAGAGCTCATATCAGATTGCATGCAGTCTTGGGAAAGAGACTGGAAGGAGGGAGAGAAAATTTAAAACTTAAGGCAGTAAATGTTAAAAACTAAAAATTAAAAAATTGAAAAAAGAAAGAAAATACAGATGTCTCCTCCATTTATGCCAGCCAGTGCATCTTCTATAACTTATACTCTTAAAAAATGTACCAAGACACTGGAGGGTTAGTGACTTAACTAGGGCTCCACAACTAAGATGTGTGAGAGAAAAGTTGTAAATATAGGCCTTTGTGATTCCAGGGCACACGGATTCTCCGGCATCTGAGTGTAAATCATTATTGACATCCATATGCGTACAGATTCCTAATAGATATTCTCTCATCCAAGGCCTCATTTTGCCCATCCATACTTGATAACATTGCTAGACTAATAATCCTTCTACATAGGTCTACTGATGTCATTCCTTTCCTTATATATCTTCAGTGGCTCCTTAAGTCACAACGACAAGACTTCAAATTCTGTAATCCAGTGCCATAATCCCATTCTGGATTAGTCTCATTTCATCCCCCCTCTATGTAGTTTCTTCACCCAGTAACTTTCCTAACTATGCTTTAACATCTAAGTGATGTGCAACTTCTGTCATGAGGCCTTCCTTCATTTCCCTAGATAACAGCAAACTTTGACCCCTCAGGTTTCACTGAATACATTGTTTTCTTTTTTCTCTTAATAAACTTATCCAGTAACATGTATTCCAATTACATTTGTTTGTGTCACTCAGCTTTTAAAATCTGAGATCTGTGAGACTAGGGGACATAAATTATGTATCTCCATATAGTCTTTTAGGGCATGGATGGTTAATTTTTTATTGTGGGAATGTCAGTGCTTGGTGGAGTAGTGACACATAGTTATTCAAAAGTACTTCTTGCTTGACTGACAGTACAAAATGCAATGCTTTGCACACAATATGGACTTAATAAATATTTTTGTATTGATTTATTATATTATGGATCTGTGATTTCTTTGAAATAAGATTGAATTAGGGAAACTCCCTTTACTCATGAAGATCAGCATTTATCCTTCAATTTATTTGTTATTTAAGTGTTTTTAGTCAGGTCTGTCTCCTTGTGACTTCATTAAGGGTTTTCTTGGAAAAAAATATTGGAGTGGTTTGACATTTACTTCTTCAACTCATTTTACAAAGGAGGAAGCTGAGGCAAACAGGGTTAAGCGACTTGCCCAGGGTCACACAGCTAGTTTTTAGGGCAAGAATAAAACTCAGGGACATAAGTCATCTTCACTTCAGGCACAGAACTCTATGAATTGTGCCATCTAGCTGTCTCATTTTTCAAATCACACTCAGTTTTGTATTTAGAGAGTGTTAGGGCACTGAAAATTAAGTGACCTCTTTAGGACTATATATTCAGAATGTGGGAGAGGCAGGACTTGAACTCATCTTGTCTTCACTATTCAACACTACATTTCTAGATACTCTTTGTGTTGGATAATATTAAAAGGAGGGAAACGGCAAGGTACAGTGAATTACTCAAAGACTCTCTCTAGTTTTGGAAATTGCCTTTGATCTTCAAAGATCATCTGGTGATGATTTGATTTTGTAGTTGAGGAAACTGAGACCCAAAGATAGATTTATGCATATGTATATGCATGCACATATACATATGTCTATATATTCATGTACACATATTACATGTAGCTCTTCCTGTGACTGAGATATTATTTTAGACCTTGGTGATACAAGTAACCACAACCAAACTTCTCGTGCCTTCAAGAGCTGAAATTCCAATCTGATAAGAAAACACATAAATAGGTAACTGGAAGGGAAAAGTAGAGGTGAACAGAAAATGAAATGGAAGGTTTCTTCCTGGATATATGAAGCAAAAGGTCATCTATTAGAGGCTGGAGATACCAGTAATAGAGTCCAAGGTTTGGGTGGAAGGGAGGTGTTGACAACCACAGGACTTAGGTAGTGTGGTTGACAGATTACCAAATAGTGAATTGCTCAATATCAAAAAGTTATGAGGTGGCATTTGAATGTGGGTTCTCTTATTTCAGAGCCAGGGTTCTCTCTACCACTTTATCTGCTACATCTTTTAAAAATGTTTGCATTATAAATAGGAACCTCAGTTGGTATAATGTCTTAAGCCAAAAGAATAGGATAAAGAGAAGACATTTCATTTATCCAATCAATCAGTAGAGGAGATGGGTTTTTATCAAATCAATTCAATCCTTACTCTGACACTAACTGCTATTTCATTTTTTTAGCAAATCCCTTCCTGCTACCACAGCTTATTCATCCATAAAATGAAGGGATTATCTTCTATGCACCAGGATTCATGACTCACCTTTAAAGTCCTCAGTCATAATCCAACCACCAAGATCTGAATCACAGCCTGAGTTTACTAGCAAAATTACCTCTCCTTAGAACAATGCATACTCTATTCATTAGATCAACTTTCTGTCATAGAAGAACCCCATCAATAAGCAGACTTATTCAGCAAGGGCTCTGCTCTGCCATATGATATGCACGATAATGACTGAGACTACAGGACAGGCACTCTTGCATATGTGGCCTGTGCCTGTCAAATCTCTGTTCATACTTTCTTTATTGGGTGACCTCTTGCAACTTTCTGTTTTTCCCATGGAGGAAACTCTCATTTTCTCCCAGCAGTCATTTAAACTTAACATTTCCCTGGAAACCAAAAAATCTGTTGTTTTTCCTAGTACTCAGTCTTCAGCCCAGGAGACTTTGTGAAAATAAAAATCCCTTTTGTTTTTTTTCATCCATGACAGGAGAAGACAAATTGTACTGAATAAAGAAATCCCTTTGAAATCTAGCTTCTAACTACATCATTTAATTGAGTTTTTCCTCGTAATAGGGACCTTTCAATTGTTCTGTTCAATGACTTCTTAAATGCCTATGTAATAGACTTTTTCCATCATTTTCCTTCTCAACATTTGATGCTCTTGATTGCCTTCTCCTTCTGGATACTCTTCTCTGTGAGATTCTAATGTGTACTTTCTTAGTTCTCCTTCTATGGGTCTGATCAATATTTCTCAGTCTCATTTGTTAGTTTCTCATCCAAATCACACTAATTGCAAGTGTCCCTCAAGGTTATGTCTTGTGCTCACTTCTCTTTTGTCTTTCCCTTGTGGACTTCATAAGCTCTCAATTTGTTCAATAATCATCACCATGAAGATGATCCCAGATCTATATATCTAGTTCAAATGTCTCCTGAACTCCAGTCACACATTGCAAAAAGCCAATTGGACATTTCAAACTCAATGTTTCCAAAATAGAACTCATTTTCTTCTTCAGCACTCCCTAAAAAAAAGTCACCTCTTTGTCATACTTAGGCATCTCTACTTTATAATCACACAGACTCTTCATATGATTTGCATGAATTCTGAATTCTGCATGAGTTCTCTCACCATTACTATGTTAACTCTTTTAGAGCCTGAGCTCAAAAAAATGTTTACATTTATATCCTTAGAATTAAGGATATAATTAAATAATAATTAATTAGAATTAAGCCCAGTGCTTTACATCTTGTAATTATTTTTTATCTTTTATTTATTAATCCTAAACATACAGGCACACAGAACCTTCATTCTCACTCTTGTAACATATTAATATTCTTGATCTTCCTATCTCCACCCCACCTTTTCCATCAGTCTCTTCCTTTCTGCTTTTATGTACAGCTGCCCTATTTCAGACTTTCATTACCTCTTGACAGCACTATTGCAGTGCCTCCCAGTTCATCTCCTTCCCTCAAGCGTCTTCCCACCTCAACCTATCCTCCACCTATTGTTGAAAGTGATTTGTGCAAAGTAGAGATCTGACCATATCAATTCTGAAAACCAATGAAATCCAAGGGTATGTGATCATCTCTAAGATCAAAGATTCTGTCTTCAGCTTGGGATTTAAATTTTTTCTCCTTACCTCTACTTTCCTTCCAACATTTCTGATTTTTCTACACTTTGTTTCCCTTTCTTATGATTTGAGACACATGGACGTACATACTATTCCTCCTACACAAAGTTCCATCCATCTCCTTTTTTTAAAACACTGTTTCCTGGATTCTATCATGTTCACCCTCCTCAATTCAGCCTCTTAACTTTCTTGCCCCTCCATTCCCCAGCATAAGCTAGTGTTTTTTTTCATCCAGGGATCTAAGGGTACATATTATCTGCCTTACACATAATTTACATGCATCTATATAGGTGCACTCTCTCTAAATATCTCCCACTGTTCAAGCCAAGGATTCTTTCATTTATTTTATAGGTTGAGTTTGTAATATATTGCCTGGCATGTAATAGGAATTCAGTAAATGTTTTATTAAATAGCTGTGATTTATTGATTGTTAAGCTCCAAAAATTCACTAAGGTTTTAAAGTATAAGTTTATAAATTCATCTATGACCATTTTTTCCTCTTAGCAGTTGACAGTGACATTAATATTTCTGATATCTAAGTACAAACCTCACCTTTTATGAGGAATTCAGTTGGGAGGTCAGAGGAGATATCTCAGGAATCAAAGACCTAGGACATTATCCTCCTATACAGGGGACAACACCTGCTAAGGATGCTGCTAAGGGAGAGAAAAGAGGCCATGGCCACATCTAAGAGAAACTTATTTGGAATGGGGGAATTGAGAGAGATAAGGAAGTAGAGCATCTAAAAATGTAATCAATCCAGTTTAATGTCTCCTTTTTTCTCTCTCCTTTGCTCTCTCTCCCCTCTCTCTTCTCTTTCTTTCCTCTCTTTCTCCCTCCCTCCCTCCCCTCCCTCCTTCTCTCTCTCTCTCTCTCTCTCTCTCTCTTTCTTCTCTCTTTTCTTCTCCCTCTCCCTCTCAAGTCAAGTCTTATTTATCTTCTCCTTGCCACTGAGTAGCTAATGTTCTCTGCCCAAACTCTTGTCAGGATATTACTCTGCTTTGGATTGATATTGAATTTCCTTAGATGGATACATATTGATGCACTCCAGTTGAATTTAAGGGAGGGGATTTTTCGTAAGAATAGAAAAATAGAGATAGATAACACATATTTACATGAATATATGTGTGCATTTATGTATATGTGTGTGTATACACACTCACCGTTAGTTGCTTAAAACACTTTGCATAAACCTCTTACAAACTGAGTAATATTTTCCCCTCCCTGCTGCATACATGAGTATGCTGACAATTTCCTCTCCCTTAGACCCTAGCAGTCTTACTTAGTTATAACTCTTTCTTCCAGTAACCTAAAATCACAAAATATGTATTAATTTAGCATTAGAATTGGAAAGAATGCCAAAGATCATCCACGTATATAGTCCAAACTCCTCATTCCATAGATGAGTAAACTGAAGCATAGAAAGAAAAAGGATTTGTCAATAGTGACACCGAGATGATCATTGTACAGATTTCTTTGGGATTCATCTTGTCATCAAAGTCCTTTTATTCCTTGATAAATAGATATATTTTTAATATTTACATGGGCCTGAATTTAAGCAAGTTTTTTTTCTTTAGAGGTATATGCATATCCTGCTCATGCCTCAAAACCATGAATTCAGATTGCTTTGGTTTGCATATATTGCCAGAAACACTGGCATCCCTCCTTTTCTGTAAAATGAAAATAGATTTCAGGTGTGAATAAAAACTGTCACATGAGCAATGTGTGTGAATACACATATACAAAAAAAGCATACATCCATATGCACATTCAGGAAAGATATGTTCATTGGAAATAGATGATTTGCATATTCATTCATTTATTTAATAAATTAGGATGTTTCAAATTAAAAGAAGCACATGGGGAAATGCAAATAACACGTGACTTAGATCTTTCCAAGAACAAACCATAGGTTCATAGAAAGAGAATTCATCTCTTAAAATGAAAACAGCCCTTCCAGGGGTGAACAAAAGCAAAAAGAGAAAGTTGACCACTTTGATTCATGATTTTTCACAATTTCGAAATAGACAATTAAATATTAAGAGGTCTCCAGCAACTCCAAGGGTTATTAGTTTACCTTGAAACCTAAAAAACATAATTGATGTTATTGAAGCTAAGAAAGTATCAAAATGACAGCAATTAGGGTGGCAACCAGGATTTGGGCTAAGGGTAGTGAATTTAGAGAGCATCAAAAGGACTTGTGGTTTGTCAACAGCACAGAAAAAAACAAAAACAGAAACAAAATGGAACACCTTAATAGTAAGATGAAATACTCAAGATTTAAAATTACAGTGATCACATTTCTTTCTTCCCTATCACCATGGTAAAGTCCTATACAGACTAGCTATTTATTTTATCTAATCCCAGTTATTTTAGCTTAAAACAACTATTTTAGGACACATTTAATTTGTATTATCCAGATGTCTTTTGTGCTACCCTAGGCATATGCAAATATGCAAACACACACACACATACACATATAAATAAATACAAACACTCGCTATGACTTTGGGAATCAAGAAATGTGAAATGTTTGGCCTTCATCACAATTTTGTATCAAGTTGAACCACAGAAAGGAAGTCAGAAATCTCTAATAATTGCCTCTAGCTTTTTTTTAATTATTGAATTTCATTTTTCCCCCTCCCTCCCTTCCCTTCCCTCCTTCATTGAGAAGGCAAGCAATTCAATACATGTTCAGTCATGCAAAACAAATTTCCATGTCTTTCATATTGGAAAAGAAAATACAGATTAAAAACAAAGTAAGGAAAAAGCATGCTTCAATTTTGTATTCAAATTCCATTAGTTCTTTCTCTGGAAATGTATGGAATTTTTCATCCTAAGTCCTTTAGAACTGTCTTTGATTATTGGATAGCTGAAAATTGCTGTCATTCACAGATGAATAACATACAATACTGTTGTGACCATATATAATATTCTGCTGGTTTTGTTCACTTCACGTTTCCATTAGGTCATGCAAGTCTTTCCAGTTTTTTGTTTTTTTGGTTTTGGGGGTTTTTTTGTTTGTTTGTTTGTTTTTTTTTGCAAAAAATCATTGTATTTCTCATTTCTTATAGCACAATAGTGGTTCTTTGCAATCACATACAGCTACTTATTCAGATATTCCCCAAATGATAGATATTTCCTCAACTTCCAATTCTTTGCCATCTCAAAAAGACCTGAATACATATTTTTGTGCATGCAGGCTGTTTTACTTTTACTTTTGTCTTTGGGATACAGACTTAGTAGTGCTATTGCTTGGCCAAAGTAATGACTGTGTAGCTCTTTAAGCATAGTTCCAAATTGCTCTACAGAATTGTTGAATCCATTTACAACTTCACCAACAGTTCATTAGATTCTAAGTTTCCGATAGACAACATTTGCCATTTTCCTTTTCTGTCATTTTTGTCATTCTGATACTTGTGGGGTAGTACCTCTGAATTGCTTTAATTCACATTTTTCTAATAAATATTAATTTGGAGCATTTTTTCATATGACTATAGATAGCTTTGATTATTATGTCTGAAAATGGCTGCTCATATCCTGTGACAATTTATCAAATAAAAAATGTCTTTTATTTCTATAAATTTAGCTATATAATTCTGAAATAAAATCTTTATGAAAGAAACATGCTGTAATTTTTTCACAATTATGATTACTATTTATTTCTGTTCATACCATTTTCCCCCTGTTTATCATACTCTCTTTCCTTTTACTCTGCCTGTTCTCAAAAGTGTTTTACTTCTTTTACCACCCTCAATCTGCCTTCCCTTCTTTCAGTCCCTTCTCTTAATCCCTTCCCCTCCTACTTTAACTGTGTGTGTTATTCCATCTTTCAGTCAATTTTGATGAAAGTAAGACTTGCATGCTCCTTCCCATCTCCCCCAACTTCCTCTTCCCCGTAAAAGCTCTTTCACACCTCTTTCATATCAGATAATTTACTCCCATTTTACCTCTTTCTTTCCCCTTCTCCCTGTATATTCCTCTTTCTCACTCCTTGATTATATGTTTTTAGATAATCATTATGTCATATTGAATTCATTCATGTGATCTGTCTGTATATCTATCTCTCTATCTCTATCTATCTGTCTATCTATCTATCTATCTATCTATCTATCTATCTATCTATCTATCTATTTATCTACCTACCTACCTATCTATCTGTCTATCTATCTATCATCCATCGATCTCCCTTCTAACTGCCCTAAAAATCATAAAGTGTTTAAGAGTTACAAGCATCATTTTCCCATGTAGGAATCTAAACAGTTTAATCTTATTGAATCATTCATGGATTCTCTTTCCTGTTTACCTTTTTATACTTCTCTGGATTCTTATATTTGAAAGTCAAATTCCATTAAATTCAGGTATTTTCAATAGGAATGCTTGAAAATTCTTTATTCCATTGAATATTCATTTCTACCCTTAAAGGATTATACTCATTTTTGCTAGGTAGGTGATTCTTGGTTGTCTTTGTAACTCTTTTACTCTCCATAATATCACATTCCAATCCCTCCAAACCTTTAATATACAAACTTGTATATCTTGAGTTATTTTGGCTCCATGATACTTGTGTTACTTCCTTTATGCTGTTTGCAATAATTTCTCACTGACCTGACAACTCTATAATTTGGCTGTATTAATCCTAGGAATTTTTTACTTTGGAATCCCTTTCAAAAGGTAATGAATGATTTTTTTCCAATTTCTAATTGACCTTGTCATAGAAAATCAGGGGAGTTTCCCTTATTAATTTCTTTTTTCCCCAAATTTATCCATCTATCTATCTATCTATCTATCTATCTATCTATCTATCTATCTATCTATCTATCTATCTATCCATCTATTTATCTATTTATTTAACTTCTCAACTTTCATTTCCACAAAATTTTGGGTTCCAAATTTTCTCCCCATTTCTCCCCTCCCCCACCCCAAAACGCCGAACATTCTAATGGCCCCTATCACCAATTTGCCCTCTCTTCTAACATCCCTCCCTTCCCTTATCCCCATCTTCTCTTTTTGTCCTGTAGGGCAAGATAAATTTCTATACCCCATTATCTGTATTTCTATTTCCTAGTTGCAAGAACAATACTCAACAGTTGTTCCTAAAACTTTGAGTTCCAACTTCTCCCCATCTCTCCCTCCCCACCCATTCCCTTTGGGAGGGCAGGCAATTCAATATAGGCCATATCTGTGTAGTTTTGCAAAAGGCTTCCATTATAGTCTTGTTGTGTAAGACTAACTATAATTCCCTCCATGCTATCCTGCCCCCCATTGCTTCTATTCTCTCTTTTGATCCTGTCCCTCCCCAAGAGTGTTGACTTCAAATTGCTCCCTCCTCCTACTGCCCTCCCTTCCATCACCACCCCCCAGCATGCTTATCCACCCCACTTTCCGGTATTGTAAGATAGGTTTTCATACCAAAAT
This sequence comes from Bettongia penicillata ogilbyi, assembly GCA_023548195.1. Lineage (NCBI taxonomy): Eukaryota > Metazoa > Chordata > Mammalia > Diprotodontia > Potoroidae > Bettongia > Bettongia penicillata. The sequence goes on along the minus strand of JAJHZJ010000432.1, from coordinate 3,182,984 downwards.
GAGTGTGCATTTTATTCCTTTCTTTAGTCAAATATGATGAGAGTAAGCTTCATGTTTTTTCTCTCACCTCCCCTCTTTATCCCTCTACTGAAAAGTCTTTTATTTCCCTCTTTTATGTTTAGATTCCTACATGGGAAAATGATGCTTGTAACTCTTAAACACTTTATGATTTTTAGGGTAGTTAGAAGGAAGATCGATGGATGATAGATAGATAGACAGATAGATAGGTAGGTAGGTAGATAAATAGATAGATAGATAGATAGATAGATAGATAGATAGATAGATAGATAGATAAGTTATTTATTATAACTTGCCCCATTCCATTTCTTCCTTTCTCCTCCCAATACATTTCTCTCTCACCACTTAATTTCATTTTTTAAGATATGATCCCATTCTATTCAGTTCACTCTGTGTCTATGTCTCTCTGTCTCTGTCTCTGTCTCTGTCTCTCTCTCTCTCTTTCTGTGTGTGTGTATCTGTGTGTGTGTGTGTATGTGTGTGTGTGTATGGGTGTAGGTATAATCCCACCAGCTACCCAGATACTGAAAAAAGTTTCAAGAGTTAAAAATATTGTCTTTCCATGTAGGAATGTAAATAGTTCAACTTTAGAAAGTCCCTTATGATTTCTCTTTGCTGTTTGCCCTTTCATGCTTCTCTTCATTCTTGGGTTTGAAGGTCAAATTTTCTTTTCAGCTCTGGCCTTTTCATCAAGAATGCTTGAAAGTCCTCTATTTCATTGAATGACCATTTTTCCCTGAAGTATTATGCTCAATTTTTCTGGGTAGGTGATTCTTGGTTTTAGTCTTAGTTCCATTGACTTCTGGAATATCATATTCCACAACCTTCGATCCCTTAATGTAGAAGCTGCTAGATCTTGTGTTATCCTGATTGCATTTCCACAATACTTGAATTGTTTCTTTCTAGCTGCTTTCAATATTTTCTCCTTGACCAGAGAACTCTGGAATTTGGCCACTATGTTCCTAGGAGTTTCTCTTTTTGGATCTCTTTCAGGTGGTGATCGGTGGATTCCTTAAATACTTATTTTGCCCTCTGGTTCTAGAACATCAGGGTAGTTTTCCTTGATAATTTCATGAAAGATGATATCTAGGCCCTTTTTTGATCATGACTTTCAGGTAGTCCCATAAGTTTTAAATTGTCTCTCCTGGTTCTATTTTCCAGGTCAGTTGTTTTTCCAGTGAGATATTTCACATTCTCTTCCATTTTTTCGTTACTTTGGTTTTCTTTTGTGATTTCTTTGTTTCTCATAAAGTCATTAGTCTCCATCTGTTCCATTCTAACTTTGATAGAACTATTTTCTTCAGTAAGCTTTTGAACCTCCTTTTCCATTTGGCTTATTCTGCTTTTTAAAGCATTTTTCTCCTCATTAGCTTTTTGAACCTCTTTTGCCCATTGAGTGAGCCAATTTTCCAAGGTTTTATTTCTTCAGCATTTTTTTGGGTCTCCTTTAGCAAGATGTTGACCTGTCTTTTCATGCTTTTCTTGCATCTCTGTCATTTCTCTTCCCAGTTTCTCCTCCACCTCTCTTACTTTATTTTCAAAATCCTTTTTGATCTCTTCCATGGACTGAGCCCATTCAATATTTATTTTGGATGTTTGGGATACAGACACCTTGACTTCTATATATTTCCCTGATGGTAAGCATTGTTCTTCCTCATCTGAAAGGAAAGGAGGAAATATTTCTTCACTGAGAAAGTAACCTTCTATGGTCTTGTTTTTTTCCCCTTTTCTAAGCATTTTCCCAGCCAGTTACTTGACTTCTGAGATTCCTTTCCACACCCACCTTGCCTCCAGATCTGCCCCCTTAATGCTTGGGCTCCGAGATTCATATACTGCTTCCCAGCCTCAGGGCTTTCAGTGGGGGCAGGGCCGCTATTCAGTGTGAGATTAAGTTCAGCTGCTGGGGTGGGGGCAGGGCTGCCTCATAGGGCTCAATTCTCTTAGGGGGTTTATGTGGAGACCTTTGATAATGGACCCGATCCCCTGTTTGCTTTGGGAGCCCCTGCCTGCTGCTGCTTCTGCTTCTGCCTCCTGAGGGGGCCTGAGTTATGGGAAAACCCGCTCCCCTCTTAGTGAGCCAAACTGGCTCTCTCACTAACCTCTGGAGTTTGTGGGTGTATGGACCTGCACAGCCCCTACTGATTCTGTCCCTGAAGCCTCCTCGGATCTGGTACTCTTGGTGCCATGAAGCCAAGGCAGGGCTGGGCTCTGCTCTGGGTCTGGTGTGTGACGGACCTTTGGTGTTGGTTTTTCAGGGCTCTCTAGAACAGAAATCTCCTCCATTCCATTGTTCTGTGGCTTCTGCTGCTCCAGAATTCATTGGGAGCTCCTCTTTACAGGTATTTTATGGGCTATGGGTTAGGAACTAGCATATGTGTATGTTTCTACTCTGCCATCTTGACTCCTCCCCCTTTTAATTTCTTGAAGGAAGATAACTGTTTTCTTCTGATCATGGCTTTTGGGAAGTCCAATAATTCTTAAATTATCTTTCCTGGGCCTATTTCCCAGCCCAGTTGTTTTTACAATCACATTTTCTTCCATTTTTTTTCATTCTTTTGATTTTGTTTCATTTTTCTTGATGTCTCATAAAGTCATTGGCTTCCACTTGCCCAAATCTAAGTTTTAAACAATTCTTTTCCTCTCTGAGCTTTTGAAACATCTTTTTTCCCTGGTCAATTCTACTTTTAAAGGAGCTCTTCTTGTATCTTACTCCCCACCCCCCATTTTGCCATTCTTTTTTTTTAGAAGTTTTTTTTGTTGAATTTTTGTAATTTTTTTTTTTTTTACTTTTGGCAAATTCTGTTTTTCAAAACCTTCTTCTTGTCACCGGATTTTTGCACCTCTGTTATTTTTGGCCTATACTTTTAAGGCGTTATTTTTTTCAGTATGTTTTTTTTTTAATTTCTACTTTACAAGCTGTTGACTATTGTTTTTTTTTATGATTTTCTTGCATCACTCTCATTTCTCTTCTCAAGTTTTCCTACACATCTGTTATTTGATTTCACAAATCCTTTTAAAGCTTTTCCATGACCTGAGACAAATTCATATAGTTTTTGGAGGATTTGAATGAAGCATCTATACCTTTGTTGTCTGCTGAGTTTGTATTTTCATCTCAGTCATTACAGTAACTTTCTATAATCAGGATCTTTTTCTCCTACTTGCTTATTTTTTGTAGCATATTACTTGAGTTTTAATACTATGTTAGGTGGGGCTCTGCTTCTGAAGGGGCATTCCCCTAAACTTCAGGTTTTTTGTGGAGTTGTTTTCAGAAATAATTCTCTGGACCTATAAATTCTTTTGTGGTAGTATGAGATAGGAAGAGGTTATGTTGACTACACTTTTGATTTCTGCTCTAGTATGTGAGCAACCATAAGCACTCTTTTCCATCCTGGATCCGTGACCAGGGTCCCAGCTCCCCTGTAACCTCAAACTCTGGAGCTCTTCCTCACCCTAGCAGTGAGACTCAGAACTGAGACCCAGATCTAAGTATGGACAATACAACAGAGTTCTTTCCTGGGTGCCAGAAAAAGGATCTCTGCAATGTCCTTCTTACCAGTTGTCTGGGCGCCTTGCAATCTGTGGGCTGAGAGGTCTGAAAACCATCACTCTTGACAATGATTGCATTATTTCCAAGACTACTGCTGGTTTGTTGGGGATATGGCCTGCATTCAACTGTACTCCATTTTCATTCTGTTGCAACAAGCTTTCCTCCCAACCTTCTATGTTGTCTAAGGCTGGAAAATTGTGTCATTCATTCCTTTTGTTGGCTCTGCCACACTGGAATTTATTTTGAGGCATTTAAAAAAGTTTTTGGAGAAGTCAGGGAGTTCAGGCAAGTCAATGACTCTTCTCTACCATCTTGGCTTTACCCCAATAATTCCCTGTAGAAGACAACTCTTTCTCATTTAAAAGAAATCAATTCATTAAGGAATGATTTGGCCACAATCACATGCCAAACACTTGGCTACTCTTTGGCTGGATGCTGGGGGCATATCAAAGGTGAAAGGTATCAGGCTGCTAGGTCACTATTTCTTAAAGAACTTCTCCAGTGGATACAAAGCTACAAGCATTCTGAGAGTGATGGCCAAGAAAGCTGGAAGAAATCTCAATCTGTCAGGTTAGGGCAGCTTCAAAGAATCTATATATGTTTCTGTGAGTCTCCTTTTGGCCTTATGTTTTCATTTCTCTGTGCTGTGTTAATCCTTACAGAGAGACTTGTTCACTGAGTTATACTATAAGCCTTCCTTAGAGCATAAAAAATATCTAGGTCCCAAGGGCTCTGGGGTATAAAGTCAATCACATCTGGGTCTTTTGTAACATTTTCCAAAATTAACCATATTCATTCAGTCTCTGCTTGTGCCATAGGTCAAAAGACTTTGGAAATCAGAGTTCACAGGACCCTGGCCTTGCTTAATTTCTTTAAATAGTTAATTAACTCTGTTAAAAAATTTCTTAGGATGAAGACGCAGAAATCCAATGTCAAGCAGGTAAAGGTGAAATCCCATTACATTTCATTTGACCAAATACCTGGAAACAGAAACAACATCTAACTCCCAGAAACATTTATCCCTCTATAGTTTTACATCATGGAGGAAGACTGCTGGCAGCTATAAGAATGAAAAGAGCAGGTTCTCTTTTTTCCTCATAATATTCTGCTCTCAAAAGCACAATTACCATCCATATGCAGACATTTCCCAACTCTATATGTCTAGTTTTCTTATTTCTCTCCTAAGCTTATTCCTGTATCAGCAAGTGCCTTTTGGACATCTCCTTAGGGATATCTCATAGGAATCTAAACTCAGTCTTTCCAAGATTGTACTTAATCTTTTCCACTAAACTGCCTCTTTCTCATAAATTTCTTTGATCCTGATCTTCTAAAGCATTTCAAAACTTCCATTACCAGTGTTCTCAAATTTGGAGGCATTTTTAACTCTTCAATCACCCAAACACTAAATGCATAATTAATTGGTAAGTCTTGCTAATAACTAAATTCTCAAATATGGGGGTTAACATCTCACCATCCCCTCTACTGCAGTAGTCATAACCATCATTCTTTCTCATTATATTTGTCTGAACTATTTCAGTAGTCCGTTATTTGGTTTTCTGGCTTGGAGTCTCTCTCCTTTTCCATTCAGTCTGTACACATTTAACAAACTGATATTCCTAAAGTGCAGATATAACCATATCAGTGGCTTACTCAATAATCCTTAGAGGTTCCCTTGGCCTCTGGGATAAAAGATAAATACCTCATTTTATCACAAAACGCCTTGTACTATCTGGCTCCAACCTGTCTTTGCTAACTGATTCCACACTACTGCCTCTCATGTTCTATCTATTTTAACTAAACTGGATTACCTGATGATATTCCGTCTCCTACCTTCATGCCTTTTCTCACTGGCATTCCAGAGTTTAGCACAATGCTTGGCATATAATAGTCACTCAATGTTTATTGACTATCTGATAGGCTCTGAACTATGCCTAGAATATCCTCCTTTCTCATATTTGTCTGTGGCAGTTCCTAGCGCCTTTGAAGTTACAGATCAAATAGCTGTTCAGTCATTTATTCTTGTCCAACCCTATGTGGTCTCATGGACTTTTGTCCATTTTTTTTGGTAAAGATACTCGCATGTTTTGTAATTTCCTTCTCCAGTGTGCTCCCATTTTACAGGTGAGAAACTGAGTAAATTAGGTTAAATGAGCTGACCAGGGGCATGTAGCTAATACGTCTCTGAGACTAGATTTGATCTCAGATGTTTCTAACTCTGACTGGTACTCTCTCTACTTTGCCACCTAGTTGCACATAGATCAGATGATGGCTGCTTAATAAGTTGTTTTCTATCCTCTCCACTTATTAGTGCCCCAATAATATATTCTAATTTATATGTTTACATGTATATTGCATACTTTCAATAATGTGAGCATTTGAGGTAAGAAACTTTATCATTTTTTGTCATTTTATTCTCAGACTATCATAGTGCATTAAAAATAGTTCATGCTCTATTGAGGTTTGCTGAATTGAGTTGATTTAATGATTTTAGAATTATCTAGTTTCCATTTGTTTGGTTTTTTTTTAGATGCTGAGTGAAGGTGGACTATTTAATCAGAATAGCTACTTACAATCAGAATTAAGCTCAGCTCACCTATTACTTCCACCATACACCTTCCCTATCACCTTATCCCTTCCCCATTTGTTAGGTTTTTCTCTTTTCTCAAATTATTCTGTATTTCTTTATCTGTTGTGATGTCATGTGAAGAGGAATATTGAATTTTCCTTTCCTGAGTCAAATGGCATCAACTTACAATAAGTCTCTATTTCATTGTACAAAAATAGTCATGCTTGGTCCTCCTTCCCTTTCTCTTGTCTTCATTGACCCCATATCTTCAGTCACAACAGTTGAAAGACAAACAAAATCTGAACTCTGTCAGATTAGAACATCTTTGCCTCTTCTCCTGGTACTCAACATGTAAGTCTAGTGACTAACCAATTCTAGACTTATCATGAGAGTGTGTTTTCCCAAGATCTGTGGGAATAAGTCATATGGAAAAAACCTACATAACCCTGTGGAGGCTCACAAGAGACAGGGTAAGGAACAGTAATAAGAGTAATGGACCTGCAGTCAGATAGACCTGGAGATGAATCCTTCCTCAGGTATTTATTACTTTTGTCAGGTAATCTGAGCAGGTTATTTAAACTCTGTGGATCCCAATTACATCACATATAAAATAAATGTTGACTTTCTCACTTCGAAGGTCCTTCTTGGTTCTAAATATATGATCTAAGAGCCTGTGAAACTTTGCATCTTGATAGAACAGTAAATGTATTTCCATGCCTCCATTTCCAACTATGGATGAAATAAAACTTTTGTTTTTCTTACTTATATCCTAAATTGTAATTTCATTGATCCTCTTTGGTAAAGACATGAACAACAGGGAAAACGATGAATTCGATTAGTCTCTGTTAAGCAGTCCCTGGATCATTTCAGTAATGGTGAGTGGTCTTGGCAGAGAGCAGAAGGGAGTTTGCTAATTATTACTGTTTGTTGATGTTTGTTTGATTAGTCATGCCTGACACTGTGACCCCATTTGGAGTTTTCTTGGCAAATATACTGAAGTGGCTTATCATTTCCTTCTCCAACTCATTTTGCAAATGAGGAAACTGAGGCAAACAGGGTTAAGAGACTTGCTAAGACTTACATAGCTAGTCACTATCTGAGGTAAAATTTGAACCCATGTCCTCCTGACTCCATGTCAAGTGCTCATTAAAATAAGTAATATATTTAAATGTAAACATGTGAAAATGTATTTCAATCTGAAGTGTGCAGGGGTCATCATTAAATCTCCCATGCTAATCAATGCATCTCATATTTTGATGGGGATACAATGCTTTGGGTGTAAATGTCTCAGATTGTCCAAATGTCCAATATCAGCTTCACTTAATCTATATACTTACCTTATTGAACAAGGAAAGTCAAGGATGTTTATTTGATAGAGAAGTGAAGGGAAAGGAGAAGTAGGAAAGGGAGATGTGGGAGAAGGAAATTAAAAAAGGATGGAGAGAAAGCAGGAGGGAAGGAAGAAGAGAGAGAAAAGGAGAGAAGAGGACAAGACAGGAAAGGAGAGGGGAGGGAGGGGGAAACATGAGAAGAGAACTAATTCTTCTTGGGTCATTTATCTCCCATTTTCCAGTCCTTAGCTCTCCATTTATAGGAAGAGAAAGGAATAAAAACTGTCTAAGGATCAATAGGGATCTTTTTCTTTAAAAAGGTAATGCCCCCATTTACCAATTGTCTGTAATTCAGGAAGGGTTACACAACCAAATAAAGCACAGGGAGAAATGAAATCAAGGCCACAGTGGATAAGGGTTAAGGACGGGTAATTTCAGAAAAAAGCTGTACGTAATTATCTAAATAAAATGGTCAATCCTATTAATAAGTAAAGAGATGGAAATCAGACTTTGGGGTAACACTTCAGACCCATAAAATCGGAGTAAATTATTAAGAACAAACATACGTAATATTGGCATACTTGTGACAAAACAGACGTTCTCATTTCTGGCAGAAGAAAAAATTTGTAGAATCTTTTTTGGAGAGCAAAATGACTGTACACAATAAAGAATATAAAAATAATAATTCTCCTTGACTCAATAGTTTCTATGACAATGTTATTACCTGGAAACATAACAACAACAGCAAACATAAGGAACTATGAAAAATTTTCATACACACACATACACACCAAACAAACCAAAATCTATAAGCAAACTCAATGTTCAACAAACCAGGAACATGCTTAAATAAATTGTGGTACATTTTTGTAATGGAAAGCTCAAAATCATTAAGAAGGTCTAGTAGACTGATTGCAAAGAAAACTAGAAAGACCTTTATGAATTAATTCAAAATAAATGAAATAGAACCAAACAAATGGAATGAGATTATATGCAGGGAGGGAAATGAATGAAAATTCTGTGGTAGACTTAAAGGATAAAGTAGGAAATACATTTTATTTATTTTTTTATTTATTTCTGTTACTGTTAATATGAATGTTTTTCCACAATGATAGCTTATATTGATGATTAATGATGAACTCAGAATTTAATTTTAAATGGAAAAAATGAATGAATAAATTAATGCAAATATGACAACCACCACAACAAAACACACTTATTATGTGCTTACACTGTTCTATGCATGTGCTGGGGGTACATTTAGAAAAAAAAAATAATAGAAGTAAGACAGTCCTTTATACTCTCTTTATGTCTTTCTTTCATCAATATACATTTATTTGAGCACATACAAACTAATACACAAACCTTCATTAAACATCATGTGTACAAGGAACTGTTCAAGATGCTGGGTGTGATTCAATTCATCAAGAACTCCCTCTTCATTCCCCACTTTATTTTATATCCTTCAGATGTTTTCCTTCACTATCTCTTCCTTTACTGATCCTTCTCCTTGCCAAGATTGAACCATCCCACAATCCTCCTATGATCACATTACCTCTCATTTTTCGCAGATTGATCCACTGTAATCAATGTGTTCCCAAACACTAGCTTCTTCCCTACTGGCAACAAACACTCCTTTGTCTCGTCATCTTTACAAAGAACTGCAATGATTATGCTTTCCCCTGTAACTATTGCCCATCCTTTTCTTTATTGTGGTTAAGCTCCTTAAAAAATCCACCTACAATCAATGCTTCTGTTCCATCACCTCTCACTGTCTTCCAAACCCTCTGTTATCTAGCTTGTGGTTTTAGTCATTCAACTGAAACTAATCACTGCAAAGTTTGTATCTAACGATCTTGTTTCAACTTTCATTCTTATTGCCCTCTCTGGCACATCTGACACTTTTGGTCACCTCCAAATTATTCTCTCCTCTCTGCTCTCCTCTGGTTTGACTCCCATGTATCTGCTACTTCTCAGTTCCCTTTACTATTTCTTCATTCATGTCATGCTCATGAACTGAAGGTACCCACAAGGCTCTCCTCGGGGCTTTCATCATAAATATCTAAATATGTCTTTTCCTTCCTTCCTTCCTTCCATCCTTCCTTCTTTTTTTCCTTCCTTCCTTCCTTCCTTCCTTCCTTCCTTCCTTCCTTCCTTCCTTCCTTCCTTCCTTCCTTCCTTCCTTCCCTCCCTCCTTCCTTCCTTCCCTCCCTCCTTCCTTCCTTCCTTCCTTCCTTCCTTCCTTCCTTCCTTCCTTCCTTCCTTCCTTCCTTCCTTCCTTCCCTTATTTCTTTCTCCACACACATATATGTATGTATATGTATACATGTGTATACATATATGTATCTATATCTTTATGTATATGTACATTTTTAGTAGAACCTCAGTTTACGAATTTAATTCTTTCCAAGATTCTGTTTGTTATGAGTTTTGTTCTTACTGCAAAGAAAATTTTCCCACAGAAAATAATGTAAATTCAGATGATCGGTACCATAACTCCAAAAATATTCATATAAAATAATTATTTATAATTTTAAGTAAGTTTTTGTCCCTAATGTGCCTAACATACGATAGCAATGACTAGTACACAATACAAACCAAAACTAAAATAAATTAGCTTGGCCTTTATCATTGAGAAGAATTGTGGTTGGCATGAAGGAGAGGAGAGGGAGGAGGAGGAAGATGAAAGCTTATTGCTTGGAAGGACCCCTATTAGAACCTTGGGGATTTCAAAGTCGGGAGTGTTCTTTCTTTCACTAAAAGTAAGACAGACACTACTGCTTTCACTTATTGTTCGTTTTTTAGAATCACTTTCATGTTTTGACTCACTGAAATTTTCTTTTCTTTGCATTTTCTTGTGATTAGGAATCTACACAACATTTGTTTTTGATTTATTTTTGCAGAAACTCATGGAAATATGATATTGCATTATCTTTAGATGTCATCCCTTCACGAGCGATTCAACTCCCAATACGATGTTCTTACTGAGAATTTTTGCTCATCCTGCAAGACAAATTTTGCAAAATTTTTTCCTCATCCGGCAAAGCATTACATAAAACAGGTTACTTTAAAACTAAGGTTCTATGGGATATGTGTGTGTGTGTGTGTATACAAGTTTACTGTCAGAGTTGACACTTCACTCTCACTTATTCCACATATTCATTCCTTTCACAAATCTTTTTGTTTTCCTTTTTACAGATTATATATGCACATATGTTTGTGTGCATTCTCTTCCATCACAGAGTTGCTCCCATTTTGCAAACACTCATCATATCTTATCTGAAATATTGAAATAATTTTCCAATTTGTCCCTCAACCTCCATTCTTTCCCCATTCCAATCCACAGGCCACTCAACTGCCAATATAATTATTCTAATGCATAGATGTGGCCATGGCATGCCCCTGGTCAGTGAATTCTGGGGAATCATTATTATTTCCAAAATCAAATATCATGTCCTTTGCTGGGCTTTTAAGGTTTTTCAACAATCTTATACGTTCCAAAGTTTCCAGTCTTCACATACTTTATTTCTTGTTACAATCTATGATCCAGCTACAGTGGTCTACTTGTCTTTTCTCACACTCCACACTGAATTTTCAGAATTCATGAGTTTGCACTATGTTGCATATCCCTGGATTCCTCTCTCCAATTTTCCTCTGTCTTTTAATTTCTTGGATTTCCTTTAAGACTCAACTTTAGTCCTTCAGGGGACCTTTCACTGTTCCCTCTCTGCTAGTGCTTAACTGTATCATATTACCTCTCATATACATTGTGCATTGTTAATGGTAGGAAGTATAACGTGTAAAATAAAACATGATACATATATATATATATGAACATATACATATACACTATCCATATATCATTTACATGCTTTCAATTCCATTCTAATGTAAGCTACTTGACTGCAGGGTCTAATTATTGTCTTTTCTTTGTATCTCCAACATTTAGAACAGTGTCTGACACATAGTAAGCTCTTAATAAAATAAGTCTGTCGATTGACTAACCTACTGACAATTCTACTAAATGTACATTGGTGAGGTAACTAATTTATTGAGGGACATGTGTCAGATGATCAATCTAGAAAGACTAAACAAGAATGAAACTTGGAATCACTCTTTGATGGGTTTTAACTGTGTGACCATAAATAAGTCATGTGACTTCTCTCAGCCTCCATTTCCTCATATGTAAGGAGGCCCTGGCAAGAAACATTCCCATTCATAATGTCATTGACTGCAATTTGTAGTACTGGAGATTTGAGACGTTGAAAAATTAAGTCAGCCAAGTCGTCACCAATACTCTTGTTGATGTATTTATAGAGAATCTTGCATTGACATATTTTACACACTTCAGCTGCTGAATGCAGTCAAAACTGTAAATTAATTGTTTCATGAGTGAGGCAATATGGCAATGCAACTAAAGAGATAGCTCAGGAGTCAGAAGACCTGAGTTCGAGACTTGCCTCCAGCTTACATTGTTTCTGTTGTCCAAAGTAAGTCGTTTACTCTTTCAGCGCTCTGGAAATTCTTTATGGCTATAAATTGCAGAGTGGGTACCACTGCATGCCAATAGAATGGTTGCCCTATATGAAAATTACTAGCCACTATATGTATTCCTTCACTTGAGTTATACTGAAAGCTCCTCAATAAAGTTAAAACTCTCACTACATATCACTACTATGCTATGCACTCTCTTTTTCCATTCAATTCCATCCAATACATTCTAGGTGGTCAATGAACACTTAAAGCTTTGAATTCTTACGAACCTGTAACTTAGCTCCTCTGAAAGCTCATTCTGATATACTTGTATACTTCCATTTTTCAAACTTTCATCGTTATTAGTTTTTCTCCTTAATTTATAAAATGTCTTTAAATATCCCTACCAAATTGTCCATGTAATGCTTGTTCATGACTATAGGTGAATGGGAATTCATTAAGTCTATGTCAGGTGAGCACTGACTCTGCCAAGTGCTGACTAAAAACATCTTTGAATGTAAAATAACAAAATATTTAAGATTTCAATAAGGCACCAATGTCAGTCTGTCTTTTGTTTATAGACAAATCTACAAACATTCAGATAGGCTTACAAATTTGAATTAAGGGGGCTCAGTGTTTTCTTAAAGATAATAAAGTCATTTTTAAAGAGAATCTAGAAAATTTATTTGTTTGTTTGGGGAGCAGCCATCCAGATGAAATCCCAGGATCTTGGATTCTGAAGTATGTTTGTAAAAGCCTGGTCTTATGATACATCAAAATAGTACTTTTAAATTGTCTACCATGGAATGGCTAAAAAGTCATATCACACAAATGCCACGAAATATTACTATGCTATAAAAAAAAGACAAACATGATGAATATAGAAATGCATGGGAAGTCTTTACTCTTTACTTAAAGAGTAAAATAAGCAGATCCAGGAAACCAAAATACTCAAAGAGTACAATGATGTAAATGGAAAGAATAGGAGGTACCAATCAATCAAAACAATAAGAATACTGCAAAACTATGAAGAATAAATGTAAATATTTATATAAATAAGTATAAGATTGGCCTCAGAAAAGAAATATAAAAATACGTTTCCTTTTAATATTATGTAGATAATAGGTTCTGCAAGAGTGGACTATTGAATAAAACATTTTATTTTTCAATCTGTTTATCAATTTTGATTTATCAATTACTTATTCTTAATTACATTTTATTCTTGAAGATGTCATTTTTTGGAGATTGTCAAATGTAAGATATAGGTAAACATTTAGGTAATGAAAGCAAACAAATATCAAAAGAAATAAAATTTAAAAACTAAAATATCAAGTGTTCCAAAATTTGACCTACATTCAAATATACCAGAATGTCATCATTATGTAATTTTCAGAGTCCAGTTGGATTATACTGTTTGTCCTTCATTTTCAAGGAGGACCAGTGACATCATGGGTAATGTCTTGAGTTGTACATGAATAGGATTTAAGTGAGGCAGAATTATGCAAAGTTGTCAGACTTATTCTCTCTTCCTGAGTTATAGAAGTTCTATGACAGGACAAAACTCCAGATGAGTGATGACCCAGGATGCAGTGGCTGACCTTAGTGTCTTCAGTGCCGATGAAACTTTAATCACTCCAGAACATCTGCTTCAGCCACCTTCATGGCCCTTGGAAGAAATTTTTCTCATCAGCCCATTCCATTGGGGGATACCTTCAAATTCTTGGGTTAGACATCCCCCTAACTCATCAATGGGTTTGAGGCCTACTGGTTACCCAGTTTTTACCTAGACTAGGTAAATCTAGTTTAACTTATCTCTCAAGATGTTTTTTTTTTCTTTTCTGGAGAATAACTGTTGCACATCCTATAGCATCTTTGAATCATGGATAAGATTTGAGTGAAAGTAGACACCAAAGGTGGTTTCAAAGCCCTGAAAATGGCTAGGCAAGTCCCTACCAGAGGTACTTGTCCTCCCTGAATATCCCATACACTCAAATGCAGTTAGAGTTAAGTCTTCTAGTCACTTCTACCATTGCAAGCTTGTAATGGCAAGTAAATAAGGATCAGACAGAGGAAACCATGTCTGTTAATTACTTTGGGGTTCAATTCAGGGGTTGACTCCCCTGAATTAGGTGAATGATATTTGTGCTTGACTAAAGGATTGATACATATGAGCTTGATTAAAGTGATTGTTAACCCCTCAAAAGTTGCTTTTCCTTTTATGAATGCAGATCCAAGAATCTGTTGTAGTAGTCCCCCTCATGTATACGTTGGTGTGCTTACTGTTGCAAAACTGTAGAGTGAGAATCATTTTATAAATTGTATCAAGTAAGTCATAAACAAGAAAACCTATATTTCCTGAAGATTCCAACCACATTTGCAGAGAATGAACAGTTCAAAATCCAAATGGAAAATGAACTCATTATATATGAAGAGGTGCCCCAGAATTCCCCTGCTTAAAGATATCACTTGCAACTTAAATCAAGCCCAAGAACATTGATGAGTATCTTAAATGATTACAAATAACAATTCCAAAGAATTTAGCCTAACTTTACACAAGAGAAGTTTTAGTCGGAGTGCATGAAGAAAGGCAATTTTCAGGACTGGAGCCAAGATGGTGGAGTCAAAGCAGGGACAAACCTAAGCCCTATGATAAATTCCTTCAGATACCTCTAAAAAATGAATCTGAACAAATTTTAGAGTAGCATAATCCACTAGGAGACAGAGTGTGGCAGACTTCCAGCCCAGGATAACCCAGAAGATTGACAACAAGGATATGTTTCACAGGGTTTGGGAAGTGCAGAGCACACAAGCTGTACTGCCACAGACTCTGCTGTAGTGGAGCAGAGCTGGAAAGACCCTGGGACCGACTGAAGCAGAAGGGGCAGTACAGATTCTCAAATATATCAGCACAGGATGGGAGCACAACAGAACTGAGTGAGAGAGAAACACAGTATCAGTAACAGCAGCAGCCACTCTTGAGATTATCAGCCCACAGATTAAATATTTGAAAGTCACCTACTTGAATTTCTGGGAGACAAGATGGCAGAGTAAAGTATAAGTGCTCTCACCCTGCCATGGCTGACCTGGAAAAACCCAGAGAATATTTCCCCAGGAAAAATCCTGGAATAGTGGAATCATCAGAAGAGAGACAGCAATCTGTCAGTTCAGGAGACTAGGGAGATGATCGAGAAGAGTTCATCTTACTGTGACTGAAGGGGATCAATGCAGGACAGGATGTGTCCCATGTGTCCCTGAAGAAATAAGGGAGAAAAAATTCAAAGAAATAAGGGAGAAAAAATAGACAGAACCTTGCAGCTTCTACATTAAAAGATTGGACAGATAGGAATATGATATTCTGGAAGGCAAAGGAACTTAGTCTGCAACCAAGGATCAATTATTCAGCAGAAGTGAGCATAATATTTCAGTCAAAGACATGGACTTTCAATGAAATAAGGGATTTTCAGACCTTCCTGATGAAAAAGCCAGAATTCAATAGAAAATTTCATTGTTCAAATATAAGACTCAAGAGAGGCATAAAAAGCTAAATGGGGAAAGATTAAACAAGCAACCAAACAACCTTGTTATTCAATATGGGCAAACTATATCCCTATATGTGAGAATGATATTTGTTAATCTTGAAAATTGTATATTTATTATGACATTTAAAAGGGATAGATAGATAGAGGGAGTGGGTATAGATTAACTGATGTGATGAGAAAAAACTTAATTAAAAGTTGCAAAGGAATTATAATGGGAGAAGAGAAAAGGAGGAGGGAGAAAAAGGTAAATTATGTCACAGGAAGAGGCACAAAAATGTTTTATGGTAGAGATCAAAAGAGGGGAAGGAGGTGAGCATTGCTTAAGCTTTATTCTCATCAGGTTTGTTTAAAGGAGGGAGCGACCTATTCAATTAATTGTAGAAATTTACTATAGAAATCTATGTTTCCATATGTTGCCCAGATAGGAGGAGAAAAGGGAAAGAAAATGGAGAAAAGGTT
Source organism: Bettongia penicillata ogilbyi (assembly GCA_023548195.1). Classification (NCBI taxonomy): domain Eukaryota; kingdom Metazoa; phylum Chordata; class Mammalia; order Diprotodontia; family Potoroidae; genus Bettongia; species Bettongia penicillata. The sequence continues at coordinate 3,167,051 of JAJHZJ010000432.1, read as the reverse complement.
AAAAGGCAGGGAAGAAGTAGTAAGGGATATGGAAAATATAAAGGAGGGGAGGTGACAGAAAGGAGGGAAGATTGAGGGAGGCAGTGCTGAAAAGTGAAACTCTTTTGAGGAGGGGCAGGGAGAAGGTAGAAAGAAACATGCAAATGGGGAAATAGGGTGGAGAGAAAGACACAAATAGAAATCATAACTGAATGTGAAAGTGGTGAATTGTACCATAAAATGGAGGCAGATAGAATGGATTAAAAGCCACAAGCTTACCATATTTTTTTTTTTTTTACAAGAAATACATATGAAACATGGGGACACACATGCGGTAAAGGTAAAAGGTTGGAGCAGAATATATTATGTTTCAACTGATTTTTAAAAAATAATGGTAGCAATCCTAATCTCAGAAAAAGCAAAGCTAAGAAATAATGTACAGGATGACTTCAGAGAGGCCTGCAAAGACTTATATGAACTCATGCTGAGAGAAAGGAGCAGAACCAGGAGAACTTTATATACAGCAACCACCACAGTGTGTGAGAATTTTTTTCTGGTAGAATGAGAACTTCATGGCAATGAAAGGACTTAAAAAATTCTCAATGGTTTCTTAAGACAAAATGCCTCCCACATCCAGAGGAAGAACTATGGAATGCGATCACAGAATGTAGCAGATCATTTTCTTTTGTATTAAGTTTCGGTTTGTTTTACGATTTCTCCCATTAATTTTTACTCTTCTATGCAACATGACTAAGGTGAAAATGTATTTAATAGGAATGTACATGTAGAACCTATGTAAAATTTCATGCCATCTCAGGGAGGGAGTGGAAAGGTAAGGGAGAAAGATGGGGAAGGAGGGCAAAAAATCAAATATATGGAAGTGATTGTAGGACACTGAAAACAAATAACATAAAATAAAAGTAAAAAAGTGCATATCCTTTGACCCAACAATATCACTTTTAGGACTGTATACCAAAGAGATCATAAAAATGAGAAAGGGTCCCACATGCACAAAAATATTAATATAAGCTGTCTGTGTGGTGGCCAAAAGCTGCAATTCAAGGGGATGTCCATCAATTGGGGAATGGCTGAACAAGTTGTGGCATATGAATGTAATGGAATACTATTGTGCTATAAGAAATGATCAACAGGAAGACTTCAGAAATGCCTGGAAAGACTTAAATGAACTGATGCTGAGTGAAAGGAGCAGAACTAGGAGAACTTTGTGCATGATTGCTTGAAGCAAAATGCCTTCTACATCCAGAGAAAGAACTATGGAATTGGATCAGAGAACGAAGCAAACCATTTTCCTTTGTGGTATGTTTTGTTTTGTTACGTTTCGTTTTATGTTTTCTCCCATTTATTTTAATTCTCCTACTCAATATGACTATGGTGGAAAAGTATTTAATAGGAATGTATTGTAGAACCTATGTAAGATTGCAAGTCATTTCAGGGAAAAAGTGGAGAGGGAGGGAGGAATGAGGGAGAGGGAGGGGAAAAGTCCCAGATTTATGGAAGTGATTACAGAACACTGAAAACAAATAAAATAATCATTAACAAAAAAAATTAATTTAAAAGCATCGATTTCCACATCCAGATGAATGTATTATTCCTCCTTATGCCAAACCTCCTTGTTTCTTTCTGGCTGTTTGTAATAACTTCTCCTTGACCTGGGAACTCTGGAATTTGTCTACAATGTTCCTCAAAGTTTTCCTTTTTGGATGTCTATCAAGTGGTGATCAGTGAATATTTTCTATTTCTATTTTACCCTCTGGTTCTAGAATATTAGGGTAGTTTTCCTTGATAATTTCCTGGAAGATGATGGCGAGGCTCATTTTTGATCATGAGTTTCAGGTACACCAATTATTTTAAAATGATATCTCCTGGATCTATTTTCCAGTTCAGTGTTTTGGTTTTTTTTCAAATAGATATTTCACATTGTCTTCTATTTTTTCATTCATTTGGTTTTGTGTTAAATTACTCAATTCCTTATAAAGTCATTAGGCTCCATCTGATCTATTCTAATTTTTACAGAACTGTTTTCTATTTTTTAATTTTTATCTTTTATTTTTTTTAATTTTAATGTTTATTTATTTTTAGCTTTCAACAATCACTTCCACAAAAGTTTTGGTTCTAAATTTTCTCCTATTTCTTCCTTCCTCCCAACCTATAATGCCTTGCATTCTGATTACCCCTTTCCTCAATATGCCCTGCCTTCTATCACACCCCTCCCTTCCCTTATCCTCATTTTATCTCTTTTCTTATAGTGTAAGAGATGTCTATACTCAATTTATTGTATTCTTATTTCTCAGTTGTATTCAAAAACAATTCTCAACATTTGCTCATAATGCTTTCAGTTCCAACTTCTATCCCTTCCTGCCTCCCCACCCATCTGAGAAAGGAAGTGACTCAATATAAGCTATATATGTGTAGCATTGCTAAAGACTTCCATAATTGCCATTTTGTGGAAGATTATATTTCCCTACATCCTATTCTGCCCGTCATTTATTCTATTCTCTCTTTTGACCTTGTCCCTCTCCAAATGTGTTTACTTATAATTCCTCTCTTCTTCCATTTGCCCACTCTTCTATCACCCCCCCCCACACACACACTTATCCCTTTCTTCCCTAATTTCCTCCATTGTAGGACAGATTTTCATACCAAATTGAGTGAGCATGTTATTCCCTCCTTAGGCCAAATGTGAAGAGACTAAACTTTTCTTTTCTCTCTCACTTGTTCCCTTTTCTCCCCCAACTGAAAAGCTTTTTCTTCCATTTTTAAAGAGAAACAATTTGACCCATTTCATTTCTCCCTTTCTTCTTCTAATATATTCTATTCTTACCCTTTAATTTTATTTTTTAGATACCATCCCTTCTTATTTAAATCACCTTATTCTCTCTGTCTCTGTGTCCCTGCTTTCTCTCTCTCTCTCTCTCTCTCTCTCTCTCTCTATATATATATATATATATATATATATATATATACACATACACACACATATATAGATAGATGATGATAGATAGACAGATAGATAGATGTAGATATAAACTCTGTGTGTATGTATAATCCCTCCAACTACCCAAATACTCAGAAAAGTCTCAGGAATTATAAATATTATCTTTCCTTGTAGGAATGGAAATATTTCAACTTTAGAAAGTCCCTTATGATTTCTCTTTCCTGTTTACCTTTTATTGTGTTTAAATAAGTGAAATTTTCAATTAAGTTCTGATATTTTCATCAAGAATGCTTGAAAGTCCTCAATGTCATTGAATGATCATGTTCCCCTTGAAGTGTCATACTCAGTTTTCCTGGGTACTGGTTCTTGGTTTTAATCTTAGTTTCTTTGGTTTCTGGGATATCATATTTCAAGGCCTTTTATCCCGTAGTGTAGAAGCTGCTAGATCTTGTGTTATCTTGATTATATTTCCACAATACTCAAATTGTTTCTTTCTAGCTGCTTGCAATATTTTATCCTTGACCTGGGAACCCCAGAGTGTGGCTAAAATATTCCTAGAAATTTCTCTTTTTGGATCTCTTTCTGGAGGTAAGTGCTGGATTCTTTCAATATCTTTTAACCTCTGCTTCTAGAATATTAGGGAAGTTCCCCTTGTTAATTTCATAAAAGATTATATCTAGGCTCTTTTTCATCATGGTTTTCAGGTACTCTCATAATTTTTAAATTGTCTTTCCTGGATTTATTTTCCAGGTCAGCTTTTCCAATGAGGTATTTCACATTATCTTCTATTTTTTCGTTCCTTTCATTTTGTGTTCCATCTACTTCATCCCAATTTATTTATTTATTTATTCATTTATTTATTCATTTATTCATTTATTATTTATTTATTTATTTGTTTGTTTGTTTGTTTGTTTATTTATTCATTCATTCATCCACTCATTTATTTATTTATTTGTTTATTTGTTTATTTATTTATTTATTTATTTAGCTTTTTACATTCATTTTCACAAAATTTTGGGTTCCAAATTTTGTCCCCTTTTAACCCCTCCCCGCTCCCCAATACACCGAACAATCTAATTTTCCCTATCACCAATCTGCCCTCTCTTCTATCATCCCTCCTTTCTCTTGTACCCATTTTCTCTTTTGTGCTGTAGGGCAAGATGACTTTCTATTCCCCATTACCTGTATTTCTTATTTCCTAGTAGCAACAAAAATACTAAACAGTTGTTCCTAACACTTTGAGTTCCAAATTACCCCATCCCTCCCTCCCCACCCATTCCCTTTGGGAAGACAGGCAATTCAACATAGGCCATATCTGTGTAGTTTTGCAAATGACTTCGATAACAGTCATGTTGTTTAAGACTAACTGTATTTCCCTCCATCCTATCCTGCCCTGCATTGTTTCCATTCTGTCTTTTGATCCTGTCCCTCCCCGAGTGTTGACTTCAAATTGCTCCCTCCTCCCATTGCCCTCCCTTCCATCATTCCCCCCCCCCCCGCCTTGCTTATCTCCTTCTCCCCCACTTGCCTGTATTGTAAGATAGGTTTTCATACCAAAATGAGTGTGCATTTTATTCCTTCCTTTAGTCGAATGTGATGAGGGTAAACTTCTTCTTTTTTTCTCAGCTCTCTTCTTTTTCCCTCCACTAAAGTCTCCTGCTTGCCTCTTGAATGAGATATAATTTACCCCATTGCATTTCACCCTCTTTCCTCCCACTACGTTTCTCTCTCACCATTTACCTTAATTTCTTTTAAGATATGGTCCCATCCTATTCAATTCACTCTGTGCTCTCTGTCTCTGTATGTGCGTGCATGTGGGTACGTGTGTGCATGCACGTGTGTACGTGTGTGTGTGTCTATGTGTGTGTGGTCCCACCAACTAACCAGATACTGAAAAGTTTTAAGAGTTACAAATATTGTCTTTCCATGTAGGAATGTAAACAGTTCACTTTTGGTAAGTCCCTTATGACTTCTCTTTGCTGTTTACTTTTTCATGCGTCTTCTCCTTCTTGTGTTTGAAAGTCAAATTTTCTTTTCAGCTCCGGTCTTTTCATCAAGAATGCGTGAAAGTCTTCAGTTTCATTGAAAGACATTTTTTTTCCCCTGAAGTATTGTACTCAGTTTTGCCGGGTAGGTAATTCTTGGTTTGAGTCCTAGTTCCTTTGACTTCTGGAATATCCTATTCTACACACATCAATCCCTTAATGTAGAAGGTGCTAGATCTTGACTTATCCTGATTTTATTTCCACAATATTGGAATTGTTTCTTTCTATCTGCTTGCAATATTTTCTCCTGGACCTGGGAATTCTGGAATTTGGCCACAATGTTCCTAGGAGTTTCTCTTTTTGGATCTCTTCCAGGCGGTGATCAATGGATTCCTTCAATACTTATTTTGCCCTCTGATTCTAGAATGTCAGGGCAGTTTTCCTCAATAATTTCATGGAAGATAATGTCCAGGGTTTTTTGATCATGACTTTCAGGTAGTCCCATAATTTTTAAATTGTCTCTCCTGGATCTATTTTCCAGGTCAGTTGTTTCTCCAAAGAGATATTTCATATTCTCGTCGATTTTTTCAATTCTTTTGGTTTTCTTTCGTGATTTCTTGGTTTCTCAGAAAGTCATTAGACTCCATCTGTTCCATTCTAATTTTGAGAGAACTATTCTCTTCAGTGAGATTTTGAACCTCTTTTTCCACTTGGCTAATTCTGCTTTTGAAAGCATTCTTCTCCTCATTTGCTTTTTGAACCTCTTTTGCCAATTGAGTGAGCTTATTTTTCAAGGTGTTATTTTCTTCAGTATTATTTTGGGTCTCCTTTAGCAAGGTATTGACCCGTTTTTCATGCTTTTCTTGAATCTCTCTCATTTCTCTTCCCAGTTTTTCCTCCACCTGTCTAACTTGATTTTCAAAATCCTTTTTGAGTTCTTCCATGGTCTGATACCTTTATGTAATTATTTTGGAGGTTTTGGATGCAGAATCTTTGAGTTTTCTCTGAAGGTATACTCTTTTTCTTCCTCATTGGAAATGATGGATGAAAATATCTGTTCATCAAGAAAGTAACCTTCTATTTTTTTCAGGCACTTTCCCAGCCAGTTACTTGAATTTTGAGTCCTTTGGCAAGAGGAGGGTATACTCTGGGGATGTGTTAGTTCTCAGTTCTTCCAAGGTTGCACAATCCAGGGAGAGAAATTTACTCCTCTCCTGGTTTGTGCACTGTTCTGGGCCCAGCCAAAAACTTTCTGCCCAGAATTGGAGAGCAGAATTTCCTCTCCACAACTACCTACAGCTCCACTCCACTAGCATTTTTCCTCATGTCAGGGCCATGCTCAGGAATGAGATTCAGATTAGATTCAATTCCCCGTCGATCTTTAGGGGGTGAGCTCCCAAGGGGAATTAGATATTTTACATTTTCTTTTATCTTTTCATTCTTTAGATTCTTTTTGACTGATTTTTGATGTGTCACAGCGTCATTAGCTTCTACTTGCCCAATTCTAATTTTTATCAAATTGCTTTCTTCAGTTTTCTTTTGCATCTCCTTTTCCATCTGTCCAATTGTTCCTTTTAAGGAGTTATTTTATCCAGTTAGGTTTTGTACTTCCTTTTCCATTCATCCAATTTCACTTTTAAATTCTTCTGTGATTTCTTTTTTCATATTTTTAAAATCATTGGCCAGTTTTTCTTCTATTTGTCTAATTTGGCTTTTAAACATCCTTCTTCATTTCTTCCTAGAAAGCTCTTTGGACTTGAGATCAGTTCATATTCCCTTCTGAATTTTTCGTTGGGAGTGCAGTCTCAATACTGACCTCTTTGGTAGTTGTGTTTTGGTCCTTGTCCCCATAGAAAGATTCTATGGTCTCTTCTGCTTTACTTCTTACTCATGATGATCAGCTTTTTCCTGACTTTTAAAGTATATCTCTGCTTCTGGGGCACAAAAGGCTCTATCCTTGTTTTCTTGTGCCTTGAACTTGAGGCTTTGTGTGTTATGGCCTCTGGTTCTTTCAGTCAGAAGCCACAATGTTGCAGCTTACCTGGTATGAGCTGGCTGCTGTTGTAAAACAGAGGCCATGTGAAGTCCTTCTCTGTTTCCCTAGAGTTATGCTAGAGTTAGCTGCATTAGGTGTGGGTAGGGGTTCTCTGGCCACAGGAGGTCACTTCTGCTGAGTTTGAGTATAGGCAAGTTCAACAGTTGATGAACACATCTGCCCTAGTGTCTTCTCTATTCCCCTGGGCTGCCAAGGCATGCCTGGGTTCTGGTGTTGGCTGTTGTGGGCTTCACCCCCCTTAGCTTCAAGATCTCCTCCAGTTTTGCTGTGGTGGGGCTTTCTGGGACAGTTCTGGTCCTGCACTGATCCCCTTCAGGCACCGAAAGAGTGTCCATCCTTTTGAGATTTTTTCTAGCCTCAAAGGCTAAGATTGTTTGCCCACTCAGTTGATTCCACTGTGCCAGTATTTTTTCCTGGGGAAATATTTATGGATCTTTCAAGGTCAACAAGGGGACAGGCAAAACATTTATTGATCACTCTGTCATCTTGACTCCTGGATATTCAAGTAGGTGTCTTACAAACATTTAATCTATGGGCTGATAGTCTTAAAAGCAGCTGCTGCTGATGGGACTCTATGGCTCACACTCAATTGGTTCTGCAGGACTCCATCCTGGTTTGATATCAGTTAATGCATTTTTAAAGAGCCTAGACATCATCTTCCATGAAATTATCAAGGAAAACTGCCCTGATATTCTACAACCAGAGGGCAAAATAAGTATTCAAAGAATCCATTGATCACCACCTGAAAGAGATCCAAAAAGAGAAACTCCTAGAAACATTGTGGCCAAATTCCAGAATTCCCAGGTCCAGGAGAAAATATTGCAAGCAGCTAGAAAGAAACAATTCCAGTATTATGGAAATAAAATCAGGATAACTCAAGATCTAGCACCTTCTACATTGAGGGATTGAAGGGCGTGGAATAGGATATTCCAGAAGTCAAAGGAAGTAGGACTCAAACCAAGAATCACCTACCCAGCAAAACTGAGTATAATACTTCAGGGGAAAATATGGTCTTTCAGTGAAACAGAGGACTTTCAAGCATTCTTGATGAAAAGACCAGAGCTGAAAAGAAAATTTGACTTTCAAACACAAGAATGAGAAGAACCATGAAAAAGTAAACAGCAAAGAGAAGTCATAAGGGACTTACCAAAAGTGAACTGTTTACATTCCTACAGGGAAAGACAATATTTGTAACTCTTAAAACTTTTCAGTATCTGGGTACTTGGTGGGACCACACACACATACACACACACATGCATGCATACACGTACACACACATGTACACGCGTGCACGCACATATAGAGACAGAGAGCACAGAGTGAATTGAATAGGATGGGACCATATTGTAAAAGAAATTAAGGTAAACGGTGAGAGAGAAACGTAGTGGGAGGAAAGAGGGTGAAATGCAATGGGGTAAATTATATCTCATTCAAGAGGCAAGCAGGAGACTTTAGTGGAGGGAAAAAGAGGAGAGCTGAGAAAAAAACAAGAAGTTTACCCTCATCACATTCGACTAAAGGAAGGAATAAAATGCACACTCATTTTGGTATGAAAACCTATCTTACAATACAGGAAAGTGGGGAGAAGGAGATAAGCAAGGGGGGGGGGATGATGGAAGGGAGGGCAATGGGAGGAGGGAGCAATTTGAAGTCAACACTCGGGGAGGGACAGGATCAAAAGACAGAATAGAAGCAATGGGGGGCAGGATAGGATGGAGGGAAATACAGTTAGTCTTAAACAACACGACTATTATCGAAGTCATTTGCAAAACTACACAGATATGGCCTATGTTGGATTGCCTGTCTTCCCAAAGGGAATGGGTGGGGAGGGAGGGATGAGGAGAATTTGGAACTCAAAGTTTTAGGAACAACTGTTTAGTATTGTTGTTGCCACTAGGAAATAAGAAATACAGTTAAAGAGTAATAGAAAGGCATCTGGCCCTACGGGACAGAAGAGAAGATGAAGACAAGAGAAGGCAGGGATGATAGAAGAGAGGGAAGATTGATGATAGCAAAAATTATAATGCTCGGTGTATTGGGGTGGGGGAGGGGACAAAAGGGGAGAACATTTGGAACCCAAAATTTTGTGAAAATGAATGTAAAAAGTTAAATAAATAAATTTATATTTAAAAAAAGAAATGAGTGATAAGTGTATTTCAGAAAAACTTGGGAAGACTTATATGAACTGATGCTGTGCAAAATGAGCAGAGCCAGTAGAACATTATACATAGTAACAACCACAGTGTGCAGGGATCGTTTCTGATAGACAAAGCCCTTTACTGTAATGCAAACATCTAAAACATTACCATAAGGTGAATCTGACGAAAAATGTCATCCACATCCAGAGAAAGAATTATGGATTTGTAATGTGGAATGAAGTAGACTATTTTCTCCTATATTATGTTTTTTTCATGATTCCTCCCATTTGTTTTAATTCTTCTATGCAATATGACTAATGTGAAAATGTGTTTAATGTGAAGGCATTTGTAGAACCAATATAACATTACATGCTTTCTTGGGGAAAAAGGGTAGAGTGATGGAGAGAAAATTTGGAGCTTAGGGAAGTGATTGTTAAAAACTGAAAACAAATAAATTAATAAATTTTGGGGAGAAAGAAAAGAAATTAAATTAAGAAGGGAAATTTTAAAATATTACTAGATAACCTGAAAGCCATGAACACCAACAAGAACAAATGATCTTAGATGCCATATGTGAAGACACTGTCAAGGAAAATTGCTCCAATACACTAGAATTATAGGGCAAAATAGAAATTGAAAGCAGTTAACAATGACTTCCTGAAGGAGATTCCAAAATTATATGTAGTATCTCTCTGAAACCAAGAGCAAGTTGCAATGGTAATTTAAATGGGGAGATCTTTCCCATTCATTAAGAGTTCCATGTGACCTGCCTGATTCACATGGAAGCCTGAGTGACAAAAGTCTAAGTTACATGTAGACTGTGGTGTGAGAAGTTTGCTGAATGAGTGTAACAGAAAGGGTGGAACAAGAAGAGGTGGAGCTAAGGCAGAGGTGAGAGTAAATTAGTCAGAGTCTTGTCAGAGCTGGAAAGGATGCAGGCAAGCAGGCAGCTGATTAGCATGAATAAAAAAAGTTTACTTGTCATTTCGTTTAAGGAAGCCTGCTTGTGATTTGTTTAACGGAGTTGGGTTGTGGGAAGCCCAGCAGGGGGAAGGCTTGGGGGTGCTGCTGTCCTCTGCATTGTTTTTGTGTGTAGATTTTTGTACTATGATGGAGTTGGTTTTCTGGTGCCTGAATGAATGTTTTGGTTCTTTCTTCCATGTGGAGAGTCTGTTGTATTTTGCAATTAAGAATTGTACCGGGATATTCTTGGCCACTGCAGGTGCTGTGAATACCACGGTGGCACTACCCAAGTGTTGTCTGTTGAAACCTTTGCAATATCATCAGGAGGGAAGCAAGGATGTTCCTTATGTTGACTACTATTTACTATTATATTATAAATGCTAGCTATAGCAATGAGAAGAGGAATAAAAATAAGCAACGAGAAAATAAAACTTTTCTCTTTGCAGATGATAAGATGGCATACTTAAAGAATCTTGGAGAACTAAAATACTAGTTGTGACAATTAACAACTTTAGCAAAATGAAAAGATATAAGATAAACCCATATCAATCACCAACATTTTGAGATACTACCAACAAAACTTAGCATGAAGAGATAGAAAGAGGAATTCCACTTATAAAAACTGCAGACAATATAAAATGCTTGGGAGACTATTTCCTAAGATAAACCAAGGCTCTATGGATACAATGACAAAACCCTCTCGTTACAAATAACTCATATATAAACAATTGTGAGAGATATTAGTTGCTCGTGGGCCAAATCAAAATAATAAAAATGACAATTCTACCTAATTCAATTAACATTCTGTGCCATACCAAAATGTTAGGTCATAGTGTTAAATAAAATAAAATTCATCTGGAAGAACGAAAGGTCAAAAGTACCTAGGGAAAAAAATGAAAAATAAAATGTGGAATAAGGTGACTTAGGAGTACCATGCTTCAAACTATGACAAAGTAGTTTTCATGAAAGCAATATGGTAATGCATAATATCTAAAGTAGTAGATAAGTGGAATAGACTGGGTACCCAGTACATTTTAGTAAATAATCAGTTAAATACAGTTTGATAAACCCCTAAATCCAAGCTTATGATTTAAGGAGTCACCATTTGACAAAAATTGCTAAGAAAGCAGAAAAAAAGTTTGTAAGAATCAGATATAGATGAACACTTCACACTGAGTACCAAGATAAGATCAAAAAGGATAAGGGCATACAGGGTGGTATTGTAAATAAGTTAGGAGAACATGGGAAAATCTACCTGTTAGACCTAAGGATAAGAGTTTATGACTAAAAACAGAATCATTATAAATAAAATGAATAATGAATAAATAATAATTTATATTATTTTTTGTAAACATATTTAGTAAATATATTAGTTTTAGGAAAAAATTTCAAGAAATTTATTTCAAGAAAAAAGACAAGAGAACAACATGATGAAAGTAGAGGGGAGAAAAAGCAACAAAAAATGACCTTTCTGAACTTAGTAGATAAATAAGCTATTCAATCCCTTGGTGATTGTTTTAACTAAAACAAGCAGTATTAGATTAGTTGGAGGAAATAAATAGAAAGAAAAAAGAAAGAAAGAAAGAAAGAAAGAAAGAAAGAAAGAAAGAAAGAAAGAAAGAAAGAAAGAAAGAAAGAAAGAAAGAAAGAAAGAAAGAAAGAAAGAAAGAGAGAAAGAGAGAAAGAGAGAAAGAGAGAAAGAGAGAAAGAGAAGAAGGAAGGAAGGAAGGAAGGAAGGAAGGAAGGAAGAAAAGAAGCTTAGATAGAGAGATAGATGTTACAGGGTGAGTTGAATATGAAGGCATTATATCTAAAAAAATAAACATAAGAGGTAATAGAGGAATATATTGGAAGTAGAAAGGGAGAATTAGAAAGAGGTAAATTGTCTTACCTAAAAGATAATAATACTGAGAAATGTCTCACAAGTAACAAATATAATCTTTCTATGTAGTAATGCTAAGTATTTCAACTCTAATAAGTCCCTCATGATTTCTCTTTCGTGTTTACGTATGTTTCTCTTGATTCTTACATTTGAAAGTCAAATTTTCTATTCATCTCTGGTCTTTTCATCAAGAATGCTTGAAAGTCCTCTTTTTAATGGAATTCATTTTTTTTCCTTGTTTTTGCCCTGAAAGATGATACTCAGTTGTACTGCATAGGAAATTCTTAGTTTTAATCCTAGCTCCTCCGACCTCTGGAATATCATATTACAAACCCTGGGATTACTCCATGCAGGAGTTGCTAGATAATGTATTATCCTGATTGTATTTTCGCAATACTCAAATTGCTTCTTTCTGGCTGCTTGCAATATTTTCTCCTTGATCTGGGAACTGTGGAACTTGGTTAAAATATTACTCGGAGTTCTTCTTTTGGAATCTCTTTCAAGAGGTGAGTTGTGGATTCTTCTTTTTCAAGTTTAAATATTTGTTTTTAGTTTTCAACATTGATTTCCACAATATTTTGAGTTCCAAATTTTCTCCCCATCCCTCCCCTCCCCCCACTCCATAATACCTGGCATTCTGACTTCCCCTTACCTCAAAATGCCCTCCTTTCTATCACATTCTTCCCCTTCTTTATCCCTATCTTCTCTCTTTTCTTGTAGAGCAAGATAGATTTCTATGCCCTATTACATGTATTTCTTATTTCCCAGCTGTATGCAAAAACAGTTCTCAACATTCGTTTCTAATACCTTGAATTTCAAATTCTCTCCCTTCCTCCTTCCCCACCCATCCCCACTGAGAAGGCCAGCAGCTCAGTGCAGGTTATATGTGTAGTTTTGTAAAAGATTTCCATAATAGTTATATTGTGTAAGACTAACTAGAGTTTACGCCATCCTATCCTGCCCCCAATTTATTCTATTCTGTCTTTTGACCTTGTCCCTCCCCAGAAGTGTTTACTTCTAATTACTCCCTTCTCCCATTTTCCCTCCCTTCTATCATCCCCTCGTCCCCTTCTCCCCTACTTTCCTGTAGTGTAAGATAGATTTTCATACCACAATGAGTTATGTTATTCCCTCCTTAAGCCAAATGTGAAGAGTGGAAGCTTCACGTTTTCCTTCTCACCTCTTTTCTTTTCTCCTCCATTGAAAAAGATTTTACTTGCCTCTTTTCTGAGTGATGATTTGCCCCATTCCATTTCTCCCTTTCTCCTCGAAATACATTGCTCTCTCACACTTAATTTTATTTTTTTAGATATCATTCCCTCTTATTCAACTCGCCCTGTGCTCTCTGTCGCTGCCTCTCTCTGCCTCTCTCTCTCTCTCTCTCTCTCTCTCTCTCTCTCTCTCTCTCTCTCTCTCCCTCTCCCTGTCTCTCTCTCTCTCTCTCTCTCTCTCTCTCTCTCTCTCCTCTCTCTCTCCTCTCCCTGTCCTCTCTCTCTCTCTCTCTCTCTCTCTCTCTCTCTCTCTCTCTCTCTCTCTCTCTCTCTCCCTGTCTCTTCTCCTCTCTCTCTCTCTCTGTGTGTGTGTGTGTGTGTGTGTGTGTGTGTAAAATCTCTCCAATTACTAAAATACTGAGAAAAGTCTTAAGAGTTACAAATATTATCTTTCCATGTCGGAATGCAAGCAGTTCAACTTTAGAAAGTACTTTATGATTTCCCTTTCTTTTTTACCTTTTCATATTTTATTGATTCTTACGTTTGAAAGTCAAATTTTCTATTCAGTTCTGGTCTTTTCATCAAGAATGATTGAAAGTCCTCTATATCATTGAATTATCATTTTCCCCCTGAATTATTTGATGGGTAGATGATTCTTGATTTTAATTCTAGTTCCTTAGACTTCTGGAATATCTTATTCTAACCCTTTTGATCCCTTAATGTAGAAGCTGCCAGATCCTGTGTTATCTTGATTGTATTTCCATAATACTTGAATTGTTTCCTTCTAGCTTCTTGCAATATTTTCTCTTAGATCTAGAAACTCTGAAATTTGGCTACAATGTTCCTAGGAGTTTCTCTTTTCAGGTCTCTTTCAAGAGGTGATTGATGAATTCTTTCAATATTTGTTTTACCCTCTGGTTCTAGAATATCAGTGAAGTTTTCCTTGATAATTTCATGAAAGATGATGTCTAGGCTCTTTTTTTGATCATGGCTTTCAGGTACTCCCATAATTTTTAAATTGTCTGCCCTGGATGTATTTACCAGGTCAGTTGTTTTTCCAATGAGATGTTTCACATTATCTTCCATTTGTTCATTTTTATAGTTTTGTTTTGTAATTTCTTGCTTTCTCATAAAGTCATTAGCTTCCATCCGCTCCATTATAATTTTTAAAGTACTATTTTCTTCAGTAAGGTTTTGAACCTCCTTTTCCATTTGACTAATTCTGCTTTTAAAAGTGTTGTTCTCCTCATTGGCTTTTTGGACCTCTTTTGCCAATTGAGGTATCCTATTTTTAGAGGTCTTACTTTATTCAGCATTTTTTGGGGTCTCCTTTAGCAAGGAAGCTGTTGACTTGCTTTTCATGATTTTCTTGCCTCGCTCTCATTTCTCTTCCCAATTTTTCCTCCACCTCCTCTGTCTTGATTTTCAAAATCCTTTTTGAGCTCGTCCATGGCCTGAGATCACTGCATATTTATTTTGGAAGCTTGTTATTGTAAGTATTGCTCTTCCTCTTCTGAAATAATGGAAGAATATACCTGTTCACCAAGAAGGTAACATACTATGGTCTTATGTTTTCCCTTTCTTGGGCATTTTCCCAGTCAGTTGCTTGACTTTTGAGTCCTTGGTCAAGAGGGGACTCTGGGGACTTGTAAATTCTCAGTTCCTCCAAGGTGACTTAATCAAGGGGCAGGAGTTTCCTCCTCTCCTGGCCTGTACTCTGGTCTGGAAGTTACCAAAACTTTTCTGCCCAGGATCTACAAGTAGAATTCCCTTTACAGATCCCCCAACAGTTCCACAATGCCAGCCAGCACTCTTCCTCACCCCTGGACTGCCACTCAGAACTGAGACCCAGATTAGTGGCTCAATTCTCCCAGGGATTTTAGGCTGAGGGCTCCAAAAATGTATGTTGCTGCTGCTGCTGTCACTGCCACTGCCTGTAGCCTGGGCTAGTGGAGGACCCTGCTCCCTTCTCACTAAGGAGAAAAGTCTTTTTCACTGACCTTTGAAGTGTCTTTGGCATTTGTGGGTAGAGGGATCTGAGAACCACTTCTGTTGCTCAGGATTCCATCCCAGAGGCCTGTTCTGATCCTGTCCCTGCAGCACCAAGCAGCCAAGGCTGGGCTGGGCTCCGTGAGCTGCACTCCTCTCTGCAACAAACCTTTCCTTTCAGCCTTCCAGGCTACCCTGGGCTGGAAATCTCTTTCCCTCTGTTGCTTTGTGACTTCTGCTGCTCTAGAATTTGTTTAGAGTCATTTTTACAGGCATTTTATGGGCTATGTGGGAAGAGATAGAATATGTACATCTTTATACTCCACCATCTTGTCCCTGCCACTGAACTGTGTATCCTTTAAAATTCTATTTTACCCTCTGGATCTGGAATATCAGGGTAGTTTTCCATGATAATTTCATTAAAGATGATGTCTAGGTTCTTTCTTTGATCATGGCTTTCAGACAGTCCCAAAAAATTTAAATGATCTCTCATGGGTCTATTTTCCAGGACAGTGGTTTTTCCAATGAGATATTTCATATGCTCTTCTTTTTTTTTTTTTTCATCTTTTGGTACTGTTTCACAATTTCTTTATTTCTCATAAAGGCATTAGCTTTCATTTGTTCCATCCTAATGTTTAAGGAGCTATTTTCTTCAGTGACTTTTTTGACCTCCTTTTCCATTTGGCCCATTCAGCTTTTTAAGACATTCCTCTTCTCATTGGATTTTTGGATTTATTTTTCCATTTGGGTTAGTCTATTTTCTCAGGTGTTATTTTTTTCAGTAATTTTGGGGTCTCCTTTAGGAAATTGTTTACTCAGTTTTCATGATTTTCTTGCATCACTCTCATTTCTCTTCCCAATTTTTCCTCTACTTATCTTACTTGATATTCAAAACCTTTTTTGGGCTTCTTCATGGCCTGCAACCAATTCGTATTCCTCTTGGAGGCTTTTGATGTAGGAACTTTGAGTCTGCTATCCTTCTCTGGTTGTATGTTTTCAGCTTCTTTGTCACCAAAGTAAGATTCTATACTTTGAGTTCTTTTACCATGTTTACTCATCTTCCCAGGAAAACACTTGACTTTCTAAGCTTTGTCAAGTTAGAACTCTGCTTCTAATGGGGGTGGGTGTACTGTCCCAAGTCTCAGGGGTTTTGTACCAGTTGCTTTCATCCCCCACCATCTGTGGCCCAAGAACTCTAGAAGCAATCTTTGTAGCAGCTGCTTCTGCTGCTGCTACCACTGCCAATGCCACACCCACAACCCTGGTGTTGGAGTAAGACACCTTGCTCCCCTTTCAATCAGGTCCCACAGAGTTTTCTCACTTACCTTTTTGGCATTTGTGGTTTGATAAGTCTGGCAACTGCTACAGCTGCCAATGATTCAGCCTCCCATAGCTGGTTCTGCAGATGTAGCCCATGTTGACCTGTGCTCCACTCTCTCCCTGATGTGAAAGACTCTTCCTGTCAACTTTCCATCTTAGAATGGCTATTTGTTTCACTCTATCATTTTGTGGGTTCTGTAGCTCTACAATTTGTTTAGAGTCATTTTTTACAGGTAATTGGAGGGCTTTGGGTGAGAACTCAGGGAAGTCCCTGTTTTTACTCTGACATCTTGGCTCTTCCCTTCTTCTCCTTCCCTTCTATGCTGAACTGGATTCCTTCATGTTGTCCTGTGCCATTCAGAAGCAGAACAATTAAAGCTTCAGGATGTAAATATTGAGAGTATAACTAGATGCCCATCGAGGCAAATTAACAAATTGAAAGGATGAGACTTTTGTTGGGAAAAGTGGTTGCATCATTTAGAGGAAGCTATAGACTTACTCATCAAAATTATATGGAGATGATGGAAAAAAATTTCTTGTTGGTTAGGGAGTAACATTTATCTATATACTTTTTTGAGCATCTAGGGTTAGAGTGGAAAGAGTACTGTGTCTATATTCCTGAATTCAAATCTGGCCTCAGATACCTCTAACTCTATGAACCTGGATAAATTACTTAACCCTAGTTTTCTCATCTGTGGAGATCTATAAAGATTATGTGAGCTAGATAAGGAAATGACAAACCCTTGCTGAATCTTTGCCAAGAAAATCATAAATGGGGAAAATGACTGACTAATATTTAACACATGCCTCCTTGAGATAAGCATTTAACAAGGATAATCAGCTATCTACTGAACTGAGACACCTCACATGGAGTTGAGCGTGTGTGCTTTGGCTTCATGGAAAGAGATATATGTTCTGGCTCAGTGCTGAAGGACTTGGGGTTTGAGATAATTCAGGGATCCTTTTTTGGTACCTCTGGATTTGCACCTTCACATGCCAGGGAATGTATTTGGCAATGGTCTCATGCTCTCATCTGGTACCATAAGACATTCGTGACCAGATGGTTCCCCATAGTCCATCACCCTGGGAGGTAGAGGGGTTTTTGAAATCATTGACAACTAGGCAGGAAGGTTCTAAAGAAAAAAAAACTTACACTGTCACTTCTTCTTCCCACTCTTTTGAATGTGTGATTTGGAATTCTGAGAACTCTTCCTTGACTTTATGGAGGTGATGGTAGAATTTCTCTCACTTCTTTACTTCTCAACTGGTTCTTGGTGGTTGAATAAACATGAAAATGTATACATGTGCATGACTAACTTAGACTGAGGCTGGATCTCAAGTTCCTGGCTGCTTCTTCTATTTGTTGTTTCTTTCCCTGAGAACAGATAACAAAATAACATTCCAGAAATGGTTGTTTTTAATTTTGGTGGCTAAATCATGAATTAGAGGGTTCAGGAGTTCCCAGGTGCTAATGGACAATAGAGTATCCCTTCTTCACCTATAACCTTTTCATAGGGAAGGATAGCCACTGTCAAGAGGATGATCCATGCATACACACACACATACACACACACACACACACACACTCATACACACTAGACCTTGAGTCACTATGCAGACATAACATACTTACGTAAAAATGAAATCTGTTCAGCAATTCCACAAAACTTCCAAGAACCTTTGCCTCACAGAAGACTATAATAGAGGTGAAAGGCAACATGTTTTGCCATTATCTATTTATGGGACCTGTGAGTTTTACATGGGTTTTTGGCCCACTTTTTGGATTACTATGAGTTCTTTACATATTTGATTCTCAGTCTTTCCTTCCTCCAAATTCTTTCAATAAAAGTTTGCACTGATTGGGAAAATTCAATATATGGAGAATAGTTGAACAAATTGTGGTATATGATCATGATACACACATGTACACACACATATACATGTATGAATGTATGCATGTGTATATTAATGCTTTTGTGCTATAAGAAATGATGATGAAGTTTTCAGAAAAACCTTGGAAGACTTACATGAACATGAAAAGGTCAGTGAACAGAATTAGAAAAGAAAACATTGTATGTAGCAACAGCAATATTGTAAGGATGATGAATTTAAAAGAATTTGCTACTCTGATCAAGACCATAATCCAACAAAACTCTAAAGGACCCATGATAAAAAAAAATGCAATCCACTTAGAGGGAGAGGGAGAAGTAGAGAAAACTGATGAACTCTGAACGCTGATTGAAGCATACCTTTTTACTTTCTAAATTTTCCTCCTCTCTTACTTTGTTATGTTTTTTACAACAAAGCTAATAGGAAAATATGTTTTGCATGATTTCACATGTATGATTGATATGAAATTACTTACCTTCTCATAAAGGAAAGGAGAAAATTAATTTTTAAAAATGACTGTTAAAAATTTACACATAATTTGGAAATATTTAACAAAATAAATAAAAATATATTTTACAAAGGCAAGTGACATCTTAAGTGCACATTGGTATATATGCCACTGAATGAATTGCAAGATAGCATGAAATAGTTCCACAAGATAAGAAGGTAAGACTACCCCAGGGAGATTTTCACCACCTGGGGGAATAACATGCCAACTCCAATGAGAAGAACCTTCCTTCAAAGGAACAAAGCAAGCAACAGGATTTCCAAGGACTTATCTATGAAACAAACCCTCACTACTCTCATTCTCCAGGGCATTAAAATTTGACCTGAGATATGCCTTCTTCTACAGATATATCACAGACATCTGAGGTAATTATTCCAAAGCCCCAAAACTAAATTGATTTTTTTTACATTGCGGACATGGCAATGAGAATATAATTTTGCCCAATTATGAAACACTTAAGTTAGCAATTTCCAATTCACTGATATCCATGTAAAATGCAATTATGATATGATCATCCATCAATTTAATTCTCTCCAATCTTATATAATTATGTGGTAGAATGCATATGTGAGAATTTAATAGAGGAAATGCATAATATCAAATTAAAGACATGAAGGCCCTAAATTATATTTTTTTGGAAATATAATCAGTGTTTAGCAGAATTGTGTGTGAAAAAACATACACACACATGTTTGTGTGTAACTATGTACATGAATATGTGCGTATATATATATATGTTATATGTGTGTGCATTTTCTCTCTCTCTTCACATAGACTATATATATAAAATCTTGAGACATAACTAAAGTGTCTTATATCAAAGTGGGTTTGATTAGTTTTTAACAAACATTTGATAATAACTATTATACATTTTCCCCCGTAGAATTGAGAGAAGTCATAGAGACAATAGTGAAGAAGATGGAAAGGATTGAACTTATTACATGGCCTCACTGATTTAAGGTCAATTTGATGGTTGACCTTGTGTTCAGGGAAGCATACCAGTGATCCATGGCTGATAGTGTGGTGTTCAACAATTTGTATCGGTTGCTTGGATAAATGTATGGGTTACATGATTATTCTTTATGCAAATGATAGGAATCTGGGAAATATAGGTGATACACCAAAGGACATTTGGGACGTAAAAAAAATAGTGACAGACTAGAATATTAGACTAAATTGAATAAGGTCTCATTAAGTAGGGGTCTCAATTAAATTAAGTAAAATTAAATCCATAATCTAATATTTTGGTCCACAAAATCGGTATCATAAACATAACATAGGTTGTGCTAGATATGTCTGGACACTACTTCATCTGATAAAATATTGCAGAGTTTTGCTTAAAATATAATATGAAAATAAGCTTCCTTAAGAAAGATATAGCTCCTACAAAATAGACGATGGTCCCACTCCATTCTTTCCTCCCTGGGGCATATCTACAGTACAGTGTTCAGTCTAGGTCCAGAAAATACATTTTGGGAAAGGCATTGATTACCAGAAGAAAACCCAGAGGGAAATAAATTGTGTCACCTTCAAGGTGGTTAAAAACAAACAAAAAAACCTCAAAAGCTGGAGATTGTTCATCCTGAAGAGATGACCTACGTGGTCACTGAATAGCTACTTTTAAGTATATGAAGGGTTGTCACTTTGATGAGTGATTGTGCTTGGGTCTGTCTGATCCCCTGAGGGGAGAAGCAGGAGAATTGGATAGAAATTGCAGTGAAGTCTATGTCAGCTTGGTGTCAGGAAAAACAAACAAACAAAAACCAAGCTACCTAAATATTAGAGCTGCCTATGAGTGGAATGGGTCCCATGAGGTGGTTATTACTTTTCCCTTACTGATGGTCTTCAAACAGCAGCAAAATAGCCACTTGTAGATTTGCCATATGTGATTTGCTTGCTGAGGTATGGGTTAGACATACTGAGCTAGGAGTTTCTAGAAAAACAAGCCTTAGATACAATAGTCACATAACTTCTAAACTCAACTCAGTCTAGAATAAAAGGAAAGGGAAGAAAGGATATTCATACGATGCTTGAAGATTTGCAGAGCATCTCAATATAACATTTCTTTGGAAGCCCATAACAACTCTGAGATAGTGTGAGTATCAACCTCAATTTATAAATGGAGTAGCTGAGACGCAAAGAATTGAAGAGATTTTGTTCATGATCATGTAGCTGATACATTTAAAAAAGAATGGGGATTTACCAGAAACTAAAATATCAAATTACTTTGTATTGATAGAAACGGACAGGTATATTCCTTGTAGAGGCTTATCTGTTCCAAACAGTTTTGCCTTCTCCTCATCATTAAATCCCAACATCAGCCTCTCTCTACTTTGATTGCAAACATCTCAAGTGCTCTCTAATGAAATGGCAATTACAAGTCCAGCAAAAGATGTACATTCTGCTGCTGCCCATGTTGCTCCTGGAATAAGAGACAAACCCTAGGGATGAGCTGTGCCTGTGTCAAGTGACTTTACCTAATGACCATGCTGGTTACGTCTGGCTTCCTTCTCTTTTAATGGGCATAGCCTCCTTGCCAGTCCAATATTAGTTCTCAGTGGATCATGCTTGGAAAGGAATGAAAGTTATACTTCATGCAAATTAACAAAGAGGAGACAGATGTTGCTGCCCTTTCAGAAGGCCCACATGGTTTCCCTTACAAAGGCTGTGTTGTCTTTCAAATTTAAATTGGCCTTGTGCTTTCCCATGAGGCCTATAAGAGATCCCCAAGAGAAAGCAAGGACTGGTAATGAGATGTTATGGTGTCCCAGGTCAGTAAACATTGTTCCTGAATGCGAACAACCAGACATTCGAATGAGGCCTCTAGCAAATACTGACATCGCCCCCACAATCCCTGGTGTGTTGTAACTTCTCAGGCTTTGGAAAGAGTACCAGGACAGGTCAATAAAAGGGCTGCACTATTTGAATTCTGATGAGATATTTATAAATATGAATATGATAGTGTTTTTCTGTTTCTGATTTAGTTGACAGAGAATATGTTTTAAAATTAGAATAAATGCAATGTAGATTTGAAAAAAATGGAGAGTCATAGGGTTGGAATAGTTCTTTAAAATCATGTCATTCAATGTCCTCTCTTTCCTAGATAAGGGGAACTGAAACTGGGGGGGGGGGGGCTTGAATGCCTTCAGAAGAATTAAGACCATCTCATATTCCAGGTATCCAGGAAATTAGGTCACATAGTAAACAGTGTCAGGCTTAAAGTAAGGAAGGCTAGAATTTGAATCGTGCCTCCGACACTTAGTGCCTCTGTGTTCCTGGACAAGTTTTCTACTTTCTGTCCTGTAATACTACCACTAGTCTAGAGAAGGTCATCATCATTTCACACCTGGACTATTGCAAAAGTCTTTTGATTGCTTTCCTCATCTCAGGTTTTTCCCCAATTTAGTTCGTCCTTCACTCAATTAGCAAAGCCTTGATGTAACAAGGTCAAACCCTACTACTCAATAAAATCCAGGGGCTCCCTATCACCTTCTGTTAGATATTCAAAGCTCTTTATAATTTGGCCATCATCTACCTTTCTCGCTTCTTACATTTCTACATTTTCTTTGATCAAGTGACAATAGTCTCCTTATTGTTCCTCACACAAGACACTGTCTCATTACTCTGGATATTTTAGCTGACTGTCTCCCACACCTGGAATATTCTTCTTCATGTCTATCTCCCAGTGTCTCTCAATTTACTCAAGTCTCATGTAAAACTTCACCCTCCCCAAGAAGATTTTCCAAGTGCTCTTAATACCAGTTCCTTCCAACTGTTGATTACCCCGAATTTATCTTGTATATAAATTCTTTTTTGTCCATATTCAGTTGCAAGTTGCTTCTGCTTAATTAGATTCTAAATCTCCTTGAAGCAGACACTTTTTGGGGTGGGGATTATTTGTTTTTATCTTTCTTTGCCAGGGCATGGAACTTAGTAATTTCTTTAAAAAATGTTTGTTGACTAATTCATTATTTTTATTTGTTAATTCCCTCATCTGGAAAATGCTAATAATAATGATAGCACCTAACTTAGGTGTACGAGAAGACATTTAAAGGCAAACTTTTATGCTGACAAAATTGCTCCTATGCTTTGTCTCGATACAATTGAGGATCAGAGCTGTTAAGGAGGTTGCTTATTCAAATCCAGTTATCTTTGAGGTGTTTAGAAAGTGGAGACAAGAAGTATGAAAACTACCCTTTCTTTTAGCTTTGGTCAGACTACTAAGTTTTAGGAAAGAGAAGTCATTAATGTTTCAATTTGAGCAGAATAAGGGGGAAATTTGTTTATGAACATATCAGGACCACACCTCACTAATTCACAATTAAGGTCCACAGGGAGTAATTTGACAAGCTGGAGGAGATAGCTTTCTGTCATTAATAGGGTGAGGTTCCTTTCATTCTAAATGAATTTCTTACCTCTTTGGAAAAGGGAATCTACCTATCATACCGTTAGATTTTCCATATATTTAGACTTGTAGAAGGAAATACATCCCTTGAGATCTCTAAGGGGAATTAACATCAGCATGGCAAGACAGTTCAAGAAGATTATATGACCAAGCCAGAACTTGACTATCCATCTTTTCTTTGTTTCTGCTGGATTGTACCTCACAATTCTCATACTGGGGTGGGTGGGGCACATTTGATTAAGTAGATAAGGCATAAAGTAGAGACTTTTCCATTTCTCAAGGTAGTTAACATGGTAGAGGTTTAGGGAGAATTTGCTTTAAAGCTCCCTGTGGTGATACTAACTCAAAGTTGTATTTTATTCCTGTGCCTTCACTATTCAGCAAAATCAGCACTGGGATCTAAAACAGTTTTTTCATATTTCATCACCCAGGATCAAACTTTGGAGATTTTTTTCTTTTTTTTTGTCCTTTTTTCTTTTTCTTCCTCTCTTTTTCCTTTTTTCTTTCTTTCTTTCTTCCTTGCCTTCCTTCTTTCTCTCTCTCTCTCTTTCTTTCTTTCTTTCTTTCTTTCTTTCTTTCTTTCTTTCTTTCTTTCTTTCTTTCTTTCTTATCTTTTGAATTTAATCATAGAACTCCCTCTAATATGAACAAAAATGATGGGCTGACTTCCCATTTATTTTTTTAAATTTATTTTGAAAGTGCTGCCCACATATCATTTGGCATGTAGTCAAACGCAAAGAATGATTTCACATGGTGTGATAGCCTCAAAGGAAAGGGGATAAGAAGGAATGACAGCAAAGATCAAATGAATCATATCCATTGAGATACAGAGCTAGATATAACCATTATAATTGAACGTTCCCTTCTAAGAATCAACCACATTTATACATTCTCATTCCAAGTCACATCATGACCCACAGTGTCATGAATTTACAAAATTCAAATCAAGACTGAGAGCTAAAAACAGCATCTAGTTCTTATTTTACAACTATAGAAGTTGAGGTTCAGAGTTATTCTATGACTTACCTCATCATACAAGTATAGAATTGCAGATTTCCGATGTGAACCCAGATCCATTTTCCCCAAATCACTTGCCTGCAACTGTATGATAGGACAAATGTGACTATTCCATCTAGTATATCCCCTTCACAAAATGATAATTGATAACATAAGTCATTGGATCCAAATATTACTCATATTTTCTACTTTTACTCGTAGAAACAACTGGGAAGATGGGCAAAGAGCTAATATTTTATGAATCTACAAACATTTATGATAATATTCATTAGTATACAGATGTATACTATCCACTCTACCACTGCATTGCCTAAAACTATGTGGATCCTGAGTCCAAATTCCGTGTACTTGTCCTTGATAGTACGGCAGGAAGTATACCCCTATTCTAGTTAAAATAGACCTTTCAGAAAGTGGCCACTGGCCTCATACATTACTCATATTCTTAAGTAGAAGAGTCAATTGACTCAATCTAATCAAAAGAGATCAATATCAAGCTGCGAAGAATGAATCGAAAAGGGAAGGGCAGAAGTAGGAAGATAAGTTTCAGAAGCTATTATACTTTTCCAAACAGTATTAAAGAACTGAGGTCCAAAGAGGAAGGGTCACTTACCCATGATCAAAATAAATAATGGGACTTGAATCAGAATCAAGGTTGTCTAATTTGCAATATTGTGTATTTTGCATCCCTTGGGCTATATTGGTGGGAATCAAGAAGTTGGGATAACTGTCAAATTGTGAAAACAGGATACACTTGAGTTATAAACCTGTTTAGTAATTTCAGATATATGTGATTCTTTGTCTTTGACTCTATTTGGGGTTTTCTTGCAAGTATACTGAACTAGTTTGCCATTTTCCTCTTCAAATCATTTTACAGATAAGGAACTGAGGAAAACAAGGTTAAGCCCAGGGTCACACAGTTAGTAAGTATGTAAGCCCAGATTTGAACTTAGGAAGGTGAATCTTCCTGACCATAAACCTCCAAGCCCAATACTCTATCCACTGTGCTATCTACCTGCCCTAGAGTTATAAACCTAGGTCAATTTATTTCAGAGATCTAGACACAAGCTTAACTGCAAGATGAGTTTAAATATGTGACTGATCTAAAGATTAGTCTTCTTCTGCATTTCCCTTTGTTTTTAGTAAAAACTATTTCACAGTCAAAAAAATTCTTACACTATATTGCATGTTTACATCCCTTTTTATTAGACATTGCTTATGATCTGTCTTTTCCTTCTGCACTGGATCCACATGATTTTGTTTCAACCATTCTGAAAGACCTCTATTTAATTTTATGTTTTTCTATAAGAAAACCAACTTCAAAGCCTCTGGAAGTGAGGAGAAGACAAAATTCTTAAGCAAGTATTCACCTCCTTCCCAATGAGGAACTTCCTACTACCCTTGTAATTACTAACAATACTTACCCCCCACCCCATAAAGGTTAACACAATCTGGCTTTACTTAATAGAGAACACAAAAGAGTATTATGGAATAGACTTCTTGTAGCATTGCAGAATAGATAGCCTCTGCACAAAAGGAAAACCATAAATGAAACAAAAGCAACATAAATGTATCAATGAGATAGTTGACTTTCATGTGTAATTATGTGCATTTGCCCCATCCTAGTCACAGTTGTAGAATGCAGAAGAAATATATGACATGATCTTCAGGAATCCATGACTGTAGATAGCATCCATATATATATATATATATTTGCTGTTTGAAACACCAACACATTTTTGTATTCTTTTAATGGATTGCTATATTGAAGTGAGTAGCCCTCATGCCCTCTTCTATACCATAATATATAATCTTCCTGTAAAAATGGGTTAGAAGCAGTTCCATTTTTATATTTCTTCATTCTTAGATAAGAAAAATGGCTGGAACATAGTGTTAATCAATACTTGGTGAATTCATAGGATAATATCACCATTGATTCATAACTAGAAAGAATCAGGTGCTATCTAATCCAAACTTCTCTTTTTCAGATGGCAATTCAATGAAACATCACCATTCTGGAATTTCCTTCATCATTTATTCTAACTAGGCAAAGAATTGTTTTCCTCTGCAATTAAAGAGGACTACAATTATATCACATTGTCAGGGTCAAAGTACAGTGTGTCTTATCAAACCAACATGAGCTTGGAATCTCCACCACAGGTTAAGCAAAAATATTCCATTTGAAAATTTGGGAAGACAATGCCTTTAAATCTGTGCATATCAAGGGAGTATCCCTGCATCATTCACTTATTGACCTCACATTCACCCACTGCTTTCACCCCTTGGATCACTGATTGAAGGTACCATGAAATGAATAGTTGTTTTAGAGATAAATGGATTTCATAACAGCTTTTCAAAAGATTTAATGAATATTCATGAGAAAATAATATTGTTCTAATTAATAATTGTTTGGTCCAGGTTATGACAATCCATGGAATAAGGAGGGACTTTGAAAAGTGTTTTTATTTAAATAACATATACTCTGCCTTATTTTAATTTTGCTGAATTTGATTTTTCATGAAGATTAGGTTTTAAATATTACTTCTGATGCATTCTGTCTGTGACCAGTGAAAAGTAATTTTATATATCTGAGACCAATGCTCAACCTCTTTAAAAATAATTTCCATGGAATCTATCTTATAATACTCAAAGGACTTATTCTCAAGTCAGGTAAATTCATCGGGATAGATTGAAGGGAGGGGAAATGGGGAACCAGGAAGACTATTTGACCACTGATGTTGACCTGAACTCATCAAAGGAATTATAGATAATCTTATCATAATATGTTCTTTCTTCTCTTATTTTTATTCCATTTTAAAAAGTAATTTTTATTCAGGATTTTTTACTTCAAAGATCATTGTCTCCTTGACAGGGAACAGAGAAAGACCATAAATTGAGTCAATATGTTATGACTGTACACACACAAACACATACACACAATGTGAATATATAATACAATGTTTGTATATGTGTATGTAAATAAGTGCATGAGTATGTACAGTCTGTGTGTGTGTGTATACAGTTCATATATTACCTCCAAATCAAGGTGTATGTGTGTCTGAATATATGTATGTCCTTCATTTTCACAGAAGCACTTATATTGCAAATCATAAGATGGGGTAAAGCCATCCCAGTGTGGAATACAACATCCAGTTCCTTCTTTTGTGTGAAATGTTTTATTATTTTTTTGTTCCTATTTCAAAAATAATTTATTAATTGTTTACTCTGTCAAAAGGCAACATAGCATAGAAGATAGAGAGTCAGCCTCAGAGCCCTGAAGGCCCATGAAATTTGCCTCTGCTACATACTCACTGTCTGACCTCAGTAATTCACTTGAACTCTCATTATTCTAGGCAATAATCTATAACAGTGAGTTGCAAGATATTTGCTAATCTACACTGATAAAACAAGTGTTCTCAATATATTTTTGATTTTGTTTTGTTAGGTAACCATTAGTACCTGTGAAAAACAGGAGTAACCTTGCATAGGAGATAACACTTGAGATGCTCCTTGAAGAAACCCAAGATTATTAAACTATTAAGGTAAAGAATGAATGTATTGCAAGAATGGGTAAAAACTTGTACAAAAGTCTAGAAGAGGGAAGTATAATGTTGTATGTCATGAACATTGAGGAAAGCAGTCAAGCCAGAACTTGGAATGCATGAAATGTTAGAAGTAGAAGCAGTTGTATCGTTCCATGAAAGGTAGGCTAGAGATGTACTTTTTAATTGTCTGAGAAGTTTTATTTCATCCTAGAAGCAATAGGGAGCAATTGGAATATCATGGGAAGATGACTGAAGTGATCCACCATGTGCCTTAGAAATATCAAAATGTGGGTGGAGGGTGAGTTGAAGGCAGGAGAGATTTGAGGCATGGAGAACAATTAGGAGATAAATTTAACAGCAAAGTGAGATGTAAAGAATCAACCTCGTAGGGACCACAGAGGTGACCTAGTATAACCCCTTCATTTGACAAATGCACACTAAAAGGAACAGAAATATTGACCAAAGTCACATAGGCAATCATTGTTGGATCTGTTATGGAAACTGAGCCTCTGACTGCTAATACAGCACTCTTTCCCTCCTACATTGATGTCTCTGTCTAAGTCTTATATTGCTAAGTTGTGAGAACTGTGAACCCACCTGCACACATCCTATTCTGTTTTGTGCTATTAGTTCTCTCTCTATAAGGAAAGAAGGTTCATGTCTAGATAGAGTTACTGGATACAAGCTTCAGACTCTGCTATCTTACTTCTCTTCATTTTGCTCAGACACTCAAGAGCCTGTCCTTAGCTTCACCTAGAAATTCAAGACACTCATTAGCCCTCTTTCTCTATCCTAGATGACCTTCCATCGATAGACCATGACTTGCACAATGCTACGGTTTTCTGGTCCATGCCATGAATGTCTTTCCCTTATTCTCTCATTGCCATTAATCTTTGGTATTTAAGAATTGTGTGTTATCTATCACTCTGATGGCTAAATAGCTCACCAGCATCATTAACAATGACAACAATAGCTAACATATATATGTCTCTGTGTGTGTGTGTGTGTATGGAATTGAAGATTTTAAATTATTTTATAATTGAGTCTATTCTTTAACAGATCTTATATGTTGCACTACTGACCAATTTTGTATAACTGTTCAGACCACATTTCTCTGTTTCTGCCTAGGAGCTAAGTTGAGAAGTTTCGTTCTTCCACTAATCACCGTTCTATTCTTGCCTGAAGGAAGTTTGTTATCCTTGATGGATGCAGATGGACACCAGGGAATCTGGTATACTATCTCTAATTTTGCGGGTGGAGCAAAACAATGAACATTTCTTAGTCAAATGATTTGTTTTCCCTCTGAGTTAGGTTAAAAGAAGGATTGTTATCTCTCATACCTTTAGCTCCTAGGAAAATTTCAAGACATCTAGTGTTATTTTTAAGTAATGAAGATAGCTGTAAGAGATAAATTGTCCCTGAACAATCCTTGGACCATCTAAAATTATTTTTCTGGGTACAAGGGAGTCTGCAAACCCAAGCCTACTGAGAGTTGAAATATGTATGAGTCCCATAAATCAAACAAGCCCTCCTCTATGACAGAGGAGTATTTATTAGCCCCACATGGGGTTGACACTCTTCTTGATGTAACCATTCATGTTGGCCTCATTCTCATTATGTTGTCTACCCTGTGTCTAATTACATTGTCCTTTCCAACTATCAAACTTGGTACTCCACAAAATTACATTAAGGCTGGTGAGCCTTGCCTGAGGTCTTTGGTCATTGAAAGAGGTCCACTGACCCAATTTGTTGGTCACTATTAGCCTAACTAATAAATCAATCATATTCAGAACATAATTTCTGCTCACCTTCATTTAGAAATGTGACCAGTCTATATGTCTTTGTATGTGTATATAAATTCACACACACACACGCACACACACACCTAACAATGCCATATAGAAACTATTATCTCCATTTTAGAGATAACTGTATCTGAAATGGATTAAGTAACTTGCCCATCAAATAAAATCAGAGAGAGATTTTAATTCAGATCTTCTTGAATTCATCCACATAACTGTGAAATAGCAACCCCAAAATAAGCCATGTTCATTTAGAAAATTTGATTGTGAATTCTATCAAACACTTAAAAAACAGCTAATTCCAATACTACATAGATTATTTAGATTCTTTTTATGATAATGATATAATTCTGATACCTAAACCAGGAAGAGTCAAAACAGAGAAAGAAAATTATGCTCCAATTTGTCTAATGAATATAGATGCAAAAATTTTAACTGAGACATTAGCAAAAAGAATACAGGAACTTATCATGAGAATAATACATTAGGATAAGGTAGGATTTATACCAGGAATGCAGGGTTAGTTTAATATCAGAAAAACTATTAGCATTATTGATCATATCAACAACAAAACCAACAGAAATCACATGATTATCTCAATAGATGAAGAAAAAGCTTTTCACAAAATAGAACATCCATTCCTATTGAAAACACTGGAAAGTATAGGATAAAAGTATAGTATAAAATAATAAGCAGCATCTACCTAAAACCATCAGCAAGCATTATATGCAATGGGGACAAGCCAGATGCATTTCCAATAAGTCCAAGGGTGAAACGAATATGTCCATGTCACCACTGTTATTCAGCACAGTATTAGAAATACTAGTTGTAGCAATAAGAAAAGAAAAAGAAATTGAAGAATTAGAATAGGCAAAGAAGAAACTAAGTTATCATGCTTTGCAGATGATATGATAATTTACTTAGGGAATCCCACAGGACCAAGTAAAAAACTACTTGAAATAATAAACAACTCTGGCAAAGTTGCAGGTTGCAAAATAAGCCCAGATAAATCATCTATATTTCTGTATAGTACTACCAAAGCCCAACAGCAAGAGACAGAAAGAAAAATTCCGTTTAAGGCTACAGTAGATGCTATAAAATATCTGGAAGTTTATCTGCCAAAACAAACCCAGGGACTTTATTTCAAGACATCTAGTGTTATTTTTAAGTAATGAAGATAGCTTTAAGAGATACATTTAAGAGATACACCATTACAAAACACTATTCCCACAAATAAAGTCAGATCTAAGTAAGTGGAAAAACATCAGTTGCTCATGGGTAGACAGAGCTAATATAACAAAAATTACAATACTACCTAAATTAATTTACATATTCAGTGCCATACCAATCAAACTATCAGATAATTATTTTAGAGGAACAGAAAAAATAACATCAAAATTTATCTGGAAGAACAAAAGGTCTAGAATATCAAAGGAACTAATGAAAAGAAATGCTAGGAAAGGTGGCCTAGCCCTACCAGATCTCAAACAGTATTATAAAACAGCAAACATCAAAATCTCTTGTTATGGCCAAGATACAGTGGAATAGATTAGATATTCAACACACAGTAGCTATATAGCAATCTACTGTTTGATGAACCTAAGGACCCCAACTTCTGGGATAAGATCTCACCGTTTGACAAAGTTGCTGGGAAAAGTAGAAAGCAGTGAGGTGGAAAGGTGGCATAGACCAATGCCTGACACTGTACACAAGAATAAAATTTGAATGGATACATAATCTAGGTTATAAAGATTGATACTACAAAAAACTAGAGGAGCAAGAAATAGTGTATTTTTAAGATTTATGAAGAATAGAGAAATTTATAACCCAAAAAGAAGTAGAAAACCATACAAAATACAAAATGGATAATTTTGACTATATTAAATTGAAAAGCTTTTCCACAAACAAAGTCAATGCAACCAAGATTAGGAGGCAAACAGAAAACTGGGAATTTTTGCAACTAGTGTCTGTGAGAAAGAACTCATTTCTAAAATATATAGAGAACTGATTCAAATGTACAAGAATACAAGTCATTCCCCAACTGATAAATGATCAAAGGATATGAACAGGGAATTTTCAGAGGAAGAAATTAAAGATATCTAAAATCATATGAAAAAATGCTCTAAATTACTTTTGACTAGAGATATACAGATCAAAACAACTCTGATGTACCACATCTCACCTATCAGATTGGCTAACATGACAAAACAGAAAAATGATGAATGTTGAAGAAGATGTGGGAGAGTTGGAACACTAATTCACTGCTGGTGGAGCTGTGAACTGATCCAACCATTTTGAAGAGCAATTTGGAACTATGCCTAAAGGGCTACAAAAATGTGCATGCCCTTTGACCCAGCAATACCGCTTCTAGGACTCTATCCCAAAGAGATAAAAAAAATTGGGAAAGGGTCCCACAAGTACAAAAATACTTATAGCAGCTCTCCTTGTGGTGTCCTAAAACTGGAAATCAAGGGGATGCCCATCAATAGAAGAATGGTTGAATAAGTTGTGGTATATGAATGTAATGGAATATTATTGTGCTATGAGAAGCGATGAACAAGAACACTTCAGAGAAACCTTGAAAGACTTAAATAAACTGATGCTGAGTGAAAGGAGCAGAACCAGGAGAACTTTGTACCAGCAACAACCACATGGTATGAGGAATTTTTCTGGTACACTTAGTATTTCATTGATATCCATGTACTTATAACATTTCCAGTGGACTCTCAAGGCAAAACGCCTTCCACATCCAGAGAAAGAATTGGATTGTAGATAGCAACAAACTATTTTCTTTTGTATTATGCTTTGTTTTATGATTCCTCCCATTCATTTTAATTCTTCTATGGTGCATGTATTTAATAGGAATGTACGTATAGAACCTATATAAGATTGTACACCTTCTCAGGAAGGGAGTGGGGAGGGAGGGGGAAATGAGTCAGAAAGAGAGGAAAAAAATCTAAGTTATATGGAAGTGATTGTCAAACACTGAAAACAAATAAAATAATTTAATAAAAAAAGAAAATTCATTCTTTGATTGATTTTAATGGTGGATTACTTGATCACTTTTAGACTTCAACAATGTTCTCTCCAATGGGGAACATGAAATTTAGGCTCATTTTGAAATGTCCCAGCATAATGATTCTTGGTGCACATTCACCAAATGACAAATTATTTTGGATCTAGTTTGACTTCTTTTTTAAAATAAATTTTTTTATGTAACTTTTTCAATTCATTTTCACAAAATTTTTGGTTCGAAATTTATTCCCCATTTGTCCTCTCACCCCACCCCAAAACACCGAGCATTCTAATTTCCCCTATCACCAATCTGCCCTCTCTTCTATCATCCTTCTCTTCCCTTGTCCCCATCTTCTCTTTTGTCCTGTAGGGCCAGATAACTTTCTATTCTCCATTACCTGTATTTCTTATTTCCTAGTAGCAAGAACAATACTCAACAGTTGTTCCTAAAACTTTGAGTTCCAACTTCTCCTCATCCCTCCCTCCCCACCCATTTCCTTTGGGAAGACAGGCAATTCAATATAGGCCATATCTGTGTAGTTTTGCAAATGACTTCGATAATAGTCGTGTTGTATAAGACTAACTGTATTTCCCTCCATCCTATCCTGCCCCCCATTGTTTCTATTCTGTCTTTTGATCCTGTCCCTCCCCAAGAGTGTTTATTTCAAATTGCTCCCTCCTCCCATTGATCTCCCTTCCATCAGCCCCCCACCCTGCTTATCCCCCTTATCCCCGTCTTTCCTTTATTGTAAGATAGGTTTTCATCCCAAAATGAGTGTGCATTTTATTCCTTCCTCCCTCCATCACATCAGATGTGATGAGAGTAAACTTCTTGTTTTTCTCTCAGCTCACCTCGTTTTCCTTCCACTAAAAAGTCTCCTGCCTGTCTCTTCTATGAGGGATAATTTGCCCCATTCAATTTCTCCCTTTCTCCTCCCAATACTTTTCTCTTTCACCACTTAACTTCATTTTTTTAAGATATGATGCCATCCTATTCATTTTACCCTGTGCTCTCTGTCTCTCTCTCTATGTGTGTGTGTGTGAGTGTGTGTGTGTGTTTGTGTGTGTGTGTGTAATCCCACCAGTTACCCAGATACTGAAAACTTTCAAGTTACAAGTATTGTCTTTCCATGTAGGAATGCAAACAGTTCGACTGTAGTAAGTCCCTTATGACTTCTCTTTACTGTTTACCTTTTCATGCTTCTTTTCATTCTTGTGTTTGAAAGTCAAATTTTCTTTTCAGCTTTGGTCTTTTCGTCAATACGCTTGAAAGTCCTCTATTTCATTGAAAGACCATTTTGTTTTCCCTGAAGTATTATACTCAGTTTTGCTGGGTAGGTGATTCTTGGTTTGAGTCCTAGTTCCTTTATCTTCTGGAATATCATATTCCACACCCTTCAATCCCTTCATGTAAAAGCTGCTAGATCTCGTGTTATCCTGATTGTATTTCTACAGTACTGGAATTATTTCTTTCTAGCTGCTCGCAATATTTTCTCCTTGACCTGGGAATTCTGGAATTTGGCCACAATATTCCTAGGAGCGTCTCTTTTTGGATCTCTTTCAGGTGGTGATCAATGGATTCCTTCAATACTTATTTTGCCCTCTGGTTCTAGAATCTCAGGGCAGTTTTCCTTGATAATTTCATGAAAGATGGTGTCTAGGCTTTTTTTTTGACCATGACTTTCAGGTAGTCCCATAATTTTTAAATTGTCTCTCCTGGATCTATTTTCCAGGTCAGTTGTTTTTCCAATGAGATATTTCACATTCTCTTCCATTTTTTCATCCTATTGGTTTTGTTTGGTGATTTCTTGGTTTTTCATAAGTTCATTAGCCTCCATCTGTTCAATTCTAATTTTGAAAGAAGCATTTTCTTCAGTGAGATTTTGAACCTCCTTTTCCATTTGGATAATTCTGCTTTTTAAAGCATTCTTTGCCTCATTGGCTTTTTGAACCTCTTTTGTCAATTGAATTAGCCTATTTTTCAAGGTGTTATTCTCTTCACCATTTTTTTTGGGTCTCCTTTAGCAAGGTGTTGACCCGTTTTTCATCCTTTTCTTGCATGTCTCTCATTTCTCTTCCCAGTTTTTCCTCCACCTCTCTAACTTGATTTTCAAAATCATTTTTGTGTTTTTCAATGGCCTGAGCTCATTGAATATATATTTTGGATGATTGAGATACAGAAGCCTTGACGTCTATGTCTTTCCCTGATGGTAAGCATTGTTCTTCCTCATCTGAAAGGAAAGGAGGAAAAATCTGTTTCCCAAGAAAGTAACCTTCTATGGTCTTAATTTTTTTTTTCTCCTTTTCTGGGCATTTGCCCAGCCAGCTACTTGACTTCTGAGATTCCTTTCCACACCCACCTTGCCTGCAGATCCACCCAGCTTGTGCTTGGTTGGGGTATGAGATTCAAATGCTGCTTCCCAGCCTCAGGGCTTTCAGCGGGGGCAGGCCTGCTATTCAGTGTGAGATTCAGTTCAGCTGCTCTGGTGGGGGCAGGGATGCCTCACTGGGCTCAGTTCACTCAGGGGGTTTATGTGGAGACTTTCATCAATGGATTCGAGTCCCTGATTGCTTTGGGAGCCCCTGTCCACTATTGCCTCTGTTGCTGCCTCCCGAGGGGGCATGAGTTGTGGGGACACCCCGCTCCCCTCTTGGTGAGCCAAACAGGATCTCTCACTAACCTTTGGCGTCTGTGGGTGGATGGACCTGCATGGCCGCTGGAGATTCTGTCCCTAAAGCCTGCTTGTATCTGGTCCTCTCGGTGCCATGCGGCCATGGCAAGGCTGGGCTCTGCTCTGAGTCGGGTGTGCAATGGACCTTTGGTGTCAGTTTTTCAGGGCTCTCTGGAACAAAAATCTCCTCCATTCCATTGCTGTTTGGCTTCCACTGCTCCAGAACTTTTTGGGAGTTCCTCTTCACAGGTATTTTATGGGCTCTGGATTCAAAGCTAGCATATGTGAATCGTTCTACTCTGCCATCTTGGCTCCGCCCCCTCTAGCATTTGACTTCTTGAGGCAATTTGATCCAAGTCCATTCAGTGATCCTTTATCAAGTGCCTGACTTTTTCTTTCTTTCATAAAAGATTTGTTTTTTTTCTCCAAAATTCACTTTTATAAGATTTTACATTCCCAATTTTCTTCTTTCCTTCCCTCCTCCTTTCTTCTCAAGACATCAAGCAATTAGAGCAGCCAGGTTATATGTGTGCAATCATATGAATTATGTTTATTCATTGATGATGTTGTGAAGGAAAAATAAGAAAAAAGAGAAAAACAACAAGAAAAAAAGTTAAAATATTATGTTTATATCTGTGTTCAGATTCTATAGTTCTTTCTCTGGATGTCGATAACATGTTCCATCATGAATCTTTTAGAACTGTCTTATATCCTTGTTTTGCTAGAAAAGCTAAATCTATCATAATTTATCATTGCACAGTTCGTCATTGCTGTTAATTTTTACAGTGTTCTCCTGGTTCTGTTCATTTCAATCAGCATCAGGTCATATAAGTCCTTTTAGGTTCTTTTTCTCCAAAATTTATTTTCTTTTCAATTTTTTTTCCTGAAATTTGTCTGCTTATCATTTCTTATGGCACAATAGTGTCCCATTACATTCATATATCACAACTTGTTCAGTCGTTTCCCAATTGATGGGCATCCCCTTTCAATTTCTAATTCTTTGTCACCACAAAAAAGAGCTTCTATAAGTATTTTTTGTTAATGTGAGTCCTTTTCCTACCTTTGATGATCTTTTGAGGTTACAGACATAGTTGTGGTACTTCTGGATGAACGGGTATGCACAGTTTTGCTGCCCTTTGGGCATAGTTCCAAATTGGTCTTCAGAATGATTGGATCAATTAACAACTCCATCAAGAATGCATTAGTATTTTTAAACTTCCATATAGTGTTATGTGATTGGACCAATTTGTTGGGACATAGTTTAGTGGTTGGATCAATCAAAAAACACTATAACTCTTTTAGATCTAATTTCTGCAATAGGCTATTTTATGTTTGTTTTATCTTTACTTATTCTTTCTGCTATATCGTTCCAGTTCTAAGAGCAGAAATGCAAAGCCTTTTTTGGTCATAGTATTATTATCTATGTAATTTTGGAAGTTCAGTTTTTTTTCTTTATGAATTCAGATGTTTTGCCATTTGGTAAAACAATGTGTATGTGTGAATATTTGTTGATTATCTATATCTCTCTCAGGTGTTGTGGGAAACAAAATTGTCCAATCTTCAAGAAAAACCACTATAGCAGAGCTAATTTATTTTATTAAAGTTGCCACAGCCTTCTCTAATGTAATGGAACTCGTATCTTTCTCAAGAAGTAAGATTCTGCCTGGCCCCTCAGGACACTGTTTCTATATAGTGTGATAAACAGACATTCAGGAGAGACAAATAAAGCTAAAATATTTCATTCATTGATAGGTCCTGTTTTTGAGAGCCAAACAATATGTATCAGCAGGGAGAGGGTTATGGATTAAGCAAAGCACGGGATATCTCTTGATGATTTGATCATAAGATGAATGATTCCCTCTTCATGCTGGGCAAAAGGAGATGTGATGAGTAGAACAGAGATACTTTGAGGAACTTTCTATACCATGCCACAGTTTTATACCCATTCTAGATTTGAAAATGGAATTTGAGCAAAACAAAATGGAAATATCTTTCTCAGCTTCTTGTGGTTAGACAAATGAGCTTCATAACTGGTAAACAAAAGGTGAGCATTGGATTATAGCTTGAGGCCTACTCTAAAGGCCTTCTGTCAGAATATATCTAATTATATCTATGTGATTTATGTTAAATAGGTATTAATACATGTTTATTCTTGTACTATTGTTTGGTGACTGACTAAAGAGATATTACTGGATAAGTGTATCACTAATAATTACTAACAATCATTTTCTCTTTGTGGAATCATCTTGAATTCATTAATGTTGATTGGAATGGAGTAGGGGCACAAATGAATCATTTCTTACCATATAATGTATTTTCCTTATTTATCTAGAGAGATTTTTTTAATAACAATTTCAAGTCTTACTTTTTAACATTTAGCTGATACATAGGAAATTTCACTTCAGATTTGTTTTGTTTTTCTTTTTATGTGGGTTTCCCATAATCAACACATTGAGATGTTATATTTTCTTTTCCATTCTGCAGGATTTTTTTTTAATTCCAAAATTTCTAAAGACATAAAATTAAAGCACTGATCAAAATTTTATATAACCTCCTTTCATGTACATGGAGGAACATTCTGTACTCCAAATTCTTTATCACACAGTGGTCACATTTATTAATTTCAAACATCTAAAATGAATTCTGTATACTGCCTTAGAAAATGACTTTCAGAGATAAAGGAAGGAATATCAAATATTCCAAAATTAGTATTCTATTTAAAAACATTTAAGGTAACATAATGCAATAACATGACAGGAATTATATACCCAGAAAACCTGGGTCTAGTCTTCATTGAAAAAATAAAAGATGAGTGCTCAGAAAAAATAGATATTTGCGTCATCTTTGCATTATTTGAATACGTGACTTTCAGACACCCCCCCCGAAAAAGGAAACTCAAGAAAAGTAAATAAATACAATTGCCAAGAAAAGAATAATTAGCGAATATAACTACCCCATGTTTTGATCTTCTTTTAAAACAGAGAAGTAAAGAGATTTCCCTCTGAGATGGAGTTAAGCAAGGAATCCAACAGTAAGTAAACAATTAAAAACAAAAGATCTTTGAGAGAGGCTTTAAGCACACAAGAGAATCACAGATACCAATGCAAATTAAAGAAATAGAAATGGAGATTGAATAACAAAGCAAAAATATTTTTCATTCAACCTTGGAACACCTCGGCCCCAGAGGGTCACACAGCTAGTAAGTGCCTGAAGCTGGATTTAAACTAATGAACAGCAAATAACAATAATCCACACTCCAAGTCCAGCACTGCATTCCCCATACCACCTGGCCATTACTGTAATACTTAGAACTGGCTTCCTCTAGAGAGAGTGAATTCCTTCCTGAGGTCTTCAAACGCTTTTCTGATATGTTGTTGAGTGATCTCTTTTTAAGTTGTGGGCTAGATAGGATGGTCTCTGTGGAACTTTCTTTTCTGATATTATGAAGTTCAACCATCTCCCATGCATTTTCCCCATATCAAAGTCTAGTTAATTGGAATATATATATAATTAGTGATTATTTTATATTTTTTTGAAATTACAATTAAAGAAATATGCTGAATATCATAGATTTTTGGTTTGTTTTTTTTTTTTTAAACCTATTAATGACAAAAAGCTGAAAATATTCATCACCCTGAATTTAAAGCACATTCTACTAGAAATCAGTACTTGGAATTTTCATTAAGATGTCCTGTATAGTAGATGACATTTGGAAAATTTGATTAGCATGAATTATATTAAATTTCAAACATTCTTGTCATCATAGCTTTGGGAATTCAGTGATATGATGTGGGCATTCTGCTTTTCTTTTCTTTTTTTTTTTTTTTGTCACAGTGACATATAGTCCTCCAAGGTAATGGTTTAGCATGGGATTATCATGTGACAATGAAGGAGTTGATGGAGCGGTGGGACTCCTCTGAAGTGCCCCTTTACTTTACCACCAACTTCAGCAGCCCAGACATTTGGATTCACTTAAGACATCCAGTCATCCCACTCAACAATCGTTTCAACTGTCCTTTTGATGGAATCCTAATAAAGTTGGCCCACTGCCCCCACCTAGCCAATCACCCCCTCCACCCAATTCAAGATCCTAACTCCTTCATATATGCCTCACTGCTCATGAGAACAACAGATGTGTCCATGAACTCATATTTCTCACAGAAATAGCAGGCATGTCCATGGGATGGAATCCCAGCCACTGCTTCTAGCTAGCAGTGACCCCAGACCCATTCCTCATATTTCCAACAGAAATAGCAGGCATGTCTATACACTCAATCACAACCACACCTATCTAGTCTCAGACATGAACATAAGACTCAGTCACTCAGAAAACAGCATTATTAGGATGCTCAAACAGGATAGGATAGGAGGATAGCAAAACAATAAAAGGGACTTTCCTATGCAGTAACAGCAAAAACTATCCTTTAGGTGAACTTTTGATATACGGAGTCTTATTATAATATCATTATGACACATATACTCAAATGTTCTCTTTTTTGTATGCATTATGGGTAAGCACTTACATATTTCCCCCCTCCTGTATTGCCTAATCCCTTAAAAAAACTCTCCTGCCTTTTTAATATTCATAATATCTGTTATACAATTTCAACTTTATCCTATAAAAATCCATCTTGCTTTCTCTTAGGTTGTTGGTTCCTCTTGGAACTTAGCACACTTCATGAGAGTAGACAATCTAAATAAATGCCTATAATTGGATTAAAGGTAGTCTGACTGAATTCTTTGAGACTGTTCCATCATAACATATCATGAAGCCACAACACTTTCCTTGCACCCCATCCTAACCCAGCCCCAGTCTTTCATTCTCTATTACCTCTGGACCACTCCAGACTACTCATCACTCCTAGATCCCATCTAGATCTTCCCACAATCTTTTTCCTTATAAAAGTATATCCTTATCAAATGCACAGACTCACCGGGACTCTCTCCCATTCTACTGGTGTAACAATAAATGCGCTACTTGGATTGAAAGAAGGCTTTAGTGGTTAAATCCTTTTAAGGCAGATGCATACCCTGCACCCTTGCTTTATAGGGTTCCCATAACACCCCCAAACCCAATTTTGGTTCAGTATTTTTTGTCCTTATTTTTAAAAGGACTTGTGATTTCATCACTGTGCTACAGTTTCACATGGCCCACAATCCTCAGCATGGCCCAAACCAGATCAAAATGTAGCTGCATTAAAATGTAACATAAAATGATTTTAATGTGTTGATGTACTAATAAAGAAATAAATAAACATGAATGGATTTCTAAGTCAGTAGGCAGTCCACAAGGATTCTTATGCGTTGTACCATTTAGTGGCTCCCATTTCTACGTGAGTTTGACACGATTGGTGTAGTGACCTCCTTGTAAGGAATATCCTATTAGAACAGATCATTGCCTTCTCTTCAACTTGCAGTCTTCAAGAGTTACACAGGGTGCTTATAGGTTAGTTATCTTATCCAGGCTCAAAACACTAGGATGTAACAAGAGAGAACTTGACTCCAAGGAGAAATGTATCCTTACTTCCCAGCTATCTCTATAGCATACAGTCCAACAATTCTCTCTTCCCATTTCCTACATACATTTTTGAGTTACCTGCCTCATTTAGAACGTAACATTGTTAGAGAAGGAATCGATTGACTTACTTGTACTTATATCACCATTACTTAGCCCAGTAAGTGCTTTAAAAATACCTATCAATGGATCTGCACCATGCAGACTTTTACTTTTATTCATTGCTGAAGTGGCTAATGTATTATTTTGTGACCAGACATATTCAGGTGCTTATTTCCTCCACACATGTATCTTATACAGAAAAAAAAGAAATATTATGTATCAATGTTGTTTGAGTAGAAAATTGTCTAACCTCAACTTTATATGAGTAGAAAATTGTCTAACCTCAACGTAACTTAAAATAGAGGCTAAAGTCCAAAGGTGGATAATCTGCAGCCTCGAGGCCACATGTGACCTTCTACATTCTCAAGTGCAACCCTTTGACTGAATTCAAACTTCGCCAAACAATCCCTTGTTAGTAACCATTAGACTAACCCAAGAAACACTGGGGGAAGCCAGATGCCTGCTGAGAATGCTTAGATCTCACAGAGCTCTTGTTTTGTATGCACCCAAAATTGTGTTTGGGGCTCCAAAAATCTGAACATTTACTTCATCTCAAACTTCCGTTTTCTGGAAACTTTCCAACTGTGTACATGCAATTCCTGTGCTGGCCAAGCAGCTCTTGTCCTTACAATATTGCTGAACTCTTTGCATTGTAACCTCACAAAGACTTTAAAGGAAGAAGCCACACCTTTTTCTACTCTCTCCTTTGTCAAATGACTGAATAAAATTCTAAATTTTTTCCAGTTTTGTGATTTGTTCTTGAGTGACAAAGTCAAATTCCTTTGCAAAATCTGAAAATAAATAAGGTACAGGATACCAAGTGATAAATATGTATTCATAAAGTTGAAGGTTCATATCCTGCTAAATTTACTAGCTGGGAGACTGTGGATAATTCACTTAGCCTCACTCTGTCTTAGTTTCCCTATCCATAAGAGGAGAATGATAATCATATTGTACTTTCTTTGCCATGTTTTTAGAAAGATAAAATAATGTATGCAAAATTTTCATTTTAAATCTTAAAACATTTCATTGTGAGTTATTATTTTCAGGCGATCAGTGCATACCACTTGTCCATATTATATATTTCTAGTCTTCCTTTGGTTGGTGTTAAGAGTAAACTTCCCTGCAAACATGTAATTTTAAGTCAATCAGTGCATGCTGCTTATCTATAAGTTTTTATTTGATGTAAGCCTCCTGTTTGCCCAGTAGAACCCACAGTCCCTTTCCTATCAAAATACACATTATTCATCAATATGTCTAAAGCACATCTGGTCTGGAAACCACAAGTCCCTCACTTTTCAGTGGCAGAAAAGTCTCTATAAGCTTTAAAAAAAAAAAGCATTCAATCCTGTGTGGAGAAATAATGAAGGCCTGCCTCAGACCTCACACAATTTTCTCAGATTTGGAATACTGCCAGCTGTGTAGGTATTAGACCCAGATGTACAGAAACAAGATCCTTTAAATGAGAAAGAGACCAGATGTGGAATGGAAGGCTGTCCTAACAACTCAGAGGTGAATGACTCACTCTTCAGCGGTCCCACATCCTGTATGTCGCCTGAGAGGTTAAAGGACCTCAGAATTGGAACTCACAAAAGTGTAGCCCTCTTTAAACTTTGACCCTTGGTGGGGGAAAAACAATATCAGAGGAATTAATGAAGAAAACTCAATGAATCATTCATAAACTGCTTCAAATAACTCAGCTGACTCAACTGGGAAAGAGAAAAAGCCTTCCAAGTCTTTAGCCCTTGAATGAAATGTGGCAAAGTTACAATGACACAGCACGGCATGTGCTAAAAGCAAGAATATGAGAGATCTCACACTGTAAATGGAAGAAAGTGCTTCTGGTCTGCTCATGTGAATCAACCCTCATATTCACACTCTTTTGAGTGAGGTCCACCTTAACCCTTTTGGCTTATTCCATGGAAGAGACAGTGCTGCTGCTCTCCCTAGGGAACACTAAATACCATCTTTACTCCCATGCTTTTAATAAAATCTTGTGTCAGTGTGAAGAGCTAATGGGTGAGCCAAGTCATTAAAACCAGTCCAGAAAAAGTGTAATCGATTGCTAAATAATAAATCAACTTTGTGTGGCCTTTGTAATCCCAATGCAACATATTTCCATTCAGGGCCATTACACTACATTTATCTTTAATGAATAATGAATGGTACATTCGTATTGACTGAACAAGCAATTAAATATTCCATCAGTATCCGAACACAGAAATATTTTTAATTATTAATAAACCACCAGCTTTCATTGTCAGGTATAGTGGTCTTTTGATGCAAATAACTTATTTCCCTTAGAATTATCAGGGCTAAGTGAATCCTAATGACAAACCTGTGCTGGTTATACCGTATGCCAGCCTCCATTATCACCACTGATAATTGACTTTCACCACAGTTTATCCAGGATCAGACCTCTTGCTGATTTCTCTTCCATCCACTCCAAATCTTAATATCACAAGATCCTCTGACCAATTCACTTTTTTAATGCTGCCTTCCCCCATGAGAATATAAGATCCTGAAGGCAGATATCACCCTCTTGACTTGTATATTTTCACCGGTATTTAGCACTATATTGACACATAATAAAAACTTAATAAATGTTGTATCTATTTATCTATGTATCCCACTGTCATTAGAGACAGCAGATATGGTGCAGAAAGCACATCACTATCAAGAAAGTCATCATGCAGTTGTTTTAGTCATGTCGGACTCTTTATGAGAGCATTTAGAGTTTTCTTAGCAAAGACACTGCACTGGTTTGCCATTTTCTTCTCCAGTTTATTTTACAGATGAGGAAATTGAGGCAAACATGGTTAAGTGACTTGCCCAGGGTAACATGGCTAGTAAGTGTTTGAGGCCAAATCTGAACTCAGCAGATAAGTCATCCTGACTTCAGTTCCAGTGCTCTGTCAACTGTGTTAATTCACTGCCCTTGGAATTCAATCTTTATCAATTTTAACTGTTACCTGTGTCTTCGCATAAAATGATAAAATCTTTTAGACCTCAGTTTCCTCAGTTGAAAATTTAGGATTTCCTCTAGTGCCACTCTTCCAATTCTAAATTTATAATAGTTTTTCAAAGCAACTTTTTTGATGTCACACAAAGAGGAATAGCACAGTATGTACACTCATACAGAATGCTACAAATCTAAAGATGGTAGTATGGTTGAAACTTTTTATACATATGTGAATGATAGGACTTAGAGCTGAATGAGACTCAAAGGAAATCTACACTGATTCCACTCATTTTACATGCTGGGAATCTGAAAACCAAAGAAGAAAGGAATTTAGCAGCCATGAATGGTGTGGGAAGGTGTGGGAGGAGGATGTAAAAGCAGAAGGAAGAGAAATATTATGGAATATTGCCATACATGGAATCTTATGTTCAGTATGGGGCATCACATGTAAACATGGGCAATGATAAATTTAAATGTACCTGGAGGAGAGTAATCT
This sequence comes from Bettongia penicillata ogilbyi, assembly GCA_023548195.1. Taxonomy (NCBI): domain Eukaryota; kingdom Metazoa; phylum Chordata; class Mammalia; order Diprotodontia; family Potoroidae; genus Bettongia; species Bettongia penicillata. Next base: position 3,122,646 of record JAJHZJ010000432.1, on the reverse strand, counting down.
GCATGGTGAAGGGTATGGATACAATGCCTTTTGAGGAATAGTTGAAGAAACTCATAATTTCTAGCCCAGAGAAGAAACGATCAAGGAAGGAACATTATTATTACAATTTTAAATATTTGAAGTGTTGTCATGTGGACCAATAGTGAGATTTGTTCTGTGTAGTTCTAGGGTTTTGAGCTATGATCAACAGAAGGAGGTTACAGGGAAGCAAATATCAAATTAACGTCAGGGAAAATCTTTTAGCAGAAAACATTAGAGCAAAAAAAAATGGAATCAGCCGCCTTGGAAGATAAGGGACACACTCTCACCAGAAGTGCTTAAGCCAGGGGAGCTATTGCAGCTATTGTAGTTAAGATTCCTGCATTGAAAGGGACATCAGAATAGATGACCTCTCAGGTTTTTGGTGACTCTCAGATCCATGATTCTTTGCTATGGGGAAAAGCTAGAACTTGTAAGGACTTTGCAATTATGTAATATAATCATTTAATTTTATTAACTGAAATATAGAAGGAATGTAACATGATAAGATATAGAATATACTGGGATCGAATTCAAACATACCTGAGTTCAAGCAGTGCCTCTATTATTTACTAGTTTTGTGAGCATGGATATGTCACTTAATTCCTTAGTACTTTATGAAGTTCCCCAGGATAAAACTAAGTCAGAGAGGTATTCCCATTTCCTCTGGTGGAGGAAATTTCCACACTGGAAGCTATATATACTAGGAAATCATGTGCCCAACTCATATGCCAAAGAAGTAGGTCCTCCTACATTAACATCCTGTCATAATCCTCAATGGGGCTTGGGAATGTATGCCATCTATGCTACGTTACCAGAGCAGGTAAAATGTTGCTGTACACTAAATAGCCTTCAGGTATACAATGGATGATAAATGATATGGCTGCCAAAGAAAGATTATAGAAAATCATATCATTACATTTGATTCAATTCAGCAAACTTTTTCTCAGAATCTAATCTTGAAATACCTAGGGGACTCTGAGATGAAAAAGAAAACAGGCTTTACCTTCAGGAACCTTACACTCTACTGGTTCATGGAAGATGGAAGGGGAAGTGAATATAATATATACAAAGAAATAAATAAAAAAGATACGTGATATAAATACAAGTAAATTTGGGTAAATGCCGTCAGGAAAATCTCATGTATTACATTACATTTAAGATGATTTCTCTTTTTTCTCTTTTATTATTTCTTTAATTGACATGGTTCTTCAATGGAATATTGGGGTAGAAGTATTTATGAGAAGTGTGAAGAGAGCTAGGAAGAAAGCAGTGGGGGATCACAGTTCAGAACAAATATGAGGGCTGGATATTTGAATCTTGGAGTGATCTGAATAGAGATGATTATTAAACCAATGGTAGATGATAAGACGAACAAGAAAGCATAGAGATAAAAGGTCCCAAGATAGAGCTCTGAAGTGTGCCCAAACATAAGAGATAAGTCATGGATGATGATTAAGAAAAAGAGACTGAGAAGAAGTATAATCAGAAAGGGAGAGAAGAGAGTAAGGTTATAGAAATCCAGGGAGAAGAGGGATGAATGACTGAGCAGCAGCATCAAGTGCTGTGAAATTAAAGTGAAATTGGCTAAAGGTCATTGACATCAGTGATGAAGAAGACATCATTGGTAACCTTGGAAAAGAAGTTTCAGTCAAGTGGTGGGTTCAAAAAAGAAATTCCAAGGAGTTAATGGAAGAGATAAGAAAGATGAGGATTAAAGTACAATCTTTCTCCCTCTAACAATGTTGTGAAAAGGAAAAGTATATACTATGATTATTGGGAGTCTTATAGAATCATGTAAAGTTTCTTTTCATTTATCTTATTTTTTTAAAGAGGTTGGAAATATGGACTCCTCCTGCCGCTTTGAATAATCAGAGATACCACTGATGTCTCACATTCAACGTCTCACTCAATTCAGTATCATTAATTCTTATCCTAATTCTCCTTAATGCTATATTTCTGTTGAGAGTACCAGATTTCTTCCTCTCACACAGTTTTTCAAGTACAGGAATTATCATCACTTCTGTGCTCTTACTATGTTCACATGCATTGACCAGGTCTTGTGCATTGAACCTTCACATCTCTAGGATATATACATTTTCCACCGAAACCTCTCTGGTCCAGGATTTCATCATCTCTCATTCAGACTATTGGAATATCCTGCTAATTTTCCCAGTTGTATTTAATCTGATCACTTTCCAATTCACTTTATATCAAGTTGATCTTCCAAACTGAAATACTAAAAGAATGATTGTGACCATGACACTGTAGTGTTATTCCTCACTGACTCAAATATAATATGCAAATTAATTTATTTAGTACTGAAATCTCTTTACAATCTTATTTGAATTTGCATTTCCAAGTTAATGAACTATTACTTCCCCCTTCCTGCCAGTCCCTGCTGCCCTTTTACACACTTTACTATGTTCCACCTAACTGAACTGCTTGTTCTTCTACATAAAAATCATGACATCTCCCACTTCCATGCAATTCCATAAATTGTACCACATCCCAGAATGCTCACTTCAGACCTACTCCATCTTGGAACCCATAATTTTTCATGTCTCTGTTTGAAGGTCATATTCATTGAGGCATCTTTCTCAGTTGCTATGATTTTCATGGCACATTCACCACTTTCAGGAAAGAAAAAAAAAACAATTACATTTCTTATTTTGAGTACACATATAAATAAACTATATCGATCAAAAACAATATCAGTTTCTTGAGGGTAAAATTGCTTCAATTTCATATCTTTCACCACCACAAAAAAGCTGCTATAAATAATTTTGTACATTTGAGAACTTTTCCATTTTTGTGATCTCTTTGGGATACAGCTCTAGAAGTTATATTACTGTGTCAACAGGTAAGCACAGTTTTATAGCCCTTTGGGTATAGCTTCAAATTGCTTACCAGAATGGTTGGATGAGCTCACAGCTCCACCAACAATGAATGTGTTCCAACTCTCCCATATCATCACAATTTATCATCTTCCTGTTTTGTCATGTTAGCTATTCTGATAGGTGTGATGTGGCACTTCAGAGTTTTATTTTTTGATTTGCATCACTCTAATCAACAGGAATTTAGAACATTTTTCATATGACTCTAGATAGTTTTAATTTCTTCCTCTGAAAACTGCCTGTTCATATACTTTGACCATTTTTCTTTTTTTATATTAATTTTATTTGTTTTCAGTGTTCTACAATTACTACCCTATAAGTTAGATTATTTCTCCCCTCCCTTCCCAAAATGGCACACAATTTTATATAGGTTCTACATATACATTCCTATTAAAATACATTTTCACTATAGTCATGTTGTATAGAAGAATTAAACATACCAAAACAAACCAAATAAACATTAGAAGAACCAAATACAAAACATACCAAAGAACCAAATACCAAACATACCAAATACAAAACATACCAAAGAACCAAATACCAAACATACCAAAACAAACCAAATAAACATATAGAAGAATTAAACATACCAAATCAAACCAAACATAATTAATACAAAAGAAAGTAATCTACTACATTCTTCAATTGAATTCCAAGGTTCTTTCTCTGGATGTGGAAGGCATTTTGCCTTAAAAGATCACTAGGAATTTTCTTAAGTCCTTGCATTGCAATGAAGTTCCAACTCTACCAGAAAAACTCTCGCACACTGTGATCATTTCTGTGCACAAAGTTCTCCTGGTTATGCTCCTTTCACTCAGCATCAGATCATGTAAGTCTTTCCAGGACTCTCTGAAGTCTTCTTCATCATTTCCTATTGCACAACAGTATTCCATTACATTCGTATACCATAATTTAGTCAGCCATTCCCCAACTGATGGGCATCCCCTTGATTTCCAGGTTTGGCCATCAAAAAGAGGGTTGCTATAAATATTTTTGTACATGTGGGAACTTTCCTCAATTTTATGATCTCATGGGGATACAGTATTAGAAGCAGTATTGCTGGATCAAAGGATATGCACATTTTTGTAGCCCTTTGGGCATAGTTCCAAAATAGTTGGATGAGCTCAACTCTCCTACATATTCTCCAACATTTATCATCTAACTGGTCTTTCATGTTAGCCAATCTGATAGGCATGATGTGGTTTCTCAGAGTTGTTTGGATTTGCATCTCTGTAATCAGTACTGATTTAGAGCAGTTTTTCATAAGATTATAGATATCTTTAATTTCATCCTCTGACAACTGCCTGTTAATGTCCTTTGACCATTTATCAGCTGGGGAATGACTTGTATTCTTGTGCATTTGGCACAGTTCTCTATATATTTTAGAAATGAGGCCTTTATCACAGACCCTGGTTGCAAAAATTCTTTCCCAGTTTTCTGCTTCCCTTAATCTTGGTTGCATTGTATTTGGTTGTGCAAAAACTTTTCAGTTTAATGTAATCAAAATTATTCATTTAATACTTCATAATGCTTTCTATCTCTCCTTTAGTCAAAAATTCTTCCCTTTTCCCTAAATTTGATAAATACACTAATCCTTGCTCCACCAACTTGTTTATAGTATCAATCTTTATACCTAGATAATGTACCCATTAGTATTTTATTCTTATGTACATTTTCAGGATTGATCTAAGCCTAGTTTCAGCCACACTTTTATCCAGTATTCCCAACAATTTTGGTCGAACAGTGAGTTCTTATCGCAGAAGCTGGGGTCCTTGGGTTTATCAAACAATAGATTGCTACATTCATTAACTACTGTGACTTGAGTACCTAACATATTCCACTGGTCTACCTTTTTGTTTATTAGCCAGTACCAAGTGGTTTTGATAATTGCTGCTTCATAACATAGTTTGAGATCTGGTAGAGCTCCGCCACTTTCCCTAGTATTTCTCTTTATTAAGCTACTTGGTATTCTGGACCCTTTTTTTTTCAGATGAATTTTGATATTATTTTTTCAAGTTCTAGAAAATAATTGTCAGATAGTTTGATTGGTATCATGCTAAATAAGTAAAATAATTTAGGTAGAATTGTCATTTTAATTATATTGTTTCAGTCTACCCATGAGCAACTGATGTTTTCCAACTTCCTTACATCTGAGTTTATTTGTGAGAAAAATGCCTTGCAATTGTTTTCATATAGTCACCTGGATTTGTTTTGGCAGGTAGATTTCCAAATATTTTATAGTGTCCACCCTAGCCTTAAATAGGACTTTTCCTTCTATCTCTTGCTGTTGGGCTTTGTTAGTAATATATAGAAATGCAGAAGAACTGCATGTATTTATTTTGTAACCTGCAACTTTGCCAAAGTTGTTTATTATTTCAAGTAGTTTTTTACCTGAATCTTTGGGATTCTCTAAGTATATCATCATATTATTTGCAAAGAATGATAACTGAGTTTCTTCTTTGCCTACTTTAATTCCTTCAATTTCTTTGTCCTCTCTAATTGTTACAGCTAAAATTTCTAGTGCCATGTTCAATCACAGTGGTGATAATGGACATCTGTGTTCCACCCATGATCTTACTGGAAATGCATTTAGCTTATCTCCACTGGATATAATGCTTGCTGTGGGTTTTAGATAGATACTGATTACTATTTTATGGAAAGTTCCATTTATTCCTATGCTCCCCAGTGTTTTCAATAGGAATGGGTATTGTATTTTTGCAAATACTTTTTTCTGTATCTATTGAGATAATCATGTGGTTTCTGTCAGGTTTGTTGTTTATATGATCATGAATGGTAATAGTCTTCCTAATATTGAACCAGCCTACCATTCCTGCCATAAATCCTACCTGATCATAATGCATTATTCTCACAATAAGTTGCTATATTCTTTTTGCTAAAATCTTATTTAAAAATTTAGCATCTATATTCATTAGAGAAATTGGTCTATAATTTTCTTTCTCTGCTTTGTCTCTCCCTGGTTTAGGTATCAAAACCATAGTTGTATCACAAAAAGAATTTTGGAGGACTCCTTCCCCAATTTTCCCAAATAGTCTATGTAGAATTGGAATTAACTGTTCTTTAAATGTTTGATATAATCCATCCAGCCCTGGAGATTTTTTTCCTAGGGCATTCATTGATGGCCTGTTCAATTTATTTTTCTGAGATAGGGTTATTTAAGTATTTACTTTCCTCTTCTGTTACTCTGGACAATTTATATTTTTAAAAATAATCATCCATCTCATTTATATTGTCGGATTTATGGGCATACAGTTGGGCAAAGTAATTTGTAATTACTGTTTTAATTCCTTCCTCATTGGAGGTGAGTTCACCCCTTTCACTGTTGATATTGGTAATTGACTTTTCTTCTTTCTTTTTTTTTAAATCAAATTGATCAAAGGTTTATCAATTTTATTGTTTTTTATAAAACAGTATTTGTTCAATGGTCTTCTTACTTTCACTTTTATTAATCTCTCCTTTGGTTTTCTATATTTCTAATTTGGTATTTACTTGGGGATTTTCAATTTTGTAACCTTTCTAATTTTGTTGACCTTTTTATTTCCCAATTTATTGATCTCCTCTTTCTCTATTTTATTCATACAGGCATTCAAAGATATAAACTTTCCCCTAAGAACTGCTTTTGTCATACCTCATAAGATTTGGTAGGTTGTCTCACTGTTGTGATTGTTTTGAATGAGCTTGTTGATTGTTTCCATGATTTGTTGTTTGACCCACTCCTTCTTTAGGATTAGATTGTTTAGTTTCCAATTAATTTTTGGTCTATCTTTCCATGGCCTTTTATTACATATGGTTGTTATTACATTATGATCTGAAAAAGATTCATTGACTATCTCTGCCTTGCTGCCCTAGATTGTGAGACTTTTATGCCCTAATACAAGATCAATTTTTGTGTTTTTCTGCCATTTACCACTGAGAAAAAGGTATATTCCTTTCTATCCCCATTAAATTTTCTCCAGAGATCTATCATATCTACTTTATCCAGAGTTTTATTCTCCTCCTTAATTTCTTTATTGTTTATTTTAATGTTAGAATTTATCAGGTTCAGAAAGGGAGGGCTGAGATCCCCCAGTAGTATAGTTTTGTTATCTATATCTTCCTGTAACTCCCTTAACTTCTCTACAAATCTGGATGCCATTCCACTTGGAGCACATATGTTTAGTAATGATACTGCTTCATTCTTTGTGGTGCCTTTTAGCAGGATATAGTTTATTTCCTTATCCCTTTTGATTAGATCTATTTATGCTTTTGCTTTCTCTGAGATTAAGAGTGTTACCTCTGCTTTTCTATCATCAGCTGAATCACAATATAGTCTGCTTCAACTTTTTACCTTTACACTGTGTGTATGCCCACGTTTCAAATGTGTTTCTTGCAAACAACATATTGTTGGATTATGGCTTTTAATTCATTCTGCTGTCCATCTCTGCTTTATGGGAGAATTCATCCCATTCACATTCACAGTTATGATTACTATCCGTCTTTCCCTCCATCCTCTTTCCCACCATTTGTGCTTTTAGTTCTCCTTTCTCTATTCTCCTCCATAATAGAATTTTAATTTTTTTCCACCTCCTCCCACAGTCTTCCCTTCCTTCTGTCAGCCTCCCTCCCTTTTACTGCCCTTTAACCTTACTACTTCTTCCCTCCCTTTTAGCCTCCCCTCCCCTTTTTTCTTCATTCCCTTCTTACTGCCTATAGAGCTAGTTAGATTTATATACTTAATTAAGTTTGTTGTTCCCTCCTTGAACCAAATCAAATGAGAGTACCTCTCAAAAAATGCTCATCTCACTCCCCTCAACTATAATATAATTTTGTACTTATCCCTGGATGTAATTTTCCATTTTCTGCTTCCTCCTTTTCACCTTTCCTGTTACAATTCCTTTGCACACTTTAATCACATTTTTGTCATCACATAATTTACTTTATACCCATTCCATCTAACTCTGAATATCCCTTTTATAATTCATATTAGATATACAATTCTCTAGATTAATGAATATCAGCTTCCTTTATAGGGAGGTGAACAGTTTGCACAAATTGAGTAAGAAGTTTCATGGCAGACATCATGGAATATGTGGCACTTGGGCTGGGACTTGAAATAAAAATAAAAAGATTTTAAGAGACAAAAGTGAGAAGAAAGCTCATTCTAGACAAATGGGTATAGTTTGAGCAAATGAGGAAGCAAAAGAAGTTAGTACAGGATCAGGAAAGTATCACTGGAAAGCAATATCAGTAAAAGGAGGATGAACCTGAAAAGGGAGTCTGGTGTCAAAGTTTATTTCCTTGGATGCCAAAATGAAATTTATATTTTTTCTCATTGGCAATAAGATAGCCATAGCACTGCCTCCCTCAATCTTCCCTCCCTTCTTTCAGCACCCCTGTGTTTTAATCCCCTTTTCCCTTACTACTCCTTCTCTCCCTTTTAGCCTCCCTTCCCTTTTCTTTCCAACTTCCCCTCCTACTTCCTATAGAGTTTATATTTCTACGTTTAACTGAGTTTGTTGTACCCTCTTTGGATCCAATCAGATGTGAGTACCATTCAAACAATGTTCATCTACCTCCCCTCTTTCCCTCTACTCTCATATATTTTTGTGCCTCTTCATGTGATAGAATTAATTTGTTTTCTGCCTCCTCCTTTTCCCATCTCCCATTAAAATCTCTTCACACCCTTAAATCACATTTGTTATCATCACATCATTTAATTTATATCCACTCCCTCTATCTAGGCATATCCCATTTTGCATTTCATAATAAATATACAATTCTCAAGATTGATGAGTATCATCTTCCCTTGTAGGGATGTGAACAGTTTGCCCATATTGTGTAACAAATTTTTTTGTTTGTTTCCCTGTTTACCTTTTTATGCTACTCTTGACACCTGCATTTGAAGATCGAATTTTCTATTGAGTTCTGGCCTTTTGTATTAAGATTTACTGGAAATCCATTATTCCATTGCATGTCCATTTCCTTGCCTGAAATGTTATGCTGAACTTTGCTGGGTAATTGATCCTTAGTTATACTCCCAGCTCCTTTGCCTTGCAAAATATCATATTCCAATTCCTTTGATCTTTTAATGTAGAAGCTGCAAGGTCGAGTGTGACCCTGAATGTAGCTCCTCGATGTTTAAAAGGTTTTTTCTAGTTGCCTGTAGTATTTTTCTCCTTCACTTGATAGTTCTGGAATTTGGCAAAAATATTTGTGTTTTTAATTTGGGTTCCCGTTTGGGAAGTGAACAGTGGATTCTTTCAATGATTATTTTGCCCTCTGGGATCTAGCACTTCTGGGCAGTTTTTCGGGATGATTTCATGGAAGATGTTGTGCAGACTTTTTTCATCATGGTTTTCTGGTAGACCTATAATTCTTAAATTTTCTCTCCTGGATCTATGTTCAGGTCAGTTGTTTTTCCAATTAGGTATTTTACATTTTCATCTATCTTTTCTTTCTTTTGATTTTGTTTGACTGCTTCTTGATGCCCCATAGGATCACCAGCTTATACTTGTCCAATTCTAATTTTCATCAAATTGTTTTCTTCAGTTAACTTTTGTATCACCTTTTCCATCTGTCCAATTATCCCTTTTAAGGAATTAGTTTATCCAGTTAATTTTTGTACTTCTTTCTCTATTTGTCCAATTTTTTCCAGCTAGGTTTTGTGCTTCCTTTTCTATTTGTTCAACTTTCTTTTTTAAAGAGCTATTCTCTTCAGTGAATTCTTTTTTCATACTTTTAAAATCATTGGCCATTTTTTACTCTATTTATTTCTTTAGCTGTTCCAAGAGTGCTCTCTGTGCATGTGAGCAGTTCACAGTCCCTTCTGACGTTTCACATGGGAGTACAGTCTCAATATTGACCTCTTTGGTATTCATGTTTTGGTCCTTGTTCCCACAGAAAGATTCTATGTTCTTTCCCTTCCACCTTTGCTTCTTGCTCATGATGGTGAGGTTTTGTGTGTTGTGGCCTCTGGTTCTATCAGTTAGACTCTAAAGAACTTGGTGTTGAAATGGCTAGTATCAGAAAGCAAAGGCAGATGAAATCTGTTTGTGTTTCTCCGGATCAGCCCTGGATCTAGCTTGTTAATTGTGGTGGAGTGGTGGTCTATTCAAGGGAGATCTCCTCAGCTGAGCTAAAGGAAAGGTAAGCTCAGTGCTTGGCGATCCCAGCTGCTTTCCTGATTCCCCTGGAGTGCTTAGGCACACCTAGTGTCTAAGGGTCCTAGTGCCAGGCTCCACATCCCTGGAGCTCTGGCTGTCTGGGACAGCTCCAGTCCTCTGCCACAGTAAGATGAAGCCCCCTTAGCTATTTTCCTAGCCTCATGTGTTATGAGACTGCTTGCCCTTTCTGCTGATCCCACTGCTGCAGGATTTTTCTGGGGAAATGTTTTATGGTTCTTTCAAAGTCATAAAGGGGAGGGGAGAGCATTTATCAATCAGTTCACCATTTTGGCTCCTTGAATTTCAAGTAGGTGACTTACAGACATTTAATCTGTGGACTGAAAGTCTCGGGCACAGCTGCTGCAGATACCTGGGCCCCCTTCTGTGACTCTCACTTGCTCAGCTTCCCTTGACTCTCACCCTGAGATGCTTTCCCGCCATACTGCAGATTCCTCAGACCACCCCTGGGCTTTCCTGTTCAGTTGTTCAGTGGCAGGGATGTTATGCTGTGGGCTGTATGCCCCTCCACCCTTGTGGAACAGATTCTTCTCATTGATCTTTCAGTCCGTCCTGGACTGTGAAATTGCCACAATCTGTCTCCTATTGGATTCTGCACTTCCAAATTTTGGCTAGATTCTCTTTTTAGAGGTATCTGAAGGAGTTTGTCTAAGAGCTTAGGTGAGTAGTTGCTCTCACTCTGCCATCTTGACTCTGCCCCCTTCGACCATTTTTCAATTGGGAAACAACTTGTAGTCTTGTAACTTTGACTCAGTTCTCTATATATTTTAGGAATGAGGCCTTTATCACAGAGAGTAGTTGTATAAAATATTTCCCAGTTTTCTGCTTCCTTCCTAATCTTGGTTGTATTGGCTTCATTTGTGCAAAATATTTTTAGCCTAATATAATCAGAATTATCCCTTTTGCTATTTGGGATGTGCTTGACAAAGATACTGGAGTTTACCATGTCCTTCTCCAACTCATTTTGAAGTCAAGGAAACTGAGGCAAATAGGGTTAAATGACTTGCCCAAGGTCACATAGCTAGTAAGTGTCTGAGACCAACTGTGAAAGAGTCAGGAAGAGAGGTCTTCACGATTCTAAGCCCAGCACTCTATCCACTGTGACACCTAGCTTCACTACCAGACATATAATAGTCATCCAATAAATACTAAATTATTGTACTGTGTATTATTGATATACTACATAGTTTAATTAAAACAGCATAGAATTTTTTATGTTTTAATTGAATTTATTTGTTTTCAGTGTTCTACAATCACTTCTATAAATTTAGATTTCTTCCACTCCCTCCATCTTATTGTCTCTTCCCTGTCTACTCCCTCCCTGAGACAGTGTACAGTCTTCTATAGATTCTACATGTCCATTCCAATTAAACACATATTGCACAGAAGAATTAAAATGAATGTGGGAAACCATAAACAAAACACAACATAATACAAAAGAAAATGGTCTATTTCTGTCTGTGATCCAATTCCAATTTCAGATGGAAGTACATTCTCAATCTGACCTCTTTGGTGTCTGTGTTTTGGTCCTTATCCCAATAGAAAGATTCTATGTTTTTTCACCCTTCTGCTTTGTCTTATTCATGATGTTGATTGAGTGTTGTGGCTTCTGGTTCTTTCAGTCAGAAGCTGCATAACTTTGTTGAGCTTACATGTGAAAAAGCTAAAAGCATATTTTTGTTTTGTGTTTCCCCAATCAACCCTGGGGTTAGCTTGTTGAATGTAGAGATGGGGTGGTCTGGTCACAGGAGATCTCCTCAGCTGAACTGAGGCAAAGGCAAGCTCAGGGGATGGTGATCCCAGATGCCCTATTTTCTTCCCATTTCCCCTGGAGTGCTGAGGCATGCCTAGATGCTAATGCGTGCTCCCACCCCTCCTGGGGCTCCTCTCCTGGCCCTGAGGCTTGCCTGGGTCCTAGTGCAAGTTTTCTCCACCCTGGGTTCTCTGTCTTTCAGGCTTGCCTCCGCCACAGTAAGAGGAATCCCCCTTAGCTATTTTCCTAGCCTCAGGTGTTATGAGACTATTGGCCCCTTCTGTTGTTTCTGCTGATACAGGATTTTTCTGGAGAAATACTATATGGTTCTTTCACAATCATCAAGGGGGGAGGAGAGAACATTTACTTATCACTCTGCCATCCTGGCTCCCGGAAGTTCATGTAGGTGATTTACTGAAGTTTAATCTTAGGCTGAAGGTCTCAGGAGCTGCTGTGCTGATATCTGGCGCTCAGCATCTCTCACTGGCTCAATTGGGCTTGTCTCTTGTCCTTGGTGCCACTCCACCGGTTCCTCCTGCCACTCTCAGTTTTCTCAGGTCCCTTCCACTCCACTGTGCTGGCCAGCTGTGCTGTGTGCTGGGGGCTCACTCCTGTGAAACAGATCCTTCCCGTGGACCTTCCAATCTAACCTGGGCTCCGAATCCATCACAGTCTGTCTCCCACTGGATTCCATACCTTCAAAATTTGGTCAGATTCTCCTTTCAGAGGTATCTGAAGGAGTTTGTCCAAGAGCCTAGGTCAGTCATTTTACCTACAACATTCTTGTACCATCTTTCCATTCCATGACCTCCAAATTGCTCTTTAGAGTGGTTGAATCAGTCCACAGCTCCACCAGCAATGAATTCCCACTCTACATGTCTTCTCTAACATTTATCATCTTACTGTTTTGTCATGTTAGCCAATCTGATAGGTGTGATGTGGTACCTCAGAGTTGTTTTGATTTGCATCTCTCTAATCAATAGTGATTTAGAGCATTTTTTCATTTGATTTTAGATAGTTTTAATTTCTTCCCATGAAAATTCCCTGTTCATATCTTTTGACCATTTATTAATTGGGGAATGACTTGTATTCTTGTACATTTGACTCAGTTCTCTATATATTTTAGAAATGAGGCCTTTATCACAGACACTATTTGCAAAAATTTTTCCCTGTTTTCTGCTTCCCTCCTGATCTTGGTTGCTTTGGGCTTGTTTACGGAAAAAACTTTTCAATTTAATGTAATCAAAGTTATGCATTTTACACTTCATAACGTTTTCTATCTCTTGCTGGGTCATAAATTTCTTCATTCTTTATAAATCTGACAAACACTCTACTCCTTGCTTCCCTATTTTGTTTACATTGCCAATCTTTATACCCAGATCATATATCCATTTGGACTTTATTTTTGTGTATGCTGTCAGGCATTTGTCTATGCCCAATTTCTGCCACACAGTTGTCCGGTTTTCCCAGCAGTTTTTTGTCAAATAGTGAGTTCTTATCCCAGAAGCTTGGGTCCTAAGATTTATCAATCATTAGCTTGCTATTTTCATTAACTACTGTGTGTTGAATATCTAACATGTTCCACTGGTCTACCCTCTGTTTCTTAGCCAGTACCAATTGGTTTGATGGTTGCTGCTTTATAATACAAGTTCAGATCTAGTAGGGCTAGGCCACTTTCCCTAGTCATTCTTTTATTAATCCCCTTGATATTCTGTACCTTTTGTTATTACAGATGAATTTTGATATTATATTTCTAGACGGAGAAAAAAAGTACCTGGTAGATTGATTGGTATGGCACTGAATAAGTAAATTAATTAAGGTAGAACTGTCATTTTTATTATATTAGATATTCCTAGCCATGAGTAACTGATGTTTTTCCACTTATTTAGATGTGATTTTATTTGTGCAAATAGTGTTTTGTAATTGTGTTCAAAGAGTCCCTGGGTTTGTTTTGGCATGAAGACTCCCAGATATTTTATAATGTCTACCATAGCTTTAAACAGGATTTCTATTTGTATCTTTTGCAGTGGGTCTTTTTTAGTAATACACATAAATACAGATGATATATGTGGCTTTATTTTGAAATCTTCAACTTTTCTAAAGTTGTTTATTATTTCAAGTAGTTTTGTAGTTGATTCTCCTGGATTCTCCAAGCATATCATCATGTCATCTGCAAAGAGTGATAACTTACTCTCTTCTTTGTTCATTCTAATTCTTCAATTTCTTTTTCTTCTCTTATTCCTTCAAGTAGCATTTCTAATACCAATGAATAAATCTCCAAAGCCAAATGGATTTACATGTGAATAGTATAATTGAATAGTAGTGGCAATAATGGACATCCTTATTTCACCTCTGATCTTATTGCAAATGCACCTAGCTTGTCCCCTTTGCATATAATGCTTGCTGATGGTTTTAGGTAGATACTGCTTATTATTTAAGTAAAGTTCCATTTATTCCTATGCTTTCTAGTGTTTTCAATAGGAATAGGTGTTTTATTTTGTCAAAAGCTTTTTCTTCATCTGTTGACATAATCATGTGGTTTCCTTAAATTTTTTTGTCGATATGATCAGCAATGGTAATAGTTTTTCTAATATTGAACCATTTCTGCATTCCTGGTATAAATCCTGCCTGATCATAAGGTATTATTCTGGTGATTAGTTGGTATGTTCTTTTTGCTAAAATCTTTTTTAAAATTTTTGCATCTATATTCACTAGAGAAATTGGTTTATAGTTTTCTTTCTCTGTTTTGTTTCTTCTTGGTTTAGGTAACAACTATAATTTTTTCATAAAAAATTTGACAGTACTCCTTTGGCAATTTTCTCAAATAGTCTATATGGTATTGGAATTAACTGTTCTTTAAATGTTTGATAGTATTCACTCGTAAATTCATTTGGCCTTGAATATTTTTCCTAGAGAGTTCATGGATGGCTTGTTCAACTTCTTTTTCTGAAATGGGTCTACTTAAGTACTCAGCTTCCTCTTCTGTTACTCTGAGCAATTTATATTTTTTTAAAAATAATCATCCATCTCATTTAAATTGTCGAATTTATGGGTATACAGTTGGGCAAATAATTTCTAATTATTGTTTTCATTCCCTCCTCATTGGAGGTGAGTTTACCTTTTTCATTGTTAATATTGGTAATTTGCTTTTCTTCTTTCTTTTTTTAAATTAAATTGATCAAAGTTTTATCAATTTCATTGTTTTCTCATAAAATCAACTCTTATTGCTATTTATTAGTTAAATGGTTTTCTTAATTTTAATTTTGTTAATCTCTCCTTTGATTTTTATCTAATTTGATATTCACTTGGGGATTTTCAATTTCTTCTTTTTCAAGCTTTTTCAGCTGCATGCCCAATTCATTTATCTGCCCTTTCTCTGTTTTATTCATGTAGGCATTCAAAGACATAAAACTTCCCCTACAAACTGCTTTTGCAGTATCCAGTAAGAATCAGAAGGTTGTCTCATAGTTGCCATTTTCTTGAGTGAAGTTGTTGATTGTTTCTATAATTTGTTGTTTAACATACTCCTTCTTTAGGATTACATTGCTTAGTACATGGTCAATTTTTGCTTATGTGTCATGTATTGCTGAGAAAAAGGACTATTCTTTTCTATCCTCATTCAATTTTCTCCAGAGATCTAACATATCTACTTCATCCAGAGTTCTACTCACCTCCTTGTCTTCTTTCTTGTTTATTTTGAGGTTAGATTTATCAAGTTCAAAGAGGGGGATGTTGAGGTTCACAACAAGTATAATTTGGCTGCCTATTTCTTTCTGTAACTCCCTTAACTTCTCCTCTAAGTATTTAGATGTTATGCCATTTGGAGCATATATGTTTTGCAATGAAATTCCTTCATTGTCTATGTTGTCTTTTAAGAGAATATAGTTTCTTTCTTTATTCCTTTTGATTAGATCTATTTCTGCTTTTGCTTTGGCTAAGATTAGGATTGCTACCCCTGCTTTTTTTTTACTTCATCTGAAGCAAAAAATATTCTGCTCCAACCTTTTTCTTTTATCCTGTGTGTATACCCCCCTTTTAAATGTGTTTCTTGTAAGTAACATATTGTTGGATTTTCATTTCTGATCCATTCTGTTCTCAATCTCTGTTTTATGGGAGAGTTCATCCCATTCACATTCACAGTTATGATTACTATCTGTATCTTTCCCTCCATCCCTTTTCTCTTTGGTTAGGATTTTAGTTCTCCCTTCTCTCTTCCCCTCCCGAATAGAGGGGATCCAAAATCTAAAGAGCAGCATCATGGTCTTGAGCTTCAATAAGATCAAAATCTGGTAGATGATGAAGCACATACAAATCAAAGTCATAATACAAATTTGTATGTGTCCATGAGAGGTCAAACAGGCAGCAAGAAGATATATGAATGGAGAGTATAGACACACATATAGACAGAGGAGGTGAGGCAGGCTTCATGGAAGATGTGGCACTTGGCCTGGGACTTGAAGTAAAAGGATTTTAAGAGGCAAATATATGAAGAAAGCTCATTCTAGACAAATGGGTACAGTTTGACCAAATGAGGAGGCAAAAAAAGTTAGCACAAGATCAGGGAAGTATCTCTGGAAAGTAATATCAGTATAGGGAGGATGAACCTGGAAAGGGAGTCTGGAGTTAAAGTATAATTTCCCTGGATGCCAAATTGAAATTTATATTTTATCTTATTGGCAATAAGATAGCCATAGCACTGCCTTCCTCAGTCTTCCCTCCCTTCTTTCAGCACCCCTCTGTTTTAATCCCTTTTTCCCTTACTACTTCTTCCTTCCCTTTTAGCTTACCCTCCCTTTTCTTTCCCCCTTCCCCTCTTACTGCCTATAGAGCTAATTGTATTTCTACATTTAACTTAGTTTGTTGTATCCTCCTTGAATCCAATCAGATGTGAGTTTCATTCAAACAATATTCATCTACCTCCCCTCTTTCCCTCTGCTTATGTACTTTTGTGCCTCTTTCTGTGTTGGAATTTATTTTTTCTGCCTTCTCCTTTTCCCATCTCCCATTACAATCCCTTCACACCCTTAAATCACATTTGTTATCATCACATCATTTTGTATACCCACTCCCTCTATCTATATATAAATATATATATATCCCATTTTGCATTTCAAAATAAATATACAATTCTCAAGATTCATGAGTATTATCTTCCCTTGTAGGGATGTAAACAGCTTGCCCGTATTGTGTAATAAAAGTATAACAAGTTTGTTATTTTCCCCCCTGTTTACCTTTTCATGCCTGTCTTGAGACCTGTGTTTGAAGATAAAATTTTCTATTGAGTTTTGGCCTTTACATCAGGAAGGTCTAGAAATCCCTTATTTCATTGAATGTCCAATTTCTTGCCTGAAATATTATGCTCAACTGTGCTGGGTAATTAATTCTTGATTGTAGTCCCAGTTCCTTTGTCTTAGGGAATGTCATAATTCATTTCCTTGGATCTTTTAACATAGCACCTTCAAGTTCCTGTGTGATTCAAACTGTAGTACCTCTATATTTGAATTATTTCTTTCTGGTTGCCTGTAGTATTTTCTCCTTCACTTGATAGTTCTGGAATTTGGCAAGGGTATTCCTTGGTGTTTTGAGTTTGGGGTCCCTTTCTGAAGGTCAGTGATGGATTCTTTTGATGAGTATTTTGCCCTTTAGGTCTAGGACTTCTCTCCAATTACCCTTGATAATTTCTTGGATGATATTGTCCAGGATGTTTTGTTTTATTTATCATGGTTTTCTGGTGGACCAATAATCTTAGATTTTTTTTCCTGGATGTATTTTTCATGTCAGTTGTTTTTCCAATTAGATATTTTACCTTTTCTTCTATCTTTTTATTCTTTAGATTCTCTTTGACTGATTCTTGATGTCTCATTGATTCATTCTCTTTGCCTGATTCTATTTTTTATCAAATTGTCTTCTTCATTTAACTTTTGGATCTCCTTTTCCATTTGTCCAATTATTCCTTTTAAGTATTTATTTTCTGCATTTAGGTTTTGTACTTCCTTTTCCATTTGTACAGTTGCCCTTTTAAATTTTTCTGTTATTTTTCTTTCATATTTTTAAAGTCATTGGTCAGTGTTTCTTCTGTTTCTCTAATTTGGGTTTTAAAGTCCTTCTTGATCTCCTCCAAGAAGGCTCTTTGTGCTTAAGACCAGTTCAGATACCCTTTTGAAGTTTCGGATGGGAGTACAGTCTCAATGCTGACCTCTTTGTCTTTGTGTTTTTGTATAAAGAGTCTGTGGTCTTTTCTTGTCTGCTTTACTTCTTACTCATGACAACAACCCTTTTCCTGGCTTTTAAAGTAGATCTCTGTGTCAGAGGCCCAGGGAGCTCTGTCTCACAGTTCTTATGCCTAAGACTTGAGGTTTTGTGTGTTGTGGCCTTTGGTTCTTTCATCTAGATACTAAAATGCTACAGTTCACCTGGTGCTGAGCTGCCTGGTGTTAGAATGCAGAAGTCTGGTGAGGTCTTTTTTGGTTTCCCCGGAGTTACACTGGAGCTAGCTCATTAAGTGTGGGAGAGGGGTAGTCTGGCCATAGTAGGTCTCCTCTGCTGAGCTAGAGCATAGGCAAGTTCAGCAGTTGGTGATCCTGTTTGTACTAGTGTCTTCCTGATTCCCCTGGGGTGCTGAGGCAGGTCTGTTCTCTTGACGCTGGCAGTTGCTGGCTTTGTCCCCTGGGGTTCAAGATCTTCTCCTGGTTTGTTGAGGTGGGACTTTCTGGGACAGCTTTGGTGCTGCACTGGTCCCTTCAGCCATAGGAAGAGGAAGACTCATTAGTTATCTTCCTAGTCTCACAGGCTAAGAGTCTGTTTAGCCTCTCTGCTGCTCCCACTGTTTCCGGGTTTTTCCTGGAGAGATATTTTCTGGGCTCGTCAAGATCAACAAGGGGAAGGAAATAGCAGTTATCGATCAATCTACCATCTTGGCTCCCTGAACTGAAAACAGCACTGAATTTTAAACAAAAAGATTTGTTTTAAAAAAACATTGTTTTGCCATTTATTATCTACATCACCCTAGAAAAGTTATTTGCCATATATGGTGATAGATTTAGAGCTCCAAGAGATACCAAAATTTAAGTCCAGTGTCATCACTGTTTTATATGTGGAAACTGTAGCTGTCACTGAGAAGAAAAGTTAACTTGTCTGGGGTTATAAAGCGGGAATATGATCCAAAGATCTTCCTTACTGAAATTTCAAGATTCTGCACACTACACCATATCTCCTTTATGTGCCTTAGTTCCCCATCTCTAAAATGAAGAGCTCAGGGGAGAAATATCACTAAGATCTTTGTCATTTATAAATTTTTGATCCTATAGATCAAACCAATGGAGTGGTTACCTTCAATTCATGCAAAGGACAAGAGGGCAAGAGATAAACATTGATAAGTATGATGTGGTCACTGACTACAATATATTTTAATTCAAGTATAAAAGAAAAGAGGGGATTTGGAAAAAAAAAGAAATCCCCACAATCAAACACTTGTTTTAAAATTTTTGGCTCAGAACAAGTGTCAGCCTCCACATCCTATGATAAGTATTTTCCTTTTCCTTGGATGCAAAATCCCATGATTCATCCAATGTTTAATCCAATCATCTGACTGACCTCTGAGATGTAGGTCTGTTGTTGTATATTTTCAATATTAAGTTTTTTGATATTTTTGCTTTGATAAAATAAAGAATGAAATGGTTGTTCATTTTCACATAAAGAGATTTAGAGAACCTCATTATCTACCTCTTCCTTCTAAATCCACCCCTCTCCCACTGGTACTGTTGACATGTTCTTAGAAAATAGAGAGTTATGTCATTAAAATGCAGTCATTATATCAAAAGTGTGGCTGTACTTGTATGGTTTCTATATGTGTCTCTATGGGATATTTGTTTACTTTGTCTACAAAAATATGTTTGCTCTCTTGCTGGCAATGCACATTCTAAAGACCAATGGAGTGGTTACATTCAATTTTGTTCTGCATCTGAAATGTCAGCAGAGCTCTGATAGCTTAGTCTTTTGTGCCTGGTCTGATTTGACCTTCCTGCCAAACCATCAGGGAAAGTGTAATATGGAATAAAGGGAAGTAATCTAGGAGGAGGAATACATGAATTCTCAGTGACTGACTTACTCTGCAACTTTCTACATATCCCATCTCTCTCTGCAGGTGATATGTCAGCTTCCTAATCAGTAAAACATGACAATTGGGATAAACAATCTCTAAGACAATATCTGATGTTAATGTTCTCTTCCTGAAGGTACCAGCTTGTCCCACTGTTTTGTCTTGCATGAACTGGATCAGCTTACTGGTTCTCAGTTTCCTCATTTGTAAAGAAATATGGGACTAAATGAACTCAAAATCCCTCAGGGTCAGTCTATTTCATGTTCTATGTGCTCAGGTCACTTTCATCTCTGACATTATAAATTTATGAAGCATTGAAACTTGAAAAAAAATCCACTTTTGATTTTACATTCTTAGCTCATCTTGTCTTTATAAAATTAGACAGGAATTCAAAACATTGTTTTATCTTCATATTTTCCCCTAAAATGCACTTAAAGCAATTTTATTCTTAAAAATTTGTAATTAAATTTCTAATCTTGGGTAAGATTTAATGTAAGCAATTTTGAGTGTCAACTCTGTGCACAGTTTATTTAGCTGATGTCAATACAGGATTAGATAATAGTTACAAAATTCATACCTGGGTTGTGGAGTAATGCCAAGTGATATTTCAATGGTTATATATTTTCTGTAGAGGTCAGGATAAGATATAGCAAGGAGAGATGTATAGTATCTGGCAAAGTAGCCTTAAAAATAGTCATATTCAATCAAGCTGAGGTTATACAATGTAGATCACATCAAGGGAATTTCATAACAACAATTGGTCTTCATTCTAATCTCCAGACACTTTTTGATAAAAAAGACAGACACTGTCATGAAACCACTTACCATGTAAAAAGTTCTGCTAAATTTCTTTGTGACCTATGTTGGAGAAGAGGTAAGTTCGGATATAAAAAGTCCCTATTTCTCTTTAAAGCTAGAAACCAACACTCTTAAAGACAAACCTAACATTCTCTTTTCCTTCTTATTCCCTTTACTATAGGGATTAGAATTCTAAGGAAATTTAGATCATCTAGTAATTTAACCCCTTCACCTTATCGATGAAGAAATTTGATATCCAGATGGTTTGTTTATGATCACACAATCAGTAAGTTGCAGACTCAGAATTCAAACCAAAGTGCTGTGATACATACTCCCATCTTAATCCTCAGAGCTATAGCTAAAATTAGATGATGAGGTCAAGGCCAGTACCTGTAGGGCAGGGGTGGGAACTTGTGGTGTTAAGGCCACATGTGGCTTTCTATGTTCTTGGGTTCAAATTTTACAGAATAAATCTTTTTATTGAAGGAATTTGTTCTGTGAAGTTTGGATTTAGGCAAAGGGCAACACTTGAGGACCTAGAATGCCACATATGACCTTGAGGCCTCAGGTTCCCCACCCCTACTTTAGGGTAAGAAAAATGGATGATGTATGAAATTTCATTCCACTAGAGCACTTGTGGAAAACATTTTCTACCAAGCCAAGTCAGTACCTTCTCTCCAACTTGAAATGCCAGACAGGAGTTGCCTTGAATACTGAGAGGAAATATAAGGGTTTGTACAAACAATATTTATTAGATCATACTTGATCTAAGGTTTCCTGATGCCAAGGCATTTCTCTATCAATTATGTTACTTTACTTCTCAGGAAGTAAAATTGATTAAAATAGGAGGCTACTAGATAGATTCTGGAATGACTTCCTTCTCCTTCCTTCACCTCTCACACATGGCTCAAGAGAGAGTGAATTTGGAGCTATTTTCTCCAAACTTATATTTGTTGTTCATGCCCCTGGTGCAAAACTATTATGTTATAATTCGATTTTCTCAGTTAACTCGTGGTTTACATTATCAATCCATTATACTTTCCTAGAAATAATAGAATTACTTTGTTTTTTTTCCACATGACCTATTTCTATATTATGATCTTTAGGTAGGTTCAGAACCAAATAAAGTAATTGGAAAAACTTGCTTTTTTTCTACCAAATCAAAGCTTTCAGATACTGAACTGGAATCTATTTCTTTCTTCTTTCATAACTATGAGAGATATAACGAAAATTTTTAAAAAATAGGAATATTTCAGCAAGAAAGATCAGTGACTCAGCAGATCGGTCTGCCTCTTGCTTTGTGCCCTTTTTTGGTTAAGTCTTCTATGCTGCCTGGGTCTATGATCGAGCATCTTCTAATTCTGGTAATTTGACTGCTGGTCAGCCTCAAAGATGCAAAGTACTCCAGTATGCAAAGCATTTTAAAGAGTTATCTAGATGAGTTTAACCAAAAGAAGGCTTCAGAATATGGAACTTGGACCAGGAGAATTAATGATTAAATCAATGGATTTTTGTTCCTTTTATGAACTCATGTCTACCAATGTAGGGTAGAAGTTCTCAAAAGTATAGCAAAGAACATGAACAACTTCTATCTTAGTGAAAAAAAGGCCAGACTCAGTCATGGGAGTAATATGTGTATGTATATAAACACATACAGAAATGCCAACACTTACACACAGAATTTCATAAAAAGATTAAAAGAAATTCCTGAGATAACCAACTCTGCCTCCTCAGTTTACATATAATGAAACTGAGTCCCAGATATATGAAACTACTACATGCCTAGCAACTTAAAGCAGAGGAGAATGAATATATCTAGACATGATGTGTCTTGATGTGTTTAGAATGTTTTATGAATTCTGAAAAATTTCCACAAGCAATCATCTATGGAAATTTTGGATCAAATTATTCTTATTGACTAAAACAGCTTCTAAAGTCCCTTCTAGATTTAAAGTTAAGATAGCACGACCAGTAATTTTGTTCTCTTACCTGCTTAATTTTTGATTGTGTGGTAGAGACAAGGAAGTGCTCAGTCCTTCCCTATTTGAGGCTGATTTATGAACTCTTCACTGAGGTCTTTCTGATCTTGAAATCACTTCCTAAGTTTATGTGGGGTTTACTCATAAGTGTTTTCCCATTGTTTTCCTCTTCTTGGTTTGTATTGTAGTCTTCCTTGTCACCATAATAACTTGATCAGATTTTTGTTTTGTAATTATTGTGCTGATCTTTTTTTTTTCCCCTCTCTCCTTTCTTTTAAATTTGAGCTCAGCAACTGGGGTAGAATGAGCACTCTATCATGTTTTTTGTGCCAGGGACTACAGGCTTTTTACTGCCTTGAGGCCCTCTGGGGATCCTCATGTCTGGTGTTGTGCTGAGGGGATGGGATGGGGGAAGCTATCATTGCTGGGAGCCATAGGGATCTGGTGGCTTACCTGGTGCTGACCACCTAGGAATGTCCTAGTTGTGGTGTCTGACCTGTGCTGAGGCCCAGTGGGGTATTTCTCTTTTTTCCCTGGGTGGGGCTACACTGAACCACATGGAGATCTGGCCATTGGAGGATGCCTGTTTGCTCAGGGAAACACTGAACCATGTGTAGGTCTGGCTGCTGGAGGATGTCTGTTTACCTGGGGTCAAGTTGAAGCATGCAGTGGTTCTCAAAGCTAGAGTCTGCCAGGTCCCCTGGCTATGCTAAGGCAACTGAGGGTTCCTGGTACTGGTGTTTGCCTGCTCCACCATCCCGGGCACAGGATGCCCTCCTGGTTTGCTAAGGTGGGGCTTGCAGCTGACTTGCTGGGATGTGGACAACATAGATAATAACAAAAATAAAATTAATGGCATGAATTCATTATGTCCAAATTCATGAGACCAGTGTAAGAATTTCTACCAACATTGTACATGAAGATCAGTTTTTCCCTCTAATTTATAGAAGTTTGCAGGACACTTGGATTGTAAATGAATCATACACGATCATCTAAGCATTATTGGTCACAAGAAGATCTTGAACCTCTGTGTTGTTTTTTTTTTCTAATTCCCAGACTGGCCATTTCTGCTCTAGGACAGAGTTCCACCCATTCAAATTTCAATTCATACTTTTCATGAATTATATTTTTCTCTTATTAGATTGCCTTACTTTCCTTCTGTCAGTACTGTGTTTTTATTGTTTTAATTGCATGATATTCTTATGTACTGAAGTCTAGTTCTAGTTTACCATTTCTCCATCTTTTTTTTTATATCTTCCTTGAAAATCTCATGAAACTGTCATATTGGTTGCAGTAGTTTAACTCTTTAAATCTCCCCCATGCTACATTACCCAATACTCTCATTATATTAACGATATCCATTATGCACCAGTCCTTCTTTCATGCAGTCACTACACAATGAAGATATCTGTAAAATTCCTAAGTTCAATATAGATGGCTATTTCACAGCATTTGAAAGAAGTTCACTATGTTTCCATAATGGTTTATGGGGGAGGAAGCAAAGGAAAAAGAGATGATTTTTTCATGTGCTAAGTGTCAGTAAACTGTACCCGTAGGCTTCCATAAGCAGTGAGTCTAGATATATAGCATTACTTATCATTCACATAAAAACCCAAAGCCTTTTGTCTTCTGGTGAGTAACTCAATTACACTTCATGGACAATTTCTCATTACTTTATCTCTGGGCTTGAGACTCTTACAGGAGAACTCAGAAAACTATATAGATAAAGTCTCAAAGAAATACCATTTTTAAGGAACTTAAGTTTCCAAGGTGATCTGAAACCTTGATAAAGGGCCAATGCTCACATCATTTAAGTCACTGTGGCAAGACCCTGAATCTCTCTGGGATTCACTTTACTCACCTATTAAAGGAAGCCATTGGATCACTACGTAGTGTCCAAGGGTCCTTCCACCTCTCTTTCTGTGGCTCTCTGATCTTCCTTGTAAATTCAGTTGCCAAGGTTTTGGAATATAATTATGTCAACTCCCTAATTTTATGCAGAAGGCAGCTGAGGTCCATAGATGTTAAGTAGATGTCCCAATGTTTCACAAGAAAAGTGCGAAAGTAGGATCTTAACCCGGATCATTCCTTTGACACTAGTACCTGTTCTCTTTTCTCTCTACATTACAACCTTGCTCTGGAAGAAGACGATGAAAACTACAGGAATGGAAATATTATCCCACCTTTTCCCCTTCACCAAAACCTCCATGATGAGTTGCTGAACAACCTGAGCACATGGTAAAATGTGGTTTGAGGGAGGGAACACCAAGGGCATTCTGCTGAAATCACAAAATCTGAGAAATTGAGATAAATTGTGTTTCCCTAATATAATTCAACTGCAATCATCCTATCACATGAAACTGTGGTCATGGCTTAGGGTTTGGCATATGTTGCAGACATTATTAAAAAAGAAACAACTGTTTCAACTGTACAGAATGGGGAAAATATAGATATTTTTATGCTGCCATAATCTTCATAAAATAGATATCCTGGGGAGTTCTCTGTAACAAAATGTATGAATCATACATAATAAATTAAAGATGACATTCCCCAAAGAATTACTTATAAATATATGACATTCTACACTAAGTCTCCAGGCTCCAAGGGAAAAGGCAAAAGAAAAAAAAAGGAACTTCCTCAAATGCTATATAATGAATTCATTAAAGGATTTATGGAGAATGACAACACTCCCTTAAATATACCAAACTTATAAATGAATGCTGTGCCACATTAAAAAAGAAGGAAAAAAATAAAATAGAAGATAAGATACGATTGCCAAAAAAACAGATTTCCCCCTGTATGTAAAACCATGCCTTAGAACTAAGTATCTTAACTTTCAGCCCTGTGCCTTTTTTCAGCTCTCTGGGTGTTGTCTTCCACTGTTAGAATTTAAGCTCCTTAAGGGCAAAGATTGTCCCTTTGCTTGTGTTTGCAGGCACGGCCCTCAGGAATAGTACCTAACATATAGTAAGTACTTAAAAAATATTCCTTTCTTTCTTTTTGTCCTGTTTTTATGCTTGATCAGAGATTACACATCCCATGGATAGAGCCTGTAGCAAAAAAACCAAAAAAACCCTAACAAATACTGCCTAAAAGTCAATAACAATCCAAAAAAAAATTTTATCTTGTATAGAATAGTTATGGTTCACATCTCTAATTAGAGCACATCAGGTGTCGTCTGTTCTGTGGAAACTGGCCATGCACAGAAAGGTTGGCCCACCAGTAAACAGATAAGCAGAACGTATCCAAGTGCATTTCAGAATTGGTTCATTATGTTATTTGCATAGCTCCAAATACAGGCAACTTATTATCCCACTATTTGCCTTCCTAAAAATTATAACGACATTACAGTTGTTCTTCAATAGGCTAAAATGATTCTCCAAACTAGGACAAATCCCTTCTGACTGTTTTTTGACTTGAAGGCTACATAATAGGTGTATACTGAGCCAAAAAAGGCCCAAGGCTGGTTGTAAGACAAGGAATCACATTCCTACATCATAGAAGAAAAGAAATAGAATTAGGATTTCCTCACACAAACAGCCCTAACGTTGATATTTGTTAGAGGAGGTGTGGCATTTTGAATGCTTACCTGCTTAATGCAGGTAATGAGCTACTATTGACCGCAACATTTGAAACTATTAAAGCAAAAAAACTGTGCCTAAGCTGAGAGAGTATAAGTCAATGTGTTTTTACAAAAGGTTTGTGAAGTAGATCATTAAGATTTTAGCTGTGGATCAACATGTGGAGTATTAGTAGAGGGGTTTTCTCCCAGGGGTATAACTCTGAGTCACCAAAGGACACTAGCTTTCAACTGACAACTCTTGTATGTACTGAGGGAATCACAAAAGAACAGAAAGTAGAATCTGTGCAAATCTCACAGATAGGAAGTGTCTGCAGACTTTGGAGCTTGATTTTGTGGGATAATGGGATGAGCACAGATGATGGTAGGTGAAGAGAAAGGCATTTCCTATCTGAATTGTAATCAAAGTGACTGGTTCAGTCTCCCCATGGTTAGAAAAATTATTGAGTCCTGCTCTTGAGCTGGATCTGATACTTGCCAACTTTTTTTTTTTTTTTGGCAAATCACTTAAGTTTCCTTAGGCTCAGTTTCCTCACTTGTAAAATGATGGTCACAAGATTTCTAATAGCTTTCTCAAAGGGTAATTGAAAATTTAAATGAGAAATACTATTTATGAAACACTACATATGTGCCAAATTGAGGCAGTAAAGCATCAGGAAAACTTGGTTCAAGTTTCATCCCTAAAATTAAAACAAACATAAGTCAGCATAGATTCAGAAATGGATAAATCCTAGACTGGATACATCTTGCTAAACATCCTCATTTTACAGATAAGGGAATTGAGGCCCAAGATTACCCAGGCAACAAAAGGTAGAGTTATGGTTTGAACCATTGTACATCTAAGACATCACACTTTGCAGTTTGTGACCTTTCCTTATTAGCTCTTTGGTCTTGATTAAGACTGCTCAGATACTTAGTTCCTTCTTTAAAAGAGGTGTAATAACAGAATCTCACTTCCAGGTTTGGTGAAAGATCCGAATGAGACAATGCATTTAAAACTCCTTCTCAATCTGATATAGGTGATTGGTGACACATACATTATCTCACCTAAGAATCTATAAATGAAGAAGGACTCAGAAAGGATTGTGTCATATAAATAAATTTATAGGAGAGATTTATTTTAGTCATTCTTCATAAGATCTTAACATTGTAGATAAAAAATACAAAGTGACCTTATGTGGGATAAAATCCATGAGGAACTGAAGCCCAGAAAGCTTAAATGGTTTCCCTCCATCTCATGTGAGCCTCACAGTAATTGTGAGTTGGGTATTATGCACATTGTTTTACAGATAAGGAAACAAGATCAGAGAAGCTACTTGTCCATTGTCAATCTACATAATTTCCATGTTTTTATTGCCTCTTTTCAAGGCCATTTTTACTAATCTTCTAATCATATTTCTTATCCAATCATCTCATTTCAGATTGTGAAGGCATGGAGGGAGAATCCAAATCAATGAGTGAACAAACCCATCAAAATGACTTCTCAGTTTTTAGCCACTTTCTCTCAGCTGCTAGAACCTTAATCTCTGGGAAATAAAAATGACAAGTTATAGCTAATGTAATGACTCCTCAATTCAGGGTTGTTACACATACCCAGTGATTTTGGTATGTAATGCAACCATGCTATATTGCATTAATGATAACAAACACTTCTATCTCTCCTTGTACTTTCTCCTCCATAGTCCACTGTAGTATGAAAAGGTGTTATCAGAGTCCTGATTTGCCTTTTTAGTCTAAGACCTAATTATAAAAGACTCGCACAGTATGGATAAGCTTTTATTAACTTGCAGGGCTTGTGGTTTAATGGCTAGAGATCCAACTTTGAACCCAAGAAGATGTGGGTTTGGGAATCATCTCTGACATATGTTGGCTCTATGACCCTGAACACCTAATTTCTCATGGCCCTGGATGAACAGTATCAAATATTTTCAAGGTCTAAATGCTGTGAAACAACTCCAGGTGCTGCCAAACTAAATTAAAATATAATTTGGAAATACTTGACAAAAGAAAAATACAATAGAATGTAGATAACATTACATTTTAAAGCAGAGTCAATACATGGCCCACTGTGATCCTTATGGAGGAATTAGTGGCTTCTGCTTCAATTTGATTTTAAAAAATTCTCTAGAAAGCTCATTAAGACTGTAAAATGCCGAGAAGTTGCTTTCCTGTAATGGCAGAAAAGATGTTATTGCCTGAGAATTTCCTACATCAATGACACCATAAGATTGTAAGATGAGAGATGGAAGGGATTTTAAAGGGGAATCCTTTCATGTTACAAATGAGGAAACTGAGGCACAGAGAAGTTAAATGAATTTCCCAGTGTCATGTAGCTAATAAAACAATCTACACTCCTCTGAAATTTATCAGTCTTAGGGAACCTTTTCATCTATCAAGGTTTTTTTTTTAGGCCTAAAACCCATACCCCAGCATTTACCTCTACCTCTGATGACCCTCCCTCTGATTTTGGGGGTATTTATCTCTTTCCCAGAATCTCCTCTTAAGAAAGAGGAGTAGACCATCCATTTCCTTACTTCCCACCTGGTTGCATGGATTTCTACAAAGTACCCCATGTACTAGGTCTTTTCCTTCTCTCCCTCTGCCCTTTTTCATTTTCTTTGGGGGTGTTGTCTTCTTTCAACTAGACTGTAAGCTCCCTGAAAAGAAGAACTAACTTTCCTTCCCACCACCCCCAGTGTCTAGCACATAGTAAGTGCTTAATGCTTATTGATTGATTGAAGATTTTAAATCAAATGTCCCAACTCCACTTTCAGCCCTCTATCTACTCCACCACCTAGATGCTTTAGGTCCTATCTCAATCCATATCATTTAATCAGATCCAGATCTTGGTAGGATAGGTTCTAATGGAATTCCATCTTTTAAAAGTTATGATGTATTCTTGCAATATCCTAAGACTAATTTAGGTAAATCTGGGGGGGGGAGGTGTTACCGAATGAAGTATGGAATCAACGCATTGCTGCCTCCATGCCAAAGAGCAATAACACTTCAGTGCTCCAAGAGATATTAAAGGATATTATATAGTCCACATTCTCATTTAACACATGAAAAACAACTGAAATCCAGAGAAGGATTATTTAAGCCTTATTCAAATTCACCCAGAGAGTTAATGGCAGAGACAAGGTTAGCATCTTGGTTTGCTGAATGCCAGGTCAATGCCATCCCTGTGCCATCTTTCCAGAGAGCCTCCTTTTAACCACAAGACACTTCAAGTTTCTGATACTTTTCACTCCTTGTTGTCTTTTTAGGCATACACTTGATTCCAAAACTATGAAAGTAATATGATACAATAAGAAATCATGGAGTAACCTTAAAACAGACCAAGATTATTAGGTCTTGGAAGAATGCTAGGACATAGAACAACTACTGAGTAGGACCTTAGAGATCTAATGTACTACTAATTTGGGATACTTGGATTTTTTAAATATTCTCATAACTGTATTTTAATATAATTTCTGTTTCTTACAATCCTCTATCCATTTTATGGATCTAAGAAAATAATCCTGAGAAGGTGTTCATAGGTTTTAGCAAACTGTCAAAATTATCCATGACCCAAACAAAACAGTTGCATTGAAATACAACCCTTTCATTTTACAAATTGAGAAAACAAATCCCAGAGGCCAAAAGAAACTTTACAAAGTCAAATAGTCATTTAGCGGCAGAAGTGGGACGGTAGCTCTGGATACTTCACCAAGATTCTTTCATCAGAATATATTTCAGATAAAACTTTGCTAAGCATATATAGATACACATACAGAAAGTCTGTGCTCTAAAGATGATTTATGCATGTGCACAGGTACATATTGGGCAGCTAGGCATTATAGTAGAAAAACAATAAGGAATATCTGAGTTCAAACTCTGGCCTCAGACACTTATGAGTTGTGTGACCGTAGGCAAATCACTTAATTCTGTTTGCTCAGTTTTCCCAACTGTAAAATGATCTGGAGAAGGAATATCTTTGCCAAGAAAAGCACATATAGGACCACAGTGCCCAAGATTTCAAAGAGCTCTTTGTCTACCTTTAGAGGCAAGAGATTTGAATTTTTTAAAGTAGTAGAATTCAAATATTATATGCATATAGGTATATATATGTGTACATGTATGTGGGGGTGTTTGTGTGTGTGTGTGTGTATTTCTTCCAATGAGTTTCCAGAAAAAAAGGCTAAAATGCAGAGAGGTCTCTGAAAAGATGAAGGATAGATGGGCATTGTGTTTGTGAATGATTTCTCTTCCTGAATAATGCATTATTCTGCACATTTTATGGAGGACAATTCAATATTTTGCAATGCATTCATCTCATTCTGACTCATTTCTTCAGGCAGGGCAGCATCTTCTGGAAGAGGTAACCATTTTTTGAGTTAATCAACTCAGCTTGGGGGTAGCATAAGAAGGGATATGGGGAAATGAAGTCCATGAGGGAGCTCTATCAGGCAGCCCCCCATTGAAGGGCTTTTTTAGATTCAATATTTTAAAACTGGCTCAGAGACAACTTACATTGATCTTATTCATTCCAGTATTCCTGGGCAGGTCTGTATTTAATATGGTTGGGAAATAAAAAGAATGCTGGAGAGACAATTAAAAGAGGTAGGTTCTAGTCATGATCCCACCACTTTCAGTGCTTCAGCACTAAATCCTCAGAAGCTGGGAAGTTCTAACAAAACAAGAGTAGGAAAGGACACCAAAGACTGCAAATGAATCTTGAAGAAGTAGAGTGCAGGAAAGGATAAACTGATTTTTTTTAAGTGCATAGGTTTTAAGAAGTAAAACCTTTGAAAGAAAAAGAAAGTTTTTGTATGAAAAAAATAACATCTGAATGATACAAGTTAATAATATAGTCATAACTAGAACTCACCAAACTAAATAATCTCAACCATGCCCTCTACAAGAAATCTCTAAACCTGTAACATCAGAGCAACCATACTCTGCTTATCTTAAATCTTCTGAGTGAGACTGAAATGGTGCTTGTTTTAATGCTTCAAAAGAGTTTAGATTTCAACTGTGTGAAGCACCAGTGTCACATAGGAAAACTCATCCAAGCCTTAGGAAATGGATATTTTGGGTCCAGCAAATTATACAAAGGATGAAATAGTGACTAACCTTCTGGACCTGAGTTTCTGAAGCTGCTCACAGGATTATATAGATAACCAGGCGGAAAATGAGAAAAGGAAAGGCAGAAAATAAGCATTTGTTGACGAACTACCGTATGCCAGACACTTGCTAAGTAAGCACTTTACAATATCATCTTTTGTAATCCTTGTAAAATCCATTGGACATAAGTTGCTTCATTTTACACATGAGGAAACTGAGGCATACAGCAATTAAATAACTTTGGCAGTATCACACAGGTAATGAATGTTTGAGGCTGGATTCGAACTCAGGTTCCACTGAGTCCAGATTCAGCTCTATTCATTACATCACTTTGCTGCTTCTAGGCAAACAAGGTAGGAGAGTAAAAATCAGGCAGGAGATTTTTCAAGGACAGCAAAATAGCCCCGTCTCCATGCTATAAACATGTTGAAGTCCTTTTGAGGCCCTTTCTGTTGAGTATCATGGGTTACAAGCACAGAAAACTTTGGAATGTTGCCAAGTTTTCCCACAGAGCAGGCAGACTCATCTAATAGAACACACATAAGATGATATTAACAGCTGATATTTACTTAGCATCTTAAGGTCTGCAAACCACTTTGTATTATTATAATAATTATTCACAACAACACCATGATGTGGATGACATAATGATCCCCATTTAATACATACTGAGGATATCCTCAACATGTAGCATGGAGGTTCATTGTGTGGTTCAAAAGGAAGTATAATAGATATCACTGCTTGACTCCTTTCCATTAAATGCCATTCATCCAAAAGGTTATCACACACAGTGAGTAGAAAGTAAACAATTGATCTCAGCAGATAATAAACAGAAATCATAGGAGTTGTGCAGATCAGAATACAACAGGCAATACCTGGAGAGAATGAAATTTCACATGGCATGTAATATGTCTCAGCTAAATGAAGAGAGAGCACCAAATATAACTAAATGGGAAATCCTTTTATGTTTTTAGGAAGGCAGGGGGTTTGGATTTTCCCTACATGGCTGCACTTCAGAATCTGTCTTCTTTCTTTTTTGATTTCTTCTCCAAGTGTTGCTGGAATTGCAGGTTTCCTTCCTCTAAACTAGAAAGGAAGAAAGTTCCTCTCATCCCAAGACATTGAGGTAATTCCACCCACCAGTAAAGCAGTTATGTAGTTTCATCCTTTTCTTCACCAATGAGCAGAATCTAAGGCAAATCATTCAAGCTTAAAACCTAGAGTACAGTAGGAAGTATGTCAGAGGGTATTGTGGAATGACTCCCATTTACATAATTATAGAATGGACTCATTTTTTAAACAAACTCTGTAAGACAGGAACTTTTGTCAGACCCATTACATAGATGAAGGAATTAAGTTTCAGTAGTTAAGTAACGTATTTATCCACAGTCATTCAGTAAGAGCCTTAAACGTAATGTGAAGGAGTTCCAAATCCAAATCCACCATTCCATACAATAAACTAGGCTGCATCTCCTTAGAATGAAAAGAAGTCAGGTGGATGATGTGCTGCGGAGTGCAGAAAGTGTCCAAGATCATTATGTCTGTATAAAGGAGTAGTAATTTAAGTGGATTCTTAAAAAAACAAAACAAAAATCACAACAGAAACATCATTTCTTCGGCAAAGTGTACCATTGTGACTATTCAACATACAAACAACCATCTACAAAAGACAGGATGATAATGGATGGAGCACTGCAGCTGAGTAACGATGAACTAGCAATGTATTCTTGCAGACTTGGGCATTTTTTTTTCTCCTTATGATATCCATTAGCTTCCCTTGAATCTCACAGACTCCTGTAAATAAAATCTAAATAGTAAAGAAAAAATAGGAAACTTATCAGCTTTCTTAACTACATCATCATTTTCTCTGGTGCTGATCTAGACTTCAAGGTAGGTAGCCTGTGTCCTTAAGGCCACAAAATAAATCCTTTTCTGTGAAGTTTAGATCCAGGTAAAGGGCCACATGTGGCCTCAAGGATACCCTTGATCTAAACAATACAAAATTTCTTCTAAATTGTAAGAACTTTTTTCATCCGTTTCATCAGCATCAGCAATGCTGGATTTTTATACCACCTTAAGGTTTTAAAAGTGCTTTAATAAATATAAATATCATCTCAGTTGATCTTAATGGCAAGTCTAGGAGGTTGGTGCTATTATTTTTCTTATTCCTGAGATGAGGAAACTGAGGCAGACATTGCATTACTTGCACTCACCTGGTAAGTCTAAGATTATATTTGTACTAAGATCTTACTGTCTTGCAGGTCTAGTACCTATCCTTTGTACCACCTAGCATCAGATCTATGGTGGCATGGGGAGCAGAAGAAAATATATATTTTGGAGACAAACAGGATTAAGTGACTTGCTCAGGGTCATGCAGCTAATAAGAGCTTGAGGCTGGATCTGAACTCAGGTCTTCCTAAATGGAGTTGTTGTTTCTAGCTACTGTTTCACCACCTACCCTTCCAAGCAGAAGAAAATATTGAGAATTTTTAATAGCTCAGAGAAGATTCAAAATTTTATAATACAGGCAGATTTAAATCTTTGAAGTTAGTTAACTATCATGGAACACTAGGAAGTGCCAGCCAGTGAGGGCCCTCAGCAAAGCCAATTAGTTGAAAGTGAATCTCGCATAGTGACTTTATATGCATTAAAATTTCATGACATGTTTCTTGACTAAAAAAAAAAAAACATGACAGAATGTGGATGATACCCTTTCATATTAAAATAGAGAATAATCTAAGTTTTTTTTCTCATATAT
Organism: Bettongia penicillata ogilbyi; assembly: GCA_023548195.1. Taxonomy (NCBI): domain Eukaryota; kingdom Metazoa; phylum Chordata; class Mammalia; order Diprotodontia; family Potoroidae; genus Bettongia; species Bettongia penicillata. Next base: position 3,088,481 of record JAJHZJ010000432.1, on the reverse strand, counting down.
AGAAATTCACCATCCTTGAATCCTACTCTCACAAAATTGCCAACTGTCCCAGTGCCTAACGTGAGTAGAAGGGATACCCTGGTGTCCTGAGGAAGTAAGAAAGTTGGTGTGAGGGGAGAGCAGAAAGATGAAGTTCATCCAATTGAGAATAAGAAAAAGGAACTATATCAATTAGGGATTCTAAAGTTGGAGGGGAACTTGCAGGTAAGTCATTTAATGCCCACACTCATTGAACTGAATCCCTGAGAGATTAAGTGCTTTGGCCAAAGTCACAAGAGTGGTAAGTGACAAAGGAAATCAAACAAGGTTCTTAGATTCCCAGTGCAGTGATTGTTCTGCTCCACCATACTGACTTCAACTAGTCTTTTTAATCTAAAATTCACGAGATAGTTTTCTTTTAACATTGTAATAACAGTATTTAAAAGTACCTGATTTCCTTTGTAATACTATGTATTTTTACATTCATTTAAAATACAAGGTTAAAAAGGAGTCCACAGACTTTACCAAACTGCAAAAATCTCTCTCTCTGTCTCTCTCACTCTCTCTGTCTCTCTCTCTGTCTCTGTCTCTCTCTCTCTTTCTCTCTCTCTCACACACACATACACACACACACACAAACACACCTACACACAGTGAGAATTTTAAGAGAATGTAAAAAAGCATCAGATCTGACGTGGTTTTACTTTCATTCCAATGAGCACCAACCAGGTTTAAGATGTGAAGATTTTTAAGACTCCTTATATCTTTATAACTCTCTATTTGTCCTTATTGCTTTTCCCCCTTATAATTGAAGATAAATAAGGCCCTGCCCCTAAAAACAACTCAAAAGAGTTGGGGAAAGAAAGGAAGGTGAAGGGAGAGGATGGTAAGGATAGAACCCTGAACTCAAGTTAGCGTCAGAACACTTCAGTTCACGTCTCAGCCATGTCACTTAGCTAGAAATGGACAAATCATGTCATCTTCCTGATTTTCTATTTTCTCATTTGAGAAATGAGGGAATTAATCTAGATGACCCCTGTGTCTTCTTGAAAGTTTGATATTTAGTGATTTGCATGATAATATTCTTTCCTGCTATAACATGCATAAGATGTGGATCTGCGGTCCCTTACAGTTCAGAAACTTTATGTTCTAACTTCTCTCCCAGCTCTGAAATTTCTGTTGCAATGTCCTTTATAGCTCTCATATTCTCTATTCCATGTTATATTGCCTTATGTAGTACTGATGGTCTATGTTTCTTGATTTAAGGTGCCTTTCAGTTCCAAAATTCTATGATTTCATGACAAAACTGAAAGGAAATATCCAGAATAAAATCTGGAGTAAGAGCAGCTGGATGAAATAGAGAACAGAATTATAGATGTTCTCAAAAAGCAATTGTCTCAAAACCAAGAAGTTTTCCTTGGTAACTCCACCAATGGAAAATGCTGAACCCCACCCAGTCCCTCACTGGGTGACAACATATCACATGGATTGATATTTACATCTTGTGAGATGGATAAGCACAGATTTTACAGGTTTCACCATCAGGAATGGGATCTGTCTGCAATGCAGAAGCATTGGCATTTAAAGATATCATCCACATTTATCACATTTGTCACTTGCCATTAATTTACATTCCCTTTATGCATCTGTTCAAAAAATAATTAGGATTTTATGCTGCAGTAAATATGCTTGTTCATCCATTAGTGCAAAGCAGAAGAGTAATTGCATTACAATGGGAATCGAGACTATAGCATTGCAAGCCACCAGGAGAACAGTGACAGCTGGGATGATCACAATACTTTACTCTAATAAACTTCAAAAATAAGTGTAGATAGGAGTATAATTAAATCACTGACAAACTACACTAGCCTTATTCTTGTGCCCTGAGCTTGCAGAATCCCAAGAGTCCTTCCCCTAAAATAAAATTAATGCGTTTAAAGTAAATCATGAATCTATCTGCTTTGGCTGAATACAGTTAGACTATTCTCTTCCAGTGATTACTGTATGGACAAACGGAAATGTGATAGAATTCCTCCATATCAAGAAGTCATTAAGTATAATTTATGTCTTGAGGTCATGAGTGGTAAATATTTTAGATCCTCCTCCTCATTAAAAAGTAAACAAAACCAAACAGAACACCCCCTCCCTTTTAATCTTCTTGAACTTCTTGGATGCTCTAGGATTAGTTATGGATGTGCAAAGTTTCTTTTTGTTATCACAGATTTATTGTTGAAAGGGATCATACAGATCATTTAGTCCAAATCTTTCATTTTATAAGTGAGAAATCTGAAGACCCATAAGTTTAAGTGACTGGGTTAGGGTCATATAGGCAGTAAGTGTCACAATTGAGATTTAAACCCTGATCATGTGGTTCTCTTTTTTTTTTTTTATTTTTTCCCAACTAAATCTCAAGATAATTTTAGCACTCATTTTTACAAGATTTTGAGTTTCAAAATTTTCTCTCTCTATCCTTGCTCTCCTGTCTTCTCAAAATGCAGGTGGTTTGATATACTTTATGTGTGTGCTATCATGTAAAACGTATTTCCATAGTAGCTGTAGTTGTGAAAGAAGATGGAAAGAAAAAAAAACATGAGAGAATAAAAAAAGGAAAAAGTATGGCTTGATCTACATTCAGAGACCATCAATTCTTTATCTAGATGTGGATTGCATTTTCCTTCATGAATCCTTTGCACTTGTCTTTGATCATCTCATCTGCTGCTAAGGAGAACCCAGTAATTCATAGTTGATCATCACACAAAGTTGCTGATACTGTGTACTATTATCTCCTGGTTTTGCTTATTTCACTTTTCATTGTACAAGTCTTTCTAGTTATTCCTAAAATCTATTTCTTCATTTCTTATAGCACAACAAGCCTAAAAGGTTCAGGGTCTCCCTTTGCAGCCTGGCTCATCTCCAGTCATCTTGATGAATGTCTAGTCACTGGAACTAGATGGCTCTGGAGGAGAAAGTGAGACTGGGGACCTTGCACAGCCCTCCCTCACTCAAATCAAAGTCAAGTACAAGTCATGTCATCATGTCCCTGATGTCATGATCCCATTCAAAAATGAAAGAAAAACATAATAGCACAATTGTTTTCTAGTTCATTCATATACCACAGATTGTTTAATCATTCCCAATTGATGAATTTCCCTAAATTCACTCTACTTTCCACCACGAGAAGGGTTTCTATAAATATTTTTGCACATGTACATCATTTTGCCTTTTCTATGATCTCTTTAAGATATAGACCTAACAGCAGTATTACTGGATTAAATGTATGTACAGTCTGGCTGCTCTTTTGGCATAGTTCCAAATTGCTCTCCAGAATGGTTGAATGAGTTCACAACTTGACCAGCAGTGCATTAGTGCCCCAGTTTTCACCATCCTCTCTAACATTTATCATTTTTGTCATATTAGCCAATTTTATAAGTGTCTGTTTTAATTTGCATTTCTCTCATCAAAGTGTTTCAGAGTTTTTCTTCAATATGCCTATAGAGAGCTTTGATTTTTTTATCTGAAAACTGCCATTCATACCCTTTAATCATGTATCAAGTGGGTAATTACTTATATTTTTATAAATTTGACTCAGTTCTATACATATTTGAGAAATAAGGTCTTTGTCACAGACGTTGTTGTAAAGATTGTTTTCCAGCTTTCCACTTTCTACTTTCCATCTATTATTGGTTGCACTAGTTTCCTCTATGCAAAAACCTTTTAATTAAATTAATATAATCAAAATGACTTATTATACATTTTGTAATGCTCTCTATTGATTCTATGGTCATTGTCTATGGTACCTTTTAGCAAGATATAACTTTCTCATCTCTTTTAATTAGGTCTATTTTTGCTTTTTATTTGTCTGAGATCAGGGCTGCTGCCTCCATTTTTTTTTAATATACTTAAGTAAAAGCATAATAGCTTCTGCTCCAGTCCCCTTAACATGTTTGTCTCTACTTCAGGTGTGTTTCTTGTAAACAAAATGTTGTAGATTTCAGAATTTTTATCTACTCTGCTATCTACTTCAGTTTTATGGGAGAGTTCATCCCATTCACATTCAGTTATGATTACTACCTGTGCATTTGCCTTTATCCTGTTTTTCCTCCTGTTTGTCCTATCTTTCCCTTCACCCTTTCCCTCCTCACCAGTGTTTTGCTTCTGTCTACCACCTCCTTCCTTTTGGCTGCTTTTTTTTATTAATTCTTCTTTTTAATTAACATCCTCCCATTCTATTTTCCTGTCAAGTAAGATAGATTTCTATATTCAACCAATTGTCACCATTTCCTCTTTGAACCAATACTGATTTGAGTAAGTTACAAGACATGGCCATCACTCAACCTCACGTCTTTCATTCCACTGTAATAGTTTTTTCATGTCTTCCTGTAAAATAATTCACTCCATTCTATCTCTCCCTTCCTTCTTCACCCAGTGTACTCCTCTTTGTCATCACTTAATTATTTTTTATGTCATTCCCTCAAAGTCACCTTATACCAGCATCCCCTAGCTTCTGTTTAGACAATTAGAGGTGAAATTTTTGAGAAATACAAGGGATGTAAACAGCTCAGCTTCACTGACTCCCTTATGTTTCCTTTTCCAATTTTAACTTTTTATACCTCTCTTGGGTCTTGAGAATGGAGATAACATTTTTGCTGTTTTTCTTCAATTCTGCTCTTCTCCTTATGAAGTCTTGAAATTCTATTCAGTTGAGTATTTTATTTCCCTTGAATCATTCTTCTTAGTTTAGGCCAGATAGGTGATTCTTGATTGTTCCTTTGCTTCTGGAATATCATATTCCATGATCCTTTAATGTTGCAGTTGTTAAGTCTTGTGTAATCCTGATTGTTTCTCCTGAACATGTGATTTTTTTTTCTTTCTGGCCATTTGCAGGATATTTTTCCTTTACTTGATATTTGTGTAATTTTAATATAATGTTCCTTGGGGTCTTTACTTTGGGATCTCTTTTCTAAGGTGATTGGTGGACTCTTTCAGTGCCTACTTTGCCCTCTCGCTCCATGATATCAGGGAAGTTTTCCTTAATAATTTCTTCAAAGATGCTTTCAGGTAATCCTTTCAATGATAGCTTTCAGGTATTTGAATGATTCCAACATTATCTCTTCTGGATCCGTTTTCGAGGTCAGTTGTTTTTCCAAAGAGGCAATTTACATTTTCTTCTACTTTTTTGTTCATTTGAATTTGACTGATTATTGATGTATCATAGAGTCATTAGTTCCACTTCCCCAATTCTAACTTTTAAAGAGTTGTTTTCCTCAGCTTTTGTACTTCGTTTTCCACTTGGTCAATTGTACTTCTTGAGCAGATGTTTTCTTTTTCCATTCTGTTGACTCCTTTTTTCCATAATTTTCTTGAATTACTCTTATTTCTTTCCTCAATTTTTCTTCTATCTCTGTTATATGATATTTAAACTCCTTTTTTGAACTTTCCCATGAGTTCTTTCTGGGCTTGAGAGAACATCCCATTTTTCTTTGGGGCTTCCCCATAGGTATTTTGACATTGTTGTCTTCTTTTGACTTTGTGCCTTGATCTTTACTGTTACCATAAAAAATTTCTATGGTCAGATTATTTTAATTTTCTTAACTTTTTTACTCTTTTTTCCATTCTTTTAAATTTGAGCTCTGCTCCTAGGGTGGAAGGGGCACTGTCTCATATTTCTAGTGCCACAGACTACAGGCTGTTTACCTGGTGCTGCACTAATGTTACCCTGAAGTTTCCAGGGAAACCTCGTGTCTGGTATTATGCTAAGGTGTAGGATGAAGGACTGGCTGGTGCTGATGGAGGTTGCAGCCATTTGGCAGCTTACCTGGTGATTATCTAGGGTTCTGTGCTGGTGTCTAACATGCGCTGAGGCATGTGGAGTGTTTCAATGTTTTGCTAGGGCTACCCTGAAGCAGGTGTAGGTTCTCAGAGCTATGCTGAGGCAGGTTGGGGGGAGATTGGTGTTTGTGTTTGTCTGCTCCACCACACAGGCTCAGGATGCTCTATTAGTTGGCTGAAGTGGACTTTTCTACTGACATGCTGAGAGATGTCCTTTCCTGGATGGCCTTCCTCTTTGACCCAAGTGAAATAGACCCTTTTTGCCAATCCTCCAAGTTTCTTAGAGTAAAATATTATTTCAACCCAGGTTTTGTTGGTTCTACTGTTCTAGGATTTTATTTGGGGCATTATTTTATGGATGTTTGGAGGTGAATATGGGAGAATTACAGTAATTTACTGTTTATTCCACCATCTTGGATCCTGGAAGTGATCCATTTGATCACCTGCTTCCAAATCTAGTGTTTTTTTCCCTACATTACTGGGTTCCTTCTTCTAATCTCCCTCCCCCCTCACTCTCTTGTATTTTTGTTTCTTCATCCATTTCTATTGAAATATGAGATTACGGAGGTTGGCAGGAATAGGAAAAAAGAGTGAACAGTTTGAATTATATGTGAACTGAGTTATGTTAGAAAGCCTAGGCCCCCAACCCTGTCATTGCCCTAGGCACTTTCCTTCTAAAATCACAAAGTTAGAGACAAGCTCAGATTCCCATAATTAAGATCAAAAGTAGGAACTAGGGAAAATAAAACTCTAAATATTTTTTAAAGAAATTAACATAAAGTAAAAGAAAATCAGATTTACTGGACAGAATTGAATCAAAAAGCTCTTATCAAATACTCACTACATGATAATTTGGTATATGGGATGTTCAGGGAGGACTAGTGCCTCTGATATGAGGGCTTGCCAAGCCATTCTCAGAGCTGCTTATCTACCTTTGGTGTCCCCTTTCATTCAACTCTCACCTGTGGCTCCAAGAAGGTGTAGCATATGCACCTGCCACATCCTAATAAAATCATCTTGGCAGATGGGCTAAAATAGATTGAGAGAAATAGATGGATATCAATGAGTTAGGTGGATGTCCACCACAAGCATGGTAAGACTTTCCCCAGAGGAATGAATAGATGAGAACAATTTATTCCAAGGGTCACAAAGGTGGCTGAATTGGGTACTGCACAGTGCTTAGAGTTTGATCTGATATCAAAGACATCAAGGTCATCCATTGTGACCTGCACCATCACAAGTACCTTGACATCTGTCTTTGTCATTGGAATTTGAGGACTATGCAATAGAGGATGAGGCTGATGACTTTGTGCACTTCACTTGGAGTCAACTTACAAATAATTCAAGGCATCAACCCTGTGATGTCACTGATCATCTTACAAACAAATGATGAGCAACAGCAACATGCTGATATATAATACAAGGTAGATACCTACTTGTATGCACTTCTTCTCCCTAACACACATGATAGCCATGCAGGGGAAGGCAGAAAACCTATGGTCCAAAGGGCTGTCGCTTAATCTCTGTGTTTGGCTCTAATTCAACTCTCACATAACATTAACACCAGAAAGATATGCTCACAAAATCCAATGTCCCTTTTTCTAAGGTGTGCAGTAATAGCACTCAAGTCAGCTTCCAATCAGCCAACAACTAAATTGCCATCTAGTCTCATTGATCACTGTTCCCTTTTTCAATTGTTCCCAACAGGAGAAGGGAAGATAATAAATATCAAGTGCCTACTATTTGTCAGGTTCTGATCAAGCACTTCATAAATATCACATCATTTGACCCTATTAGAAGTAGAGGTAAGGAGGACCTTCACATTTATGGAAGTGGGAAATGTATGCTAAGGTAACGTGTATCAGAACTGAAATTCAAATCCATGTCTGATTCCAAACTTAGCATGGTTAAGTGAATCTCACACTAACACTCCAATGGGTCTTCAAGCTCATTCACATGCCAGTTCATCTTATGGAGTTCTTGGTAATGTCTTCCTTTTAACTCTCAACGATTAGTCCAAAATTTTGGGGTCATTCTATCTCCTGGCACCGTTTCAGTGCAAATGTGCCTCTCCATTGTGGACTGCTTTTTCTTCCCCTATTTGACTGCCCATTCTTTCTTTTATGGAGGAGGTTGCAATATATTTCTCTGATGACAACCCAGACATCATATTCCCTCCTTTACAGAAGAGAAAGTCAATGCTGAGAGAGGCTAAACATGCTGGTAGTCAAACAGTTATACAATAGAGCCAGAACTTCAAAACTGGGTTTTAGGCTATGATAGTTCACATTTATATAGTGTTTATGGTTTAAAAGATGTTTTATTTATATTATATTATCTCCTTTGGTCTTCACAAATGCCCCAACAGTTAGGTGTTAAGACCACAATTTTATAGATCAAGAAAAGTGAGACTGACAGAAATGAAGTATCTTGCCCAGGGTGACACAGTAACCAATTGTTTGAAGCATGATTTAAACTCAGTCCTTTCTATGTCCTAACCACCGTGGGTCCAACTTAAAATCTTCTTCCTATTGACTACATAAATAGGAATGGCAATTGTACTGACATAATGAACCATAATGACACTTCTGGTTCCAGGGACATCTCAGTATCACAAAAAGAAATATGTGAGAGATTCAGCACTTCCCCATTTCCTTTCTTTCTACTTTCCATTGGAATAACCTCCTCTCTTCCTCAAAGTGGCTTACCACTGAGAATATTGGGAAATTTCAACTGTGAACCTCCATTTTGGGTGACTAACTGATTGAGTTGCCAAGAAGAGGCAGAAAAACTGTCCCAGATCTGACATTTCCCAAATGAAATGGGACAGATGGTCGTGACTGCAACCAAGATGTTTAGAAATGTGAATGAGAAAATTGTTCATCACTGGAAATCCTCATGCTTGCAATACATCTGTGTAGACAATGACAAAGATCTCTGTTCAGAGAGAAACCTATTTATCACCTGAATCAACTAACTTCCTTTCTTTTCTTATCTTCTTTTTAAAATTTTGTTGCTGTCTTTTTTTATTTGACACAATATGTCCTCATTATACCAGTCTTTCCCATAGAGTTTTCCGATGGAAAAAAGAGTTGTATGAAACAAATAAAAAGACTGGTTATATCCGATGGCATGAAAAGAATTTATTGGAACACAAACCAAGATCTGAAAGAGACTAGTGCAGACATCTAATTCAACCATATCAATTTACTAAAAAGAAAAGTAAACAAAAAAAGAAAAACCTGAGGCCAACACAACTAAAATTACTTGCCTAAGATCAAACAGCTAGTACATTTCAGAGAGAAGATTTTGAATCAACTTCTCTGAACTAAAGTTCTTTCTGCCATACCAAAGCATTTTCCTTTTAGTTCAGCACATTTCTGTGAAAAACAGTTTCCTTGACTGTCCCTAAACACGAGCTTCACAAAGGAAAAATAACAGAGTTCATCTAAAAAGTGGCCCAAACTCAGCATTCCTCATTGTTTTCATCTGTTTTTAAAGGTTTTTGTGTTTATCAGATATCAATAAAAGCAGTTTTTTTTTTTTAAATTGGAAGATGTATAACGAATGTTGTTGCTACCAAAGGATACCAACGATTGGCCCAGTACTAGGTAAGGTTCTATAACTGATTAAGAAAGGATACTTGGAGAAAAAGGAGATGCAAATGAGTCTTAGAGATATAGCCATGGTTTAGGGTCCAAAGGCCTTCAGAAAAGTTAAAAGTTTTATAAATGTTGCTAACCCACTCCTCTTCACTAATTTCTCCTTAACTCTTGCAATTACTGGGGTTTTTATGGAATGTTTTTTTTTTTAATTTATAGTAAGAGTCAGTCAAAATTTCTCATAATATTTATAATTATAGTATAAAGGTAATACTTTAGCAAATGATTCTGTGTAGTTATAAAAACTTTATAAATTGGTTGCAAAATAAGTATTTTCTTTTCTTTGCAACAGACATTACCCCTAAATATACATAGGCAAGGGGCACCTAGGTGATGCAGTGAATCAAGCACTGATCCTGGAGCCAGGAAGGTCTTAGTTCAAATCTGGCCTCAGACTCTTATTAGCTGTGTCAGCCTGAGCAAGTCACTTTAACCTGATTGCCTATACACACACACACACACACACACACATGTGTACACACACAGAGGTAACAATATTATTGCTCATTTTCAATCCTGAGCATTTTCTAGGACTTACTTTGTTATAAAACATAAAAACCCTTAAAATATCTGTTGGGTGTACCCACAAGAAATACATATCCTAAAAAGATCCTTGTTCTTTCATTCCTATACATCAAGTACAAGGTATATACTTTTAAGCAAGTCTTTATTTAATAAATTGGTAGCACAGTCAACATTCAAACAGGATAGGAAAGAAAATCAGTGTTCATAGGGATTCACCAGTTTTGTTCAGATTGAGACCACATGACAAAAGCCTCATCTGCTCAATAAATTAAAAAAAACAACACTTAGAGTTATTGGGAAGTTATTGCACTGTCCTTAAAAAGACACCAGGAAGAAGACAGCTGTAGTCCAACTTGATCAGTAATTTTAACATTCTGTGTCTAGGGCACCTAAACAGAGGTTCTTTGTCAACTCCTCTGTTTCAACTTGCCTCAGAGAACTGAACCAATAAGCAATTTTGTGTTTCCTTTTATTCCTTCAACTGTCTTACTTTAGAATGATGTTTTAAGTATAGTTACATTTTCTCACTTAACTAACAATATTGATGATTATAACTAGTGCAAGTTGAGGCATTGATCATCCAAGGTAATTTTTTCCCCTTCAACAGCCTAGACAGAAAGCAATTTCCCAAAACTACATCCCCTTCAGTAGCATTTCTTGTGTGGTAACAGTAATCTTGGCTCAAATTTCCTAGAAGGCAAGAATCTTAAGATTTTGAACTGTTTGATTCTTTGCTTTTTTTGACTGCTTGGTGATTTTGAAGAATTTGCTTTGATCCAAGGATCTTTAAGGAGCTCCATCAGTGTCAGTCTTTGGTAAAGATTGTACTTCAAAAGTCTTGAAATGAGATCTCTAGCCCCTTCTCTTACAAAGTCAGGAAACTTATATTCAACATTTGAAATGCTTCTGTTAGTTTCTTGATATGATTCTGCCTCAAAAAGAGGTTTTCCAACTAGAAATTCATAGCATATAACTCCAAGATTCCAAACATCCACCTTTTCATCATGCATCCTGCCTTCAGTCATCTCAGGAGGTAGTCAAGTGTGCCACAAAGAGTTATCTTCCTAAATGATGGAGCATGAACTGACCGGTCAAAATCTACAATCTTCAGCTCTCGCTCTGCTCCAAGTAGTAAGTTCTTTGCCCTAATATCTCAATGAACCACTGTTTTTGAGTGGCACTATGATAAGGCATCTGCCATTGCTATGATATAAGTAGTCATTCTTTGTTCATCAAACTTTGAAAGCTTTGGAAGCTCTCTATAGACTTCTCCACGAGGTACATATTCTAAAATAAGGTAAACTCTTGTGACATCATGAAAATAACCATATATTCTCAGAATATTAGGATGCCTAAGATGAGACTGTATTTCTATCTCTCAACTCATCTCATGTACAACTCCTGTTTTTTCCAGTTGGGCCTTAAAAAATACTTTAAGTGCCAAGATAAACTTGCTTTGCTTCTCTAGTGCCAAGTAAACATTTCCAAACTTTCCTTTTCCCAAAGTGCTACCAATTTCAAAGTCATCCAATACCCACTGCCCTTCTTTTGTTTCCTCATTTTCTGCTTTGGTGGTTCTCCCTTTCCAGGAGTGTTTGCAGATACTGGTCTCTGACACTGCTTAGTGTCCAAAGTCCTATTTAATGGTCTTGATGCAGGAAGAATTACAGGTGCTGGTTATGACTTCTGTAGCTATGGAGTGTGAATTGTTTTTTGACTAGAGATATTCTTTTGTGCCTGGGAAGAAACTAGAAGAGTATTTGATGAACATAAGACTCACTGAGCTTACCCATTACTTGTAGGCAACTGATTCTGAGAAGAAATCTGCTGAGTCACTGGCCTACATTTTGGATCTCCCCCAAGTGGAGCTGCCATCTTGTTGCTAGGTCCTGAAACACTGTTTCTTTAGATTCCTCCATGTTGCTTTGCCCAGGAAAGATTAAACTCCTGGAAGTCACAAACTTCCCTCTGGCCTCAAGTCAGATCTTCTCAGTAGGTTGCTGGAAAAGAAAAATAAGATAACTTCTACCGTTTGAATTCACAATTACTAGGTTTTAACTGACTATGTAGCTGCATCAATGGCATATATAGATTCAGTGTGCTGGGGGAAATGTGCTTTCATGGTTCCCTGTTGGATGTCTTTAGAGCCATTATAATCAATTCTTACCAAAGGGAGAAAGAGATCCATTGAGATGCAGTTCATGGAAAGATTCCCTTGGAATAAGGAAGACTTGGGCTTAAGATTTATATGTGTGTATAAACATAGATACACACCCCCACATATATTCATGTACACATGTGTGTATGTATGTGGCATCTGAGTGGTGCAGTGGATAGAATGCTGAGCATGGAGAGAGGAAGGTTCATCTTCATGACTTGAAACCTGGTCTCAGACACTTACTATGTGTGACCTTGGGCAAGTCATTTAGCACTGTTTGTCTCAATTTCCTCATCTGTCAAAGGAGCTCGAGAAGGGAAAGGTAATTCACTCCAGTATCTCTACTAAGAAAATCCCAAATGGTATAGGGAAGAGTTATACATGACTAAAAATGACTGAACAATAAATTGCATCTGCATATGTGTATGTACATACCCACACCCACACACATCATACACATATTTTACTGTTCAATAGTTTTTGTTGTCTAACTTTTAATGACTCCTTTTTTTCTTGGGGGGGAGGTTCTTGTCAGAGATTTTGCCATTTCCTTTTCCACCTCAGCTTACAGATGGAAAACTGAGATAAATAGAGTAAAGTGATTAGCCCAGGATCACATAGTTATGACCTGAGCCCAGATTTGAACTCAGGAAATGAGTCAAATGATTCCAAGTCAAACATTCCATCCACTGCACAAACAAACACACATGTGTATGCACGTATACACATGTGTATACACATATGCATATACATGTATGTACATATATGTATACATATACTGTAAGGGGCGCTCTGGACCCAGGCCCCCTGAGAGGATAGGAGACGCCAGGAAGTCTGGACCTGCTGACGTGGCTCTGCCACACTGGCACTGGGGAGGCTTCACTGAGCTGAGCTCCGCCCTCAGGGAGGAACTGGGGAGGAGCCTACCCGGAAGAGGAGGGCAAGACACTAGGGATAAAAGGCACACGCAGGAAGGGCTCGAGGGGACTGGACTGATGTGAACTGCTGAATAAACACCCGCTTTGCTCTACCACCCTGGCTCATGCTTGGTTTCCGCCCGAACTCCGATCCCCGGGGACGGGTCCAGAGACGTCTGAAGCTGCGTGACGCAGAGTGAGGGGTTACTACCCACCGGGAGGGCCGATCGGGGACCATCGCCCCCGACAATATACATGTGCGCAATACATTACACTTGTACATATATATATTTATAAGTACACAAACATATTAAATGTATATACATATGCATGTAGGCATGTATACATTCACATATACATCTTAGCTATGTGACACTGGATACATCATTTCTTTTTTAAAGATTATTTTTTATTTTTAGTTTTTAACATTTGTTTCCACAAAATTTTAAGTTCCAAATTTTCTCCCAGTCTCTCCCCTCCCCTCACCCCATAACACCTTGCATTCTGATTGCCCCTTCGCTAAATGTACTCTCCCTTCAATCATACCCCTACTTTCCCTTATCTCCATCTTTTCTCTTCTCCTGAAGGGCAAGATAGATTTCTATATCCCATTACCTGTATTTCTTATTTCTCAGTTGTACGCAAAAACAATTCTCAACATTCGTTCCTAATTCTTTGAATTCCAACTTCTATCCCTTCCTCCCCACCCATCCCCGCCGAGAAGGCAAGCAATTCAATATAGGCTATACATGTGTGGTTTTACAAATGACTTCCATAATACTCATGTTGTGTAAGACTAACTATATTTCTCTCCATCCTATCCTGCCCTCCATTTATCCTATTCTCTCTTTTGACCTTGTAACTCCCCCAAAGTGTTTACTTCTAATTACTCTCTCCCTCTATTTGCCCTCCTTTCTATCATCCCCATCACCCCACTTGTCCCCTTCTCCCCTACTTTCCTGTAGTGTAACATAGATTTTCATACCAAATTGAGTGATCACATCATTCCCTCCTTAAACAAAATGTGATGGGAGTAAGCTTCACTTTTTCCCTCTCACCTCCTCCCTTTTCTCCTCCATAGAAAAAGCTTTTTATTGCCTGTTTTATGAGAGATAATTTGCCAGATTCTATTTCTCCTTCTCTTCCCAATATATTCATCTCTCATCCCTTAATTTTATGTTTTAAACATCATCCCTTCTTATTCAACTCACCCTGTGAAGTGCTGTGCTGTGTGTGTGCATGTGTTGTGTGTGTGTAATCCAGCCAACCATCCAAATACTGAGAAAAGTACTGAGTTACAAATATTACCTCTCCATGCAGCAATGTAAACAGTTCAACTTCAGTAAGCCCTTTATGATTTCTTTTTCCCGTTTACTTTTTCATGCTTCATTTTGATTCTTGCACTTGAAAGTCAAATTTTCTATTTAGTTCTGATTTTTTCAACAAGAATGCTAAAAAGTCCTCTATTTCATTAAATGACAATTTTTTCCCCTGAAGTATTATGCTCAGTTTTGCTGGGTAGGTGATTCTTGGTTTTAATCCTAGTTCCTTTGACTTCTGGATTATAATGTTCAAAGCACTTCGACCCCTTAATGTAGTAGCTGCTAGATCTTGTGTTATCCTGATTGTATTTCCACAATACTCAAGTTGTTTCTTTCTAGCTGGTTGCAATATTTTCTCCTTGACCTGGGAATCCTGGAATTTGGCTACAATATTACAATGAGTTTATCTTTTTGGATCTCTTTCAGGAGGTGATCAGTGGAATCTTTCAATATTTTTTGTCCTCTGTTTCTAGAATATCAAGGCAGTTTTCCTTGATAATTTCATGAAAAATGATGTCTGAGTTCTTTTTTTGATCATGGCTTTCAGGTTGTCCTGTAATTTTTAAATTGTCTCTCCTGGATCTATTTTTCCAGGTCAGTTGTTTTCCAATGAGATATTTTCACATTATCTTCCATTTTTTCATTCTTTTGGTTTTGTTTTGTGATTTCTTGGTTTCTCATAAAGTCATTTGTTCCATTCTAATTTTTAAAGAACAATTTTCTTCAGTGAGCTTTTGAACCTCCTTTTCCATTTAGCTAATTCTGCTTTTTAAAGCATCTTTCTCCTCATAGACTTTTTGGATCTCTTTTGCTGATTGAGTCAGCCTATTTTCAACGTTGTTATTTTCTGTGGCACTTTTTTGGTCTCCTTTAGCAAGTTGCTCACTGAGTATTCATGATTTTCTTCCATTGCTCTCATTTTTCTTTCCAAATTTTCATCCACCTCTCTTACTTGATTTTCAACATCCTTTTTAAGCTCTTCCATCTCCTGAAACAATTGCATACTTATTTTGGCGGTTTTAGATGCAGAAATCTTGGTATCCTCTGATGGTATGCATTGTTTATCCTCATCTAAAAGGATGGGAGAAAATACCTGTTCACCAAGAAAGTAACCTTATATATTCTTATTTTTTCTCCCTTTTTTGGGCATTTTCCTAGTCAGGTACTTGACTTTTGAGTCCTTTGTCAAAAGGAGAGTATAGTCTGGGGACCTATAAGTTCTCAGTTTCTCCAAGATGTCACAATTAAGGGAGAGTTTACTCTTCTCCTGGCCTGCACACTAATATGGCAAGAACCAAAATCTTTTCTGCCCAGAACCTGTGAATAGAATTCCTTCTCCACAACTGCCTCCAGCTCCATCACACCAGTGCTCCTCCTCACCCCAATGCCAAGATCAGGGCTGAGATTCAGATCAGCACCTCAATTCCCCCAGGGTCTTTAGATGGAGGGCTCCAAAAATGGATGCTGCCACTACAGTGACTGCTGCCAGTGGTCCCAAACGTGCTCCCCTCTCCTTGGTGAAGGAACCTTCCCACTGACCATTGAAGCTGCTGGTGGTGTTTGTGAGTTGAGTGATCTGGGAACTGACACTGCTGGTGCCTCTCTGAAGCCTGTTCCAGGTCCTGTCCCTGCCCTGCTGTGACTGGTGTGATAGACCCTTTCTGTCAGCCCTCCAGGCTGTCCAGTGCTGGAAATCTCCTTCAGTCTGTTATTTTGTGGCTTCTGCTGCTCTAGAAATTGTTTAGCGTCATTTTACAGGTATTAAATGGCCTATGTGATATGTGAGGGAGCTTCTACAGGTCAGTCTTTCTACTCCACCATCTTGGCTCCCACATCATTCAATTTCTTTGCCAACAGGTATCATATTAAACCTCTAAGATGTAAAGCAGATGGTAGCATTGATTGGTAGAGGAAGTTTCTTATTGTGGATTCTCTACACATATGAAATTTCATTTCTCATTTTCAAAAATAAAAATTCTTCAGTTTTCTAACAAGCCCCTTATCCAAAAGCATCCACAATTGAAGCCCATTTTTATGTGTTGCTCCCAGCAACCATGTAAGTAGAAGTCACTCTTCTTTTTTCAGATTAGAAAATCAGCTTCAGACAGGTCATAAGGTGTGCATTTGCATTCACAGAGTTCACACCTCTGAGGGGCCAGCTAGGACCAAGCAATTTGTACCCACAGAGTTCACCCAAGCCCACAGTCTCATTTTTAGACAAAAGATAATACAAATCCACAGAAATTAAATGGCATATGTGGCCACCTGGGTTGTGAGTAACAGAATGAAATTTGAACCAGGCCACTGGGACTCTGAATCTAGCACTCTGAACTCATTGCATTGATCCACATGGTAACTTGATCAATCAGATTAGCTGATGAGTATGCACTTTTTAAGGATCTGAGGTGTTAATGGCACCGTTATAAGTTCCAAAGACAAAAAAAAAATAACTATCAGATGAGAGAAATGTACAGAAGGGCATCCAATGTGGCTCAAAAGTATGAAAACATCTGAGAGTTTGACCACATGAAACAGTCTAAGAAGTTACACCTAATAACAGTTTGAATGAAGAAAAATAAAGTATGCAAAAAGGAGAGGGTTGGAATCCCTGTATATTCTGCCCTGACCTTTCTACAGATGGGTTACATTCTATCATTGAAGCAAAATACATGTGTATGAATCTAAATATATTTGCTTGAAAAATTAGTGCACATTAACAAACAAATAAAACACTGTGAGTTTATGTAAATGAGAGCTGCCAAGAGCAAAATTAAACTATGTAGTGTAGTGAGATAAAGTAGATAGTTGCAGCATACCTGCATAGAAGTCCCGTTTTGATGGATACTTTGTCACAAAGTAAAGGCAGTCCTGGCCAAAATGTGGGTACAGGAGAGTATTTCCTCATCGAGCTTTTATCCCATCTATGAGAGAGAAGAGGTGCCTCCCCTTATGAACCACCAGTAGCAGCACCTATTCTCATTCTTCCACCCTTCTGGCATCCCCAGATCACGCATTATTTAGAATAATGCAGGTGGAAGTCATTGCAAGACCTCATCATCCATGCTTCTATCTTAAAACAATTGAACCGTCCAAGCCATCTCTGAGAGAAGCTAGTACATTGTTATTTGTGATTTGTAGATCAAGTGAATCTAGATTTGTAGCTGGAAAGAACCTCAGGGCCATTCCGTTCCCTTTAGCCTCGTTTAACCAATAAGGAAACACACTTCAGTCATTTGCCCAGTCTCAAATAGGAAGTAAACATCAGAGGTATGAATTTCATTGTTTACTTCATACATTTTGATGATGTAAGAATTTGCTTCCAGTGATGATGGATAAGGTACTGGTGGAAAGAGAAGATTTAGTAATTACAGAATCTTGGAGCTGGACAGAATTACAAAGTATGCCTCAAACAACATGTATGTGAAGGTGAATCTACAGCACAATCTTGACAAATGTACATCATTCTTTCCCATCGAGTCTACAGGGAAGGAAGTCCATTTCATTTTGGAGTTGTTATACTTCTTTTAATTTTTTTTAAAATTATTTTATTTTGGACATAAGAAATAAAACAAGCATTTCCATAAAATAGTGAGAAAAAAAGAAATGATTGCATATAAAAGAACAAATCTACTATGTACAACTTGCTATTCTTTTAAAAAAAATGCACACATACATTTTATCACAAAACTTTTTTTCCCTTTTCTCTTACCTACCTCTCCCAGTCCTATAGATGTTACCATTAAACACAAATATATGTGTATGCATGTATGCATGTGTATGTATGTACATATATATTATATATATAAATATATATATATATCTGTGTAGGTATATATGTATACTTGTGTGTGTGTGTAAAATCATTCTATACATACTTCTATTTATCAGTTCTTTCTTCGGATGCAGATAATGTTCTTTGAAGTTAATTTAGATACCAAAATGATTTAATTGTTAAAAGTTATTCTTAAATAATATTGTTCTTACTATAAGCAATGTTCTCTTGGTTCTGTTCATTTCACTCTTTATTATTTTGTAAGTCTGTCTATGTTTTTCTAAGATCACAAAGTTTGTCTTTTCTTTTTTTCTCCAAGTTTACTAATTTATTTTTTTTCTCTTTTCAACAATCACTTCCATAATTTTCAAATTTTCTCCCCCTTCATCCCCAAGATGGCATGCAGTCTTCTATGGATTCTACACATATATCTGTATAAAACACATTTTCACTTTAGTCATGTTGCACAGAAGAATTAAAACAAGTGGGAGAAACCATGAGAAAAACCAAACCATAATAAAACATAATAAGGAGAAAATGGTCTGCTTCATTCTGCATTCTGACTCCACAGTTCTTTCTCTGGAGGTAGATAGCATTTTGCAACATGAGTTCACTGGAAATGTTTTAGGTCCTTGCATTGTTGAAGGCTGTCTATCAGAAAGAGTCCTCGTACACTGTGGTTGTTACTGTGTATAACAGAAGTCATCATTTCTTAAAGCACAATAACTATATAATCCTTATAACGTCTCAATTTAGACGTTCAAGCTGAGATCTTCAACATTATGATTTTAACACATTCCTTCCCAGTCTTTCCTTTGAGGCAAAAGACAACCAGGTGAAAATATTCCAGCTGATGTCTTTTCAAATTCTTACACCTAGCTATCATTAGACTTTCTAAGGCTACTCTCCTTAAGGTTAAATATACCAAATTCCATCAACTGCTTTGCATAGAAAATGATCTCCAAACCCTTCAGTTTTCTGGGTGTTCTCCATGAGATCCACTCCAATTTTAATGGTCTTCCTAAAATTTAACAAACAGTATTGATTATAGTAACCCAGATATAGTTAGACTAAGGTAGAGATATAGAAATATCAGGACTCCAATCACCTCCATTTTGCACACTTTTCCTCTACTCTTTCAGACTAAGATCATGTTAACTTATTAGACTTTTATTGTGTATCATCAGACTCAAATATTTTTCATATTTATTGAGCCACATTGGCCCCCGTTTTGTACATTTCTCTCATCTGTAACTGGTGCAAATAATAACAACAGTAATAATATTTATATAGAAATTTTAATGTGCTTGACAATAAGCTGAGTGCTTTACAATTATCATCTCTTCTGATACAGCAAAGCTTGGCGGGGGTACTATTATCATCACCATTTTACAGGTGCAGAAATTGAAGCAAACAGAGGTTAAGTGACTTACTCAGGATCACATACCTAATAAGTCTCTAAAGTCTAATTTGAACTCAGGTCTTCTTGAATTCAAATCCTATGTTGTATTTATTCCATCACTTAGTTTCCTTAAATAGTATTTATATCACTTCCCTCAATGACGAGAAGAAGTATGGTGTAGTAAAGAGTTTCCCTTAGAATAGAGAAGACATGGGTTAAAGTTCCACTTCTGACATCGCTGGCTGTGGAATATGGAATAAGTCAAACACGTAGGGTTTTAGGCAACTCTGTCAAGACTATGCCAATGATATCACAGGTAGAGTTAGAAAAGTTTTGTACTTTTAAAATGTTACTGTACAATGTAAATATTAAATTTTTATTATTCCCAGAGATAAGGTTGATAGTGCTATTTGCATATGTTTATACATATATAAATATATGCATATATTTACTTATTTCCTGTACATATTTGCATATACATATCTATAAACATATTCATAAAAATTATGTATACTTGTATGGGTGCAGGGAACTTCCAGTGAGTTATCTTTTACTACCAAGGTCACTGGACACCTGATCAAAACTTCCTGATTAAAAAAAGAAGAAGAAGAGAAGAGAAAGCTTCGTGGGCCACTGAGATGTTAATTGCCCAGGTTCATTATCAATATCAATATATTCCGTAGGCAGAACTTGAACCCAAGTCATCTTTACCCTAAGTTCTCTATCCACTAAGTTTTGTTGGTCCTATTTCCCTTAATTTCCATTCCTACCAATACAATTTGTAAAAAAAACAAAAAAAACTATGGATGTTATCACAATCTGATACATAATGAAGGGCTGACACATTCACTGAGTGCTTCCTATTTTAATCCTCATGTGGAAGACACTTGAGGGTTTGCTTCTGGAAGTGTAATAATGCCATGTAATGGGAAAATACCTTTCAGAGATTTGAGAGTGTGCATAGACGATCTGTAACTAGCTGCAGCTCTTATTGGTGTTTGTGAACCTCTGCTTTTGCTAAGACTCCTTCCCTGAGCATACTTACTAAGACATAAAAATTGTGAGAAGAAAGGCCTTGGTTCCTCTCTGTCACTGGCCAATAAGTAGTCCTATAGATATGGTTTTGGTTTTTTGTCTGACTCATCATTTATTTTCAGTGAAGTTTAATCCAGAGGGTCTAACCTTGCCTATTTTGAAAAGCCAAGAAAGTGAACCTCCTAGCACCCAGGAGGGCCAGGAGTAAGGCAGTCAAGGATTTAAATCAATGCCAGATTTTTAACCAGCCCAGCATCAGTAACATGAGGATAGCAATGCAATCTTCAGACTCAGGCCAGGAATAGGTGAGACAATACTCGAATAACAGAGATAATTCATTCAGAAACAAGCTTGGTGAGAGCAAACCTATGGAGAAACTGATAAATCTGAAGCCATCCTCCCAAGAGAATAATGTGGCATAGGGGACGGTAGACCTCTGGGATAATGGGGAAAAGTTTGTGATTTTCTTCTTGCTAGATCTTTGAAATAAATACCCCTTTTCAAAAATAAGCTATTGATTTTAATTTGTTCAGAATGTGGGGTGCTTGTTATTTGTGGTAGGAATCAGCCGTAGTGGGGCCTTGAGTCAATAGCATTAAAGAAAAGATACCCCCTTCCCCTCAGGATTGCTATTAAGATGCTGAGAGTGAGATACAGCAGTTTAACACTAGAAGAATGAACCCAAAGCATATTCACTACACATTAGTGAAGCTTAGAATAATACTTAAAGCTTAGAATAACATTTAAAGAAATACATATGTTTTAAGCACAACTGCTTCTTCACTAAACTTAAACTAATCTCAACTCTACTCAGTCTACTCTGGGTCTTGGTTCAAAGGACCAGGGATGTTTAATTCATCCTTAACCTTTTTTTGAGAGTCAAAAGCATTCTGGGCATATTCAGGCCCATGCTTCTACTACCTCAAAGAAAGTTTGATTCTTTCAAGTGACTTCTTTTAGTTTTTTCCCCTTTTTTTGTTCTTTTATTAGAAAAAGTCTTCATCTTTAATATTCATTGAAAGAAAGAGTGCATTGTCCCTTCCAAGTTGCCAGTCCATGCTTTTTCTCATCTTTGTTCAGAAGCTGAAATACTCATAAGACAAGAAATAATGAGGCACAAAGTATTAAGAATACCCAATCAGAGAGTTCCCCAATAATCAGATTGACTACCTCCAAACTTTCCACTGCCATCAAATAACATGACATGAATGCACAATGTGTTTTATCACCATCTACCACAAAGATGTCCATTGGGCATTCTGCCCCTATGATAAGAAAGCTGAAATCAGTCATGAAAGATCAGAAATGTAGGAGCTGTGAGCCAAATCTTAAAATGTACCATTTTCACTCAAATCCTTCTGTAATGGTTCCAATGAAGGGTGCAAACATGGATCACACTACCCCTTCTCCTGTAAGACAGAAATTTATCAAACAAACTCCTAACTCATTGTCTTTTGTGTGGTCATAGTTAGCTGCCCAAATCACACAGTTTCAAGATAAAAGTGGTGGAGAGGGAGAAAAGTATATCTAAAAGGGCTAATCTACTGCGACATTCTTAGAGACTTAACTGTTTTCGATTCCTTCACTATTTAATTACTGTTATTCTGATAACTTGTGGGGTTGTCTTACTAGATTACACCAGCACTGAAAACAGCAAATGTGGATCAAATCCTTACTAGATCAACGTGGAAATTCTAGTATTCATCAGAAGAGCAGAATCTTAACTGTTTTGCATTATTTTTGATGTTAATATTATTATTACCATTATTTTGATGGCAATATGGGCATTTCCAATTTATAGCTTGATACAGATTACATCTTAGGGGGAAAAGATATTTTTGTAGTGATGATCTTTAATATACACTTGGTAGATAAGGAATTAAAAATATGTATTGAATGCCTCAGGTATTCAAGATAGTACATTCTCAAGGAACTTTCATCCTATCTAGCTTGAGAGAAGCAGCTCACATCAGGTACACAGAGGAGTAAATGCAAGATTATTCGAAGAGGAAGAGAACACAGATGGTTAGGAATCACATAGCCAAGCTATGAAGAAAACTGTGGCTTCTACGGAATAAATATAAGGAGGAAATATATTTCAAGCATTGGGAAGGAGAGAGAGGTTGGTAGCCACCATGAAGACAGAGATGACAACTGAAATGTAAGCTTCATATAACTGTCAGAATTTAGTTACTTAATGGGTCTGCATTGTGAAATGCATGGAGAAGAATATTTTGAAATAAATCTTGAAAGATATATTGGAGCTAGCCAGAGAAAAAGAGATGAGAAGAAGCTAGAACTAGGAAAGGTGAAGGAATAGAAGGAGTGTGCTGATAAATATTTAGCAATGACTACTCCAATAAAAAATGTGTGACGAACAGAGTTTTAAATTATTCTGTATTATTAATATCTTCTCTAACATTTTCTTAAATCTAGGCAATAAAGAAAAATAATAAAAACTTGATTTCTAGTATTTATGGTTTTCCAGCATGTAATTGCTCACACTGAAAATTTAACAACTAGTTCTCAGAAGCAGGCCAGAGCTAAATACTGGGACTACAGCATAACTTGGTAGAGAGCCATAGATACTGTCTAGTATAACCACCCATCAAAAAATAACTGAGGTGAAACCAAATAAATAGGAAAATTAAGAAAAAATATTATTAGACAAACCCAAATTGAAAATCATGTCCATAAGGAAATAGAAGTCAAAATTTCCAGAACCTGTAGAGGTTGGACAAAGTTGGATAAGTTGGGCAAATACTTTTAAAAGTCACTTAGTAGACAATAAATCACAATGAACCTTGGAGAGCAAAGGTGAAATTGAGAGGGTCGATCAGAAGTTGTAATACAAAAGGTAGAAAGGCGGGTAGAAGGGGAGGAAATAGGGTCAGTAAGCATACATGATTCTCTTTTCTCTTTAGGGGATTTTACTATAAAATATTTTGAAATATTTAACAAAATAAATAAATACGTTAAAGTTATATGTATATATATGTATATATATACATATATACACATATAAATAAACATTCATTTTAAAAATTTGAGTTCCAAAGTCTCTCTCCTCTTCCCACCCATCCCTCATCCCTTGAGGAGGCAAGATTTTGACAGTGCTTTTACTTGTGAAACCATGTGAAATATATTTCCATATTAGATATGTTGTAAAAGAAAACAGACAGAAAAGAAAAATAATGTTTCAATCTGTACTCAGAGTTCAACATTTCTCTCTTTGTAGGTCGATAGCGTTTATATAGGTCCTTTGGAATTCTCCTGGATCATACTCTTGATAAGAGTAGCTAAATCTTTCATAGTTGATCATCCTTGCAAGACTGTAATTACTATGTATAACATTCTTGTGGTTCTGACTATTTCACTTTGCATCAGTTATTATAAGTCTTCCCAAGGTTTTCTGAAAATATCTTGTTCATAATTTTCTACAGCACAGTAATATTCCATAACAATTATATACTTTAGCTTGTTTGCCATTCCCTGGGTTATGGGCCTCCCTTCAATTTCCACTTCCTTGACACCAGAAAATGCTTGCTATAAATATTTTGTACAAGTAGAACCTTTTCATTTTTCCTAGATCTCTTCGAGATACAAATCTAATAGTGGTATTGCTGAGTGAAGTGACATACAGTGTTATTATTCTTTGGGTGTAGTTCAAATACTTCTCTGGAATGGTTGGACCAATTCACAAATCACCAATGATGCATTAGTATTCTAATATTTTTCCCACATCCCCCTCACCATTTATTATTTTCCTGTTCTGTCACATTAGTCAATTTGATAAGTGTGAGGAGATATCTCAGAACTGCTGTAATTTTCATTTCTCTAATTAATTGTAATGTGGAGTATTTTTCATGTGAGTATGTATAGCTTTAATTTCTTCTTCTGAAAACGGCCAGTTCATATCTTTTGATCATTTATCCGTTGGAGAATGGCTAATATTCTTTTTTGAATTTGGCTTGAATTTCTATATATTTAAGAAATGAGGCCTTTTTATCAGAGAAATTTGCTATAATTTATTTCAATTTCCTGTTTTCCTTATAATTTTGGCTTGATCATTTGTATTTGTACAAAGATTCTTTTGTAAATTTCAAGTAATCAAAATTATCTATTTTATTTCCTAGGATCCTCTCTGTCTCTTCTTTGGTCACAAATTCTTCCTTTGTACATAAACCTGAGAGGTACATTTTTACACCCCCCGTTTATTTACTTGCATAATCAATCTTTATGCCTAAATCCTTTATTCATGTTTACCTTATCTTAGTGTGGAACATGAGACATTGGCCTGCTTTACAGTTTTTCTTGTAATTTTTGTTAAACTCTTACTTCTTACCCCCAAAATTGGTATATAGGGTTTTATCAAACTTAAGTTATCATGGTCATTTAATAGTATATACTGTACCTATTGCTTTATATTTTATTCCACTGATCCACCATTCAGTTTGTCTTTTTTTTTTTTTTTTTTTGCCAACACCAGATTACATTGTTTTGATGATTACAATTTTGCAGTATAGTTTGATATCTGATGCTGCTAGGTCTTCTTTTTAAAATTGATGCACTTGATATTTTTAACTTTTTGTTGTTCCTGGTGAATTTTGATATTATTTTTTCTACCTCAGAAAAATAATTCTTTGGTAGTTTGAGTGATGTGTCACTGGATAAGCAAATTAACTGAGGTAAAATTGTCATTTTTCTTATTTTTGGGTCAATCTACCCATAAGCAAATGGTATTTTTTTAAGTTAAGATCTGTCTTTGTGTGAAAAGTCTTTTGTAATTGTGTTTATACACTCAAAATTTTATCTTGTCTACAGTTATTTTAAACGGAATTTACTTTCTCTCTCTTCCTGATGGGTTTCGTTTGTGGCATACAGAAATGCTGAGGACTTATTGGGTTTGTTTGCTGTCCTATAAATTTACTGAATTTATTATTTATTTCAATTAGTTTTTTGTTTCATTTTGTTTATACGCTATGGTTCTTTATGCATAACATCTTTTCATCTGCAAAGATAGTTTTCTCTATTATCTATTTTTATTTCTCCCATTACTTTTTCTTGTACTATTGTTTTAGCCAGCATTTCCGATACCATATTGGATAGTAATGGTGATAAATGACATTATTGTTTTACTCTGATATTTTTTGGGAAGTCTTCAAATTTATCCTCATTATAGATAATGGCTTCCCTTGCTTTTAAATAGATATTTTAACAAAAAATCCATTGATCCCTTTACTTTTTCATATTTTTAATGGGACTGGGAACTGCATTTTATCAAAACCTTTTCCTACAACTATTGATATAATCATATGACTTTTGTTACTTTTGTTATTTACATGGTCAGTTATACTAGTAGTTTTCCTAATATTGAATCAGATCTGCATCCCTAGTGTAGATCCCATCTGGTCATAAAGTATGATCTTTGTGATATATTTCTCTTATTTCCTTGCTAGGATTTTATTTACAATTTTGTATCAACATTCTTCAAAAAATTGGACTAGAATTTATTTTTTCTGTTTTTGATCTTCTTTCTTTAAGTATCAAAATGCTACCCATGCCATAAAAGTAATTTTGTAGGATTCCTGTACCTAATGTTTTCAAATAATATATAGAGTATTGGGATTAATTGTTCTTTAATTTGTGTATGTGTTTAAGAACAAAGGATAAATTAATTTATTTGTGAGCACAAATGAATGAAACAAAAGTGAAGGAGAGCCTGTTAGAGATATTGGTTTGAAATAAATGAGTAGGAGAATCTTTTAAAAGAGACAGGGCCAGATGGGGTCAATGATAAATGAAGAAGGGTTAGTACTTGCAAGGATTTGGTGCATCTCTTGCTCCCAATTATAGGAAACAAGGAAATGATAAAAGTCATGTAAAAAGATTTTGGAGAGAGGATTATGAGGAGGAAAGTGCGAGAGCTCATTCCATTATTTTTCCCCACTAAAACAGAAAACTAAGAGATAAAAATGTTAGATTATTGTGGTGGAACATGAGGAGAGAAGACAAGGTTTCTGGTTCTCACTGGGGTGGTTGAGCATGACAGCAAGTTAAACTGAGAAAAAAAATAATTGTGAGTAAATATAAGATTAGAAAACATAATTTTTAGTGGATGCAGCCTTAATAGTTGTATCACATTCTGTCACTGGCAGTAGAATACAAGCTAGGGTAGACAAAGTCAATGATTGAAACAACAAAGGTTTCAGGATTGCCAAAGGTGGGGCAGGGCAAAGCTAGGAGACAAGGAATTAGGGCAGAGGATGGTGCATAATTCAGTTTATCAGTTGGGGTGGGGGCTAGGCAGTAATGGCAGGAAAGTGAAACCAGAGAGGGGAGGAAAGTGAGATCAGAGTAAGAAAAGGGAAGGGAATAAATATTTAAATATGGCTAACTTAGCAATGTGCTAAGCACATTTTTATATTTTACAAATATTATCTAATTTGATCTTTGTTACAACCCTGTAAAGTAGGTAATATTATTATCTCTTTTAACGTTGAAGAAACTGGAAAAAAAAGGGGTTAAATGACTTGCCACACAGTAAGTATCTGAAGCTGGATTTAAACACAGTTCTTCCTGACTCCAGATCCAATACTCTATCCCCTATTCAGAGAGCTGCCACTAGGAAAACAGAGAGAAAAGGAGGCATGGGAAAGGGTATGCTGACAACAAAGAATACGCTTTGGAGAAGTGAGGCAGAAAAAAAGTCTTGGATGATTATGTTCAGAGAGCTGGATTTCATCATTTTGTATTGTGAGTTATGTGTATACTGAGATGGCAGAGAGATTTTATGGGAGATAATGACCATCTCTGTAGGTAATGAAAGTAAAAATGAAGGCCACAGAAGTGAAAGAGATTAATGAATTAAACATTGGTATATTAGATAGTCTATACATACATGTATAGATACACATACGCACATAGATGTTCATATTAATATAAATGCACATATATTATACACTTAAGCCTACATATATATGCATATGTATATTAATATAAATGCACATATATTGTACACTTAAGCCTACATATATATGCATATGTATGTATACATATTATAAAATAAGTACATGCATGTATATATAGGTTATGTATGTATGGATGGATGGATGTGTACACACACATACATAAATAGTATCCCCAAAGCCTTAGTGTAGTATTGGTATTTAATAGCTATTAAGGCATAGAACTGTACTAAGAATTGTGGGACACTCTGAGATGATGTGGGGGGGGGAATATGTGGACATGTGTGTATATAATATACATACATAAACATATGTATGTATTTATACTTAGAAAGATAGGTAGACAGACAGGTAGGCAGACAGAAAGACTAACAGACAGATGAAAGGATGGATAGATAGATAGGTAGATAGATAGATAGACAGATAGATGTGTGTGTATTTATGTGCTTATCACATATATGATGGAATTGTGATTGACTTGCTTCTGACTCCAGTTTTGTATCTTTTATCCATTATGCCATGCTTATTTTCATTAATACAACACTAATTGCTGGCTCCTAAGGAAGAACTGCTATCCTTTATGACAACAAGGTAAAAGAGAAACTAAGTCAATTGAATTTATAGAAGAAAGCCTGATGGGGTGGAGCCAAGATGGCAGAGGAGAAAAACACATATACTATAATGCTTCCCCCACAGCCCACAGAATACTTGTAAAAATGACTCTCAACAAATTCTAGGGCAGCAGAAGCCACAGAACAACAGAGCAAAAGAGGTTTCCAGCCAAAGGTAACCTGGAAGGCCAACAGGAAAGGTCTATCTCACAGGATGTTGAGCAGAGTGGAGCTCAGCCCTGGCCACACTGCACTGAGAGAAACTGGACCTGAACAGACCTCTGGGGCAGAGTTCCCAGCAGGGAGAGTCCCAGATACCTCAATCCACAAGTGACAAAGAAAGCTCCAAAGGTCAATGTGGAAGGGCTTTCCCAGCTGGGTAAGAGGGGAAACAGGGTTCATCTAGCAATAACCCCAGGCAGTGGCAGCAAGAGCAGCGGCAGCAGCAGACTTTAGGCAACTGTTGTAGTCAGGAAGCAATCTGGGTCCATTGTCCAGGTAGCCAGCTTAAAGCCTCTGGCAGTAGAGAGCAGTTGATCTAAACCTCAGCCCTGATTGACAGCCCTGCCCCCACCCAAAACCCCTGGGAAATTGAGTAGCTGAGTCCAATCCCAGCTTGAACATGATACCTGGAACACAATAGGACCATGCTCTTGACAAAGGAGTCAGAAGTCAAGTTACTGACTGGAAAAATGCCCCCAAATGGGGGGGGGATTGAGATCATAGAAGATTACTTTCTTGGTGAAGAGGTGTCTCCTCCCATCCTTACAGGTGAGGAAAAACAAGGCACACTGTCACAGGAAGTCAAGGACTCTACCTCCAGGGCCTCCAAAGGGAACTTAAATTGGGCTCAGACAATAGAAGAATTTAGAAAGTGAGTTAGTAGCTTGCTAAAGGAGAACCAAAAAAAAAAAATACTGAGGAAAATAACACCTTTATAAAGAGGCTAACTCAATTGGAAAACAGGTCCAAAAAGCCAATGAGAAGAAAGGAGCTTTAAAAAGCAGAATTATCCCAAAGGAGGAAAAGGTTCAAAAGCTCACTGAACAAAATAGTTCTTTAAAAGAGAACTGAGTTCAGGGAAGCTAATGACTATGAGATAAACTAAGCAGTTATAAAACAAAACCAAAAGTTTGAAAAAATAGAAGATGATCTGAAACATCTCATTGGAAAAACAACTGATCTGGAAAATAGATCCAGGAGAGACAATTTAAAAATCATGGGACTACCTGAAAGCCATGATCAAAAAGAGCCTAGACATTATCTTCCATGAAATTATCAAGGAAAATTGCCCTCATATTCTAGAACCAGAAGGCAAAATAAATATTGAAAGAATCCACTGATTGCCTCATGAAAGAGACCCAAAAAGAGAAACTCCTAGGAATATTGTGGCCAGATTTCAGAGTTTCCAGGTGAAGGAGAAAATATTGCAAGCAGCTAGAAAGAAACAATTCAAGTATAGTGGAAATACACTCAGGATAACGCAAGATCTGGCAGCTTCAGCATTAAGGGATTTAAGAATTTGGAATAGGATATTCCAGAAGTCAAAGGAATTGGGGTTAAAACCAAGAATCACCTACCCAGGAAAACTGAGTATAATACTTCAAGGGAATAAATAGTCATTCAATGATAGAGAGAACTTTCAAGCATTCATGATGAAAACACAACTGAATAGAAAATTTGACTTTCAAATGCAAGAATAAAGAGAAGTATGGAAAGGTAAACAGGAAAGAGAAATCATAAAAGGTTTTCTAAAGCTGAAATGTTTACATTCCTACATGGAAAGTAATATTTGTACCTCTTGAGACTTTTCTCTGTATTTGGGTAGGTGGAGGGATTGTACATACACACACATTGTACAAGTTGTGTTGAATCAGAAAAGATGATATCCACAAAAATTAAAAAAAAATAAGTAAATGTATGAATAAAAATTAAAGGGTGAGGGAGGAAAATACTGGGAGGAGAAAGAGAGAAATGTAATGGGGCAGACTATAACTCATAAAAGAGATAAGAAAAATCTTGTTCAATAGAGGAGAAAAAGGAGAAGGGTGAAGGGGAAAAGTAAAGCTACTCTCCCATATGTGGCTTAAGGAGGGAATAACATGCCCACTAAATTTGGTATGAAAATCTATCTTACACTATGGGAAAGTAGGGGAGGAGGCAACAAGTGGGGTGAGGGGAATGATAGAAGGAAGGACAAACGGGAGAAAGGAGTAACTAGAAATAAACACTTTTGGGAAGGGACAAGGTCAAATGAGGAATAAAAACCAAGGGGGGATAGAGTAGGATAGAGGGCAATATAGTTAGTATTACACAACACGATGATTATGGAAATCTTTTTCAAAACAACACATATTTAGTCTGTATTGAATTGCTTACCTTCTCAGTGGGGATGAATATGCAGGGAGGGAGGGAGAGAAGTTGGAATTCAAAGTATTAGAAATTAATGTTGAGAATTATTATTGCATATAACTGGGAAGTAAGAAACAAAGGTAATGGGGTACAGTAATTTGTCTTGCCCTACGAGAAAAGAGAGAAGATGTGGATAAGGGAAGGCTGGGGTGTGATAGAAGGGCGGGTACATTGAGGGAAGGGGTAATCAGAATGCAAGGTATTGCAAGTGGAGGGAGGGGAGAGATGGGGAGAAAATTGGACATGTTACAAAGTGATGTAAAAGCAATTAGTATTAAAAAAATTGACTGAATTAATTACTGAAATTAAATCAGAGACATCTTTAGTTTGAGGGAAAGAACTTTAGTCTAAGTTTCCTAGGGGCAGGTAACCTTGGGTAAAATTTGGCTTTGATGGAAAAGCAAAGGTTTTAATGGTAAATTTGATTTTATGATTGTTATTTAATCAGGAACTAGAACATGTATAGAAAGGCATGTGAATCACTTAAGACTTGCCTCAAAAGATGTTCCTTATTCAATGTGAAATTATAGTCGTATCTGAAACCTGGTTATTGGAAATTGCTATTTTAAGATAGTATGGGACTGTTAACTGACTGTTCTTCTGAGTCTATTTCCAGTTATGGATAGCAAGAAAGGTGGTCTGAGCCTCCAATCCATGACGCCAGTAAGCCTGTGAGATGCTGGTATGAACTGCAGAATGTGATCTCATGGGAAGGGTGGGAGAGTGGCTGTTCAGCCTGGGCTGAGGTAGGATTCTCCTGACTCAATTTCCCCACTGACACCTGGCAGACGTTAAGCCTGACTGAATGCAAGTTGACAATCTACTCCTGTCTGGAATTGACATGAAGTTGGAGAGATATTGGTTTCCTGCAATGTCCCTACTCTTGGTGGCAATTTCTTATAGTCAAAAGGTTTGTAAGTTTAGTACCAGATTCATTAAATTATAGATTGTTGGTAATGGAACATTCGAGGTTAAGTCTAAAATTAAGCTATTAGGCTTAGGACTTTATACCAATAACAATAAGTTAGGGTCCTTTAATTCTTAGTAATAGTGTGGAGACAATTAGGTCAAGGGCTTGTGAAGTTGGCATACATAGTTATTATTTATGTCTCAGTAGCTTAATGCTAAAAAAAATCATTTGTAAATGCTTTAAAAAAGTATCACCTGCCCAGAGGTTAGAATTATTTTATGTGATACGAACTGTGTCAGAAATGAAAAATTTAAAAAAAAATTTAAAAAATAGCAAAACTCTAGGACTCATTCACTTCAATAAGGCATTTCTCTATCCCATTTCTAAAACTTCTGAGATCCAGTACCTTGAATTACTTTTCAGGATTTATCTGCAAACTAAATCTGAGGCAGAAAAACAGTGGGTTTTATGTGACTTTCTCTCTTACATCACGGGTTCTCCATCACCCAGAAAGAGTTTATTTGTCAGGAGTATTGTTCCTCTCTCTTTTGTCACCTATGGAAATTTCTGGCAGAGTTTTCTTTCCTAGTCTGCCAGCTCACTGGGCAATAAATCAGGATTATCCAGCTCACAGGGAAGACTCCTAAGTTGCAGAGGCTGCAGTATTGAGGACATTTATGGTAGTAGCTTTGATGGAGAATTCATCCACTTTCAAGCCATAAGGGAAAAAGTGACAGGGTTTCAATGCTAAAATCTATTTTTTAGAACAACAGGAACTGGGGTATTAGGAACAGTAGAAAGAATAATTCTTTATTGGAAAATTAAGGTTTAAACTTGATGATCTTTAAGATTCCTTCCTGTGTTAGTAATCTGTGATATGTTAGCGTCAAGACAGAACTTCAACACTGTCATCACCAACACTTTATTGTCAACTTATTTAATCCTTCAGAGATTTTCTCTTATAAAAGTAGAATATGTGATCTCATGAGTGACCAGTGATGAACCTCTAGCTTATAGGTACCATTATGCACCTCATCCATATGATGAGAGAGAACGTCTGAGTACATATGCCCTCACAACCAAAGTATAGTGAAAGAATAAGCATGAAATAAGTCTTCAAGTTAAAGAAAAACATTTGATTATGAACTTAATTTTGAGAAAAATTAATTCTATTGCATCACGTTCTGAATCATGTTGGTTGTAACAATTAAAAACTGAAATACATATTGTTTTATAATTTGAAAGCCCTTTCCTACGCTATTTTTAATTTTAGCCTCACAAAAATTATTATTTTACAGATGATGAGACTGAGACTATGTGACATTAAAATTAAAGCTTTTTATATTTTACAAATATTTTTTGCCAATAAGATAACTTAACAATCCATCTCTGTACTTTTTCTTCAACAAATATGAATTTATAACTTAGGACCACTCTAGTATAAGAGGCTATAGTAATATTGTTCTTTGGTAAGTATCAATTTTCATCAGCACCTTAAATAAGTGTAATAATTTTTATAGGTTGATAGACCATAGAATATCAGGACTGAAAGAACTTTTGAATTTAGAATATCTTAGAATTATAAATTGATACCTTGAAAAATCATCACATCATAGATTTAGAAATGAAAGAGACATTGGAAAACAAGTGGTCAGATACAAAGATTATAAGATGAAAGTAAAAATGACTCTGAGAAGACATTTAGTCCAGCCCCATTCATTTTGCATATGAGGAAAATGAGGAATATTTAAGTTAAG
This sequence comes from Bettongia penicillata ogilbyi, assembly GCA_023548195.1. Lineage (NCBI taxonomy): Eukaryota > Metazoa > Chordata > Mammalia > Diprotodontia > Potoroidae > Bettongia > Bettongia penicillata. The sequence goes on along the minus strand of JAJHZJ010000432.1, from coordinate 3,055,222 downwards.
TGACTTGCCCCAGGTGGTAATTGGCAGAGCTGGGATTTCAGCTCAGGTTCTATGAACCCAAATTCAGTGCTCTAAATTCCATACTGTTATTGCACCATACAATCAAACCTCAAGATTACCTTTAAAAAATATTATTATTTTACATATGTTCCAAATTTGTTTACATAAGAATATGTTGTATTCCTCCAGGAGAATTGAAGTTCCTTTAAGTCAAGGCCTGTCTCACTTTTTGATTTGAATGTATAACATTTAGTACAGTGTCTAACATTTAGAAAGTATTTAATATAGACTTGTCAATTAATAAGCACACATCATTTTGCAGTTGATAAAAATGAGATATAACTTGTTAAAATTATGTATATAGTAAGCAATGAAATTCAGATCTTAACTTATATATTCTAACTCCATTCAAGAATCATTTCTGATATCCATGAAAGATGACAGTTGTGGAATTCTATATTTTTAAAGACATAAAGATGGGTTGCAAAAATTCTATTAATTTTCTAGGTAATCAATAAAATATACCTTTATTTTTAAACTTTAAAATGCTGGATCAATTTTGTGCATGAGGCCATTCAATCTCTATCTAAGAGATTGTTGCCTAGAGAAAGATTACTCTCCCTAAATGTGGATCAGAGCACAGAGTTAATATGTTAGAGTAAAAGTAGAGAGTTGCTTGTACTCTCCATCAAACCCAACCAAATACCTGTAAAAATTAATCTAAACAAATTATGGAGCTTCAGAACCCACCAAGAGATGGTGTGAAGCAAATCTTCGACCCAAAGGAGTCTGGAAGGTCAAAGGGAAGCATCTATTATGCCAGGCTAGGAATAGAGCACAGTTCAAACGTGTGCCATATCAGCATAGATGGAACCTGAATAAGACTTGGGGGCACTAAGTCACTGGCAGCTGTTGCAACTTCTGGAATTCGTGACGTCAAAACACAGAGAATACCTCGAAAGGTCAGTGGTAAAAAAAAAAAAAAGTCTGACCTGTGCGAGAGAGTAGCTTAATCTGGCCCCAGTCTTAGGCTGGTGGAGGCAGAGAAGACCAGGGAAGCTTCTCTAGCAGCAGTGGCAAGGGCTACTTCTGTACCTGTAGGACACAGACGTGGGGGAACTGAACCACTGACAAGATACCCCTCATGACCCCTGGAAGAAGAGAACTTCCTTCACAAAGAGCTCAAAAAGTATACTAATTAGCTGGGGAAATTAGCGAAAATGGGAAAAAATAAGACTACAGATTCTTACTTTGGTGACAAGTAACATCAAAACATACAACCAGAAGATGATACCAAAGTCAAAACTTCTACAACAAAAGCCTCCAAAAGAAATATGAATTGGTCCCAGGCCTCAGAAGAACTCAAAAAGGATTTTGAAATTAAAGTAAGAGAAGTAGAACAAAAATTGGGAAAAAATGAAAGTGATGCAAGAAAATCATGAAAAAACGAGTCAGCCATTATAAATATTTTTGTATATGTGGGATACTTTCCCATTTTTATGATCATTTTGGGATACAGTCCTAGAAGCAATATTGCTGGGTCAAAATGTATGCACATTTTTGTAGCCCTTTGGGAATAGTTCCAGAGAAAAAAACTATGGAATTGGATTGCAGAATGAAGCAGATTATTTTTTCTTGTGTTATTTTTTGTTTTGTTTTGGTTTCTTTCATGGTTCTCCCCATTCATTTTAATTCTTCTGTGCAACTTGACCAAGGTGAAAATGTATTTAGTAATAATGTTTGTGTAGAACCCATATAAGATTGCATGCCATTTCATGGAGCAAAGTGGAGAGGGAGAAAAAGCTAATATTTATGGAAGTGATTGTAGAAAACTGAACACAAATAAATTAATTTTTAAAAAGTATTAGGAATCAAAAGAATGTCCATCAACTGGTGAATGACTAAACAAGCTATGATATATGATTGTGATTGAATATTACTGTTCTAAAAGAAATGGCAAGCAGGGTGATTTCAGAAAACCTGGAAAGACATACTTGAACTGATGTAAACTGAAGTGAACATAACTAGGAGAATGTTGCACTCATTAATAGCAATATTGTTTGATCAAGAGCTGTGAATGAATTATCTGTTCTCAGCAATAGAATGATCAAAGACAATCCCAAAGGATTAATGATGAAGCATACTGCTTCCAGAGGAAGAAATGATAATGATTAAATACAGACTGAGGCAAAAAATGTAATGTCTAGACACTAAGGATGTAATATCCCCATTGAAATGTGACCTGGTCAGAGAAAATCTGGAAGATTGAAGGATTCTGCATACTGTATCTCAGGAATGAAATTATTGAGTTATTGAGACATCATTAAGATAGTAAGAGGAGGATGAAAACCTTCAAGTTTATATCATGATAGTCTGTTGAAGGAAGTAGAAATGTTTACTATGGAGATTTAAGAAAGGCATAAAACTGAATATTTCAAAGACTGATGCATGGAAAATAAATACTAGTAAAATACGTTGTGTAGGGAGGATATTTTTTTCCTATGCATAGATTAGATAATATAAAAGTCTCTTCTAATTCTAAGATTATGTAAAATATTAGAAAGTTAGAATTTGTATTTCTGAAATGGAAAAGTATATATTTAGCATTTATAGTTTAACAAGCATTGAAGATACCAGTAAAAAACAAAACAAAACAAGACCAACCAAACAAATCCTGACTGTGGCTGCCCAATAATTAAAATGTTTCTTTCTTATGATTTGGACTATTTTTTCCTTGACCTGATATTTCTGTAATTTGAGAAGAATGCTCCCTACAGATTTTATTTTGGGTTCTCTTTTCTGAGGTTATTTCTTTTAATGCCTATTTTATATCAGGGCAGTTTACACTTATTTCTTTTTTATTTAACTTAATTTTTTGGTCCATTTTAAAATATATAATTTATTTATTTTCAGTTTTTAAAATTCACTTTCACAAGAATTTGAATTTAAAATTTTCTCCCTATTTCTCCCCACCCCCCCAGAGCAGCATGAACCCCATCTACTCCTTCCTCTAGTCTGTCTCCCTTCTATTACCCATTCTTCTTCCATTACCCTTCCTGTCTATTTTCCAGTAGCGCAAAATAGATTTCTATACTTCAGTGCATGTATAGCTTAATTTCCAGTTGCATGCCAAAAATTTTTTAACATTCATTCTTAAAACTTTGAGTTTCATATTCTCTCCCTCCCTCCCCAACCACCCTCATTGAGAAAGCAAGCAATACAGTATACTTCATACATGTGTAATAATGCAAAGCACTTCCATAATATTTATGTCATAAAATATTAAGTGCATTTCCCTCTGTCCTATACTGTCTTCATTTATTCCATTCTTTCCTGTCCTCTCAAAATAATATTTGCTTCTGATTATCCCTTTGCCTAATTTACTGTCCCTTCTATTTTCTTCCTCTCCTATCCCCTTCCCTGTTGCCTTCCTGTAGGGCAAAATAGGTTTCTATATCCAATTGACTGTTTGTAATTCCCTCCTTAAGGCAAATCCCAAGAGAGTAAGTCTCTATTATTTCCTTTCATCTCTCCTCCCTTTCCCCTCCACTGTAGAAGCTGTTTCTTCCCTCTTACATATGAGATGATTGGGTGCATTCTACCTCTCCCTTTCGCTTACTACTGGTACATTACATTCAACAGGATATTTTAATTTTTTTTAGGTATTATTCCTTCATATTCAGCTCACTCTGTGCTGTCTCTGTGAGTGTGTGTATGTGTGTGTGTATACACACACACATAAGTATATGCACACACCTATATGTATATATATATATATATATATATACACATACATATACATGCATACATACACACATATATCCATGTGCATATACATAGCTACACATATATAATATACAAATATATACATACCCATACACACTTATATATATATATATATATATATATATATATATATATATATATATATATTTCCTCTAACTACCTTAATACTGAAAAAGATCTCATGAGTTACAAGTAATATTTTTCCATGTAGAAATGTAAACAGTTCAATTTTAATGAGTTCCTTAAGGCTTCTCTTTCCTATTTACCTTTTCATGTTTCTCTTGATTCTTCCATTCGAAAGTCATTTTCTATTCAGCTCTGGTCTTTGCAAAATGAATGCTTGGAAGTCTTCTGTTTCATTGAAATTTCATTTTTTCTCCTGAAGTATTATACACAGTTTTGCTCCTAGGTGATTCTTGGTTGTAATTCTAGCTCCTTCGACCTCTGGAATATCATATTCCAAGCCCTTTGATCCCTTAGAATAAAAGCTGTTGCATCCTGTGTTATCCTCATTGGATTTCTACTATATTTGAATTCTTTCTTTTTGGATTCTTGTAATGTTTTCTACTTAATCTGGTAACTCTGGAATTTGGCTACATTATTTCTGGGAGTTTTACTTTTGGCATATCTTTTAAGAGATGGTCTGTGAATTCTTTCCTTCTCTATTTTACTCACTGGTTCTAAAATATCAGGGCAGCTTTCTTTGATAATGTGTTGGAATATAATGTCTAGTCTCTTTTTTGATCATAGTTTTCAGGTAGACTAATATTTTTAAATGATCTCTCCTGGATGTATTTTCCAAGTCAGTTGTCTTTTCAAAGAGATATTTCACATTGTCTTCTATTTTTTTCAATCTTTTGGTTGTGTTTTAAAATTTCTTGCTTTCTCATAAAGTCATTGGCTTCCATCTGCTCCATTCCAATTTATGAAGAACTATTTTCTTCAGTGAGTTTTTGAATGTCCTTTCCCATTTGCATTATTCTGCTTTTTAAAGCATTTTTCTCCTTGTTGGCTTTTTGGACTTCTTTTGGGTTAGTCTAATTTTAAAGGTGTTGCTTTCTCCAGGATTTTTTGGGTCTTTTTTTGGGTCTCTTTTAGCAAGCTGTTCACTCACTTTTCATGATTTTTTTAGTTTCTGTTTTTAAATTAATTTATTTTTAGTTTTCAACATTCGTATCCACAAGATTTTGAGTTCCAAATTTTCTCGCCATCTCTTCCCTCCCTCTACCCCAAGACATCCTAGATTCTGACTACCCTTTCTCCCAATCTCCCCTCCCTTCTAACACACTGCTCCCTTCCCTTATCAACATCTTTTCTATTTTCTTTCAGGGCAAGATAGAGTTCTATACCCCATTACTTGTGTTTCTTATTTCCCAGCTATATGCAAAAATAATTCCCAACATTCACTCCTGAAATTTGAGTTCCAACTTCTCTCCCTTCCTCCCTCCCCACCCTTCCCCGCTGAGAAGACAAGCAATTCAATATAGGCCATACATGTGAGCTATGCAAAAGACTTTCATAATAGTCATATTGTGAAAAACTAAATGCATTTCCCTCCATCCTATCCTGCCCCCCATTTATTCTATCCTATCTTTTGACCTTGTTCATCTCCAAAACTGTTTGCTTCTAATTACCTCCTCCTCCCATTTGCCCTCCCTTCTATCATCATCTCACACCACACTTATCCCCTTCTCCCCTACTTTCCTGGAGTGTAATATAGATTTTCATACCAAATTGAGTTTGCATGTTATTCCCTCCTTAAGGTAAATGTGATCAGAGTAACCTTCACGTTTTCCCTCTCAACTCCTTCCTTTTCCCCTGCCTTGAGAAAGCTTTTTCTTGTCTCTTTTAAGAGAGAAATTTGCCCATTCCATTTCTCCCTTTCTCTTCCCAATATATTCCACTCTCACTGCTTAATATTATGTTTTAGACATCATCCCTTCCTATTCAATTCACCTTGTACCCTCTGTCTATATGTACATATTCCCTCTAACTACCCAAGTACAGAAAAAAGTCTCAAGTATTCCAAATATTATCTTTCCAGGTAGGAATGTGAACAGCTCAACTTTAGTAATAGTAAGTCCCTTATGGTTTCTCTTTCCTGTTTATCATTTCATGCTTCTCTTGAGTCTTGTGTTTGAAAGTCAGTTTTCGATTCAACTCTGGTGTTTTCATCAAGAGTGCTTGAAAGTCCTCCGTTTCATTGAATGACCATTTTTTCAAAGTATTAAACTCAGTTTTTCTAAGTAGGTGATTCTTGGTTTTCACCCTAGTTTCTTTGACTTCTGGAATATCATGTTCTAAGCCCTTCAATCCCTTAATGTAGAAGCTGCTAGATCTTGTGTTATTCTGATTGTATTTGCACAATAATCAAATTGTTTCTTTCTGGCTGCTTGTAATATTTTCTTTGTGACCTGGGAACTCTGGAATTTTGCTACAATATTCCCAGGAGTTTTTTTTTTCTTTTTGGATCTCCTTCAGGAGGTGATCAGTGGATTCTTTCAATATTTATTTTAACCTCTCGTCCTAGAATGTAAGGGCAGTTTTTCTTGATAATATCATGAAAGATGATGTCTTGGCTTCTTTTTATCATGATTTTCAGGTAGTTCCATAATTCTTTTTTTTTTAATTTAAACTCATTTATTTAAGTTTTCAACATTCATTTCCACAAAATCTTGGGTTCCAAATTTTCTCCCCATTTCTCCCCTCCCCCTACCCCAAAATGCTGAGCATTCTAATTACCCCTATCACCAATCTGCCCTCCCTTCTAACATCCTTTCCTTCCCTTATTCCCATTTTTCTTTTGTCCTGTAGGGCATGATAAATTTCTATACCCCATTACCTGTACTTCTTATTTCCTAGTTGCAAGAACAGTACTCAACAGCTGCTCCTAAAACTTTGAGTTCCAACCTGTCTTCATTCTTCCCTCCCCACCCATTCCCTTTGAGAAAGCAAGCAGTTCAACATAGGCCATATCTGAGTAGTTTTGCAAATGACTTCCATAGTAGTGGTGTTGTGTAAGACAAACTATAATTTCTTCCATTCTATCCTGCCTCTCATTTCTTCTATTCTCTCTTTTGATCATATCCCTCCCCAAGAGTGCCCCCTCCTCCCACTGTCCTCCCTTCCATTATCTGCCCACTCTGCTTATCCTCTTCTCCCCCACCATCCTGTATTGCAAGATAGGTTTTCATACCAAAATGAGTGTCCATTTTATTCCTTCCTTTAGTTTAATGGGATGAGAGTAAGCTTCATGATTTTTCTTACACCTCCTCCTTTTCCCCTCCACTGAAAAGCCTTTTACTTGCCTCTTTTATGAGAGATAATTTGCCCCATTCCATTTCTTCCTTCCCCCTCCCATATATTTCCCTCTCATGGCTTAATTTCATCATTTTAAGATATGATCTCATCCTATTCAATTCACTGTGTGCTCTCTGTCTCTCTCTCTGTCTCTCTTTCTCTGTGTGTGTGTATGTGTGTGTGTGTGTGTGTGTGTGTGTGTGTGTGTAATCCCACCAACTACGCAGATGCTGAAAAAAGTTTCAAGAGTTACAAATGTTATCTTTACCTGTAGGAATGTAAACAATTCAACTTTAGTAAGTCCCTTATGACTTCTCTTTGCTGTTTACCTTTTCATGCTTCTCTTCATTCTTGTATTTGAAAGTCAAATTTTCTTTTCAGCTCTGGTCTTTTCATCAAGGATGCTTGAAAGTCTTCAGTTTCATTGAAAGACATTTTTTTCACCTGAAGTATTGTACTCAGTTTTGCTGGGCAGGTGATTCTTGGTTTGAGTTCTAGTTCCTTTGACTTCTGGAATATCCTATTCCACGCCCTTTGATCCCTTAATGTAGAAGCTGCTAGATCTTGTGTTATCCTGATTGTATTTCCACAATACTGGAATTGTTTCTTTCTAGCTGCTTGCAATATTTTTTCCTTGACCACGGAACTCTGGAATTTGGCCACAATGTTCTTAGGAGTTTTTCTCTTTTTGGATCTCTTTCAGGAGGTGATCAGTGGATTCTTTCAATATTTATTTTGCATCGTGGTTCTAGAATATCAGGACAGTTTTCCTTGGTAATCTCATGAAAGATGATGTCTAGGCTCTTTTTTTTTTTTTTTTTGACATGGCTTTCAGGTAGTCCCATAATTTTTAAATTGTCTCTCCTGGATCTATTTTCCAGGTCAGTTGTTTTTCCAATGAGATATTTCACATTACCTTCCATTTTTTCATTCTTTTGGTTTTGTTTTGTGATTTCTTGATTTCTCATAAAGTCATTAGCCTCCATCTGTTCCATTCTAATTTTTATTTTTTATTTTTATTTTTTTTAATTTATTTATTTATTTAACTTTTTATATTCATTTTCACAAATTTTGGGGTTCCAAATTTTCTCCCCTTTTATCCCCTCCTCCCACCCCAATACCCCAAGCAATCTAATTTTCCCTATCTCCAATCTGCCCTCTCTTCTGTCATCCCTCCCTTCTCTTATCTCCATTTTCTCTTTTCTCCTGTAGGGCCAGATGATTTTCTATTCCTCATTAACTGTATGTCTTCTTTCCTAGTAGCAACAACAATACTAAACAGTTGTTCCTAAAACTTTGAGTTCCAAATTCCCCCATCCCTCCCTCCCCACCCATTCCCTTTCGGAAGGCAGGCAATTCAATATAGGCCATATCTGTGTAGTTTTGCCAATGACCTCCCTGATAGTAGTCTTACACAACACGACTATCAGGGAGGCCATTCTAATTTTTAAAGAACTATTTTCTTCAGTGAGTTTAGAACCTCCTTTTCCATTTGGCTAATTCTTCTTTTTAAAGCCTTCTTCTCCTCATTGGCTTTTTGAAACTCTTTTGCCAGTTGAGTGAGCCTATTTTTCAAGGTGTTATTTTCTTCAGCATTTTTTGGGTTTCCTTTAGCAAGGTATTGACTTGCCTTTCAAGCTTTTCTTGCATCTCTCTCATTTTTCTTCCCATTTTTTCCTCCACCTCTCTTACTTGATTTTCAGAATTCCTTTTGAGCTCTTCCATGGCCTAAGCCCTTTGAATATTTATTTTGGATTCTTGGGATACAGAGCCTTGACTTTTATATCTTCCTGTGATTGTAAGCATTGTTCTTCCTCATCTGAAAGGATGGGAGTAGATATCTGTTCACCAAGAAAGTAACCTTCTGTAGTCTTACTTTTTTCACCTTTTTTGGACATTTTTCCCAACCAGTTATTTGACTTTTTGGTCCTTTGTCAAGAGTAGGGTTTACACTGGGAATCTGTAAGATCTCAGTTTCTCCAAGGTGGCACAATCAAGTATGTACTGGTCTGGGTATAGAGAGAGATTTTTGTGCTCAGAACCTTAGCAGTTACCTCTCCATAGCCATCAGATGTCCAGTTCCGCCAGGTCAGCACTGGCCTGATTTTCAAATAAACTAGGTTGGTCGGGCTGCCATTCAGTATGAGACAAAGGCCAGCTCCCCCAGGGCCTCCACACAGACCAAGGCAAGAATCAGATCCTCAGTGCCCCCAGGGATTTTTTGCTCCAACAATGGATTCAGCTCCTGTGCCTGTCGATGTGGCCTCTGCAGAAGCTGCCTAAGGCCAGAGTTATGGATGGCCATCTTCTCTCTTCTTGGCTAGCTGAAAAAAACCCATCCCTGACCTTCGGTGCCTGTGGGTTGAGGGACCTGCAAACCCACTGCTACTGGGACTGGAGATTCTGCAACTGGAGATTCAACCCCAAGGGCTGTTCACAGAGCTGTGTGCCATGGCCAAGGCTGGTCTGGGCTCCACTCCACATCTGGCACAACCGAGTTTTCCCATGGGCCTTTCAGGTCACCCTGGGCTGGAAATCTCATCCAGTCTGTGGTACTCCACTTCTACTGCTCCACAATTTGTTGAGAGTCCCTCTCTATAGGTATTTTATGGGCTGTGTGGAGAAATCCTCTATATCTGTGTCTTTCTACTCCACCATCTTGGCTCCGCCCCCTAGTTTCATAATTTTTAAATTGTCTCTGCTGGATCTATTTTCCAGGTCTGTTTCTTTCAGTGATATATTTCACATTGTCTTAAATAACTTTGTTATCTTGACTTTTTAAAAATTTCTTGGTTTCTCATAAAGTCACAGCTTCCATCTGTTCCACTCTAATTTTTAAAGACCTGTTTTCTTCAGTGAGTTTTTGAACTTCCTTTTCCATTTTGCTAATTCTGATTTTAAAAACATTTTTCTCCTCACTGACTTTTTGGGCCTCTTTTGCCAACTGAGTCAGCCTATTTTTAAAGGTGTTATTTTTTTCAGCATTTTTTTGGGTTTCCTTTAGCAAGTTGTTGACTTGCATTTCATGATTTTCTTGCATTGCTCTCATTTCTCTTCCCAATTTTTCCTCCATTTCTCTTACTTGATTGTCAAAATCCTTTTTGAGCTCTTCCATTACCCGAGACCATTGCATATTTTTTGGAAAATTTGGATATAGAAGCTTTAACATTATGTCTTCCTCAGATGGTATTCTTTGTTCTTCCTCATTTGAAAGGATGGAAGAAAATACCTTTCCACTACAAAGATAATCTTCTATAGTCTTATTTTATTTTCCTTTTGGGGGGGGGCATTCCCCAGTCAGTTACTTAAATTCAGAATCTTCAGGAGGCCTCCAAAAGTCGATACAGTTGCCACAGTGGTTGCTCCCGCTCTGGAACCTGTGAATGGGGCCAGACCACACAACCCTTTCAAGCAGGTGAAAGAGCTTTCTCACTGACCTTTGAAGATGTCTTTGGTGTTTGTGGGTTGACAAATATGGAAACCACAGCTGCTACCCATGATTTCCCACCCTGAAGCCTTCTCCAATCCTGCCCTTGTGGTGTGGCCTAGGCTGGGCTCTGCTCCACTCTTAGCCCGATGTGAAAGACCTTTCCTCTTGGCTTTTCAGGCTGTCTTGAGCTGGAAATCTCTTTCATTCTGTTGTTTTGTGACTTCTGTTGCTCTAGAATTTGTTTAGAATCATTGTATGATTTTATGACCTGTATGGGGAGAGCTAGAGCAGGTCTGTCTTTCAACTCCGTCATCTTGGCTCCGTCCCCTTTAACACCCTGATAATTTCTTGAAAGAGGTTTTCTAGATCCTCTTTTCAAATACAGCTTTCAACTAGTTTAATGACTCTGATATTCCTTCTTCTGGATCGATTGTTCAGGTCACCTGCTTTGCTGATGAGAAATTCTGTGTTTTCTCCTTTAGTCTGATTTGTTTTGAATTTGTTTCATTGATTTGTGATGTCTTCTAGAGTAGCTAGCTTCCACTACCTTATAATTTAGATTTTTTCCTTCCCTCCCCCTCCTTTCCCCTACCTGCCCCTTCCCTTCCTGAGATGGCATATAATTTTCTGTAAGTTCTCCACATGCATTCCTATTAAATACATTTTCACCATACTCATGTTGCATAGAAGAATTAAAATGAATGGGAGAAATCATATAACCAACCAAAATATAATACAAAAGAAAATGATTTGCTGCATTCTGAGATTGAATTCCATAGCTTTTTTTCTCTGAATGAAGAAGGTATTTTGCCTTAAAAGACCATTGGAGATTTTTCAAGTCCTTGCATTACAATGAAGTTCTAAGTCTACCAGAAAAAATCCTTGCACACTGGTTGTTACTGTGCACAAAATTCTCCCGGTTCTTCTCCTTTCTCTCAGCATCTGCTCATATAAGTCTTTCCAGGCCTCTCTGTAGTCTTCCTGTTCATCCTTTCTTACAGTAAAATAATATTCCATTACACTCACATACAACAATTTATCCAATCATTCCCCGATTGATGAGCATCCCCTTGATTTCTAATTTTTGGCCATCATAAATACAGCTGCTATAAATACTTTTGTACATGTGGAATTCTTTCCTATTTTTATGATCTCTTGGAGATATCATCCTAGATGCAGTATTGCTGGGTCAAAAGGTATGCACATTTAGAATCACTTTTTAGAATTAGATTATTAAGCTTAAAATTAATTTTCATGTATACATCCAAAGTCCTTAATTGAATATAATTCTTACCTGCATTATATTCTCACAAGGATTCTGTTTTTCTTCACTTGCTTATGAAATTTGTATGGCCCAATACACAGCCAATTTCTGTGAATGTGCCATGAACAACTGAGAAAATGTATACCTTTTCTGTGTTCCCATTCAATTTTCTCCAGAAGTTATTTATATCTAACATTTGTAAAATGTTATTCATTTTTAACTGCTTTTTAAAATTTATTTCTGGCTGGATTTGTCTAGATCAGAGAGTGAAAATCTGGGGCCATTCACTAGTATGATTTCACTTTCTATTTCCTACTGTAACTCATTCAACTTTTCCTTTAAGAATTTGGATGCCATGCCATTTGGTGTTTATATTTTTTATTGGTATTACACAACTGCCTATGATATCTTTAAGCAAAATATAATTTTCCTCATTTTGTATTATTATTATGTCTATTTTTCTTTTGCTTAGTCTGAAATCACATTTACTACTATTGACTTTTATACTTCAGCTAAAACATATTAACTTCTCTAGTTCCATATTTTAACTGTCTTTGTGTGTCTTTATGTGTCAGGTACGTATCATGTAACTAGCATACTTTGGAATTCTAGTTTCTAATGCATTCTGCTATCCATTTCTATTTTGTGGGTGAGTAGATTCCATTTATATTCAACATTATGATTACTAACTCCATGAGTACTAATTCTATCTTATTTTCTTCTGTTTATTCGTACCTCAATATTTTTATCCTATCCTTCCACAAAAGTCTCTTCTGTTTCTGTCTACTGTCTCCTTTAATTTGCTTTCCTTTCTACCTTTTTTAGCCCTTTTCTCTCCCAAGTGCTGATCAGTTAAGATAGAATTTTACACCCTATTGTGTTTGTGTATATGTTTGCATGTATACACACACATATATACATATCCAGAATGCACACATATATGTGTGCATATATTTTTATGTATGTATGTATTTGTGTGTATTTATTTTTTGCTCTTTGAACCAGTTCAGATGAGAGTGAGGTTCAAGTGTGTTCCCATTTTCCCTTCCATTATAAAATCCCTCATACTGTGCCTCTTTCATGTAAGATACTTTTCCCATTCTACTTTGCCCTTTTGCATACTTCCAGTCCATCTGTCTCTCTGAGTCCTCCTTTTTTTCTTTTGAGATAATCCCAAGATCATAGACTCAAACATATGACCCTCTGTCTAAGCAAACTCTTTCTAATTGCCCTGAAATGATAAAGTTCTTGGGAGTCGCATGATATCATTTTCCCAGAAGAACATAGTATACAGTAACAGCAACAATATGTGATGACCAACTTTGATAGATTTAACTCTTCCAACAATGCAAAGATGTAAGACAATTTCAAAAGACTCATGATTGAAAATGTTATCCACATCCAGAGAAAGAGCTATGGAATGTGAATGGAAATTGAAACATATTATTTTCTCTTTCTTTTCATTTTCATGGTTTTCCCCTTATGTTCCAAATCTTCTTTTACAACATGATTAATGAGGAAATATATTTAATATGATTGTACATTCTATATAGCCTATATCAAATTTCATCCTGACTTGGAAAGTGGGGAGGGAAGAAAGTAAGAAAAATGTGGAACTCAAAATCTCATAAAAATGATTGTTGAAAATTAATAATAAATTAATTAAACATTTAAAAATAACACATTTCTCACCTGCAGTGTTACATTAAGATTTTCTATGTAGGATATTTTTGGTACTTCTAACTTCTTTATCTTATGGGATAATCATATTTCATAGCATCCTGGGGCATCTCCTGTCATCCTGATGAATATCTGGTCATTGGATCTAGAAGACTCTGGAGGAGAAAGTGAGGTTGGTGACCTTGCACAACCCTCCCTCACTGAAACCAAAATCAGCTGGAATTCATGTCATCATTTCCCTGGTTTCATGATCCTCTTTGAAAACGAAGGACAAACTGAACTACTTTCTGGGTAGACATTCAATCTCAGACCATTTCTGGGCTCTGAGTGCCACTTATACAGCTGCTGTTGCTGCTGCTTATTCCACATCCAAGGACCACAGCTAGTATTGCCACCATGTTATGTTTCCAGCCAACATCACCCAGTCCCACAGTCATATCCTTTTGAACTCCTAAGTTGTCCTTACAGGAAAAAAATGTCTCTTCTCAACTTTTCATTGGTCATGATGCTTTAAAATTTAATTCAACATGTTATTTTCAATTTATTTGGTAGGAAATGTTGGGGGAAGGCTTGATTAGAGTACTCTTTTTACTTCACCATCTTGACTTCTTAAATTATGATTGCTTAATACATTTTTTCCTATAAAATTTTGCTCCATGATAGTCCAGTATAAACCAGTATAAGCCAGTTTCATTATGTTTTAGAAGTACAATAAATAGGGACTTAAAAGCATAAAAAGTTACTCAAATTTAATGAAAAATAAAGCCTAGCATGGTGGCACATGGTTGCCTTATCTGTTACTCAAGACATTAAAACTGATAGATTCTTGGTGTTCTTGAATTTTGGGCTCCAATTTTCATGTGTCCACTTTAAGCCTTGCACCAAATATTTGATAAGTTCTCAGGAGTAGTGGGCTATCAGACTGCCCAAGAAGTGATGAATCAAGCCCAATTTGGGTTAAAGCTTTCATGCCAATCAGCAGTGGGGTCAGGTACATTAGTGACTATTGTGCTATATATAATGTATATTGTACTATATACAATGGTCATAAACTATTACCCTGAATTAGAATCTGTATTATGTACAATTTTCCCTGATGTGTATTCATGAATACTTTTTTCCTGCTGAATGATCTTTAAAATTATATACCTGAATTTGGTGGTTGACCTCAGAACTTTATTTGACACATTGAAAGTGTGTTTGTTGACAATTAGATATATTGCAGATACGGCATAGGTCTTTCATTTTGGGAAATCTAAATTCAAATCCTTCCTCAGACAATTATAAGCATGTGAACCTGGGCAAGTCATTTAACTCTTCTTGGCTTAGTTCATAGGGTTTTGTAAAGACCAAATGAGATAACAAATATAAAATACTTTGAAAAAATTAAGGGGTTATAAAGATGTTATTTATTATGGAAGCCATAATGTTCCTTTCTGTCTGTTAGAATTTCCATCAATAGAACAGAAGAACAAAGACACAAACAATTTTTCTCTCAACTTTGCATCAGTTGTCTCCTATCTGTCAGATCATTACCTACATCCTACCTCATCTCCATGACTACCAATCCATCTTCTGTCCCAGTCTCATTATCAGTTACAGCTCATCATCTCAAATCTTCAGGAAAATGCCAAGTCAACATTTCCCTACTAAAAGGCTGAGTTTGACTTCCTTAGTGCCTCTGAGATTTTAATCATGTAGTGATTGAAAAGGGGAACTCATGTACAGTTTGAATCTCAGCACACACACATATAGTAAATCTGTATATTTGTGTATATATGTATATGTCTGTGTATGTTTGTATGTGCCTAACCTTCCCATATGCTATGATCCAGTCTAATTGGATACCTCTGTCTTCCTCATGCAAAGTACTCTTTCTCTTACATTCTCTTTCTTTCCTTCTTTCTTTTCTTTCCTTCTTCCTTCCTTCCTTCCTTCTTTTCTTTCTTTCCTTCTTCCTTCCTTCCTTTTTCTTTCTTTCTTTATTTCATTCTTTCTTTCTTTCTTCTCTCTCTCTCTCTCTCTCTCTCTCTCTCTCTCTCTCTCTCTCTCTCTCTCTCTCTCTCTCTTTCTTTCTTGATGCAATCAGGGTTAAACGACTTGAACAAGGTCATTTTCCCCTTTTTCCATACTTTTTTATTCATCATTTTCAATGTCAGTTCAACTCAATCTCAGAAAATTATCTGCCTATTAGCTCAAGCACCAATTTCTATATGACAACTTTCATCATTCCCCCAAGAACTAGTATCCTGTCCTCCTAACCACCTAACTGTTTTGTATTTCTATACACTTGTTATGTTTTATGCATTGCTAATATTCTTATATATGTGAGCACTCTCTCCTCTTTTGGGATGTAAATTCCTTGAATTAAGTAATTATTTATTTTCATTTCTGTCTCAAGTGCTTATCTCACTGTCAAATATCTAATACACAGTTAAGGTTTGTTGATTGGTTGATATGGTAATTTTTTAACCTCTCTGGATTGTATCCATTAAGTGAAGACATTAGAAAAGATGGTCTCTATGATCACTCACAGCACCAGAGTAATCTTAATTACATGTAATGTTTTTCTTTTGGTTTCATGGTTCCTACAAAACTAAGAATACATGCTACTAGTAGGGAACTAGCTGAGGATATGATAGTGGCTAAATGTAGAGCAGAGTTTTAAGGCAAAACAGGAGAAATGCTTACTGAGGCAAAATCTGATAGATTTTTAATTTATGGGAGAATGATCATCCTCATGAAGGCGATGAGACGGAACATTGAAAAAAATTATAATTCTGCATTTTGGAAATGCAGTATGATTGAAAATCAATAATACATTGAATCTCATTTAGATAAATGTCTTGTAATAATAAACCTGCTAAAAGAATAAGTGCCATATAAGGTGCTGTTATCACTGTTCAGAAAGCAAGATTCTTTGGAATGACTGTATAACGGTATTCATCTTCTGACTCAGTTGATGAGTTTAATATATGCCTCATATACACAGCCCAGTAGAACACTGGCAAAGAAGGTTAAATCACTGGATGAAAAATAAGAATGGATAATTTTATATTAAACAACAGAATGTGATCTACCCAAACTCTGACACATGCCTATGAAATAAAATTATCTAGCTGCCTATAGTGAATTATTTTTAGTTTGGGTATAATTATATTTAGGATCTATATTACCAAATTTTTCATACCTGATATTTCTATAAAGTGTAATGTATTGTTCTGATTATATTCTCTGTGGGGATTAATAAAAGTAGCAATGTTCTTCAGTTAGAAAATCTAAGTTCTAATTTAACTTTTAATATTAATTGAATTTTTATATGTTATTATTATTTAATATTAATTTGTTTGTTGAATATTATTTTATTTAACTTTCTTTAATATTATATATACAACAGATACAATTGTATGTATAATTGTATATATATAAATATAAATTTATTTAATATTAATTTAATTAAAAGTATTACATTAAATTAGCATTTGGTATTCATTACTAAATACTTTAATCACTCATAGGTTCACTTTTCTAATCTATAAAATGAAGATATACATAATTTTAAAATTTTGTATTATAGAGTTGTTATAAAGAAAGCATTTTGTGACCTATGAAATTAAAAATGGTAAATAATGTAATAACAATATTATTATATTGCCCTAGCTAAAGTCTTATTGATTATTACATAATCTCTATGGTCACTTTAATTTCATGTACTCACAGACTGTTCCAAATATTTGAGTTTTCAGATAAGTATTCATCAAAATTTATACCACTTTACTTTGGGAGACCAAAACTTCATCAGAATTAAGATGATAGCTTTATAACCAATGTTGCATCATTAAATACCTTTTGTCAAGTTGAATATCTTTTATCAGGGAATTTACATATCCAAAGAATGAGACCAGGATCTTTTCTTCTAAATAAAGTATATCTTTTTTGTTAACTGGTTTCTCCTTATATAAGTCTCTTTTTTATCCTTTCATTTTATATGACAATCTCAGTCTAATGGATTAAGTAAACCCTGGGACTTTGACCTGGCACAGATCCATCCTTAATAAATTCACCAGCCTTCTTTAGGAAGGAAAGTGAAAAATCAAACTTTCCTTACCCAAAACGCTTCACCAACTCAGCCTCCCTCGGGATAGTTTCCAATGCCACCAATCATTTCTCCATCCATAGTTTCCTGGAGCATAGGTGTGTTGGCAAAATGTTCCTCCCTTTTGTTTTTGTTTTGTTTTACTAAAATAATGACTTTTGGTGATCGATCTGTCCTTATGAGATAGAAGTTCTTAATCTAAGGTTCATAGACCCTTAAGTGACTGTAGTTTCATGTAATTGGGTCTGTGAATATGGATGGAGGAAAGTACATCTTTATTTTATATAATTTATTTCATTTGTGTTATTATATATTTTATATTACCTTTGGAAATCATGTAATACTAACTCCTTGTTTTATAGACAAAGAAGTTGAAGGCCAGAGGGGACAGATAGCATTCTCAACATCGTATTAGCAAACAGAAGAACTAAGTTTCAAAACCAGGTCCTTTAATTCTAAATGCATTGCTTACTGTTTTCATTGGGATCTTTTGAAATTATTGTACAAATGAAATCCATGATACCACAAGACTTAACTTATCAGACTTTAAGAGACCTGGAGAGGTTAGGAATATTGGTAAAGAGAAATAATTCTTGTCTTCACATATTTAGAAAAAATAAGAATGTGAGTAAAAAGAAAAGAATCAAACTACTACTATGAGAAATGGTCTACATTCTTCAACATTCTAAAAATTCCTTTCATGCATGAGAACGTGTGTGCACAGATGCATACATATACACAGAAGGTAAGAATCTCCATTATGATTTTTCACAACACTTCGCTCTAAGTAGTATGCACTGGAGGAATGAGGAATGATTGTGTTGTCTCAGATATCAGTACAAAACCTGTAAAAAATGCGGAGACCGTTAAAAATTTTTGCCTGGTCTCTTTTCATCCTTTATTGTTTTTGCACACTCTCTCCAACATATCAGCCACAAATTTGGCAGAGGAAACATGACTAATATTTAATTTCAATGTTTTCCAAAACGAGTCCAGCAGAAAAGCTCATTTTAAAGGAATAGAGACCTAAAATTAAGTCCCAGAATGGAAATATTGGTGAAGAAATGATGCAGAAAAGAGAAAAAAGATAAACAAAAATCTTTCTCCCTCAGAAAATTATCATGGGGATTTAGTCACTAACCTTTCTGTTGAATAATTGAAACTGTTCCTATGTGCTATTACTCAGGGAATGACAGAGAAGACTGGAGATAAAAGACAGAAGAAAAAAAATATATAAGCCACCCATCTACCTTAAGGTCATCTCTCGATTATTTCAGTTCACAAAGATTGATTCCAAACAGATATGTTTGGAAAACTTTTATATTATTGTATATATTTGTATACATTGTATATATTTCCTTGTCTTATTTCTCCAATTCACTTTGGCTTTTTTGCACCATTTTCATTTTTTTGGATCACAGCAATACTTATAAGTAATCTTTTTGTTTAACCAATTCCCTCCCAGGATGACCCTTCACAATCTGATACAGTTCTGTTATCACAGTTTTATCCCACAAAATTTGCCTTCATGTACTCTATACTCTATACTATGTCCTTTAGACATTCCCTACAGTTTTCTGTGTGTGCTTACTCATTTTCCTGTTTCAGAAATTTGTTCTAATTCTTCCCAAATCATTCCTTTACCAATGATTCTGATGATGCCTGTTGAAATTTTTTCACCCATCCGTTTATTATGATCTCTCTTTCTTTCAGAGATGGATCTACAATTGTGATTTCATTGCTTATGGGAACTCCTGGTATGAAAATGCCCTCTAGATGGCGGAGTAGAAAGACTCATGTACGCTAGCTCCGAATCCACAGCCCATAAATTTCCTGTAAAAAGAACTTCCCAAAAATTCTGGATCAGTGAAAGCCACGCAGAAACACAGTGGAAGAGATTTCCGTTCCAGAGAGCCCTGGAAAGTCGTTCCCAGGGGTCCATCACACTCCAGACAGTGGAGCCCACCCCTGTGCTGCCCTGGCTGCCTGGCCCCAGAGAAGCAGATCCAAGCACGCTTCAGGGAATCTCCGGCATCCCCAAAGGTCCCTCCACCCACAGGCACTACAGGTCAGTGAGAGAGACTTCTGGGCCGGCCCAAGAAGGGAGCAGGGTGTCTCCATGGCTCGGGTCCCCTCGAGAGGCAGCAGCAGAGGCAGCAGCAGAGGCAGTGGCCAGCAAGGGGCTCCCCAAGCAGATAGGAGCGCCATTACCAAAGGTCTCTACATGAACCCCCTGAGGGAACTGAGTCTGGGAGGCGGCCCTGACCCCACCCAAGCACCAGAACTTAAGCTCACATTAAATAGCAGCCGCTCCACCACAGAAGGCCCTGAGGCTGGGAAGCAGCATTTGAATCTCAGACCCCAAGCACTAGCTGGGCAGATCTAGGCCGGTCTGGAGAGGAATCTCAGAAGTCAAGTAACTGACTGGGAAAATGCCCAGAAAAAGGAAGCAAAATAAGACCATAGAGAGCTACTTTCTTGGGGAACAGATGTTCCTCCTTTCATTTCTGATGCAAAAGTACAATGCTTGCCATCAGGAAAATATGTGGAGGTCAGGACCTCTCTATCCCAGACATCCGAGGTGGATGTCCAGTGGCCTCAGGCCATGGAAGAGCTCAAAAAGGATTTTGAAAATCAAGTTAGACAGGTGGAGGAAAAACTGGGAAGAGAAATGAGAGAGATGGAAGAAAAGCATAAAAAATGGGTCAATACTTTGCTAAAGGAGACTTAAAAAAATGCTGAAGAAAATAACACCTTGAAAAATAGGCTCACTCAATTGGCAATAGAGGTTCAAAAAGCCAATGAGGAGAACAATGCTTTCAAATTCAAAATTAGCCAAATGGAAAAAGAGGTTCAAAAGCTCACTGAAGAAAATAGTTCTCTCAAAAGTAGAATGGAACAGAGGGAGCCTAATGACTTTCTGAGAAACCAAGAAATCACAAAACAAAACCAAAAGAATGAAAAAATGGAAGAGAATGTGAAATATCTCATTGGAAAAATAACTGACCTGGAAAATAGATCCAGGAGAGACAATTTAAAAATTATGGGACTACTTGAAAGTCATGATCAAAAAAAAAAGAGCCTAGACATCATCTTTCATGAAATCATCAAGGAAAACTGCCCTGATATTCTAGAACCAGAGGGTAAAATAAGTATTGAAGGAATCCATCGATCACTGCCTGAAAGAGATCCAAAAAGAGAAACTCCTAGGAACATTGTGGCCAAATTCCAGAATTCCCAGGTCAAGGAGAAAATATTGCAAGCAGCTAGAAAGAAACAATTCCAGTATTGTGGAAATACAATCAGGATAACATAAGATCTAGAAGCTTCTACATTAAAGGATTGAAGGGCGTGGAATAGGATATTCCAGAAGGCAAAGGAACTAGGACTCAAACCAAGAATCACCTACCCAGAAAAACTGAGTATAATACTTCAGGGGAAAATATGGTCTTTCAATGAAACAGAGGACTTTCAAGCATTCTTGATGAAAAGACCAGAGCTGAAAAGAAAATTTGACTTTCAAACACAAGAATGAGAAGAAGCATGAAAAAGTAAACAGCAAAGAGAAGTCATAAGGGACTTACCAAAGTTGAACTGCTTACATTCCTACATGGAAAGACAATACTTGTAACTCTTAAAATTTTCAGTATCTGGGTAGTTGGTGGGACCACACACAGACGCACACACACACACATGTACATACATGCATGTACACACACATACACACATGCATGCACACAGAGACAGAGAGCACAGAGTGAATTGAATAGGATAGGACCATATCTTAAAAGAAATTAAGGTAAAGGGTGAGAGAGAAATGTAGTGGGAGGAGAGAGGGTGAAATGGAATGGGGTAAATTATCTCTCATTCAAGAGGCAAGCAGGAGACATTTTAGTGGAGGGAAAAAGAGGAGAGCTGAGAAAAAAAATATGCAGTTTACCCTCATCACATTCGACTAAAGGAAGGAGTAAAATGCGCCCTCATTTTGGTATGAAAACTTATCTTACAGTACAGCAAAGTAGGGGAGAAGGAGATAAGCAGGGAGGGAGGTATGATGGAAGGGAGGGTAATGGGAGAAGTGAGCAATTTGAAGTCAACACTCTTGGGGAGGGACAGGATCAAAAGACAGAATAGAAACAATGGGGGGGCAGGATAGGATGGAGGGAAATACAGTTAGTTTTACACAACATGACTGCTATCAAAGTCATTTGCAAAACTACACAGATATGGCCTATATTGAATTGCCTGCCTTCCCAAAGGGAACGGGTGGGGAGGGAGGGATAGGAAGAATTAGGACCTCAAAGTTTTAGGAACAACTGTTGAGCATTGTTCTTGCTACTAGGAAATAAGAAATACAGTTAATGGGGAATAGAAAATCATCTGGCCCTACAGGACAAAAGAGAAGATGGGGACAAGAGAACGGAGGGATAATAGAAGAGAGGGCAGATTGGTGATAGGGAAAATTAGAATGCTCGGTGTATTGGGGTGGGGGGATAAATGGGGAGAAAATTTGGAACCCAAAATTTTTTGAAAATGAATGTAAAAAGTTAAATAAATAAATTTATATTTACAAAAAAAAATGCCCCCTACCAGTGCATGTCTCTGAAACTTAATCTTAGAAAATTTCCTGGAACATTTTCTTTACTTCAACTTTTCTTAGAAAAGTATATGGAGAGGTGAAATGTTTTGCCTCAGGTCACCCAGGATGTGTCAAGGGAAGGACTTGAGCCTCTGATTTCCTACTCCAAAGTCATTTTTTGGTTCATTATGTTATTCTACATTTAATTGAGGTCCCACATATCCTTCTAACCCAAACTCAAATGTCCTCTGCTCCAATAAAGTCCTTTCCGGTTTCTTTAATTGGAAATGGAGTCCCATTCACCCCTGATTCAAAATCCCTCTCTTAAAAAGTACTACATCTTGTTTGGAATTTTATCTATTTGCATAATTGACCTGTTTCTCTAATTAGACTATGAGATACCAGATGGCAGAGACTATGAATTGTATAAATTGTCAAGATTTCCTAGTCTCTCCTTAAGATGTACTGAACTGAATTTTATTTTCCCTTCTTCCATTTTATTTTTCTCCTTTGTTTTCCCTGTAACAAGTGGATTGCTTCATCATAACTTTTTCTATATTAGTTTATACATTGAAGAGCATTTCATTCCACCCACTCAGTTAGGTAAATACTTCAAGTCTTATCTATGAATTTATTCGAGAAGAAAATTGAGGGATAGAGGACTTAAATATCCTGTCCAAGATAAAATAGCTAGGAAATGTCAGACAATAGATCTTCTGACCCCAAGATCAGTGTTTTTGTTTTTCTGGTACCAAACCAATCTGTCTTACTCCTTGGCTAGAAGGAGAATGGACTGGCAAATTCTGAGTCATCCTTTAAAAAAATCACATATTATTTGTGACTACTTTTCTATCTTCTCCATGACCATCTTTGAGCTATCATGACTGAACATTTACTCATGATTTTTCTTATTTCGTTATCTCCTTCTGACCTATCCCCAGTAGCCCCTAGAATTCTTTGCACTTTTTCCATGACTTTCCAATCACTTTCCTCTTGCCATTCCTGAAGCTGGGAATTCTGAACAAAAATAGTCTGATTTTAACTTTAAACAATATTCATTTTTTCTCCAAGTTATGGTTTTCTGGTTTATGCCACCTTGTGGAGAATTGTTAGCAGTTTCTGAGGACATAAAGCCAAACCCTTTCTCAGCATCTAGTTATGGAGGTTTCCTCCTCTGTCAACTCTTTGATGTCCAATGGATATATTTGACCAGTGTAATGCTAATGAGAGTTAAAGATCTTTTCCACCCATTAATGGACCTGCCCGTTAAGGGAAGATTGAATAGAGGAGATTTGTTTTATAGGAAGGCTCACACATTTAAAAAAAAATTCTAATGAGGTACTGGTTCTAAAGGGTCATGATGCCCTCTGACTCTGAAAAGTGTGTGTGTGTGTGTGTGTTTGTGTGTGTCTTTTGGGGCTTAGTCACTGGAAGTGTTTATTTGGCCAGATGAGATCTGGGCAGCCACTAAGGAGACCCCCAGTTTTGAAAACCCAGATGTTAGTTCTGTCTCTGGTAACTATATATGTACGGTCAGATAGTTGGATCTATGTGTTAATCTGTGATGTGATGTATGTATTGTTTATAGTTAGACAGTTGGAAACCCTGTCTGTTGATCTTTGTTTCTCTTTTTGTATTTTCTTTGAAGTTCAGGGTGCTGACTTTTTCCCCTAAACTAGGTGAATGATATATGTGCTTGATTAAAGTGATTGCTGACCCCTCAGAAGTTGTTTTCCTTTTACAAAAAGCAGATCTAAGGACTTGTACAGCAGGCCCTCCTGTGTATACTGGGGTCCTTGCTATTACAACAAGATATCTTTAGCCCCAGCTATATTCCATATCTTTCTTTTGTCCCTTCTTTAATGGTTCAGAGACACGAAGTCAAGATACCATCTTTTTTCTTTTAAACTATAAATTCCCCTAATTCTTCCTATCACCAAATAATCCCCAATGCTCTAGGTTTATGAAAGTCTGATAGGCTAAATATAGCACCTGAATGGGTTTAGCAGGGCATTGAAGGTAGTATAATATAGCATTGAATTTAGAATCAAAGATTTTGCTTTGAATTCTGACTCTAGCATTTACCATCTGTATGACCTTGGGTAAGTCATTGACTCTCCCAGGGTATTAGTTTTCTTGTCTACAAAATGAGAATTTTATTCTGGGTGATTTCTTGGTTCTTCTAAAACAAAATTGATGCTTGTATATTCCTGTTCTGTAAGCAAATGCCCTAGAGACTTGAATGTGTTTGAATAATCAACCCCATTCTTCTCTCTTTCCCTATACAATGGGAATTACACTCCCACATTTCTGACTAGGTGATTATAAAAGTAATTAAATGAAGTGAGTTTCTTAATCTAGTTCACACTGACAGAAGCAACCAGCTCCATCAGAGAGAATATTGCAGGGAAATAAATACCCCCACCTGGTATGAATCTCCCTTCTTCCCAGCACTTGCAGGAAATAGAAATAATAAAGGGTAATAAATCATTTAGTTATCATTCAAAACAAAAGACTTTTCTTCTAATATTAATATAGGAGGATGTAAAATGGCAGTAGGGTTGGCTGCCCAAACGAGATTGAGATAATATATCTCTCTAATGAAAAGTATCAGGATGACTTGGAAGAATGGGATGGAACATGAGGGTTCAAATCTGAGTCCTATCAGTTACTGATTATGTGAACTTGGGCAAGTAAACACTTTAAATATCAGTTTACTCATTTATAAAATGGGCATAAAATCATGGCCACCTCTTTCACAGGATTGCTTACAGGACCCAACTTATATGAATATCTCTTTTAATTAGCCAATACTGCGGGGTTGATGAGTGCTAGATTTGAATTCTGCTCTGTATTCAAAGACTGGTTATGCCACTTAAAACAGATGTACAAGTCAGTTAACATATATGGACTTTAGATATTTTTTACTGTATAATGAAGGAGTGTGTCTTGTATAGTCATTTTTAAAAATTATTTCCAACTCTCCATGACCTCATTTGGGGTTTTGGAGGCAAAAATACTAGAGTGGTTTGCCATTTCTTTCTCTAGTTTGTTTTTACATATCGTAAAACTAAGGCAGAGGGCCAATTGACTTGCTCAGGGTCACACAGCTCATAAATATCTGAAGTCATATTTGAACTCAGGTCTTCCTGATTTCAGGTCCAACTCTCTGTCTACTGTGCCACGTAACTGCCTTGTGGTTTGAGTAGGTAGTCTCATTTGTTCTTTAAATCTATGATTTTGTAGATCCTTCATAATCCAATGAATTTTTCTGAATTTTGCTTTTTTTATTTATAAAAAATGAGTTTAATGATACCTGTGCTATTTATTTCAAAAGATTTTTGTGAGAAATTCTCTTGTCAAATGGCATGTATTCTCATATTGCTCTTTGTCAAATAATTCAAGAATCCATGAGTTCATCCGCCTCCTCCCAGTCACAATCATCTCTTAACATTTATAATTCTTCTCTTTTTGGGATTCTTTTCCTTAGTATTTTTTAAATTTTTATCTTCATCTTTTTCCATGCACACAATGTGAGAGTTATTTGAGGCTTTGTTCTGCATCCTCATCTCCTTTATTCTCTCTATATACCATTTCATTTGGAGAAAATAGCTCCAATATCTTCATTTATTTTCTCTGCATGGATTACTCTGGATCTCTCATCTGAAATCCAGTCATTTTACTTACAGCTTCCTGGAAATCTCTCCCAAGAACACCTATAGACATCAAACCCTCTTCATATCCAAATTTGAACTCATTATGTTTTCACCCAAATCCATTCTTTTTGAAACTGGAACACTTCCAATGAGAGTATCATCACCTTTGAATTGCTTATCTTGGCAAACTTGTATCCGTGATCTCTAAATTAGAAAAAATAAACCTTAGTGGTAATTTTACACTTCTCCCCCATTAATGCTGCAGAGGTTAAATGGCCTGACTACATTTACACAGCTATGAAATTGCAGTTAGGACTTGAACCCAGCTCTTTCACCAATTCAAGGGTTCAATACCATTATGGTGTATTCTTTCTGGAAATGAGTGTCTTCCACTTTACAGGGAGTATGAGAGACTGGGGTTCTCCAAACTTATTTCAAAATTGAATGCACTATAATAACAGAATTTCAGTATTAGAAAAGATTGTAGACCTGGATTATAAAGTGACTTTCTAGGATATCAAGCTCAAATGTCTCAATTTATGTTTGAGGAAACAGAGGTCAGTGGAGGTTAAATGACCTTGTCTAGCAAAACAGAGTTTAAAGCCGTCCCCAAACTGAAACAAAAATCTCCTTAAGGAGACAGTTTTCTTTCCCCTATTACAGTGACCTATGGAACATTTGGAACTCATTTCAAAGAAAGATAGTTCTCCAGCTGGCTCATTTATTTCTGTTTCATTATTCATTTTCCTAAAAGAGAAATAGATGAGACATAAATGAGAGTTCTCCTCCCACTGAGCTTCCATTTGTCTTTCACAATTTCAGTTCTTAAATTTCTCATATAGCTGTGGTTTCTCTCTTTCCTTGCTATAGTTTATTATAAGGTATTTCAATTGTATTAGATGCAGCAATTGCAAAATGTGCTTGTGACTGTTTTCATTCAAGCATTCTTATGTCTTCTGCATTTCTCCTTGCATCATAATGTTTCTCTTTTCCACTAGAAATAGACAAAGCCATACCTAGGAATTTTTGTCCCCAGAGCAAAGGAGGAGGTATTAATGTGGGAACCTGGCATTGATTGCCTTGTATTGGGAAGAAGAATTGAGAGATTTTAAAATATCTATACTGCTAGAGTATTAGTTAATATTGGGAAGACAGTAAGACAGAATAAGCTGGGGCTCTGGAGAGTGCCTACCAAGTGTATAATAATACCCCTAAATAGTCGTAATGTACCCCCAAGTTGAGATTCCTTCTACAATTTTATTCCCCTACTTATGAATAAGGGATTTTAAAAATGCTGACAAGAGTATGTTTTGGGGGGTGGAGCCAAGATAGCAGAGTAGAAAGACTCACCTACTCTAGTTCTCACCTCTATAGTCCATAAAATGACTGTAAGAAATGACCCTAAACAAATTCTAGGGCAGCAGAAGTCACAAAACACAGAGAGAGATTTCCAGCCCAAGACAGCCTGGAAGGCTAAAAGGAAAGGTCTAGTGCCCTATTACATAGCACAGCCTGCAAAAGGCAGCCCAACCTTAGCCAAGGCACTGTTCAGAGAGGACTGGAGCAGGCCTCAGGAGCAGAATCCCCAGCAGCAGCTGTTATTTCCAGATTACTCAACCCACAAAAGCCAAAGGCAGCTTCAAAAGTCAGGGAGAAGGTGCTTTCACCTGGTTGAGAAGGGAACTAGAGGGGTTTGGCCCAGGCTGCCACAGGGTAGAAACATTTGCTGCAGCACAGAGATCATTATAGGAGCCCTCAGCCTAAAGACCCTGGGGAAATCGCATAGCTCATCTGGCTCTAAGCCCTGTGTAGCAGCCCTGGGGTGAGGAGGACCATTGGTTAGTGTGATGGAGCTCATAGAAGTTCTGGAGAGGGAATTCTATTATCTGATTGTGGACAGAAAAGCCTGCAGTAATTGTTTGATCAGAGTGCAGACCAGGGGAGGAGTAAACCCTTCTCCCTTGATTGTGCCACCTTGGAGTAGCTGAGAACTTACAGGTTCCTAGAGTACACCTTCCTCTTCACAAAGGATTCAAAAGTCAAGGAACTGGCTGGGAAAATGCCCCAAAAAAGGGAAAAATAAGACTATAGGAAGTTACTTTCTTGGTGAACAGGAATTTTTTTCCATCCTTTCAGATGAGGAAGAACAAGGTATACCATCAGAGGAAGACAAAAAAATCAAAGCTTCTACATCTAAAACTCCCAAATAAAAATGGAATGGTCTCAGGCCATGAAAGAGATCAAAAAGATTTTGAAATCAAGTAAGAGAGTTGGAAGAAAAATGAGGAAGAGAAATGAGAGCTATGTAAGGAAATCATGAAGAGCAAGTCAACAGCTTGCAAAAGACACCGAAAAAATGATAAAGAAAAGAACACCTTTAAAAATAGATTAACCCATTTGGCAAAAGAGGTCCAAAAAACCAATAAGGAGAAGAATGCTGTAATGAACAGGATTAGTCAACTAGAAAAGGAGGTTCAAAAGTTCACTGAAGAAAATTGTTCTTTAAAAATTAGAATGGAGCAGATGGAAGCTAATGACTTTATGAGGAAAAAAAAGAAATTATAGAATGAAAAGAATGAAAAAATTGAAGACCATGTGAAATATCTCATTGGAAAAACAACTGACCTGGAAAATAGACCCAAGACAGATAATTTAAAAATTAGGTGTCTACCTGAAAGCCATGATCAAAAAAAGAGCCTAGACATAGTCTTTCATGAAACTTTCAAGGAAAACTCCTGATATTCTAGATATTTCAAAATGAATATTGAACGAATTCACCAATCATCTCCTGAAAGAGATCCAAAAAGAAAAGCTCCTAGGAATATTGCCAAATTCTAGAGTTCCCAGGTTAAGGAGAAAATATTGCAAGCAGCCAATAAGAAACAATTCTAGTATTGTAGAAATACAATCAGGAATGACAATAATGAGACAACCTACTAAATCTCATAGGATGCTACAAAACAATTCTTAGGGGAAGCTTTATATCTGTGAATGTCTACATTAATAAAATACAGGAAGAGGAGATCACTAAACTGGGCATGCAGCTGAAAAAGCTTGAAAAAGAAGAAATTGAAAATCCCCAAATAAATACCAAATTAGAAATACTGAAAATCAAAGAAGAGACTAAAAAAACTGAAATTAATAAAACTATTGAACTAATAAATACAACTAAGATTTGGTTTAATGAAAAAAAAACAATTAAATTGATAAACCTTTGGCCAATTTGATTTAAGAAAAGAAAGAAAGAAGAAAACCAAATTACCAGTATCAAAAATGAAAGCTGTGAATTCACCTCCAATGAGGAGGAAATTAAAACAAAAATGGCCCACTTTATGGTAATAAATTCAACAATCTAAATAAGATGGATGATTATTAAAAAAAATATAAATTGCCCAGATTAACAGAAGAGGAAATTAAATACTTAAATAATCCCATCTCAGGAAATGAAATTGAACAAGCCATCAATGAACTCCCTAGGAAAAAGTCTCCAGGGCCAGATGGATTCACAAGTTAATTCTATCAAAGATTTAAAGGACAGTTAATTCCAATGCTATATAGACAATCTGGAAAAATTTTGGAAGAAGGAGTCCCTCCCAAATTCTTTTTAAGATAAAAATATGATTTTGATACCTAAACCAGGAAGAACAAGAACAGAGAAAGAAACTTATAGACCAATTTGTCTAATGAATATAGAGGCAAAAATTTTAAACAAGATTTTAGCAATACTAATACAGCAACTTATCATGAGAATAATGCATTGTGATCAGGTAGGATTTATACCAGAAATGTAAGACTGGTTCAATATTAGGAAAACAATTAGCATTATTGACTATGTCAACAACAAACCCAACAGAAACCACATGATTACCTCAATAGATGGAGAAAAGCTTTTTGACAAAATACAACATCCATTCCTATTAAAAACACTGAAGAGCATAGGAATAAATGGAACTTTCCATAAAATAATAAATTGTAACTACCTAAATCCTTCAGCAAGAATTATGTGCAATGGAGATAAGTTAGAGGCATTTCCAATAAGATCAAAGGTGAAACAAGGATGTCCATTATCACCACTGTTATTCAATATGGTACTAGAAATGCTAGCTGTATAAATAAGAGAAGAAAAAGAAATTGAAGAGATTAGAATAGGTAAAGAAGAAACTAAGTTATCACTCTTTGCAGATGATATGACGATATACTTAGAGATTCCCAGAGATTCAAGTAAAAAACTACTTGAAATAATAAACAACTTCAGCAAAGTCGTAGGTTACAAAATTAACCCACACAAATCTTTTGCATTTCTATGTATTACTAAGAAAGCCCAACTGCAAGAGATAGAAAAAGAAATCTCATTTAAAACTAGAGTAAACACTATAAAATATTTGGGAGTCTACTTGCCAAAACAAATCCAGGGACTATATGAGCACAATTACAAAATACTTTTCACACAAATTAAGTCAGATCTAAGCAAGTAGAAAACATCACTTGTTTGTGGGTAGCCAATATAATAAATATGACAATTCTACCTAAATTAATTTACTTATTAAGTGCCATACAATTCAAACTCTTAGATAATTATTTTCTAAAGCTGGAAAAAATGATGTCAAAATTCATCTGGAAGAACAGAAGGTCTATAAAATCAAGGGAACTAATGAAAAGAAATCCTACGGAAGGTGGTTTAGCTCTCCAAGATCTCACATTCTATTATAAAGCAGCAATTATCAAAACTACTTGGTAGTGACTAAGAAACTAAAGGGTATATCAGTGGAATGGGTTAGGTACTCAAGACACAGTAGTCAATGAATACAGTAATCTACTGTTTGATAAACCCAAGGACCTCAGCTTTTGGGATAGGAATTCACTATGACAAAAATTGCTGAGAAAACTGGATAACAGTGTGGTAGAAACTAGGCATAGAACAATGCATGATACCATACACAAGAATAAAGTATAAGTGGGTACAGTATTTAGGTATAAAGATTGATACTGTGGACAAATTGGTGGAGCAAGGAATGGTGTATTTATCAGATTTATGGAGAAGGGAAGAATTTTTGACCAAAGAAGAGATAGAAAGCATTATGAAGTGCAAGATGGATAATTTTGATTACATTAAACTGAAAAATTTTTTGCACAACCAAACCCAATGCAATGAAGATTCAGAGGGATGCAGAAAACTGGGAAGCAATTTTTGCAACTAGTGTCTATGATAAAGTCCTCATTTCTAAAATATATGGAGAACTGCGTCAAATGTACAAAAATACAAGTCATTCCCCAATTGATAAGTGGTCAAAGGATATAAACAGGCAATTTTCAGAGGAAGAAATTAAAGATATCTATAATCCTATGAAAAAATGCTCTAAATCACTTTTGATTAGAGATGTAAATCAAACCAACTATGACGTGCCACATCACACCTATTAGATTGACAAACATGACAGAACAAGAAAATGATAAATGTTGGAGAGGATGTGGGAGGGTTGGAACACTAGTTCATTGTTGGTGGAGCTGTGAGCTCATCCAACCATTCTGGAGAGTGGTTTGGAACTATAGCTAAAGGGCTGCAAAAATAAGCATACTCTTTGACCCAGTAATACTGCTTCTAAGACTATATCCCCAATAGATCATAAAAATGCGAAAGGGTGCCACATGTACAAAAATATTTATAGCAACACTCTTTGTGGCGAACAAAAACTAGAAATCAAAGGGATGCCCATCATTTGATGAATGGCTGAATAAATTGTGCTATATGAATGTGATGGAGTACTACTGTGCTATAAGAAATGATGAACAAGAAGACTTCAGAGAGGCCTGGAAAGACTTATGTGATCTGATGCTGAGTGAAAGAAGCAGAACCAGGAAAACTTTGTACACAGCAACAACCGCAGTATATGACAATTTTTTTTCCTGCTAGACTTAGATCTTCATTGCAATGCAAGGACTTTAAAAACTTCGCAGTGATCTCTTGAGGCAAAATGTTATTCACATCCAAAGAAAGAACTATGGAATTTGATTGTGGAATGAAGCAGACCATTCTCTTTTGTATTATGTCTTGTTTTATGATTTCACCCATTTATTTAATTCTTCTATGTAACAAGACTAAGGTGAAAATATATTTAATAGGAATGTATGTGTAGAACTTATATAAAATTGTATGCCATCTCTGGGAGGGATGGGAGAGGAAGAAGGTTAGGTGGCAGAGATAAGGGAAAATATGTTATATGGTAGTGATTGTAGAACACTGAAAATAAAGAAAATTATAAAAAAAAATAAAATAAACAAAAAGAGGAAGCCCCCTAATGGGGGTTACAGACTCATAGACTTACATGTTTGAAAAAGATTCTCATTTTTCCTAACTATGAGAAGAAGTGATTAAACTAGATGGTCTGCAACTTCCATTCTAATTCAAAATGTGTAATGTTAGGGTCTTTCTGATCAGTTTCCTACTTTTTAATATGAGGAATTAGGCTGGTTATGGAAAGGAAAGTGGAGTTTTTGAAGTTTTCTTCAAAGTCTAATTTTATCATGACAGAGTGAGAAAAAGTCATAGATCAAGAACTGAAAATGATTGTGTAGGTCATCTAGTACAAATTCTTAATTTTGTTGTTGAGGAAACCAGGGACCATGGAGATTCACTATGAGATTTGAACCTAGATGCTCTGACTCCAGAGGTGGCGCATTTTTTGCTAGTTGAGAATGCCATATAGAAAGAACCCTTAAGGTCACCTACTCCAACTGCCACATTTTATGAGTAATGCAACCATAGTCGAAAGAATTTAAGCAACTTGCTCAAGATCACCCAGTTAGTAAATGGAATTCTCAGAGACCATTTGATCTAAACAGCACTTCACTGGGAATCAACTTAGTGGAATTTTCGAATATTTTCCCCCTTTTTACTCTGTCCTTTTCTGGTTCAATTTCTTCAAAAATTGTATTAATGCCATAAGATTTCTTTCTAGGCGGATTCTCCAAAGAACACTGAACTGCACATTTTCTCAGTTGTACAAGAGTAGTGGAAAGTTTGACAGCCCCTTAACTGTACCAGTCACAGCTGGGTAATTTATAGAGCTGTCCTTCGTCCAGTCATTTTGCCTTTAATATTGAATCTTGTTCAAGCCTCAATTTGCCATTTCTAATTATTGAGCTGACATTTTGCTGATTTGAGGAACCACATAGAAGGCCAGGGGCCATTAGCTAAAATCTTTCAGCAATGAAGGAGATGTGAATTCTTTAACTTGTATTTATTTATCTCATAGAAATACAAATGTCATAAGAATGATGAGTGAATGGTTTCCAAGCTGACACAAAATGGAGGTCAAATTAACATTCCCTCTGATGACTCCAATGACACAATCTAATAGTTGTGAAACTATGCTTACTCTTGACCATCAAAAGACTTCAAAATAAGTCCTAGTTCAGATAAGTGATCCTATCTCAGCCTCATTTTCTCATCTACAATATAGGCTAAAGATGTATCATGGTTCAATTGGCATTTATATAACTGTTTGAAAGTCTGATAGACATTTTTTCCACATTACCTCATTCACCTCTTACAGGTACATGGCATTATTTGCATCATTCTACAGATGAGGTAACCCAAAAGGAGAATAACCTTCCCATGGTCATCCAGCTTGTAAATGTCTTAGTTCTATTCTACTTTGCATCTTCTACTCTTCTTGATTTCATTTCCCAGGAAGAAAATGTCCTTCTCAGGATAAGTTCATCACTTCTAAGCTCATCATTATACTGCTAACTCCAGCTTTGATAGAGACCACCTCCCTCAGTTACTGTTCCCTGATTTGAGGGCTGGAAGGTGAAATACCAAACTCCTCCCTCTTCCTAACAGAAACTAGATTCTCAGCCTACTCCACTTTTCATCTTCTGCTTTACCTGTTCAACTTGTTCAACTCCTTTGAACAAGATACCTCAACAAGTGTGCCTGGTGTCCTGCCCCTCACCCCTTTTTTCTGCCTCTTTGTGTGTGTGGTCTCTCCTTTTAGATTCTAAGCTCCTGGAAGGATGGGACTGCCTTTTAACATTTGTGTCCCCAGTTCTTGGCACATAGTAGGTACTTACTAAATGCTGATTGGATTGAACAGTCAAATCTATTTTCAACCTTTGTTCATCACTATTTGTGATTCATAGGAACAAAAATTTGGAGCTGGAAAGAATTTGGAGCATTTTCTGTTCTGGCCCACTCATGCTACAGATTAGGACACTGAGGACTAAACATGCAAAATGATTTGCTGACAATTGTGTAATGGGTAGCTATATGGGATTTGAACATAGCCCTTCCTGAAGAGAAGCTAGTAGGTGCTTTTTCCCTTTCTCATATTTGTCATTGTTCAGTTACTTTTCAGTCACATCTCACTCTTTGTGACTCCCTTTTGGGATTTTGTTGGCAAAAGTACCGCAGTGGTTTGCCATTTTCTTCTCCAGCTCATTTTACAGATGAGGAAAGTGAGGTGAAGAGCACTAAGTGACTTGCCCAGGGTCACACAGATAGTAAGTGTCTGAGGCCAGAATTTAACTCAGGAAGATAAGTCTTCTTGACTCCAGGCCTCTATTCTCTCCACCACCTAGCCACCTGATTTGATATCTATGCAGTTGTATTTACATAAATGTTCTCTTTTGAGCCTCACAAAAACCCAATAGGAGAGATAACACAAGAGTTAGTTTGCTTTTGTTAGTCTTTTTTCCATTTTACAGGTAAGAAAACTGAGGTTGACAAGCATTTGGTAACTTGACCACAGCTAACACAATGAACAAGTATTCAAAGCTAGCCTCGAACCAAGTTCTTCGAGACTTCAACTTCCACACTATATATTAAGCCAAATTTTCTTTCATAAAATATATCTGTGATGATATGGTGTTCAATGTGAGTTCAAGTGATGTGCAATCTTGGAAAATCATTTTTCATCTCCAGGCTTCAGTTTTCTAACCAGAAATATGGGTTAATTGAACAAGATGATTTCTAATGTTCCTTTCATCTGTAAAATCCATTAATTGCTTTGATCAACAATGCTTTAAGTACAAAGAGGAATTAGACACTGACCTCTCCAGGTTTATGCTCTCATACGTTCAGTCCAAGTTAGTCCTTTACACTCCAGGAGTTCTGTTCCCTTCATCCATTTGATGGAATCCATCAATTCACTTCATTCCATACTAGACTAGCATATCTGCCAAAAGCAAAAAGGATTAAGAAAGGAATCAAAATTCATCCAATGTCGGACACATCAACAATTTGCATGCTGATAAAATATATTTATCACAATGAGCTCGGCAAAAGGGAGTATAAATATTATCATCCCCACGTCATGACACTGAGATGTGTGAAGTGACCTACCTACGGTCATACTGCTGTTAAGTATTATATTCAGGGGGAGGAGCAAAGATGGCAGAGTAGAAAGACTCACGTATGCTAGCTCTGATCCCACAGTCCATAAATTTCCCGTAAAAAGAACTCCCCACAAATTCTGGAGCAGTGCAAGCTGAGCAGCAACACAGTGGAGGATATTTCCATTCCGGAGAGCCTGAAAAAACCACTACCAAAGGTCCATCGCACATTGGACAGCAGAGCCCAGCCCTGGCCGCACAGCCCCGAGAGGAGCAGATCTGAGCAATCTTCAGGGACGGAATTTTCGGCGACCATGAAGGTCCCTCCAGCCACAGGTGTTACAGGTCAGTGAGAGAGTCTTGTGGGCTGGCCAAGAGGGGAAAGGGGGTGTCTCCATAACTCAGGCCCCCTTGGGAGGCTGTGGCAGAGGCAGCGGCGGCCATGAGTTCCCGGAGCAGACAGAACCTCAGATACATTACTGAAGGTCCCCGCATAAACCCCCTGAGGGAACTGAGACTGGGAGGCGGCCCTGCCCCCACCTGAGCACCAGAACTTAAGCTCACATGAAATAGCAGCCACACCCACCCCTGAAAGCCCTGAGGCTGGGGAGCACCATTTGAATCTAAGACCCCAAGTAATAGCTGGGCAGATCTAGGCAGGGGTGGAGAGGAATCTAAGAAGTCAAGTAACTGGCTGGGAAAATACACAGAAAAGGGAAGAAAAATAAAACCATAGAAGGCTACTTTCTTGGGGAACAGATGTTTCCTCCTTTCATTTCTGATGAGGAAGAACAATGTTTACCATCAGGGAAAGACATAAAAGTCAAGGCCTCTGTACCCCAAACACCCGAAATAGATATCCAATGGGCTCAGGCCATGGAAGAGCTCAAAAAGGATTTTGAAAATCAAGTTAAACAGGTGGAGGAAAAACTGGGAAGAGAAATGAGAGAGATGCAAGAAAAGCATGAAAAACAGGTCAATACTTTGCTAAAGGAGACCTAAAAAAATGCTGAAGAAAATAACACTTTGAAAAATAGGCTCACTCAATTGGCAAAAGAGGTTCAAAAAGCCAATGAGGAGAAGAATGCTTTCAAAAGCAGAATTAGTCAAATGGAAAAAGAGGTTCAAAAGCTCACTGAAGAAAATAGTTCTCTCAAAAGTAGAATGGAACAGAGGGAGCCTAATGACTTTCTGAGAAATCAAGAAATCACCAAACAAAACCAAAAGAATGAAAAAATGGAAGAGAATTTGAAATATCTCATTGGAAAAATAACTGACCTGGAAAATAGATCCAGGAGAGACAATTTAAAAATTATGGGACTACCTAAGCCATGATCAAAAAAAAGAGCCAAGACATCATCTTTCATGAAATCATCAAGGAAAACTGCCCTGATATTCTAGAACCAGAGGGCAAAATAAGTATTGAAAGAATCCAGAGATCACCACCTGAAAGAGATCCAAAAAGAGAAACTCCTAGGAACATTGTGGACAAATTCTGAATTCCCAGGTCAAGGAGAAAATATTGCAAGCAGCTAGAAAGAAACAATTCCAGTATTGTGGAAATACAATCAGGATAACACAAGATCTAGCATTAAGGGATCAAAGTGTGTGGAATAGGATATTCCACAAATCAAAGGAACTAGGACTCAAACCAAGAATCACCTACCCAGCAAAACTGAGTATAATACTTCAGGGGAAAATATGGTCTTTCAATGAAACAGAGGACTTTCAAGCATTCTTGATGAAAAGACCAGAGCTGAAAAGAAAATTTGACTTTCAAACACAAGGATGAGAAGAAGCATGAAAAAGTAAACAGCAAAGAGAAGTCATAAGGGACTTACCAAAGGTAAACTGTTTACATTCCTACATGGAAAGACAATATTCGCAACTCTTCAAACTTTTCAGTATCTGAGTAGTTGGTGAGACCACACACACACATACACACACACACACACACACGTACACGTGTGCACACACACACATACAGAGACAGAGAGCACAGAGTGAATTGAATAGGATGGGACCATATCTTAAAAGAAAGTAAGGTAAACGGTGAGAGTGAAATGTAGTGGGAGGAGAGAGGGTGAAATGGAATGGGGTAAATTATATCTCATTCAAGAGGCAAGCAGGAGACTTTTTAGTGGAGGGAAATAGAGGAGAGCTGAGAAAAAAACATGCAGTTTACCCTCATGACATTCGACTAAAGGAAGGAATAAAATGCACACTCATTTTGGTATGAAAACCTATCTTACAGTACAGGAAAGTGGGGGAGAAGGAGATAAGCAGGGTTGGGGGGATGATGGAAGGGAGGGCAATGGGAGGAGGGAGAAATTTGGAGTCAACACTCGGGGAGGGACAGGATCAAAGGACAGAATAGAAACAATGGGGGGCAGGATAGGATGGAGGGAAATATAGTTAGTCTTACACAACACGACTATCAGGGAAGTCATTTGCAAAACTACACAGATATGGCCTATATTGAATTGCCTGCCTTCCCAAGGGGAATGGGTGGGGAGGGAGGGATGGGGAGAATTTGGAATTCAAAGTTTTAGGAACAACTGTTGAATATTGTTCTTGCTACTAGGAAATAAGAAGTACATTTAATGGGGAATAGAAAGTTATCTGGCACTACAGGACAAAAGAGAAGATGGGGTCAAGGGAAGGGAGGGATGATAGAAGAGAGGGCAGATTGGTGATAGGGGAAATTAGAACGCTTGGTGTATTAGGGTGGGGGGAAGGGATAAATGGGGAGAAAATTTGGAACCCAAAATTTTGTGAAAATGAATGTAATAAGTTAAATAAATAAATTTATATTAAAAAAAAGAAAAATAATAATAAATAAATAAATATTACTTGCAACCTTTTATGAGTCTAACAAATGTTTGGGAAAATACTTGTTACAAAAGACTCATGATGGACAATGTTGACCACATCTAGAGAAAAAACTATGGAGTTTGAAGGCAAATGAAGCATACTAGTTTTATGTTTTTCCTTTTGGGATGATTTTTTCCCTTTTTGTTTTGATTCTTCTTTCACAACATGACTTACATGGGTATATGTTTAACATGATTGTACATATGTAATCTAGATCAGATTGCTGGCTGTTTTAGAAAGAGGTGAGGGTCAGGAGGGAGAAAAAAATGGAATTCAAAATTTTGCAAAATAAATGTTGAAAACTATCTTTACATGTAATTGGAAAAAATAAAATGCCATTAAGAAAAAAAGAAAACAGTTGTTTAATTTTAGAAAAGAATTGAAAACAGAACATCCCTAACTCATCCAATTCACAGAATCAGAGTTTCAGTGATCAAACAGAGCTGAGGAGAAAACTATTTTTATAGTCATCCAACCAATAGTTCTTTGACAACATTCCCATTAATTGATCACCAAATGTGAAATTTGGAAGGGGCATCAATGGTCATATAGTCCAATACGTACACAAAATGATTCCTGCCATAATGTAACTAACAAGTTGTCTCTAGTATCTGCTTGAAAAATAAATCTCAAGACAAGTCATTCTTCTTTTGGACATCTTCAATCACAGAAAAGTTGTTTTCCTGATGTTGAGGCTAAATTTTCCAAACTATTATGGGAATAACTTCTGTCTATGTCTACCAATCTTTTACTTTTTGAGTTGGTTTTGTGTATCCACATAAAAAATCATATAATCCCTAATGGTTTTCATCTCATTCAATTCACTTCACATTCTCTATCTTGTCAACATCCTTTCTGGTTAATGACTGTCATCCACTAACACGGGTTATTCATAGCTTTTGTGCTTTGTATCATCAGTAGATTTAATTAATACATCATATTTAAGTCATTGCTAAAAAATATTAAACAGTATTGGGGCAAGTAAAGATCCCTGGGTTCCTGTTCTCAAGACTTTCTGCTACGCTTACAGGGAACTATTGGCAAATACTTTTTCCTGACGCAAGAATACTGATCAATGCAATGAATAACTGTAGTTCCAGAAGTCTGATGACGATAAGCAACTCCTGTCACAGAGGTAATGATGAATTAGAATCACATACATTTTTGCACATGGTCATTATGACATTTTGCTTTCTTTGATGCTTCAAAATTAAAAAAAAAAGATGAAAGAGATAGATAAAACATAATTTTATAAGGAAATGAATTAATAAAAGGAATGGTCACAAGTATTTATTAAATGCCTGCTGTGTTACAGATACTATGTTAAGTGTTTTGCAAATATCTTTTTGATCCTCACAATCACTTTGTGAAGCAAATGTATTTATGACACCCATTTTTCAGTTGAGAAAGATGAATCAGATAGAGGTCAAGTGACTTTTCCAAGATTTCACTGCTACTTTCACAGCTGGAGTAGACCTTGGGTCTCCCTGACTCCAGACTCAGTGCTCTAGCCTATGCATCCCATAGCTGCCTTTAAATGAATAAATTCATGAATGAATGAATGAGTAAATGAATGAATGAATGATGAATGTAATTAGACCATGCTGGAGGTGGGATGGGAATATCTGTCTATTTCATTAAATCAATTCAGAACAACCTAATATTGTATTATTATCAAATTTGTGTTTCTCAATATTATTCATATTTTTTAAATATAAGTTGCTTTGGTCCAATTCATGTGTATGAATTTTGATCTCTTGAGACAAAAAGAATCTGACATAAGCTTTACCTTATTCATTCCTCCATCTTTAGATGAATGGAATTATTAGTAAGGCAAGTCAAGACCAAGAATATGACCCTCTAGATTCTCAAGTACAGTCATTTGATTAAATCCAAACAAAGAACTGAACTTGAGGACCTAGAGGACCACATATGGCTGTGAGGCCACAGGTTCTCCCCACCTGCCTTGATAGGAAAAAAGGATATCTTTATATTTCACTAAATTTTAACTGAACTTAAGCATTTTCATCAATTAAGAAGAGAAGCAAGACAAAAACAAAAACAAAAACATTATCCAAAGATGAGTTTCATAGGCTTCACTAGAAAGCCAAGAAGAAAAGCACATGAAAGAAACACACACAAAAAAAAGAGTTAAAAATTTCTCCTCTAGACATCAGGGTATTTTGGACCCCAGGAGAAGCGCAGAGATTAGTTCTAAATTCTAGAGCATTATGAAGCCTGAAAAGAAAAGGATTTCAGTCCAAAGAGAAGCTTGCAGTTCTGGCATTGAAACAGCAGTGTTTCAGATGACTGATTGTGTTTAGTCTAGGAGCAAGCTACTATTACTTAGGTCCGAACCTAGGTTAGAAATATGTAGAATTTATATTAGGGGTGGAGGTGAGTGATCCTACTTTGCTTTATATCAGACTACTTTGGGAGAACTGATAGCTTTTAAGTGTCCAGTGTGAGCTATCTCCGAGGTATTGGAATATCTCAGTACTAC
Source organism: Bettongia penicillata ogilbyi (assembly GCA_023548195.1). Classification (NCBI taxonomy): domain Eukaryota; kingdom Metazoa; phylum Chordata; class Mammalia; order Diprotodontia; family Potoroidae; genus Bettongia; species Bettongia penicillata. Next base: position 3,014,721 of record JAJHZJ010000432.1, on the reverse strand, counting down.
CCCAAAAGCAGCAACTGGACAGCAATTCCCTGTATGAGTATGGAGAGCTGAACCTAAATATCATGTCCAAATTCAGGATGCATGATGGAAGGAGGAGCAAAAAGAATATCCCGACACAAAAAATGTTTTGGTGATAAAGACACTCCAAAAACAAACCCAAAATAGAATGACTTCAAAACAAGCCAAGCCTCAAAAAAAAAAAAAAAGCCAGTTTGGGTACAAATTACATAAATTACATAGAATTGCTGGAAAACATGAAGCAAGAGTTTAAAAAAGATTATTTTAGTGAATGAAATGAGAACAATAGAGTAAAAATGGAAAAGAAATGTTATCTAAGTAAAAGATTGGGAAAGGAATTAACAGCTTGGCACAAGAAGTAGACACACTTGTCCAAGAGACAAACCAGCTAAAAATTAGAATGGAACAAAAAGAAGATCATGAAATCCATGAAACACAAAAAATATTTTTAAAATGTAAAAACAAACTGAAAAATGAAAATATAAGGCATTTTGTGGCAAAACAAGTGACCTGAAAAAGTGATTAAGGTAAAAAGAAATTTAGACTACTTGGGGTATTTCAGTGCCATAGCCAAAAATAAAAAATAAAGTAGAAAAAGGCCTAGACATAATACTTCAAGAAATTAAAAAAAGAAAAAAAAACTACCCTGTTGTCTTAGAACTGGAGGGGAAAAAAAGTAGAAATAGAAAAAAATTCATTGACCATAGAGAGAATCTAATTAAACAGATGACCTTGGATTGATTCTGCTATGTTTGAGTGATCTTAAAATAAGAGCAGAAAGGAACAAGTGGAATTGGGTGGGGAAACAAAAAGAAATTTATTTTAAATAACTGTTGGATGCAAATATCTTATTGATGTTCAGTCGTATCCAACGCTTTGTAACCCCATTTGGGGTTTTCTTGGCCAAGACTGGAATGGTTTGACATTTCCTTCTCCAGTTCATTTTTTACAGATAAGGAACTGGAACAAACAGGGTTAAGTGACTTGGCAAGCCCCACACAATCAGTGTCTAAAACAACATTTTAACTCAGGAAGATGTGTCTCCCTGACTCCATACTCATTAGTTAATCCACTATACCACCTAGTTGTCCGATGTGCACATTGATCTATATAAACAATGAGGAAGGAGGTGTAACTGAATTTTGAATTGCACCCTTATCTGAATTGGTAAAAGAAAGGAAGAATGGACACACACACAAACACTCACATGCGTACATGTACACACGTACACACATACACTTGGATACAGAAATTCATTTCACTCAGTAAGAAGTAAGAGTGAAAAGGGGACTAGAGGAAAGGTATATCAAAGTAGGAATTAATCATAAGCAAATCAATTTTAAATAAGGTCCTACAAAATATTTATAGAAGTTATTTTTGAGGTGGTAAAAATGGGAATATGTGAATTGACTATACACTGGGGAATGGCTGAACATCTTATGGTGTATATAAAAGTGACATAACACTATTTTACTATAACAAATGATAAAGGAGATGGTTTCAGAGAAATCTGAGATTTATATGAATTTATATGAAACAAAGTGAACAGAGCCAAGAGACTATTGTATACGATGACAATAATATAGTAAAGACAGCATCAAAGGAATTTGATCAACATAGCAACCCACCATGGTTTTAGAGGACTAATGATGAAACATACTACCCGCTTCCTGATAGGGAAGGGAAAGACAAACACACACACACAAACACACACACACACTCACACCCACATACATATATGCAACCATACACGTATACGTGTGCATAGGCACATGATCATGCATGCACACCTACATGTACATGTATATATCATATTTATATATGTGTGAGTACTTAGGAAACTGATTTCACTTAACTATATATGTTTGTAATGGGCTTTGCTTTTTATTTATTTTGTTGGTTTTCAATTGAGAGACAAATTAGGGTGGGAAGAAAGAAGGAAGATTTTGCTCATTGAAAAATATAGAATTTTATTTTGTAAAGAGTGCTTACTCTACAACATCCCTAGTAATTGGTCAGCTAGTGTTCTTTTAGAGCTATTTGATGAGAAAGGGCTCATTATCTCTCAAGGCAGCCAATTCCACTCTAACAGTTAGGGACTTCTCCTTACATTAAAGTTAAGTTACTCAGTGAGCCAGGAAAGTCACTATGACTATTGGTTACAGAACTGTAGCAGTCTTCATTAGTAGAGGCAGTTTCCTCACAAGAAGCTGTCTGCACCAAGGAGATCCTAGTTTAGGCTACACAAAAAGCCTCAATCTGAGCCTTTCCAATTCCCAGCCAATGTTTCCAGCACTGCCCTCTGGGCACAGTAGGATTAGGTGCAAACTATGTGCCAGGCACTGTGTTGGACATTGAATAAGTAAATAAAAATCCAATTGTCCCTACTTTATATAATCCTTTCTTTTTGTTATAACCTGGCAAATACAAAAGATGATGATCACTCCTCCCCAATGACTCCTCTCCAAGGAAAACATTCCCAGTTTTTTCAATGGATGCTTAATGAAGAAAAATGTCTCTTGGAATGCATGTAAGTCAGGCTTGGATCCCATTCACACTCACCCTATATATACATGCATATGTGTGTAGGTGATACATATATATTTATGTATTTATGTGTGTGTGTATTTAATACTGTCTTGAGTCACTCTGAATCAGCCTACCTTCTAAGTGTTTGAAAGTCATTGTTTATTACTATTTATCTCCCAAACTCTACAATACGAGGTTAAACGTCCTCTTTAGCAAATTTAGTTTCATGGTCACTGTAATATTGTGAAGCCATATGAAAAAGGAAATATGTCATTGTCCTTGATAAGATAGAACCATCCCTCCCCCAAATTACCATAGCTTCTGGTGGTAGTAAAAGTTTTTGGTTCTTCAATCTAGAACTCTTCCCTCAAACCCAATATTATGCACTAGGGGATGTCTACAAATTAGAATGATTACCATGTTCTTTCCAGTCTCTAAGTTGTGCTTTAGGACCCATTAAGAACAAAAGAGAGAAGTAAAAAGAGAAGGTATGTGATACAGAATGAATATATATAGGACTTCATTGCCTTGCACGTAAGAGGCACTTAATAAATGTTGATAGGATTCAGAATTTAGAGCTGGTAGAATCCATATGAATCCTTTATTTAATTTCCTTATTTGAAGTCAGACCCTTTGACTTCAAATCAAATGTTTTATTTTGTTTTTGGCTTGCTGGGTTTGTTTTTATACCAATATACCACATATTCTGATTCACCATTCTACAGATGAGAAAATAGTGGGCCAGAGAAGGAAAAATTTTGGTCAAAATCTCAAAGTTTGTTCAAAAAGGAAGACGTTGCATGTCCTATAAACCCAATATTCTTACCTCTGGACTTGGGCACAATCCTAGATAAGGCCTTCATCACCCTCTTGTTCAGCCTATTGAAGTAGACTTTTAATTTGCATTGCTTCCTCAAGCCTCTTTTCACTCCAATCAATCTGAAGAAGAAATATTGCTAAAGCACTGATATAGCCACATCACTCCATCACTCAAGAAACTTCATTGGCTCCTTATTGATTCATAGATAAAATGAAAACTCTTTTGTCCTTTAAAGACCTTTAAAATCTGCTTATTATTCAAAATATATTACCCAATATTATCTTTCATAAATTCTAAATTCCAGCCAAACTGGCCTACTTTCTGTTAACTACACAAAATAATCAACCTCCTATCTCCTTGACTTTGCACAGGTCATTTCCTATTACTTCGATGTATTATCCCTCTTGACCCACCTTATCCCACCTTGACCTCTTAGAATCCCTAACTTTCACCCAGCTTTATTTTAAATATTATCTCCTACATAGGCTTTTTGCTGTAGCTGTTAAGTCCTTTCACCTGAAATTGCTTTGCATAGATCACCTGTTTATTTATCTTTATGTACCTTGCTTCCTCTCAGTAGAAAGTAAATTTCTTTAGCACTTTAGTTCTTTATGTTGTCATTTAATTTCCAGTGCTTGGCACAATGCTGAGAACATAGTAGGCATGCAATAAACAGCTGTGGATGAATGAGTTAATATATGAGTGGATAGATTCAAACATACTATCTCTGTTGGACCATAAAGAGAATAGAAAATCCTTGCATATGCATATGATTAATAAATACTTATTAATTGAATAGTTGAGGAAAAAAAGAAATAAATTTCAAAAGACGTCAGAGAAGTGAAGGCCGGAAAGAAGCAAAGACCATGAGAACTATTTGAAGGGTACAAATTTGATTTATTATATATTTTCATGGAAAATTTACCTCTAGATAAGAGATCTACAGTTTCATATATGAGGCTTTTTCCCCCTATTCTACTGCGTATATGGAAATGCTCATTTATTTTGTTCTTTGTTAAGAATTAAAAAAGAAAATAAGTGAACACAAGAAAAAGGAAAGAAGGGGGAAAGGAAAGAAGGAATGATCTTTTCTAGAATATTGGTATCTATAAACAGAGTCTATGTTCTTTGTATGCTTAATACGGTTATCATGTAACTATCTTTCCACAATACTGGTAATGAGAGAAAGCTATCATTCTACAGTGGAAAAAATACTGGTCTGAAAACTGGGTTTAGCCCTCTATGAACATCAGCATCCTTAGTATTGATTGCTCACTGTGTGAGTTACAGTGTAATGCTTAGAGTTTGGTCAAACATCAAAGATGACAAGGTCATCCACTGTATCCCAGGTCATCACCAGTCATTCTGACTTCTGCCTTGCCCCTGGAGTTTGAGACTCTGGAAGAGCCAGTGAGGCAGATGACTGTGCAATTCTACCTCACTTAAATCTAAATCATGTACCAGTGAAAACATCACCATGCTATCACTGGCCCTCTTTGAAAATGAAAGACAAAGGACAAATCACATGAGCTCTAATAGTTCCTACCTATGGGGAGTGCCCGTAGTCACAGAATCATTCTCTTAATTCTCATTTACTACTTTATGTCCTTGTTTCTACTCTAACAGGAATATAAACTGATTATACTAATGGTAATCCATAATTTTCCCTTCTTTATCTCTGGATTTGACCTCATTTCTTGGCATCTTAGTTCTATTTAGTTGCCCCCAAAACAAATAAAAGAATTCGCTTGGGATTCCACATGCCAGAGGACTCAGTGACCTTCTGACTTAAGATGGATTTATTGTCCATATTGACTATTTATTTTACTGGTGTTCTTTCCCAAATAGGTGGTTTGCTTTTATAAAAGTTCCTGGCCAAAGGTCAGGTAAAGAACTTTGTCTAGAAAAGAATACCTAAAGAGTTAAATACTTATCTGGTCTGTAAAAGAATAATTTTCAGAAAGATCAGTCTAAGATGCTAACCCAGGACAGAAAGTATTCCCAAGCTCACTTGCCTTGGCAAACACTACAGAATATATCCAATGCTAGCTTTGAGAGCAATCCTGGAGCTATAGTCAGTATTTTGCAAAAGAACACTGTTGCTGGCTTGTGCTCCCTTAGAATTGCCCATGGAGAAATTGGACTTTGTGGAGTTGCAATTATTTCCCCACAGTGATGAAAGAAAAGCCAGGTTTAAAACCCAGAGCCTTTGAAATAGCTAAGCTTGGTGATTCCCGCTGTGAATCCGTAAGGGGATTCAAGAGCTAAGGGAAAAGGGGGACTTTCCCTGCACTTCTGATCATTAATATCTTGGTTTGGATAACTAAAAAGGAACATACATGGAAAAGAATATCAATCACCTCTGTGGTCACTGCAAATATGTTAGTCATTTGGAAGGATGAATTTCTTACAGTATCAATCTCTGACTGAATTCATGGGCAATTTTATTAAAAGTGACCCTGTCTCCAAAATGGCACTCTATTGAGCTGTTTTGCTTAGCAATATGACCAGAAAGACCTGGCACAACATTTTATTCATAGCGTAAGCACAGCCAAGTTTCCCAGTGGCACTAATCCCTCATGTCTTTTATGCTTATAGTACATGCAAATTCTGCACAATGATGCATAATCAGGAAAACTGTCTTATGCCTGGAGACTGTACTCTTCTTTATCCAATAGCCTGTGCTTTCAGTAACATGGAATAAAACTGCACTTGACTAAGGTATGCAGTTGGAGAGAAATGTGTAATGCCCTTCACCGACTCATTAAGAGCCAACATTAACAACAGCTTAGATATCTAAGAGTTTTGCAAGGCATTTCCTTTATAATACCCCAATGAAGCAGTCATTTATCCTATTCAATATACGATATTCTCCTCTGTAAAAAAAAAAAAAAAAAAGTATCTCAGTACTAGTTACATCAATGTAACATCACAGGGTGATGTCTTGAACTGAATTGGATTTAAGTGAGACAAAGTTGCACAAATTTGTCAGCCTCACTCTTTATCTTCCAGAGTCACTGAAGTACAGTGGTAAGACAAAAGTTTTGGTCTGGGATACAATGGATAAGCTTGGAGCTTTCAATGTCTGACCAAACTCCAAGCTCTCCACAACACCTGCTTCAGCTGCCCTAAATACCATTGTAATAAATTGTTCTCACCTGCCTATTCTGCTGGAGGAAATTTTCACATGCCTGTGGTAGATCTTCCCATAACTCATCAACAACTTTGAGGCCTGTTTGTTGCCCTTGATCTGGTATAGGCCACTGACTGAGTTGATTCTCATGCTACAGCTTCTTGGAGCCATAGATGAGAGATAAGTGAAAGGTGGACTCCAAATGTGGATGAGAAGTCCTAAAAAGGGCTAGGCCAGGAGTCATAGGGGAATCTATGACCTCAAGATCACATGTGGCCTTCTAGATCCCTGGGTGAAGCTTTTTGACAGACTCCAAGTTTTACAAAAATCCTTTTATAAAGGGAATTTGTTCTGTGAAGTTTGGATTCAGTCAAAAGGCAACATTTGAATACCTAACTAGCTATATGACCCCAGGCAAATCACTTAACTGTCTCAGTTTCCTCCTTTGTGAAATGAGCTGGAAAAGTATATGACAACACTAACCCTAACCCTAACCCTAAATGCTCTCTATTATCATTATCAAGAAAGCCCTAAAAGGGGTCACAAAGAATTAGACTGAAAATAACTAAACAATGGGAAACTTCTGGTGATATGGTCTCTGTGAAAACTACCAAGTCAACTCAAACATTGTTTTAGGGAGTTGCTTAGGGAAAGGAGTTCTTAAATGTGCCTAAGGTCACACTGCCAATATGTATCAGAGGGAAGACTTGAACCTACACTTTTCTACTACAATACTGTGTCACAATGCTATATTCCATCTCATATGTTATTGTCATAATTTTACAAATGAGGATTCCTGGGTTTGCAGAAGCACAGAGACTTGCCCCAAATCACACATAGAAGGCATTTCATACTGGAACCATGAATAAAACCTCCGTCTTCTGATTCCAAATGCATTCTTCCTTCAAATGAATCACTCTTGAGTGAATACCCTATCTTCCAAAGCTGTCACTGTCACTGGGACCTAGAAGAATTTGTGGCTAGTGACAATGCTCATTGAGGTCTTGGAACTAGAAAAATCAGCAAGAAAGCTAGGGAGTCATGAGGACCTGACTTCTGAGCTTAGTGCCAGCCACTCTGGTCTGTGACACAAGACTACTAAAGCAGTTTCTGAAAAAACTGCAGTTTATTCTACTGCCTGGTTCGAATTTATCCAGATAATCCCTTCTCCTTCCAAAGATAAGTGGAGACATCCAGGAAGAATAGGGAGCAGCTGGAAGCTCAGTCTTAATTTGTCCTTGTGGGTAATTGTTGGGGGTAAGTAGGACCTTGAGAAGTTGTCAATTTTCTTTCAATATTCCAATATTCCTGTACTATAATGTCTTTTACTTTGGTGTCCTTTGATTTGTATGTAAATTGAATTTAAATGAGGCACAGTTGTATGAAGCTGTCAGCCTCACTTTCTCTCTCAGACTGATCACAGTCCAGGGACAGGACAGAGTCCAAAATGACTTGTGATGGTTCAAGATGCAGGGGATGACCTTGATGTCTGATGTCTAAACACATTCTAAGCACTCCACAGTACCGGATTCAGCTATCTTCCTGGCCATTGGAACAAACTGTTCTTTTCTGCCCATTCCACCAGGGAAAGTCTTCACATGCTTGAGGTAGAAACCCTCCTAACTCACCGCTGGGGCTGAGATTCCTTGGTTACCCTCGACCTGGTTTAGTCAATTTGCCAAAATGGTTTGCATAGTGAGAGTAGCTGCCACTGTCACAATAGAAAAAGTGATGGACCTGGAGTCAGAAAGACCTGAGTTCAAATCCAGCTTCAGATCCTTACTAGAAATGTGACCCTAGGAAAGTAATTTAACCACTGTCTGACTCAGTTTCCTCAACTGCAAAATGGAGATGATAGCATATTCCTTGCAGAGTTGTTTTGAGAATCAAATAAAATAATATTTATGTGACTGCTTAGCATAATATTTGGCACATAATAAGGGTTATATAAATGTTTATTCCCTGCCTCCTTGCCTTAAAAAAAAAAGTTCTACCTATCCCTCTGCAAGCAGTATAAATCATTCTGCAGAGATTTATAAGGAAGTACAGTCAGTCAACTATATTGACAGAGAGCCCACAGGGCTCTTTCAAACACTGTGGAGAGTTATATAACCATGCCAATACCATTCCATTAGTTGAGCTTTCTTCATGGAAGGACACAGAATCATACAATCATAAGATTAGAGTGGAACAGGACATAAGAAGTCATCAAGTCCAACCCCTTCATTTGACGGTTGAGTAAAGTGACATAGAATTAAATGACTTTTCAAAGACAACAAATTTTATTAAGTGGAAGAGTTGTGATTTTTACCCACAGACTCTGACTCCAAATCTTTTGTAGGGCAACAGATCTATGATTTAAAGAGTTCTCTGAAGGAAGGCAAAAGTAGAACATAGGCAGAGACCAAAAGCAATGAAGAAAATGTCACATATTCCAGTTCCCATCTTGGCCAAGCCTTGTTTCAGGCAGAATGATCATATGTAAAAAGAACCCTAATTGAAAGGAACCTGAGTTTAAAGTGGGATTGTGCTACTTACTTGTTATGGAAAAGGACCTTTTCTATTATCCTTGTTTCTTTCTCTATAATATTGGAATAATAATACTTGTATTATTACCTCATAAGGCAAAATGAGGATATGATAAACTGGTGCTTCCCAAAGGTTTTTACTTTTTTATTCTGTGAACTCCTTTCAACAATAATACGAAATGTAATGTGAATTAATATACTACTTATAAGATTTTTCAATCATTGACTGCTTAGGGAATCTTTAAAGAATTTTAGCCAGGTGCCACTTGGACTTTTGGAGATTGTCAACCACCAAATGGGAACCCCTTTACTAAATGATTCTTGCAAATTCCATTCCATATCATTCAATATACATTTACTGAGTTATGATTATGTGCTTAGAACTAGGAATGGATGCTAAAGGGAAAACAGTACCTATAATCAAAGAGCTTATATTTTACTGAAGTAAACTAATTCAGAATACACACACACCAATATATGAACATATATTAATAAATTACTTATTATTTACTGTTTTATATATACATAAGATGTAGGTGATGCATTATTATCTAGTGTTTAATTGGAGGACATGTATAAGCATTCAATAACGGGGGAAGCAAGAGAGACCTTTTGAAGGAGATGGTTCTTGAACTGAGCTTGAATGATGCTAGGGATTATATGAGTCACAAGCCATGAGGGAGAGAATTCTAGGCAGCAGGTAGGGTACAGACTACATAAAAGACACAAAACAGTAGATAGTACACTACATATATCAGAGATGTCAAACATGCAGCCAGGGTCAGTGGGCTACATTGCAACAATAAGATTAAAACAAGATTAAAATCAAATTAGGAAATATTTAACTAAATAAATACAATACAATAAATATAAGTAACGTTAATATGTCATTTTTGAGGTCAATATATGCTCCACAGGGATCCTTGTGTATGTTGAGTTGCTACTCAGTCCAATTTGGTGTTGATACCATTAGTTTAACTGGAAACAACTCATGGGCCAGTTTTCTCAAATGTTCGGTGTAGGAAGTAGAAAAATGTGAAATTCACAGGGGGATATAGGTTGGGTTTGATATGTAAAGGCCATTAAATGCTGACATGAAGAGTTGGCATTTTAGCCTAGATATAATAAGTATCTTCTTGAGCCAGACAGTAAAAAGGTCAAACTTGTGCTTTTTCCACAACTTATAATAAGCTAACAGATTTAGAGGACTTTCTTTTATGAAAGCACTTCTTTGAATTTGATGACATCTCACTTTGAAGAACTTAGTACTGGCATTGAACAGGGCATCCTTTGAGAGAAGTAAAAACACATGCTATCGCAGGGAACTAATAGTATTCTGTAATATAATTACATGAGTAATATGCATATTAAAAATATAAAAAAAATCAATCTAAACACCCAACTGAAATCAATTGAGGCCCTTAAGCACAATCTTCTGGAATTCCCAGTTTTGAAGGAGCTTGCCCTTACTTATCCACATGTAGCTTATCTATTCTCAACTCCATGCAGGAGGTAGAAGGATCAGCTTCTTTGATTCATTTCTGATTTAGTTCCTACATCCTACTTACTGAGCTGCTCTAATAGGAATGCTCTTCAGATGGTAGATGCCCAGGAAAAGAGAGATTCCCATTAATCCATGATGACCTGACTATGCCACACACACACTTTACAGCAGGACCAGGCTTTGATCATTAGGATGGAAATATTTTCATTTGGTTTGGGGGAGGGGAATTTTTTTTTTTGTCTTTTTATCTCTGGTTCTTACCATAATACCAGTGGCCATCTTTTAAAATGTTTAAAATGTGGTAGGTACAATGCCATACTTATGCTGCAATCCTTTGGCCTCCCTTTGCATTATATAACTAATCTGCTTACCTCTTTTTCCAGCCATATGTCTTTAATAATACATTTCATGCCATTAGGCAAATAGGGATATAGACTGACAGCTAAAAAGGAGACCAGAAGCCACCAAGTTCAACTCTTTCATTTTACATTTGAGGAAACCGCGTCCTGGGGAGGTTCATTTCCCCCAAGATAATGTTTCACAAGTAATTCAAAAATTGTTACTACATCCAACATATACCCTACATGTATTTTTCCCTTGAGTCATGTCAAGTCCTGAAAAAAAAATCAAAGTTGTATATAGAAGAAAAGGTGTCTTTAATCAAGATAAAGAGGGCTGTGAGCCTGGGCCTAGTACCATGTATCTCAATACATGAATATCCACTGAAAAAGCTTTCAGAAAGTTTCTGATATATTTAGGAGGAAAAGGTGGAGGTGGGAGGGGGTTGAAGTAGTGGAAGTCATATGATGGGTGAACCTGAAGTCATGAAGTTCTGGAAATCTATGCAGGAAAACTCACTCCATTCTGCTTTTTCCTTTTCCTTTTCTGATCCAAGTTTTCCCAAACCTTAATGAGAGGAGCAAGGATACTTGACTCAACACAGCACAAGATTAGCTCATTAGCTTTGGTTTACAGGTTAAACAAATCTAAGATTGCCAAGGTACACTTCAGCACAATCTAACTGAGAGAAAAGTGCGTTAAGAGCAGAAATGCAATGAAGTTCCTAGGACTACCTTGGCCACAGGGATGGGGAGTTTGGATTCAGTCCAAGGGCCACACTTGAAGGCTACATGTGACCTCAAGACTACAGGTTCCCTGCTGTGAATTTTAGGGTCTCTCTCTCTCTCTCTCTCTCTCTCTCTCTCTCTCTCTCTCTCTCTCTCTCTCTCTCTCTCTCTCTAAACTATTATCAGGATGGCCTTTTCAAAGAGAAGGGAATATTATGTGTGATATTAACAATATTAAAAGTATTTTTCATGTCAGTCACAAGCATTTTTTTTTATTCTTCTTGATGTCATATTGTCCTGTAATCTCATACATCACTAGGAAAATACTTTTATGACAACAAAATAAATAGTTTTTTTAACAGGGAGTGACGTGGAATCTCTAAATTTCCCAAATACAACTCAGTAAACCTTCTTCCCCTTCCACTCATTCATCTTCATCCTCCCCTTTCCCTACTTAAACTTAGATTTAGTTTACTGTCTATCAGCAACCTGTGGAGAAAATCCCGTATGTATTGGTACTGGAAAAAAAGGCCAGTTGCTTCTTTTCTGCTCTTATACACAGCCTCAGGGTGTATAATTACAGAGCAGATTATAGAAGCTGCAGGCATCAGGTAATGCCTTTTAGCAGGTCAATAACCCATCATTCACCATCTTGTAACCCTTCTGCAGTTCACTTGAATGAAAATATGTATCTTCCCACTTTTATTGAAGCTCCAAGAATTTAAGCCCAAAGTAAAAACAAAGCAATTTAACAATCTCTCTCTCTCTCCCTCCCTCTCTCTCTGTCTCTAACTCTCTTTCTGTGTGTGTGTCTCTCTCTCTCTATCTCCTGTCTCTCTGTCTCTCTCTCTCTGTCTCTGTCTCTCTCTGTCTCTCTCACTTTCTCAACTGGATGGTATTGATCTTCCATCCAAGATAGCAATGGAAATTCTTAATCAATACCAGTTGTTCATCATATGCAGAGTTGTCCTTCAGCAACAAGAGATAGATAAGTCCCCTGACCTTCAGTTTTAATTATTTGAACCATTTATTAAAATTCCTCTCTTGAGTCTTCAAAGCTCAGCAAACCCACACTGATCAGGAGCTAGTTTCTTGGGTAGAGAAATCAACAATACATGTAGCACAATAGACCATGGAATAAGGGTTGGGGAAGGTAGACCTCAGGTGAGCTTTGGAAAGAGTTAAACAAATGGATGGCCCCTTGGTCCTCACCATCTCCAACATTTACCTCTTGGATAAATAAAACAAATTCAAGAAAATGCAAATGCTTATTGTCTCTAAATATACTATTTCTGCCATGGGGTAATGCTATTGGAACTAAAGGGAAGACTTCTGATCTAGAATAAGGAGAGTGGAAAACAACCTAGGACAGGGTATCATAGGATCAAGCAATCCATATAGAAGCATCTAGTAAGTGCTTATTATATTCTAACCTCTGGAAGGGGTCGCATGCATCATCTAGTTTTGAAAATCTTAACCTGAGCCTTATGGGCCCCCAAAGGGAGCTTAGATAAATTTTGGAGTTTGTGCATTTGTATGAGAGGAAAAAATTCTCATTTTTACTAACCTGTAGGTGAAATTTAGCATTTCTTTCATTTATTTGAAAACATTTTTTTTCTGGAAGGTATCCTCAGACTTCACAAGATTGCTAAAGACACATGCGGAATTTAAAAATCCTTGATATAGTCCAAACTTCTTATTTTAAAGAGAAATCTTGTAGAGAAAACAGAGGCCCAGAGTGATTAAATGAATTGTTTAAATTCACTCAGGTAGCTAGTAGTCCAACTGGGCATTGAACCCAAGAGCCAGCTGTCTTTTGACTCTAGCATACTACCTGTGGGAGTGAATAGACCTGACTTCTCCTTCCAGGTATGTCATTGATTAAACATGACCTCTTTTTCTGAAATCATAAAGCTTTCTCTGGATAAGACTTTAAATTTTCATCTACAGAATCAAGGTGTTGATCTAGGACAAGAGTGGGAAAACTGCAGCCATAAGGCCACATGCTGTCTTCTAGGTCTTTGGGTGCATCCTTTTGACTGAGTCCATGTTTTATAGAACAAATCTTTTTATTTAGGGAATTGTTCTATGAAGTTTGGGCCATACTTAAAGACCTAGAGGGCTACCTGTGACCTGAAGGCCACAGGTTTCCCACCCCTGGCCTAGGAGGTTTCTAAGATCTCCTCCAGGACTGTCCCTGGAAACACATAGCTAGACCTAGGAAAGGTATTAGAGATCACTGATTCCAATTACTCCTTTTTTTTAACAGATGAGGAAATGAAGGCCTGATGATTTTTTCCAGATCATAGAGATTGGTACGAATAGGGACAGAATTAGAACATAGGTCCTCTGAATGCAAATTCATTCTCTTCCCATTCTGATTATAAAGAATTCCTTTTGGATCTAATATTCTAACTTTGTGTTTGAAGGTCTTTTGAGTTTTAACATTCTATGATTTGATAAACTCTCTAAGCCATTTCCCATATCTGTGTGTATATACTTCAAGGCAGAAATGTGACAAGTCATTTATGTGCCCTAGGCAAGATTTGAAAAATCCACCTGCTATATTTTACAGTCCCCCCTGGAAGCTTTTTTTCTCCCCTCTAATGTAACACATGTGATGTGACTTACTAAATTAAAAAATAAATGCCTATGTGTTTTGGGAAACAGAGATTTGCTGCCATTTAAAAAAATTATATATATGTGAATCCACAAAGGAAAGATCAGTTGTGGAAATTTCCTCCTCAATGTTGACATAAACTAATCTAGACTTCAAAAAAAAATGAATTGAAGCACAAAGACATTAAGTGATATATGAGGAGGCCCCCAGCTTGCCAACAGCAGCAGTGGCATATGAACCCATACTCCCGAAATTGAAACTCAGCACGTTTCCCACTCTAGGACAGGGGAACTCCCCCTTGAGAAATTATAATGAATAGAGTGCTGGCCTTGGAGTCAACAAGGAAATCCCATCTCTGAAATTTGTAACTTCTGTGACAATTGCCAAATTGCTTTACCAGACACAGTGCTCTCCTCACTACTACTTATCTTACTTCATGTTCCCTCGCTTTGTCTTTGTTCTGACTTCCCTTTCTTCCTGGAAACTACTTGTATCCTTGAGTCCCACTCTAAGAATTCTCAAATAGCACCTTCCACATGAAACCTCTCCTGGTCTTCCCAGATGCTGGCCCCTCCCCTGAGGGAAAAAAAAAAAAACCAAAACAAAACTTTTAGCTGTTTTTGCCTAAATGTTATATAACCATCTATATGTGTATGATGTCTTCTCTGATGGAAAGTAAGCTCCTCCAAGGCAGATTTCTTTTTTAATTTTTATCTTTGCATCTATACAACCTACTGTAACATACTGCCTAGCATATGATTGCCTATTAATAATTGCTTATTGATTAGTAGATTGATTAAACCTCTCTGGATCTCAATTTGTTCACATGCTAAGTGATGATAATAGCTGAAATGCATCCATCACAGCCCTTCTGTTGAGGAGCAAATGAGAAGGTCCATGAAGTACTTACTTCAAGCTGCTGTCCAGGAGTCTAATAATAATAATATTATTATCACATAATATTATTATTATTCTGATACAGGAAATGAAGTTGAAAGAAATTGAATGGCTCAGCTCTTCATAAATATTACCTTTTATTTTTTTCTGAGGATAGTGCAGCTCAGAAAAATAAAATGAATTTCTCAGACATGGAACTCACTAGCAATATGACAAAATCTAGAACTGATTTCTGGTTCTAATGTTCCTTCATTGTTTCATAGATCTCAAGGTAGGAGGGATCTCAAATACTACTTAGCCCAGCACCTTCATGTTAAAGGGGAAGAATCTCATAGTGACTTGAGGTCATCTGAGCTCACAAAGCTAGTGAAAGGCAGAATTAGTATTTGAACCTAAAACTGTAGAAACGTAATCCAGTGTTCTTTCCATAATGACACTCTACCATTATTATGCCATATTGCCTCCTCTTTGTGTAATCCTGTTCATTAATAATATAAGTGGCTACCTTCCTTAGCTATCCTATCATCCCATCTCAGCTGAAAAGTGAAGGGGGAAGGGGAGTAAGTAAATCAAGTTGAGAGAGGAAGGAGAAAATTTGTATTCCAAATATAATGAAATAGGATTACAGGGGTGCAACTTGGTTCCAACACTCACTCATGAAGAATGTTGGATAGATGACTTAAAAAAAAGGTAACTAGAGTGTCCACCCAACTGATAATTGCTAAGTGTACACAAGACTATTGAGGCTCTGCAACTGAATCTCTCTTTTCTTCATATATGAAAAAGGAGATATCAGTCTATTAGGCAAGAAGAGGGACTCCTTAAGGAATCCCACCACATGACGATTCCTCAATGAAAATATCCCCATGGTTACTTCCTCTAGAGAGTCTGGGGTTTACACCATCAAATGAACCAGTGTCCTAGTCTCCTGTGAAAACAGTATTATTTTGTCCCACTCTATCATGAAATTGTTCCTTGAGAAGAAGTTTTATTATATTCCTATGTATTCTTCTCTTGGATGCCAGGATAACAACAAAATCTCCAAATCTGTTGGCTTTCACCTTTTAGTTCTGTTTTATTTTGCTTGTTTCTTTGACCCAAACTATGATTTTATTTATGAGGCATCACTAAATAGTCTCTACGAAAGTGGATCAGTCAATTCTATAAAACACAGTCTTGTGGAGTTGATTGGATGTCACTGAGATATTAAACAACTTTACTAGAATCACACTACCAAAATATATTAAAGATAGGTCTGGGGGAAACAATATGAAACTGATTGTACATTCAAGGTATATGAAATGAAAGTATTAGATAGTTTCAGGGTTATATACTAGATTTGGGGGATGGGAAAAAAATTCTCCTGTTAGAAAGGACAGGAAGCCAGGGAAACTAGGAGGTAAAGAGATAAAATATTCTGGGTAAGGCAGACAAGCAGTAAAAAAGCAGGTAATGCCATATGTGAGGAAGAAAAAAGGTCCTTCTTGCTTATCTGTAGAGTATGTAGAGGGAAGTATAGTATAAGAAGATGATGGTTATTCAGCGAGTTCAGTGTGTCTGATATTTTGTTACCCCATTTGGGATTTTCTTGGAAAAAGATAATATAGTGGTTTACCATTTGCTTCTCCAGCCTGTTTTACAGATGAGGAAACTGAGACAGAGTTAAATGACTTACTGAGGGTCTTTCTGCTACTAAGTGTCTGAGGCTAGATTTGAACTTGTGGAGATAAGCCTTCCTGATTCCAAGCCCAGTGCGCTATCCGCTGCAACACTTAAGTAGAAAAGGAACAACTCGTGAAGAATTTACATGCCAAACAAAATGTTATGTTTGATTCTTGGGGGTAATAAGATGTCCCACTTTATGGAGCAGGAGTGTGACATGCTCAGACCTATACCTTAGGAAAGTCACTTTGGCAGCTGTTGGGAGTGGGAAGGGACTTAGGGACACTCTGAAAGCAATACACATTCCACTCCATTCTTATTGAGAAAGAAATTTTAGCCAGCATTCTTGGTGCCCCATTTCTCAGTTAAACACAAATCAGAATGTTTCCCTTTCTAAACTCACACATGTCATTGGATTCATTCTAACAGGATATATATATATATATGTTTTATATGTTTTTCCCTTCTCCTCAGGGTCACAAACATAAACTTAATTGAGACTCACAGATCACCCTCTTTCCCTACTTTTCCAACCATACGGAGATAAACAGAATCTGAAAGTTGAATGGGACAAAACACTCTCAGGCCATATTAAACCAGAAATTAAACTAGAATCCAATTAAACTAGAATACCCCCTAGAACTTGTCTGTCAAGTAGTTACTCAACTATCATTTAAAAGCCCCAAATGGGTCAACAATCACTTCCTCTCAAGGGAGTCCATTCCATTTTTGATATCACTAACTGCTATTTTTTTCCCACTAACATTAAACCCAAATATGTCTCTGTGTTGGTTGTTGTCATTTGTTTTCAAAGAGGACCAAAATGACATCACCATGATAAAGTGAAGTTTTGGTGTATCCGACTATGACTGATCAGACTAATATGAGCTTGGTATGCTCTGCCACACGTTAGGCACAGATAGTCCGCATGAGTATTTGGGATGGATACTAGAAATTTGTGCATCCTACATTTACTTTGTGCTGTCTGAAATCTGATTTGCTTGTAGAGCACAGTACCTTCTCTAATGTGGGCACACCATGCGAAGCAGTCCTGTGCCAATGTCTCCCATGTTGCACAGTCAAATCCAAAGTTCTTGAGAGAGACCTTGAGAATGTCCTTGTATCACTTCTTCTTACCACAATGTGAAAGTCTGCCCCCTATGAGTTCTCCATAAAATAGTCTTTTAGCACAATCCTGGATGCTTACATCAACCTAATTCTTTCTTCATAGCATGTATAGGTGTGGCCATAATGTTTCACATCTTCAACTACATGCAGACAGCTATTTTAGCTTCTGAATCGTCTTCTACAGGTGAAATATCCTCAGGTTCTTCCACCCATATTCATATGGCTTGATCTTGAAACCCTTCACCATTCTGGCCAGTTCTCTGTGGACACTCTCCACCTTATTAATGTTCTTATTGAAATGTGCACACAGATTTTCAGATATTGTGTGGACATTGGAATAGAGAACATCTGTGCTATTATCTCCCTCATCCTTGACATGATACTTCTTCAAATCTTTTCTAAATTCATTTCTAAGTCAAAACATCCATTGCTCAGCACCTTGAGAATTGCTGTTATTGGAGTCACATTGCAATTCATAGTGATTCAATCTCCTCTTCATATTTCAAAAGGGGCCTCAGGTCTAAAAGGCAGTGAGGAAATACTTAAATGTGGATTCTGTCACACAGAGACTAGATGATTTCAATGGTCAAGCAGATGTCAACTGTCAGAGTGGAAAGGGTGACAGTAATGGAGTCAGGAGACATAAGTTTGAGTACTGTTTTATGATCCTATCCAGTCAGTCATTTGCTTAGTGATTACAATATTCTAGGCACTATACTAAGTACTGGGAACACAAGTATCAGCAAAAAGAAAGACAGTGCCAGACCTCAAGGAGTTTACATTTGAACGGGAAGATGTGCATCAAAGGGAATTATAAAGGAGGTGGGTAACAGAAGGTATAATGACGACTTCCATAGCACTGGTTTTCTAAGATTTAATGGTTCTGTGAAGTAAGAATTTCATAGGGATGCCTCAATATGACCTTGTATTTATAGAATGTCATTCCTTTCTTCTTTATAAGTTATCTCATAGCAGTCACCTCAGTTTACTCCTCCAACATTTTCAAGATACAGATATCATTCCATCCATTTTATAAAGGATGAAACTGAGACCCTTATGTGAACTGAATATCATACAGCAAATTCTGAGTAAGCAATATTCTGATGTCAAATGAGCAAGCAGTGGGGAATGGTAGGAAGGAGGAGAAAGAATTTCAGGATTTGCTCAATTGACAATTGGCAAGTAATAACTTCCTTGCAGAGGATAATTTTTAACTTTGTGTATTGGAAGCTATACTAGTTGAAAGAGCACTGAATTTTAAAGGAAACAAAACAAAACAAAACACGGTTTGATTATATCAATCAATCAATGAGCATTTTTTTAAGCACTGAGAAAATTATGAGAATTAAGTGAACCCAACTGACTCCATCGGGTTAACTGCCTTCATTTTCAGACTTCAGTTTCATTTTTCTTTCTAATAGTGGGAATTCAATTATATCCTGTTGCATATCCAGGAAAAGTCCACCTGCTCACTCACCTTACTTCCATTTCTACTTCACCTTGTTCTCCCCTCCCAGATCAGAAAGTTGCTAATTTTTCCTTAAATTAGAAATCTTATTAACTGATTTTGTGTTCTGGTTTATATAGTGATAATTGCTTTCTTGTAATGCATAAAAATTTGTTTTCCTCTGTATCCGGGGTCCAGTGCCTTTCTGAGGTGCCCTTGTCCTGATTTGTTATGCAACTACCATGAATTGCTTAATAAATCAATATGCTCAGAATCAGATATTCAACTTGTGTTTTCTGAGTTATTTCAGATTTCAGTCATCACAGCACCTACAATATGCCTGGCACTATACTAGGTACTGAGCCATAAAAGACAAAAATGAATCAGTTTCTGTTCCTAACAAACTTACATTCTACTGGGAAAGTATGAGATATTTGAAATATTTAAGCTGATGTCAATGGAATTAGGTTTGACTTCTCTCTGATACTCTGATAATCTAAGGAATTTCCCTCTCTGGACCTCAGTTCTCCCATTTGTCAAATAAAAAGTACAAGACCGAATGATTTCTAAGATTACTTCAAATTCTCAACCTGTGGTTCTACTTTGTGCCTTTCACACTAGTCATGAGATATTGGATGTTAACCAACAATGCTTATTATTATTGTATCAGTTATATTTGTTTCCTGTGCTATGTGTATTTGTCTAATATTCAATTCGATTTCAATAAGAGGGGTCATTTGTTATTTAAAACTAATATCCTATTTAGCTCCCAACAAAGTCTTCTGTCCATAGAAGACATTTAATAAAAATTTTGAAGGAATGAATGAACTATAAGATTGTCATGTGACTTCAATTTCAAAGTTCTTTCTCTTATACCAAAATATTGTGTTTTAAGTACCTAGTAAAAGTACTCTTCTTAGGCCAAGAATTTATTTACTCATTGACAGACATACCAACATGTTAAATATTGGATGATGGTTTTTCATGGAAAAAATCATTGCCTACATTTCTTTAAGTGGCATAACCACGTGCCTAATTTTCCCTAGCTCAATGCATAAACTTGTCACTCTCAAAATGCACACTCCTTGGCTTCATCAACTTTCAATGCTCATCTCACATTTTTCCTCAAGAAAGTATTTATGACCAGGATCTCCCATCAGAGCTAGTATTAATTTAGATAAGTAAATTCTGCAAAAAGTACTGCAGTGGTTTTATTAATGGACTTCAGAGTATCATCCAAAATAATTAGCATGGAATCCATAAAACTAAATTAAATGCATTAAAGAATGCAATTTCATTCTCTATCACATCACATGATTGACAAAACAACTGGAATACTTTGTCATCAAGAATAGCTTCCCATAAACCTTCTGAATATAATCGTACTTTAATTGTGACCAAGAAATGAACAGGAGGTTTCAAAGAAAAGTCTTTTGGCCAAATGGAATGGTTGTCACTCAAACTTGTGATGTGAAATGAAATCCATTGAGATATGTGTGGGTTACCTACAGGAATATAGTAGTTTTAAACACATAGAGCCCTAATTTCTTCCTCTATACAGAATACAGTTGCCATTCAAAACCAGGCAGGGTGGAGTCCCAAGTCAATTGCTATCTGCTTATCATGCAAACATACACAAACTACAAGTTATCTGAGTCTCAAGTTCCTCCTAGAATTACGTGAGGTAATTACACCTACACCAAAGGGTGTCATCTGTTGTTTGAAGGATAGTGCTGGTGTTGGAGTGCAGAAAGTGTAGGTCCAAATTCTGCTTCTGACATTTATTAGCAATATAAACATGATCAGATAATTTAAACTTTTGGCATCCGTAAACCCTCTATGATTTATTTACTCATTTGTATATACTTTATGATCTGTATTGGTAGAAAGGATTAATATTACCTAAAAAATGACAGCTAGGGAGGGTAGACTATAGAGCACTGGGTCTAGAGTCAGGAAGATCTGAACTCAAATCCATCCTCAGATACTTACCAGCTGTGTGACACTGGGCAAGTCATTTAGTCCCTATTCATATCAGCATCTCATCTATACTAGCCATACTAGAGAAGGAAATGGCAAACCACTCCAGTATCTTTGCCAAGAAAATTGCATGAACAAAAGTCCACGGGGTCATGCAGCATTGGACACCATTGAAAAACTGAACAAAAACACACATAATAGATCTTTGGTATATTGAGAAAATTTTCAAAATGCCTATTTTTAGCATTATTGCAAGGCAGGAACTTTTTACCTGTGTGTTTATGCATGCAAGCTTATACACATACTGTATATGTACGTATATGATTGTGATAGTAATTTAAATAGAAAGATATTTCTCATTCATTAATAGGCCCGTATGATCTTCGTAAATCACTCGGAGGCCTTAGCTACATATGACGGGAGAAGTTTGCTGAATAGGTGAAACAGAGTGGAGCAGAACTGGGAGAGAGGGGAGAGGAGGCCGGCAGACACCTGCAACAAGGTTCAGGCTCCTGAGTATTTATTTTTGAGAAAGCCCTGGCTGAGAGGGGGTGGAATGGCTTGACCCCTTGTGGTGATCATGTTTATGAGCTTCTTGGTCACCATGATAGATTTGGTTTTCTGGTTCTAGGATTGACTTTCTCATGTTTAAATAAATGTTTTTCCTCTGCCTTCTGTTATACTTTGCAATTGAGAACTATGCTGGCATATTTATAGTCACTACCAATGTTGTGAATGTTGCCTTGACCATACAATGTATACAGTATATGTAAATATGGGAATATGTGCAAAATATATACATATGTGTGTGTTTGTCCTTTGCTGCTGAAAAAGACCATGCCATCAGAGAAATAATGACATGACTTGCACTTGACTTTGTTTTGAGTGAGGGAGGGCTGTGCAGGTCACCAGTCTCACTTTTCCTCCAGAGCCATCTGAATCCAGTGACCAAATATTCATCAGGATGACTGGAGATGACCCAGGATAAGGTGATTGGGGTTAAGTGACTTGCCCAAGGTCACACAACCAGTGAGTGTCAAGTATCTGAGGTGAGATTTGAACTCAGGGCCTTCTGACTCCTACACTGGTGCTCTATCCACTGCACCAACTAGCTGCCCTGTATGCATATGAGGAGGGAAGTGGATAGAGCACTGGGCTTGGAAGCAGGAACCCTGATTTTCATGAGTTCAAATCTGACTTCAGATAACTTAGTAGCTGTATGAAAGTCACTAAAAAGTCAATAATACTGTTTCCCTCAGTTTCCTGATGTGTAAAATGAGCTGCAGAAGGAAACAGCAAACCTCTCCGACGTCTTTGCCAAAACAAATGAAAACAGGCAGGTGTAATCACAATGTTGGACATGACTGAAAACACTGAACAACATCATAGACACATGAAAGAGTGTATATATACACTGTGTATGTGTATATACATACATATATGTGTGATCTACGCACATATGCATCTAAGTATGTATTTATACCTATTTTCTATAGCGTTTTATCTATTTTGTCTATTTTTATGTATTTACATCTATTGTTTATGTATCTATCCATCTCTCTACCTAATCTATTCATGTACCTGTGCATCTGAACAAATCTGAGAGGTATTGAGATACGATGGATAAAGAGCTAGCATTCTGAAACTGGAGTCCAGATGACCTTGTTTGAAATCCTTCCTCAGACACTCCTAGCTCTTTAGCCATGGGCATGTTATCAAACTCACTCAGCCTCAGTTCCTTCATCAATAAAATAAGGGTAACTCAACTGATAGTACCTACGTCATAGATTTGTTGTGAAGCTAAAATATAATTGCTTAAAGGAAGTCCTTTGTATATGCTAAAATACTAACAAATAACAGCTCTCATTATCTGATTGTTATCTCCTTTCAAATGAAGTCCACATAGAAAAAATGCTCAGTCAACTCACTAAGCATCTATTATGCTGTATACTGTTCTATAGACTACTAAAAGGGTGAATGGAATTACTTTTTGGGTAGTTAACTAAAAATATTGAGATTTAATTACATCTTCTGGAAACCAAATAAAAGTGTCTTCAGAACAATTCTATTAGTAGACAGGATCATGATGATGATGTGTAACTTAACCTTTTTTCAGTTGATTTCAATTTCTTCCTCTAGGTCTTTGGATTTTAAAAGCTTTTGTTATTATTACTGTTCTAGGTAGCAAGGGGACTGGATTATGCATATTTGGCCTGGAAATACCTATAAAAAACATTGTACCTGATTACTTTGTGGATCAGAATTATATCTGGCTGATCATGGGTAAAGATTGCTGTTCATTTTGATTGCTGTCATTTTATTGTCTGCTTATAGGTAGGTAGGTAGATAGATAGATAGATAGATAGGGAGACAGAGAAATAGAGATAGAATAGATAGATGTAAAATGTGTCAATTACCACTAACTACTGTTACTACCATAATTATGATGACATAACCTTTACAAGCTATGAATTGAGAAACTGCATGATTTTTAAGAAGGGTAAAAAGATACATATTCACATGAAAACCTGTATAGAAAAAATGATTTGAGAGTGGGAAAGCAATCTTATTTGGATAAGGTGGACATCTATGCCTACAAATAAATATCAAGTCTGACATTTTGTGGCCATTTTGACTTGGGAGGCAGGCAATAATGCCTCTGAATCTCTGTGAACATCTGTAGGAAGGGCTATATTGAATTGTAGCCTCAGCCATTTGAATTAAAAACCCAGTTCAATTAAAATGACTAATTCTTCAATGTAGTTTTTGTACAGCTTTGGGACAAAATAGCCTATCAACCAATCTATTATTACTATCACTACAAATAAGTTCAAATTAAAAATAATCATCCCCCTTCTCTATTGTTTAGCCTTGAGAAAGTCATTTGACCATCAATGATTTTCATTCTTTCCTCTGTGATATAGTAGGGTTGGAAAACATGGCCTCTGAAGTACTTTACAGCTCTAAACTGATGATCCTAAGAACCATTCATTTTTATTTTGATGAGGCTCCAGTGACTGTTTGGATTTTATTACACATAATCCACATATTTTTAATTCACCCCAGAAATGAAATTAGAAACATTATCATATTCTAAATATTAATAACACAAGAAACAAGATAGCAGACCACCCAGAGGACCCTTCTGGGGAAAAGCTGGGTGAAAAGACAGCCCAAAGACACTGCTACTTATTTACCACAGTTAATTCTCCACTAAACAGTTGCTTGATGTCTGTAAACACTGATAAGAAAGAAAAACAGAAATTCAGAAAAATCCATTTCACCCCATCACTTCATAAAAGCTCCATGAACTCAAACTTAGCAGCTGTTAAGATTGCCAATAAAATGAATGATGGCATTTTATCCCTCCAGAGACCAAGAAATGTATTAGAATTCTAGAGGGTAAAGATTTAAGATTGGTAAAACCTTGGTTTTCTCTCCTCAGATATGTGATTATAGTATGTTAATAATGATAAAGAATTTAAAGATAACCTAATCCAAACCCCATCCTAAACCCCATAGGTGATAAAATACTTTCCAAAAAAGAAGATAACTTGGCCAAGATATATAACACTGGTTAATTAGTAGAGTTGGGATTATAAACAAAATCATATTCTCAGTATAATACACAAATGTACCAAATGTAAACTAATATACTAATTGAAAGAAAATCAGCTATAGAAATACTTCCTTAATGGTCTGCCTTCCTTCTGAAATTATCTGTGATTTATCCTCTCTATAGTTTGTTTATGCATAACTGTTTTCATATTATACCCCTTGAGGACTGTTTTCACCTTTCTTTACATACCGAGAACTTAGAACCTGGCACATAACAAGTACTTACTCAATATTTACTGACTAATTGACTGGTGGGAGGAAATGGGATTATTCATGTGAATTGAAAGCTGAGGATTCAGTTTTACAGACTATTAGATAGTGAGTCCTATGAAGGCAAGGATTTGTCTTATTGAAATATTTCCTTGTCGGTTTCTAACACAGAATCCTGCATACACTAGTGAAAGATTTACTTGATAATTTTTAAATGAATGAATGAGTTAATCAGTCAGTGAGTAAATGAATAAATTAAATGACAGTCAAAGTCAGTTGGTTTCAAATTGATGGGATTAGCTGGATTTGGTAGCACACCTGGAACACCAGACAAAAAGGGGGACTGAATATTAGGTATTTCATAAGCTCCAGAGTGTTGATCTTTAGTGAGCTTAGCTGATCAAATGTCCACACGAAGTTCAAAGGAGATGAGCTACAAGGAGATATCCTCATGGCAGGCAAGGGAATTGAGATTCAGAAAAGTTAGCTACAAACCACACGGTGCTCTGGTAAAGCAAGGATTCAGACTTTTTACTGACTCAAGTTTGCGTTCTTCCCCCCGACATAGGGGATGGATTTTTTAAATTAGTCTTCTGAAGCTAAGCTTCACATTTCCTCACAGAAATTTGTGGCAGTTTTCTATATTATTTCTTTCTTACAGAAAGTGACATTATGCAAACATTTCCTTCTTCAAGCATTCCTCAGGATGATTTATTCTGGCTTTTCTTGTCTTTCCTCCTGCCCCAAAATGCTCTTTCACTTTCTTCCTCCATCTTCTCCTTCACTTATTCCTCTTCCTTATTTTCTCTCTCCTCTTCTCTCTCCATTTTATCTCATTTTTCTTGATTCTTCTTCCTCTCTCTCTTCCTTTCAATTTATTCTTGGTTTTCTTTTACTTCTCTGCCCCCTCAATCTCTCTGTAATATTTTTTTTTTTTCTTTCAGAAGGCTGCTGGTAACTCAATAGGTTCGATACTACAGAGAAATTCACCTGTGGAGAAATTGTGAAAAGCTCAAGAATTAAATTCTGAAGATATGGGAAGTGATTTCAATGAGGTGGAAAACAGGATTTTTCTGAAGAGACGGATGCAGCTTCACCAAGAAAACTCAAATAACAACAGCAATTATGATGATGATGGTGGTGGTGGTGGTGGTGGTGGTGATAGTATGTAAGAGCATAGTGTAATCCTAGAAAAGCTTCCTTTAACTTATCCCTCACCCCCTTTGCGAAGGCTACTAGTAACTCTTCCCTTTAGCTTTTTACAAGTAGTGATGTTCCCCCATCCTCCATTTTACAGTTTCACACATCATCAATTATATATTTAGCAAAAGCAACTAGATGGCATAGTACTTAGACTATTAGATCTGCAGTTAGGAAGACTTGCTTCAGATCTTTACTAGTTGTAGAATACTAGGCAAGACACTTAAATTCTATCAACAACAGTTTCTGTAAAAATCAGGATAATACTTTTAGCGTATTGAGAAGCTAAAATGAGACAACATTTATTAAGTCCGTTACAAACCTTAAAACAATATGGGAATTATTATTTATAAAGCCATTGCCACTTCAACAAGTCAATTACTTTGCAGGAATGAATATAATGCTAGAAAAACATGTCAATAAAAATAGATTTCTCTATGAAGATAATCAAGTTATAAAGCTAGAGGACACTGAATATTCACATTGAATTTTATAAGGATATGGTAATCTAGTAGTAGTAATAGTAGTGGTAGTAGTAATGGTAATAGTAGTAGTAGTCGAAGTAGTATTAATAGTAGTAGTGGTGGTGGTGGTAGTGGGTGGTAGTAATAGTAGTAGCAGTAGTAGTAGTAGTAGTAGTAGTAGTAGTAGTAGTAGTAGTAGTAGTAGTAGTAGTAAACAATAATAAAAGTATAGTAACATTAAGGATAGGGAGAGGGAAAGGACCTGTGATTTCAGCGGTTAC
The DNA here is from genome assembly GCA_023548195.1 of Bettongia penicillata ogilbyi. Lineage (NCBI taxonomy): Eukaryota > Metazoa > Chordata > Mammalia > Diprotodontia > Potoroidae > Bettongia > Bettongia penicillata. Next base: position 2,987,615 of record JAJHZJ010000432.1, on the reverse strand, counting down.
AGGGAATTCTGACATAAGAAAACTTCCTCTGCCAATATAATTTAACACCTTTGCTGTGATTTATAATCTTACAGATGTACCTAGAAGTCTCAGAAATTAAGTTTAAGACCTGCCCATAATCTCAAACCTAGTAGGGGTCAAACTTCTATTAGTATCCATAACATTTAATTGGTACTTTTAGAGTTTGCAAAACACCCAACTTCATGATACCTCTGTGCGGTGAATGGAGCAATCATTCACACTCTAGAGATCAGAAAGCTAAGAATCAGAGAACTGAAGTGACTTGTCCAAGGTCACAGCATCATCATGTGTGTGATAATACTAGAATACAAGCCCAGGTCCTTTGACTTAGAGCCCAGTGATTGTGATACCACAAAAGACTGCCTCTATCTGATCTTATGATTGTAGAGCTCAAAAGAAAGGTAGGATCATGTAATCCAACTTCCTTATTTTAGAGATAAGGAAATAGAGAGAGAAAAGGTGAGGTAATCATGCTCACACATAGATAAAGTGTTAGACATTGGTTTTGAATCCAAGTCTTACTCTACTTCCAGAGGTTTTTGTTTTGTTTTGTTTTGTTTTTATGATGGTACATTTTCTTCTAAATCATCCTTTTCCTTTAGAGGGATATACTTACCAACAGACTGGCATTAATATGAAGATTGTGCTTTGATAGAGATACAATGACTTCTGCTTTCCTCATTTTTAAATGCAATTCACCCCTTCTGACCAACAATTCATGCTTCGTTTTTCTACCTCACTTTCAGAGGCCACCAATAAGCCAGAGAGCATCCAGAAGTAGGTAAGTAGAATGGCAAAGGACCTTAAGTTTTATGTCCTATGAAGGATGATTGATGAAATGGTGGATATTTACATGGAGAGACAAGGAAATTAGAGCTGTCTTCAAGTATTTGAAGGCATGTCATGTGAAAGATGGAATTAGATTAATGAGACTTGCCTACTTGGACCTAGAGGCCAAAACTTCAAGTAATGGAAGTTCTGTAACTGTACAATTTAAGTTTCATATAAAGAGGGGGAAGTTCCCAATAATAAGAACTATCCAAAGACGTAGTGGGCTGCCTTGAGTGTGTAGGTGGCAGGGATAATTGTTTTCTTCACTAGAGGTCTTCAAGGGAAGGCTGAATGATGATATGGCAGGTATATTGTACGGAAAATTATTTTTTTCAATTATTGGTCAGATTATGCAGCCATCAATAACCTATTCAACCAAGATTCTTCAATGCGTATTATGTTTCTCCAAATTTACAGTTTAATTTTAATTAATTATATCATAAGTTGGCTATAATCTACTGACATACTATATTTTTGTTTTATGATTAAGGGACTCAATCTCAGTTAGTGTTTGTTTATATCTGTAAACAACTAGCTTGTAGATAGCTGATCTTGTACAGAGGAAGAAGCATAGTGTAAAAGTCAGAAGATTTGATTTCTAGACCCAGGTCTGCTTCTACTTAGTTCCATGTCCTTGACCAAAACACTTTTCCTTTTTCGTTCTATTTCTTAATCTATAAAATGAAGGAGAGTAGAGAGCTAAAGGTGTTCACAGAAGTCAGAAAGGCAGGATTGCCAATGCCTTGAACACAAGAAAAACTGATGAGATGAACTGTTGGCTTCTATTAGAGGAAGAAGAAAGGCTAGGTGCCTCATTATATGTTACCAACATGTCATACCCAAAGCTAGGAGTCAACAGAATCTTGATAACCTTGGACTCAGATGAAGAGACTGTAACAGATGTCAGACTGTCCAAAGAAGTAGAAAGTCCCCCAAGCTGGTCACTAAGAACAGATAAAAGGGATATTAGTTTTTTACCCCACATAGTATGTTTTCTTTAGGATATTTCTATTCTACTCTATCCAAGGTGATACAGAGTCTGCATTTGATTATTTATAAGGCAATGAATGATTCTTCCATATGATTTACTCTTGAAATTTACCTTTTTATCTTAATTTAATATTGTAGCTATTGGAGAAACTAAAGAAAAGCAAATGGGGTAACTGAACCAGGTGATCTCCTTGGTCCATTCCAATCAATCTGTGAAATAATTTGATTCTGAATTTTATGGGGTTTATTGGTTTATTTAATTCTAAAAAGTGGAATTTCAAAGTCTTAATTACTTTTGATTTGCAGATCTTACCCTTAGAACCAGACTCCATCTTACTCTGGGGCATGTAATTCTCTCTCCACTCACTTATTAATCAACTGCTATATGCTTACTATTATGCTAGACATTGATATGGATAGAAAGAAATGGCAGGCATGACTCATCGCCCAGAGGAACTTCTAGTCCAATCAGCGGACAATCCATACACATGAAACAATCAAGGCACACCATCTGCCAGTTTCTAATCCAGCACTAGGATATGTAGCGAGGTTGACAAATGCATATTACATTCATCTTGATTTCTTTGACTCAAATTGCCTCCTGCTTTTCCTCCCTCTTCTTTTCTCTGTAGTTAAGACCAAACATATGACAGACAGCATGAACAAAACAGATGCTCTCTAGGGAAACAAAAATCACTGTGTAGCTTCCCAAAACCCAGTTTAGTTGCCCCAAGGATTATGTAGAGCTTGCAGCTAGCAAGAGACGGGAGGTCCCTTGGGGCTCACTTACTCTCCAAAGCTCCCTTCTTGAAATTCATCTCCTGCTTTTGAGGATGATGTCTCTTAGTCCTTCATTACAGCCCTTGGAAAGGATCTCTTGAAAAAGAGAGTGAAGGAGGGAGGGAAGGGAGGGAAATAATAGAAAGAGCCTTGAAAGCCAGTTAATTATTTTTGTTTGGTTTGTGGTGATTGTGTAAGTGTAAATTCATTGGCTCCATCTGGTCTAGGCTTTTTCAATTAACAGGTAACAGCTTTAGTAAGTTGGTTCATTTCTGACATGTGTAGGAATGTATTGAGGATGATAATTCTTTCCCCTAGTAATCTCTGTCATTAATTTTTTCCTGAACCACTCCCCCTGCACCGCCTTATTTCAATTCCTTAGATGAAAGGTCTGCCCTTGTTCTGCTGGTTCAGGCCCTTGGCAATTCATAGCTTCCCCCGAACTGGTCCATAAACTCTTTCCCTTTGCTGTTGGTGCCCATGGTCCATTTATTATATGTTTCCATCTCTAGTCCTGATTAATGGCAGTAATTTTTAAAGCTAAGAGTACTTTATTATTTTTTTTAATTTAAAATTGACTAACTGTTTGATTAACTTTCCTCCAGCTGGATTTCTGTATTGATGAGGTTCTTAGTTACAGAGTACTGAGTATAAGTGGACGAGGTAAGGTGCAGGGGGGAGAGAAAGGAGAAGGTCAAGGGAGAAAAAAACACCTCAATTATTTGTACATGAGTACTTGATCCTATAAATCTATATGAGTGATCATGAACTTAAGAACAAGCTTTATTGATGTGCTCAAAACAGGACTCTTCTTTTTCATTTTCATCATCATTATAAGGCAACGTAGTAAAGTGGAAAGCATGGTAGACATGTGTGGCATGACGGACCTGGCTTTGAATCCTTTTTATATTTATTAACTGTGTGACTTTGGGAATGACACTTAATCAAGGGTTTTACTAAATAGCACATGGTAGATGGGTAGGACTAAATAAGGAAGGCATGTAATGTGTTATGTGCTCATTGAATATGTTTATTGTCATAATCATATATTTGGAATACCCTTTTGGAATCTAGTTGCTACCTCTGATTCACGGGTTGAGTGGATTTGTGTGTAGAAGGAACTTCAGAGATTATCTTGTTCAACCTTATCATTTTAAAGATGAGAAAACTGAGGTTAATTAATAACAACTGTGATTTATCCAAGATTATATAGGTAATAGTTAGTGTTGCTTGGATTTAAACTTATATTTCCCAACTGAATATATTTTCAAGATTATGATAAATTATGGTCTCTTCCCTGGCGGAGCTTGGGCTACCTGATCTAGATACCCCATGATCAGAAATGAATTGGAATTTGGAGGAAGTTTTGGGACTCAGGATCATCATCAATGAATGTTAATGGAATATCTCATGTGAATAGGGTACGGCGCTGGTACTGGGTCCAACTGTACAAGTACACACACACACACACACACACAAATATATATATATATATTACACACACATATAAGTATGTGTGTATATTGTATACATAATGTATATGTGTATTGTATATCTCATATACAATTAGTTTGATGCATTTGTTAATTCTACTTCATCTATTCTTTCTTCCAGAACAATAAAAGAAGACCTCCTCATAGCCTAGAATGCGGTTATTGTTCAACCTTTAATTTTGAAAGGGAATAATGCCATTGTGGAACGACGTCTTGACTTGGGTTGTCCATTGCTTAGTCTGGAGCAAATAGACTTAGGAGGATCATTGGAGGTATCTTCAGAACGTCCAACAGTCATCACGTAGAATTTTGGTGAAGCATTTCCCTCAGAGGTCGAAAATAGGAGCAATGGATGAATAAGGAAAAGAGGAAAAAACAGGCTTGATGATAGGGGGATAAATGTATTAACAATAAGTTATTAAATAAAGGGTTCCGGTGCCTCGAGAGATCATGGGTCCCCTCTTATTAGAAATCTTCCAGTTAAGGCTGGTGATTAATTATTAGTCACATTCCTTGGACTTTGTGGGAACTTACTAAATGCTTGCTTTTAATTGATTAGTAAGTACTGGGAAGGACATTTTTTGCCAAGCATATGTTGGATTATGGCATCTCTGTGATCCCTTCCTGCTAGGTAATTCTGGATGGCCAGATCTCTGAAGAAACAAGATTGTTCTAACAATATGGAAATGATGGGTTAGAAGGAGGAACCAGGCATTTAGGTGGCTCAGTGGAGAGAATACTGGGTCTAGAGTCAGTAAGAACTGAACACAAATCTTGCCTCACTTAACCTTTTTATAATCCATTAGAGGAGGAGCTAGAAAACCACTCTGATATGTTTGCCAAGAAAATCCCATGAATGAGATTGCCCATGGGGCAATAAAATATCAGACATGACTGAACAATAACATTGTTTTTTTTTGTTTGTTTTGTTTTATTTTCCTATGGGGATAGATGGCTCAATGGATAGAGTGCTAGACCAGGAGTCATGAAGACTTATCTTCATGAATTCAAATCTAGCCTCAGAAAAGTATTAGCCATGTGACCATGGACAAGTCACTTAATATGTTTGCCTTAATTCACTGGAGAAGAAAATGGTAAACCACTCCAGTATCTTTACAATGAAAATCCCATGGACAGTAAGATTGATGGGGTCCTGAAGAGTTGGACATTCCCAAATGACTGAACATGAACAAGAAGGAAGACCTATTAAAAATCTATTATACCATCCAAGGGGGCACATGGTGAGCTCAGGGAAGAGTTGACAATCTGGCTTGGGGACGTACTGAGCCCTTTTCAGGGCTGCTTATTCATCTTTGCCATCCACCTTTGACTCAACTCTTACCTGTGTCTCCTAATGCTGTAACATGGCAGGGACCACAACCCAGGAAAAACATCTCTGCAGATGGGCTAAGCCAGGTTAAGGGTAACCAATGGTCCTGAAACCTTTTGTTGAGTTCAGGAAATGTATATTCCTAACATATAAAGATATTCCCTGGTGGAATGGATAGATGAAAACAGTTCATTCTAATGGGCCGTGAAGGCGGCAGAAGCAGACGTTTTGAAGAACTTGTCCACAGGAGTCGAGTCCCTATGCGATATAATTGGTCCTCTTCAAAAATGAACAAGTAACATCCTGTTATCATCAGGTTACATCTGTAGTATTATATTCTGATGTACAGCATGTTTCCAGATGGACAATATTAGATTGAAATATTTTTAAAGGACAACAAGAATGGCAATGTCTGGAGTTTCTGGCATATGTGAAAGAACTGAATGTGTTTGACTCAGAGGAGTGAAGGCTAATAGGAAAGAAAGGGACAGAGTGATGAGTCTCTTCAAGAATTTGAAGAGTTATTTTATTTAATTTTGTTGTTGCAATGGAGAGAGCACTGAACCTAGAGTTAGGAAGACCAGAGTTCAAATTCAGCCTCAGACGCATAACTATCTGAGTGACCCTGAGCAAGTCACCTAACCCTGTTTGCCTTAGTTTTCTCATCTGTAAAATGAGATGGAGAAAGAAATGACAAACTACTCCCATAATGTTGCCAAGGAAACCCCAAATCAGGTCAGAAAGAGTAGGACACAGCTGAATAACAAAAATTAAGTTTATTCTGGGCATACATGATAAAAGAACAAAGGATAATGTGTAGAAGCTACAAACAGATAAATTCAGAGTTCAGTTCAAGGGCCTTTTTTTTTTTAAAGCGTTCTAATAAACTTTCTAGGGCTATATCTAAGTGGAATGGAATGGTTCATCAGAGGGGAGATTCCAGTTCTTTATACAAAGACTAGAGGATCACTGGCCAGGTATGGTGCAGAGCGATAGCTTTTTTGTTTGTTTCTTTGGAGTGAATGACCTCTGAAGACACTTTCATTGAAGAAATCTTTTGATGTTGAGAACTTTTCTTGCACCTTAGTGTACACCTCAATTAAAATAGGGGGTTGGATTAAGTGTCCTTGAAGGTTCTTCCAGCTCTGATGTTTTCCTTCCTCCTGGTAAATGGGTCCTAAACTTCCTAGATCTACACCATGTTGCTTCGGAGGAGTTGATCAAGTCAATTGCCTCTTTGCATAGATACAAAGGTGCTGAACTTGGAGTCTGTGCACTTTCTCTTTTAATGACTGACTTTCATTATAATCATTTTCCTTTTGAATCCTAATTTATCTTATGCATTGACAAACATGAGAAAAGGGCCTTAAACTCCACCAGATTGTCAAATGATAAAAAAGATTATATCATAATAAAAAAGTTTAACAACCTCTGGAGAGAAAGATTATTGTGTTGTTTTTTTTTTTTTTTTTTGGAATAATGATTGCTGCATCTAATGATGACCTTCTATATTCTATGTGCTAATTATCTTTTTGTTCCGTATTCTCTTTGATGTTGTTTATTCTAAAGACCTATCTAGGTCTTTATGTCCTAAGCTTCAATTTTGGAAAGAAAGTGCTATGGAAAGTCCCCACAGGGGCCTCAGTTAATAGTATCTCCTTCCCTTCTAGCTTGTCCACACTGACCTTATTATCATTTGTAAAATATTCAAAAGTAAGCATATTTAATGAAGAATGGTCACCAATGCTTTCCAGATTGGGAATCCCAAAGGAAATATATCCCCTTTGAAGAATTTATGACCAAACAAGAGCTAGAGAAGATTATGAAGCAAAATAGATAGTTTTGATTATGTTAAATTAAAAAGGTTTTGCATGAAGAAAACTAATCCAATCAAGTTCAGAAGTAAAGCAGAAACCTGGGAAATGATTTTTACAGACAGTTTCTGGTAAAACCTTCATTTCTCCATTATATGGAGAACTGAGTCAAATTTATAAAAATACAAGTAATTTACCAATTGATAAATGGCCCAATGATATGGACAGGTAGTTTTTAGAGTGGGAAATTAAAGCTATCTATAGTCACATAAAATGCTTTAAATCATTATTCAATAAAGAAATTCAAATTGAAACAACTCTGAAGTATCACCTCACACCTAAAAGATGGACTAATATGACAGACAAGTAAAATGATAAGCATTGGAGAAGACATGAGAAAATTGCAACATTAATGCATTATTGGTAGAATTGTAAACTGATAGAAACATTCTGGAGAACAATTTGGAACTACTACAAAAATTGTTCATTTACTTCAGTCCAGCAATATCACTACTAGGTCTGTTTGTCAAAGAAATAAGGAAATAGAGAAAAGGACCCACATGTACAAAAAAATATAAATATTTATAGCAGCTCTTTTTGTACTGACAAAGATCTGGGAATTGAGGAAATGCCCATCAATTGGAGAATGGCTAATCAAGTTGAGGCATATTAATGGAATGGAACATTATTGATCTATAAGAAAAGATGAGTAGGTATATTTCAGAAAAATAATCTGGAAAGACTTTCACAAACTGATGCTGAGTGAAGTGAGCAGAAACAGGAAAACATTGTATACAGTTACAGAAACATTGGGTGGTAATCAACAGTGATGGACTTAGCTCTTCTCAGCAATACAATGATCCAAGACAATTCCAACAAATGATTGAAAATCTTCCCTATATTCAGAAAAAGAACTATGGAGTCTGAATGCAAATGAAAGCATGGTATTTTCACTTTTTCCCCTTTTCTCATTTTTTTCCCTTTTGTTCAGAATCTTCTTTCACAGCGTGACTAATGTTGGCATATGTTTTAACATGATAATAAAAGTATAACATATCAAAACATTGCAGTCTTGGGGAGGAAGGAGGGGACATAGGGAAGGAGAAAATTTGTAACTCAAAATCTTAGAAAAAATAATGTTGAAAATGATATTTATATGCAATTGGGAAAAAATTAAGTACTATTAAGTGGAAAAAGAGAAATATTTCTCCTTTCTTGTAAATGGCTACCTCTAAAAGTCTATTAAAAAGATGGAAGTTTCTCTTTCTTCTGCTAAGGTTAAGAGGGATGGAAAAGTTAATTTCACAGAGCAAGGGCAAATTTGATGCTCATGGAAACTTAAGCACTTGGAAGCCTGTGAAGGGAGGCTCATCTACTAAGGTGGCGATTGGCCAATGCAAGCATAGAGTGATTAGGAGAAAAGATGCTCCATCCTATCAAGAAAACAAAAAAATGAACAACAAAAAAAAAGTCATCCAACATCTTCTGGAACACCCCCAGTCAGAGGAATTCATCACCTCTTGAGGCAACCAAATCCATTACTGATTTGGAACTCTTCTATTTTTAAGAAAATTTGGTTTAAGGGAAGTTGTTTTGCTTTGTTTCATTTTTTTTTTTCTGGCATCAGAGCAATCCAAGTGCTTGTGTGAGGGTGAATAAAGATGTGCATCATATTATCAAACAGAAACAGTTTATCTGACAAATTATCATAGATTTTGAGCTGGAAGGGAACTTAAACTTTCTCTTCTCTTCATTTTCAAGATAAAGTAAATGAGAAGCAGAAAGAAGCATATAAGGAGCAGAGCTGGGATTTCAACTGAGATATTCAGTCTCCATATCCAGGTTTTGATCTGGTGTATCTCAGCTGGCTTAAATTTTGTAGATTATTGTATATAAAATAATTATTGGGGAATGTTTTAGACATGACTCAAAATAAATGATATACTCAAACTCCAATGGGAAAATATAAAATAGTAAACTTACATCTCCAGAACTTTAGAGTAGATGTAGTATATTCCTTACAAGAACCTTATGGAGATCATTATCATCATCCATATTTTGCATGTAGGCAAACAGAACCATAGGGGTTGAAATTACTTAAGCAGCATAACACAAAATCAGCATCATGCTACTAATTATATAACTGATATTAATATAATATTTTACATAAATCACCTCATCCTTGCTATCTGCCTACCTACTAGTGACCTCACCATACCATCACATAATCAGAAAGTATACTTTGAGGAATATCAGCCCTGGAGTCTACACTGCATTACTTGGTACACACAAAGCCCATGGCCCATGATATCTGGTAGACACCAGAAATATTACACAGTTGATCTTGTTTTTGGGAAAGCTACATGGTGCAATGGATAGAGCACTGGGCTTGGAATCAGGAAGATATCTTTGTAAGTTGAAATATTGCCTCAGAAACTTGCTATCTGTGTATCCCTGGGCAAGTCACTTAACCCTGTTTGTTTCATTTCCTCATGTGTAAAATGAAATGATGAAGAAAATGTAAAAACACTCCAGAATTTCTGCCAAGAAAATCTCAGGGTCATGAAGAGTCAGATACAACTAAAAACACTGAACCCCAAATCTTATTAATCACATAGCTATATACAAACCACTTTGCCAAATCCCTTCTTTCTCTGGAAAAGAGGTATTACACTGACTACCAAACTATACAGCTTTTGTACTGACCTCATTGTTATACCTTGTAAAACATGGACGGTCTACCAGCTCCATGCCAGGAAACTGAATCGCTTCCATTTTAACTGTATTAGGAGGATTCTGAGGATCACCTGGCAGGATAAGGTACCAGACACTGAAGTCCTTGCTCTAGTTGAACTACCAAGTATCCAAACTATGCTTCAGAGAGCGCAACTCTGATGGACTGGCCATGTTGTTGGAATGCAAAATGTATGCTTGCCATAAAGACTATTTTATGGAGAACTTGCATAGGGCAGGCGATCACATGGTGGCCAGAAGAAGTGATACAAGGACACTCTTAAAGTCTCTTTTAGGAACTTTGGATTTGACTGTGCAACATGGGAGACACTGGTACAGAACTGCTCAGTGTGGCATGCCCACATCAGAAAGGGTGCTGCCCTTTTTGAACAAAGTAGAATTAAGAGAGCACAAATTAAATTCAGGATGTGCAAATTTGGATTATCTACCCCAAATATTCACATGGACTTTCTGTGCCCAACTTGTGGTAGAGCATTCCAAATTCATGTTGGTCTGATTATCCACAGTCAGACACACTAAAATTTCACATTACTATAGTGATGCCATTTTGGTCCTCTTTGAATATGAAGGACAACAACCAACCAACAGTCAATCAAATTAATACTGCCATTGATGATGGAAATCAGTTTTTCTGTGGCTCCATGAACCCTTTTGTGTTTTCTCTGACCACTTACACACACAACACACACACACACACACATATATAATATACATATGTACATATACATGTACATATGCATATGTGTATATCTACACAAGACACACATATATTCACACATACATACACAGATTTACTCTATTGGGATGTAAGTTCCTTGAGGACAGGGAATGTCTCACTTTTGTATTTTATTCCTTAGTGTATAACACAGAACCTGGCATGTAGCAGAACCATAGCTGGAAGAGGCTTCAAGGGTCACCTAGTCCAACCTCCTCACTTTATTAATGAGGAAACCAAGGCTCCAGAAATTTAAGTGAATTGTTCAAGCATATGTATCATTAAAGGTGGGATTTGAAGCCAACCCCTTTAATCCTAGAGCCAGTACCCTCTTCACTTTACTACGTTTTTCCTTTTTCATTCATTTATTGGTACCATCATTTTACATCTAGGAAAAACTGAAGCTCAACAAAATCCAATGGTTTGCCAAGGTTGTGGAGATACCAGTCATGAGAGGCAGGGCTGTAGCCCAGATCTTTTGGCTTCAAATTCAGAGCTCTTTTTTCTTTTTGATACCATACTTTCTTACTATTACATATAATGATGATCGGGATATCTGTGGATGGAACATATGGAGGACAAAAATTAAACAATGATGAATTATATGACAAATATAGTGATTAATATGTGGGGGTGGGATGGATAGAAATTCCAAGTGGACATCTGATGTTTAGCACAAAGTGATCTTTATCTATAAAGGTTGATATAATTCATGTGGAGTCTTTTTGAAATGTAATGACTTTAAGAGGTGTCACTAAGGTGTGCCTCAATGAAAAATTAGCATCTTTTTTGAGCACCTCAAGAATATGTCATTCCCAGTCTAGTGTGATTTGGGGATGATAGCAAGTTGACCAAATTTAGAATTTTAAAGTGCTGTCTGAAGGTCTAAGAGGGGTATACAGAGACAATAACTTGACCTCAAATATATACCAGTCAAAGAAAGATCATGCTTCCTTCAAGCATGTGATTTCCTGGGCAAAGGGCCAATGGAATTCCTTACTTCTTGTCTTTGATTATAATGACTAATGTTAATTTTAGCCAAAAATATGTTTTGTTTGTTTTAAAAAATAACAACATATGCAAACAAGCTTCCTGTTTGCAAGAATCCCTGTGGTCTTGGCTGTTTATGAATAAAGAACAGATTTTAGAATAAACAGAACATGCACCCATCCTATTTATTCACATTGAAAACAAGAAAGGAAAAAAAAGAAAAATACTACAGATATTTATCATTACAGAAGGAAGGTCTATCATGTCTCAGGGAATCTCCATCATCTCTGTCATACCCCACTCACCTTGGCAGAATCATATTCTCCTTGACAATTAAAACTCCCAAGGTCAAGGTACTGAGAATAAGTGAGGAAACTCTTTAGGAAGGTATCATTTAGAAAGAAATATTGCTCAGGTCTCTTTCCATTTAAAACGTTTTCCAAAATCTTAGTATATATTTAATCTTTAATAGCCTTAATAGATTAAAATTGCACTAAGACATTTTGGGACACTATGTATCAACAAACTTGTTGTAAAGGAAGCATAATTCTGAGAGGTTTCCATTACCTTTCCCCACTCAGTTTCATGGCATAGTAGAACGAGCACCATGAAGAGAGTGAGGTGTCTGGTATTCTTGTCTAATCGCTGATATTGTGAAACTTGATGACCTTAATCAAGTCACCTTGTTTCTCTAGACTTCAGGTGCCTTATCTGTACAATGAAGATTGAAGACTTTTCAGTTCAAATATGGCATGGTACAATCAAATAACAATCATATATTACCTATCCAGTATGTGCCAGATGTGGTGATAAGTTCTGAGAATAAAAAGATAAAAAATGAAACAGCCTCTGCCCTCAAGAAGATTGTATTGCATCTTTCACATACTATATCCTGTGGTCCTTTCCAGTTCTGGCATGCTATGTTCTATTTCTTCACATCCATTCCAGTTCTGGTATTCTATATTCTTGCCTCTAAGATACTTTTTAGTTCTACAATTTGTATTCTATATTTTAAGTTTCTTCATATGGTATCTGTATGTATGTCTGTCTGTCTATCTAGCTATCTATCTATCCATCCAACCATCTATATAGTTAGACTTCCAGGTCTAACATTTTATTCCTCTATAATTTTAGGGAGTTTAACCTGCTAAATTTGAAAATAATTAATGATTTAAACTCTGTCCAGATTATCACATACAGTTTGTCAAATTTCACCATCCATATGTGCATAAGGATTGGAGATGGTAAAATAATGTTTCATTTGGAAATTGCAAAGCATTTTAACTATCCTAAATTGCTTTGAAGCTTTACTTTGGATGTCAGAGCAAAATTCTAGATAGACAATATTTTATTACTGAACTGCTGCTATTAGAAACTAGATGCTCTTTTGGGGATGTTTGTCTTGTCCAGAAAAACCCAAAACTTAAACTTGTAAGAATGACTCTTTTTCTCTTCCAGTTTCCTCTTTTCTCAGAGAAATTTCCTGACTTGTTTCATCTTTAAAGTTCTGGTTTTGCTTTGAAATTTTAATGATGCATGATAAAAATACACATTTTGTCCACAGATTTTCTCCATCCTTATTCTTAATGGAATATCAGTTAGATACCCAGGAGATAGATTGTTGGAGCACTAAGGTGGGCATGAAAAACAAAAAAAAATCTAGCATCAACATTGTTAAAGATGTAACTTATTATAGGGTACAAATTCTGTTCTGTATTGAATCCATTGAAAATATTTAGAAGAAACACTTAAAATGGGTCCTTAAGAATCATGGATTTATCTTTGTTTGTCTCTGAAAATATTAGGTTGTTTTATTTTAGCAGCCAATAAAAATGTTCTATTATCATCTTCTGAATATAGCCCATCAGACCACAGAAAAGAAAATGCACACAAATGGATATCTCCATTTGAGGATCATTTTTCTTTACAAATGTGAGTCTGTATTATTTTACTTTGAAACTCAATCCTTTTCCTCCTTGGTTCTACTTGTAAGGCAAATGATATCTGCTGAGAATATCCTATGAAATAATAACCTGTCATTTCAGAGAAATTCAAGAATTGGTCTAAAATATAACCATTACTCATTCAGTTCTCATCTTCATGGTATGAAACCTGCAACTGATATTTCTTTAATTCCACTTCTTAGAATGATAAAATGTTAGAGAAAGGACCCTAGAGACCATGTGGTCCAAAACACATATTATATAAATGAGGAAACTGGGCCTTAGGAAAGTGCAATGTAATATATAAATTTGAAAAATTAATGAATGACAAAACATAACTAGAATCTGAGATTCTTGGTTGCTAAATTGATGAACTTTCTACTATGTCACACTTCTACCCACATATATTAAAATAGTTTTATTAGGATTCTTTTTCTGGTAGAATCCCAACCAATTTCCATATATCTCGCAGGTGTATGGTTACTCCTTAGTTCCTTATTTAATCTAAGCTTCAATTCTACTCCCCATCTCCAACCTCCCCAAAAGGAGCTATTTTGCACCCTTACAAAAAAGTTCATATGGGAGAATGAATTTCTCAATGGCATTTCTCTCTGAAATCAATAAATAAGAAATTTCTGAAATTCTGCAAAACACTTACAATAACAATCTTAGTTAGGATACCAGATCAAAGTTCTAGTAGATATAAGATGAAGGATTCATAGACCTAGGAATCTCCAAGGGACATTTAGTCCAACCATATCATTAAGTTGTTGTCACTGAGTCATTTTTTCAGCCATGCATCACTCTTGATGACGACATTTGGAATTTTCTTGGCAAGGATACTGGAGTGGTTTGCCATTTTCTTCTCCAGCCCATTTTTACAGATGACCAAGCAGAGACAAATAGGATTAAGTGACTTGTCCAGGATGACACAGCTAGTAGGTTTTAGAGGCCAGATTTGAATTCACCAAGATGAGTCTTCTTGACTCCAGGCCTAACACTCTGTCCACTGTGCCACCTACCTACCCAGTCATTTACAGAAAAAGAAAACGAAGCTGAGGAATAGTCAAGGGACATATCTAAGATCCCAGCATTAGTAAGCATCTTAGGCAGTGATTACAAACGAATTTCTACGTCTCCATATGTAATGATGTTTTGCTGTCTCCAAAACCATTCACAAGTTGTCTTGATACTAACCAATTAGAAGAGAAGAAGGGGCAGAGTGAAAATAAAGCAATGTTCCATATAGTTCCAAAATTAGAAGTTCTGTTGTCCTGAGGCATACATCACAAAATTTACCTGAGAAGATTAATTCTTTTGATGTATTGTGGAGCAAGAGAAACTGAAACAATGTGTCATAAGAACTCATCAAGGGGAGGAAGCTTGTCATCTGATAGCTACCTATTTTAATCAATTATTCATCTCAAATAGGTGTTTAGTTTTGTTGTTTCTCTTTTTGAAGTGATATATGTTACCAGTACCCTTTAAATAGTGGTACTCTGAGGTCAAGATCCAGTTGACCTGCCCTAGATAAAATTCTGGTTAGAGCTGGAAGGGATTGTAGAGGCATCCAATCCAATGTCCTAATTTTAGAGGTGATTAAAGATGCAATGATTTGCCCATTGGCATGCTGTTAATTGAGCGGATATTTAAGTTAGAGATCTAAGTCCAATGTCATTTCCATTATACAAATTTTACCCCCAGAGGAAAGTAGAATACAACATCATGGAATAGGAGCTAGGCAATTCCTCACTAATGAACTTCAGCAATGGAGGAAAATAAAAACCTGAACCATGGTCACACAGACTGTCAAGGCAGCTGCTCTAAGCAGTTGTCCTTGGCATTAGACTTTAGAGTTGGCATACATGTAAGAAATATGAAGGCAGTGACCCAAATCTGGCCTAGATTTCTCATCCTCCTCAGGCACCTCCTTTCTTCTTCACCAAAGTTCAGTTAGGAGATGCACTGCCCATCCTGGCACTGAAGTGATGTTTTCCCCTCAGGACCTTTTCTCCACTGTGTGAATGCTCTCCAACTCCTACCATTTTTGCTTTTTGCTCATTAAAATTCCCCATTTCTCTACTCTGATATCAAAAAGGATTAAATGTGGCTTAACTTATAAAACCATTCAGTTTTCAAAAGGAGAAAAGAATGCCCTTTGCTGTCATTGTTGATAAGCCCATTAAATACAAAACCCTGTTTTATTGACTAGGTGTGGCCGCCAGTTAAAGAGTTGATAAATCCTCTAAGGAAAAAAGAAAGGAATAGAGATGCTTTTCCATCAAAATGGTTCCTCCCTTTTCATTCTAAAATAAGGGGAACACCTTCATTATTTTCATCAGTAGAGAACACATGCAACTGATAATATTTATTATTCATAAAAAATACCTCCAATATACAATGTTTTATCATGAATAGTTTCATAGAAACTATTTAAATATTTGAATGGATCTGAGATGTCATTGATTCCTGAGTCTTCTACAGTGATGGAAACTATGGTCTCATCCATACCTGTCCATGCTATGTGACTCTAATCTGTATCCTCTCCAAAGTTAGCCACAAGGAATGTGGCAAACCATGCTCCCTTGCTTTCTGCCAATATCATGAGAATATTAATATAACTCTCTTTCCTATATATGTTTCCTCACTCCTGGTATTTATCTAACCCATTTTTTTTTCTTTCAGTAACAAGATGCCCTGATTATGCCCTTTACTTCTGGTTTTCTTGAGAGTTTTTCATGGGGTGGTTATTATATGCTGCTAACATCCACTGCACATCTTCCACCCCCATTACTCCTTGTTTAACACTCTTTGATTTTTACAGAGACAATGATATTCCAGGTCTCTCTACCATGTGGAAACACAAGGAAAATTTATTAGCAAATATTAGTTTCTGTGAGATGAATACTTGTCAAAAATATTCACTGGGGAGCGGGGGGAAAGAAACAAGATGACAGGGTAGAAAGATGGACCTTCTCTAGCTCTTCCCCCAAAACCCATAAAATACTGTAAAAATGACTCAAAACAAAATATAATGCAGCAGAAGACACAAAACGACAGAGTGAAAGATATTTCCTGCACAAAACAGTCTGGAAGGTTGACAGGAAAGGTCTATAGCACCAGCCTCCTAGCAGAGAATAGCCCAGCATTGGTCGCAGGACAGGGCATGGGCAGGACGGGAGTCTCAGAATCTCAGGTAGCAGCTGCTGCTCTCAGATTCCTCAACCTACAAATGCCAAAGACAGCTGCAAAGGTCAGTGAGGAAGCTGTTTCACCTGGGTGAGAAGGTAACTTGGTCTGGCCCTGGCCCTAGGGCAGCAGCAGTTGCTGAGGCAGCAGCTTCCATTTGAGGAGCCCTAAGCTTAAATCCCCTGGGGGAAATCAAGCAACTGATCTGGATCTCAGCCCTGAATGGTAGTCTTGGTGTGAGGAGGAGCACTGGTGTGGTGAAGCTGGAGGCAGTTGTGGAGAGCGAACCCTACTTGCACATCTTGAGTAGAAAAGCTTGTGATTGCTCCCAGACCAGAGGGCAGGCCAGAAGAGGAGTAAAGTCCTCTCCCTTGATTGTGCCACCATGGAGGAACTGAGAACTTACAGGTCCCTAGAGTATACCTTTCATTTGACAAAGGACTCAAAAGTCAAGTGATAGGCTGCAGAAATGCCCAAAGGGAAAAATTAAGACTATAGAAGGTACCTTTCTTGAACATATATTTTTCACCATCCTTTCAGATGAAGAAGAGCAAAGGTTACCATCAGAGGAAGATACCAAAATCAAAGCATCTACATCTAAAACCTTCTAAATAAATATGCAATAATCTCAGGCCATGGAAGAGCTCAAGAAAATTTTGAAAATCACATAAGAGAGGTTGAGGAAAAATTGGGAAGAGAAATAAGAGCAATTCAAGAAAATCATGAAAAGTGAGTCAACATCTTGTTAAAGAAGACCCCAAAAATGCTGAAGAAAATGACACCTTTAAAAAAAAAAAACTAACTCAAATGGCAAAAGAGGTCGAAAAAGCCAATGAGGAGAAGAATACTTTAAAAAGAAGAATTAGCCAAATGGAAAAGGAGGGTCAGAAGCTCACTGAAAAAAATAGTTCATTAGAAATTACAGAGGAGAAGATGGAAACTAATGAGTTTATGAGAAACCAAAAAATTACAAAACAAAACCAAAAGACTGAAAAAAAAATTGAAGACAATGTGAAATATCTCATTAAAAAAACAACTGACCTGGAAAATAGATCCAGGAGAAATAATTTTGAAATTATGGAGGTTCTTGAAAACCATGATAAAAAAAAGAGCCTAAACATCATCTTTCATGAAATTATCAAGGAAAGCTGCCCTGATATTCTAGAAAGGTTAAAGTAAACATCAAAAGAATCCACCAATCACCTCTTGAAAGAGATCTCAAAAGAGAACCTCCTAGGAATATTGTACCCAAATTCCAGAGTTCCCAGGTCAAGTAGAAAATATTACAAGCAGCCAGAAAGGAACAACTTAAGTATTGTGGAAATACAATCAGGACAACACAGGATCTAGGAGCTTCTACATTAAGGGATTCCAGGATATGGAATATGATATTCCAGAAGTCAAGGGAACTAGGATTAAAACCAAGAATCACCCACCCAACAAAACTCAGTGTAATACTTCAGGGGGGAAATGGTCATTCATTGAAATAGAGGACTTTCAAGCATTTTTTATGAAAATGCCGAAGCTGAATATAAAATCTGACTTTCAAATGCAATAATGAAGAGAAACATGAAAAAGTAAATAGAAAACAGAAATCATAAGGGATTTACTAAAGTTGAACTGTCTACATTCCTACATGGAAAAATAATATTTGTAAGTCTTGAGAGTTTTCTCAGTATTTGGGTAGTTGGAGAGTTTATATACATATTTACAAAGGGCACAGGGTGAGAGAAATAGGAAGAAATGATGTCTAAAAAAACATAAAATTAAGGGTTGAGAGAGGAATATATTGGGAAGATAAAAGGGGAAACAAAATAGGGCCAATTATCTCTCATAAAGGAAGCAAGAAAAAGCTTTTTCAAAGGAGGGGAAAAAGAGGGAAGTGAGATGGAAAAAGTGAAGCTTACTCACATCACATTTGACTTAAGGAGGGAATAATATGCACACTCAATTTGGTATGAAATACACTACAGGAAAGTAGGGGAGAAGGGGAGAAGTGGACTGTGGGGAGATGATAAAAGGGAGGGCAAATTGGAGGAGGGAGTAATTAGTATTAAACACTTTTGGGTAGGGGCAAGGTCAAAAGAGAGAGTAGAATAAATGGGGACAGGATAGGATGGAGTGAAATATATTTAGTCTTTCACAACATGACTATTATGGAAGTGTTTTGCATAACTGCACGTATATACACTATATTGAATTACTTGCCTTCTGAGTGGGGATGAGTGGGGAGAGAGGAATAGAGAGAAGTTGAAAGTCACAGATTTAAGAACAAATGTTGAGAACTGTTTGTGTAGACACCTGGGAAATAAGAAAGACAAGGTAATGGGATATAGAAATCTTCTTTGCCTACAAGAAAAGAGAGAAGATGGGGATAAGGGAAAGGAGGGCTATGATGGAAGGGAGGGCAGATTGGGGAAGGAGTAATCAGAATAGTGTCTTGGGGTGGGCAGAGGGGTGAGATAGGGAGAAAAATTGCAACTCAAAATCTTGTGGAGATGTATGTTGAAAATTTAAAATCAATTAACTAATTTAAAAAAATATTCATCACTGAAGGAAATGCAGAAAATATTTGAGGTTAGACATGGATTCCCTGTAAATGGTGAGGTTCTTCATACACTTGTGTTAATGTACAATATTGCCCTGACTGCATCAATCTCCAAGATATTGTAAAGTCTCTTGTAAGAGATTGTTAATGACTCAAAGGAGTTTGGTATATTCACCAATATAAAAAAGAATTATTTCAAAAACCCATTTCCCATGTTTCAACATGTTTCTTCAATCATTCCCTTGAAAGCTGTCCAACCCTATCAATGTTTGGGACAAAAAATGCAGATAACCCACAAACTTGAATCAGAGTAGAAAAAAAATTGAGAGAGAGAGCAGTTTATATTAGCTTTGGAAAACTGTGAAGTACTTTCAATGATTGAAATCTTCATGTAACAGCAAAGACCCTTCCCCTTCCACTGAAATTAGGAGATAAGTAAATATTTAATAGACACCCATTATGTGTCAAATGCTGAAAGTATTCCTCTATTTTACAGAAAGAGAAACTGAAGTCTCAAATCTTTCTACCTGAATGTGTAATTGAGAATATGATATTCTCTTTTTTTTATTTCAATTTGTCTCAGATGATGCCATAGACAGATTCAAGCGTTGGGTACTTATCAGACTTGAATCTCTTCTATCTCCTTCCTTCTGTGAAGGAAGACATTTTAAGATAAAGGCATAGAGTACAAGCTTTTATGCAGCCTGTAGCACTCCCTAGTACCTGGAACCAGGTTGAAATATACTTGGGAAATATTTAACAAAATAAATAATGCTATGATAATTTGAGATAATGTTAATAAGTTGTTTTCAAAGTCAATATGCAGCCTTTAGGGCTTCCTACATATGGCTTAGTGTCCCCAATTCTGTATGAGTCTTATGTGATGGATTTAGCTGATAGATGCAGAGTTTATTCAGCAGGAGTCTGACATGATTCGATATATACTTGTTTTTAAGTCATATTAAAATCTGAGTAGAGGATGTGTTGGAATTGGAAGAGAGTTGAAGTTTTGACAGTTTCCTTCAAGTCTCAGGTAAAAATCTTACTTTTTCCAAGATGCCTTTCTCTGTTTTCTTAAAGCTCTCTGTATGTATTTTATTTTATTTTTATAGTTGTTTGCATATTGCCTCCACCATAACTTTTGACTTCCTTAAGGGTAAGAACAATTTTCACCTTTCTTTATATCCTGTGATAAGCATGGTGCCTGGTACAGAGTAAATCCTGAATAAAGGATTACTTATTTGACTTGAGAAAAAGAAGCCAGTTAGAATGACAGGAGAAAAGTCCAGAAAAGAGATGATGAGCTGGTATGCTAGCCATTTGAGCAGAAAATGGGGATGGGAACATATGTACTAATCAGGGAAAGGCTAAATAAACTATTGCACATGATTGCAATGTAATACTATCATGCTATGATGATAAATGAGATAGTTTAAGAAAAATTCAGGAAGTGTTTTATGAACTGATGCAAAGTGAAGTGAGCAGAACCAAGAGAACACTGTACACAATAACATAAATTTTGTAATGTTTATCAATTGTGAAAGACTTAATTGTAAATTAATCTATAGGTTGATTTATTCATCCAGTGTTACCCAGACACTGAGTATCAGTGGTTGGACCTTTAAGTTCAGATCTTCCTGACACCAAAATAATTGGCCAAAACCACTTCTGAGGACAGGGGATGAAAAATGCTATCCATCTCCCCAGTGAGAACAGATGAACTATGAGTGCGGATTGAAGCACATTTTTACATTTTGTTTATTTCCTTTTTTGGGTCCATTTTATTTTGCAAATGGCAAATATAGAACTATGTTTTTCATTATTTCAAATGTAAAATAGATATATTGCTTTTCTTCTCAAGGGCTGATGGAAAGGTGATAGAGGGGGAATTTAGAACTCAACATTAAAAACATTAAAGATACACCACAGGAAAGTAGGAGAGGAGGTGACAAGTGGAGCAAGAGGAATATTAGAGGGAAGGGCAAATGGGAGAAGGGAGTCACTAGAAATAAACACTGTCAAGAAGGGACAAGGTCAATTGTAATGGAATAAATAAGGGGGATTAGGTCAGAGGGCAATATAATTAGTATTACAGAACATAATTACTATGGAAGTTTTGCAAAACAACACATATTTAGTCTGTATTGAATTGCTTCCCTTCTCAGTGGGGCTGGGGCTGGGGAAGGAGAGAAGTTGGAATTCAAAGTATTAGGAGCGAATGTTGAGAATTTTTATTGCATATAATCAGGAAATAAGAACTACAGGTATAAGGGTATGGAAATTTCATCTTGCCCTGCAAGAAAAGAGAGAAGATGGGAATAAGAGAGAGGTGGGGTGTGATGGAGGGGAGGGTACATTGAGGGATGGAGTAATCAGAATGCAAGGTTTTAGGAAGCGTGGGGAGGGGAACGATGGGGAGAAAAATTGGACACATTACAAAGTGAGGTAAAAGCAATTAGTATTAAAACAATAGACTGAATTAATTACTGAGAATAAATCAATGGCATGTTTACTTTGGAAAAAGAATTTCAGTCTAACTTTCCAAGAGGAAGGTAACCAAGAGGAAGGGTAAAATTTGGCATTAATGGAAAAGTCAAGGTTTAAAATGTAAATTATATTTTATGATTGCCATTTAATCAGGAACTAGAACATGTATAGAAAGACATGTAAGCCACGTAAGATTTGCCTCAAAAGATGTTCCTTAGCTAAAGCGATACTATAATTATATTTGAAACCTGATTATTAGAGTTTGCCATTTTTAGATGCTGTGGGACTATTAAGTGACTGTTCTTCTGAGTCTAACTCCAGGTATGGGAAGCAAGAAAGGTGGTCTGAACCTCCAATACATGATGCAAGTAAGTTGATGAGATGCTGGTATGAACTGCATAGGTGATCTCAAGGGAAGGGTGAGAGAGTGGCTGTTCAGCATGGGCTGAGGTGGGATTCTCCTGACTCAATTTCCCCACTGACACTTGGCAGACTTTAAGCCTGACTGAATGCTAGTGGATAATCTAATCCTGCCTGGAATTGACGTGACGTTGGGGAGGTATTGTATCCCTGCAATGTCCTTACTATTGGTTACAATTCAAAAGGTTTGTAAGCTTAATACCAGATCTATTCAATTATAGATTATGGATAGGGGAACATCTGAGGTTGTCTAAAATTAAGCTATTAGGCATAGGATTTTAGACCAACAACATTAAGTTAGAGTCCTTTAATTCTTAGTAATACTATGGAGACAATTAGGTCAAGAGCTTGTGAAGTTAGTAACATAAATTTTATCTGTGTCTCAGTTGGTTAATGTTTAAAAAAAATTCTTTTGTGGTCCATATTGTAAATGCTTTAAAAAGATGTATCACCTAACCAAAAGTCTGAATTGCTTTATATGTTATAAACTCTGTTAAAAAAAAATTAAAAAAAAACGTTAAAGAAATGGCAGAGCCAAGATGGTGGAGTAAAAGAAGGAACTTTCTAGAGTTCTCCCCAAAACTCAATCAAATACATGTAAAAGAAATAACTCTAAACAAATTATGGAACTTCAGAACCCACAGAATGATGAAGTGAAGCAAATCTTCAGTCCAAGACAGCCTGAAAGGTCAATACGACCATCTTTCTAATCAGACTGGGAGCAGAGTGAAGTCCAGTATGGGGCATGTTGGCACAGACAGGACCTCAGCAGGCTTCAGGAGGACTGAATCTCTAGTACCTCTGGTGGTTTCCAGACTTCACAAGTCCAAAACATTGAGGACAAATTGGAAGATCAGTGAAAAAAACCTTCCAGACCTGTGTGAGTGGTCCAGCCTCAGTCCCAGGGTAGAGAAGGGGGCAGGAGCAGGAACAGCTGCATGGCATCAGCTGTTTCTGGAGCTCTAAGCCCACAGATTTTGGAGGGATTGAGCAGTGGACTGTACACACCCCATCCCCACTGGAAGCAGAGAATTACTTGACAAAGAGCTCAAAAGGCAATAAATAGTTGTGGAAGTAAGCAAAAATCAGGAAAAGAATGAGACTATATAATCTTAATTTATGGCAAGTAAGATCAAAATGTACAAAGAGAAGAAGAGAGCGAAGTCAAAGTCCCTACATTCAAAACCTCCAGTAAAAATATGAATGGGTCTCCAACCTTGGAAGAACTCAAAAAGAATTTTTAAAATCAAGTAAAAGAGGTAGAGGAAAAAATGGGGAGAGTAATGGAAGAAAATCATGAAAAATGAGTCAACTGATTGCTAAAGGAGACTCAAAAAATGTTTAAGAAAATAATACTTTAAATACCATTGTGCTGTAAGAAATGATAAACAGGAAGACTTCAGAGAGGCCTGGAAAGACTCATATGAACAGATGCTGAGTGAAAGGAGCAGAACAAGGAGGACAACAATAACCACAATGTATGAGGAATTTTTGTGGTGGGCTTAGTACTTCATTGCAATGCAAGGACTTAAAAAAATTTCCAGTGGTCTCTTATGGCAAAATGCCTTCCACATCCAGAGAAAGAACTATGGAATTCAATTGCAGAATGAAGCAGATCACTTTCTTTTGCATTATGTTTTGGTTTGTTTTATGATTTCTTCCATTCTTTTTAATTCTTCTATACAACATGACTAAGGGGAAAATTTATTTAATAGGAATGTGTGAGGAAAACCTACATAAAACTATATGCCATGTCAGGGATGGAGTGGGGAGGTAGAGGTGAAGGATGGGAGAGAGGGGAAAAAAATCTAAGATATATGGAAGTGATTGTAGAACACTGAAAACAAATAAAATAATAAAAGAAAGAATTCTGTAAAACCTAAAAAAAAAGAAAATGACACCTTAAAAAATAAGACTAACCCAAATGACAAAAGAGATCCACAAAGCCAGTGAGGAGAATACTGTCTTAAAAAGCAGAATGGGTCAGATGTAAAAGGAGTTCCAAAAGCTCTATGAAGAAAATAATTCCTTAGAGATTAGAATGGACCAGATGGAAGCTAATAGCGTTATGAAAAATTAAAAAAAAATATGAAACAAAACCAAAAGAATGAAAAAAATAACAGACAATTTGAAATATCTCTTTGGGAAAAAAAACAATTGACCTGGAAAATAGATGCAGGAGAGATGATTAAAAATTATTTGACTACCTGAAAGTGATGATCAAAAAAAGAACCTAGACATCATCTTTCAAGGAATTATCAAGGAAAACTGCTCTGATATTCTAAAACAAGATGGCAAGAGATATTATCCAAAGAATCCACCAATCATTTCCTGAAAGAGAACCCCAAAAGAAAACTCCTAGAAATAGTCTAGCTAAATTCCAGAGCTCCCAGGTCAAGGAGAATATATTGTAAGCAGCCAGAAAGAAACAGTTTGAGTGTTGTGGAAACACAATCAAGATAACACAAGGTCTAGCAATTTCTAAATTAAGGGGATGAGAGGGCTTGGAATATGATATTCCAGAGGTGAAAGGAGTTTGGATTAAAACCAAGAATCATCTACCCAACAAAACTGAGTATAATACTTCAGGGGGAAAATGGTCATTCAATGAAATAGAGAACTTTCAAGAATTCTTGATTAAAAGGCTAGAGCTGAATAGAAAATCTGACTTTCAAATACAAGAATTAAGAGAAGGATGAAAAGGTAAACAGGAAATAGAAATCATAAGGAACTTACTGAAGTTGAACTGTTTACATTCCTATATGGAAAGATAATTTATGTAACTCTTGGGACTTTTCTCAGTATTAAGTGGTTAGTTGGAGGGAATATATACATTTAGACAGAAGATACAGGGTGAATAGAATATGAAGGGATGATATCTAAAACAAAGAAAGTAAAAGGATGAGAAGAAATATTGAAATAAGGAGAAAGGGAGAAATAGAATAGGGTAAACTATTTCTCACATGGAAGAGGCAAGCAAAATCATTTTCAATGGAGGTGAAAAGGCAGGAGGTGAGAGAAAGAGTGAACTTTATTTGGCTTAAGGAGGGAATAACATGCACACTTTATGTGGAATGAAAATCTATCTGATACTACAGTAAATTCGGGGAGAGGGGGATAAGTGGGGGTTGGAAGTTGAAAGATGGGAGGGCAAATGGTAGGGGGTAATTAGAAATAAACACTTTTGAGGAAGGACAAGGTCAAAACACAGAATAGAATAAATGGGGGGGGCAAGATAGGAGTAAGGAAAATATAGTTAGTCTTTCACAACATGACTATTATGGTAATGTTTTGCATGCCAACACATCTGTAACTTATATTGAATTGCTTGTCATCTCAGTGTAAATAGATGGGGATGGAGTAAGGGAGAAAAGTTGGAACTCAAAGTTTTGAAAATAAATGTTAAAAATTGTTTTTACATGCAATTGGGAAGTAAGACATATAGACAATATATAGAATATAGAAACCTGTCTTACCCTACAAGTAAAGAGAGAGGATGAGGATAAAAGAAGGGATGGGTGTGGTAGAAGGGAGGGAAGATTGGAGAAAAGAGTAAACAGAATTCACACTGTTTTGGGGTGGGTGGAGGGGAGAGATGGAGAGAAAATTTGAAACTCAAAATCTTGTGTAAGTGAATGTTGAAAACTAAAAATAAATAAATTAATAAAAAATAATACAGATTAAAAAAAGAAACTTAAAAAGGTGGCATATCTTCCAGGAATAGGGAGGGGAAAGTTCCATTGCAATATGCCTCTGTCAGAGCTTCACTTGAGTATTATGTTTAATGCTGGGCATAGTTTAAGAAGGGCATTGATAAGTTGAAGACTGAGAAGAGGAAAGCAACAAGGATGGTGGAGGATCTTAAGTCAATGCAATATTGGGATATTTTGAAGGAACTAATAATGTTTAGTCAGGATAAGAGAAGATTCATGAGGGACATCATAACTTGTTCAAGAAATCATCATCATCTTTATCATCATCATCATCATCCTCACAACAAGAATTCACATTGGTCTTTAAGGTTTTGCAAAGTACCAGTAAAAAGGAATTTAAGGGCTGTCACATGTAGGAATAATCTGATTAGTTCTATTTGGCTGCAAAAGATAAAGCCAAGAGTAATGGGTAGAAATCATAAAATAAGCAATTTAAACTTGATATCATAGAAAAATAGAGCTAACAAAAAGTGAAATGGACAGCCTTGAGTGATCTTGGGCTCCCTTGGGCTCCCTGTCCACAGAGGTCTTTGAGCAGAGACTTGATGACTGCTTATTCCATACAATATAGTAAGGATTCTTTTTTGTATTGTGTTCCACCAAATAACTTCTCTGCTTCCTTCCAACTCTCCTATTCTAAGATTCTGTATATTAAATTAATATTAAGCCACATCAATAATGAAAAAGTCAGAGAAAATTTTAAAATGTAATTAGAAAATGTTCAATGGAATATAAGATATTAAAAAGTGGAAAGCATATAAAATAGAAATTGTGAAAGTGGAAAATAAGTAGTAATAGATTAAATCTGTAGGTTGTGGGAGAGTGAGGAATCAAAGACACTGAAATTGTACACAGAGAAGACTGTAGAGTAATGTTAGCTCATCATAGCTAGTTACCTCGGGTCCCTTAAAATATAGTCTGTTCACTTCTTGTCATTTCTTATTATTATTTTTCTTTCCATATGTATACTCCTCACAACCCTTCTTATCTCTCACTTAGAGAACAACTATACTTAAATCAATACCACTATTCAAGGAAATTAAAATTCTCCAGCCCTCTCAACTTCATGGAAATCTTTTCATTTACTCATATTAAATTCCCTTTTTATTCTTCCTCCCCATCCCTATTGCTGATCTTCAAGGTTTCCCAGTCTCATAGTTTTCCTTCCCCTTCAGAGATAACCATGTTACTTGACTGAAAGGACTGAGCTCACCATACAATAACTGCCTTATCTACTGCTCTCTAAGACAGCAGTTGACTGGCCCGTTGCTGATGAACCACTAGAGTGCCACCAAACCATATTTAAGTGTAACTGGAAAATTTTAATAATTAAATGAAACAATAGAATATATGTAATGTTAAAAGTATTTTTGTAAGTCAATATACTATTCAAAGGGATTCTTATGTATGGTTTGGTACTGCCTCGCTTTCCTTTTGAGCTGTATTCAACTTCCTTACAAGTCTCAAATCTTCTCTGTTAACATCATCGTTTCCTCCTTTCCTCTGTGCTTACAGGATAAGATAAGATTCCCGTTGTTGTATGCTGATGAAACCTGGACAGCATACCAACACCATACCATGAAACTGAATCACTTCCATTTAAATTGTCTTAGGAAGATTCTGACGATCATCCGGCAGAATAAGGTACCCGATGCTAAGGTCCTTTCTTGAGTTAAACTGCCAAGCATAAAAACTCTACTTCAGAGATCCCAGCTAAGATGGATAGGCCATGATGTTCAGATTCTAAACGTACACTTGCCAGAAAGACCATTTTATGAATAACCCACACAGAGCAAGTGCTAACATGCTGTTCAGAAGAACTGATACAAGGTCTCTCTTAAAAACTTTGGAATTAGATGTTAGAGTGAAAGCAGGAATGAACCTGAACTCTACCACAAATAACTCTCAAAAGCCAATCTGAACAAATTTTAGAGTAGCAAAATCAACTAGGAGATCTAGTGCGGCAGATTTCTAGACCAGGACAGCCAGGATGGTCAATGGGAAGAATCTATTACACAGGGATGTGGGAGTGCAAGGTGCACAGCTGCACCAGCACATACCTGGTCATTGCACAGCAGAGCAAGTACCACCCGGACCGACTGAAGCAGAAGCAGCAATGCGGATTGTCAAATTTATCTGCACAAGAAAGGAGTCTGGTAGAACTAAATGAGAGAGAAATGAAGGACCCCCGGTAACAGCACCAGTCGCTCCGGTAACTATCAACTACCTACTTGAACTTCTGGGAGCCAAAATCGTGGAGCAAGTTGTAAGTGTTCTCACACTCACCTTGTTGACCTTGAAATACCCTGAGAATGTTTCCCCAGTAAAAATCCTGGAAGAGAGGAATCAGCAGAAGGGGCAAAGTAGTTTGTCCACTCAGGAGGCTTGGAAGATCATCGAGAGGAGTTCCTCTTGCTTTGGCTGAAGGGAACCAGTGCAGGATAAGAGGTGTTTCAGGTGTCTCTGAGGGTGGACATTCAGTGAAATAAGGGATTTCTAGATCTTCCTGATGAAAAAGCCAGAGCTCAATAGAAAATGTGATCTTCAAATAAAAGACTCAAGAGGGGCGTAAAAAGGTAAGCAGGGGGAAGAAAAGAAAAAAAAAATGTCATTCAATATGGGCAGACTGTTTATGTTCCAGTACTGGAGGATGATACTTGTTGATTTTGAGAATTGTATATTATGACATTTAAAGGGGTTATAGATAGGTAGGTAGGTAGATAGATAGATAGATAGATAGATAGATAGATAGATAGATAGATAGATAGATAGATAGATAGATAGATGGATGGATGGATGGATAGATAGATAGATGGAGGGAGAGAGAGGGCAAAAATTAACTGATGTGATAATAAAATGGTACAGAGGGAGAAAAGGAAAAGAGGAGGCAGAAAAGAGTAAATTACATCACATGAAGAGGCACAAATACATATTACAATAGAGGGAAAGAAGGAGGGAGATGAGCACTGTTTGAGCTTTACTCTCGTCAGATTTGGTTCAAGGAGGGAATAACATTGTCACTTTAATACAGAAACTGAACTTGTACTACAGGCAGTAGGAGGGGAAAGTGGAAAGAAAAGGGAGGGCTAGTTGGAAGGAAGGGAAGAAGTAGGAAGGGAAAGGAAAGGGAGGGAAACTGATGGAAGGGAAGAAATACTGAGGGAGGTGATGGTCAAAAGTAAAACTTTTGAGGAGAGGAAGGGAAAAGGGAGAAATAAAAGCACAAATGGGGGGGAGAGGATGGAGAAAAAGACAGAGAGTAATCATTACTGTGAATGTGAATGGTATTGAACCCTCCCAAAATGGAGGCAGATAGCAGAATGGAATAAAAGCCATAATTCTACAATATATTGTTTACAATAAACATATTTGCAACAGGGGAATACACATTGGGTAAAGATAAAAGTCTGGAGCAGAATATATTATGCTTGAGGTGAAATAAGAAAAGGAGTAGCAATCCTAATTTCAGACAAAGCAAAAAATAGATCTAATCAAAAGATGTAACGAAGGAAATTGTATCTTGATAAGAGACACCATAGACAATGAAGTAATATCAATATTGAAAATATATACAAAAAGTGGTATAACATCTAAACTCTTAGAGGAGCAGTTAAAGCAATTACAGAAAGAAACAAACAGCAAAACTACACTAGTGGGGGATCTCAACCTCCCCTCTCTGAATCTGATAAATCTAACCTCAAAATGAACAAGAAAGAAATTAAGGAGGTGAATAGAATTCTGGATAAGATAGATATGATAGACCTCTGGAGAAAACTGAATGGGTGATAGAAAGAAATGTAGTTTTTTCTCAGTGATACATACCATATACACAAAACATGACTATGTATTAGGACATAAAATCTCACAGTCCAGTGCAAAAAAAAGGCAGAGAAAATCAATGCATTCTTTTCAGATCATGATGCAATGCAAATTATGTGTAATAAGGACCATGAAAAGACAGAATAGAAATTAATTGAAACTAAATAATCTTACTCTACATAATGAGTGGGTTAAACAAAAAATCATAAAAATAATCAATAACTACATTCAAGCAAATGACAATAATGAGACAACCTACAAAAACTTATGAGACTCATTGAACTGCTTTCATTGTTTTGGGAAACATTTTGAATCATTGAATGCTTACATTAATAAAATGGAGAAAGAGGAGATCAATGAATTGGGTATGCAACTGAAAAAGCTAGAAAAGAAAACAAATTGAAAATCCCCAATTAAATAAAAAATTAGAAATATTGAAAACCAAAGAAAAATTAATAAAATTGAAATTAAGAAAACTATTGAGCTAATAAATAAAATTAGGAGTTGATTTTCTGAAAAAAAAACAGTAAAATTGATAAATCATTGGTTAGTTTGATTTCGCAAAAAGAAAGAAGAAAACCAAATTAACAATATCAAAAATGAAAAAGGTAAACTCACCTCCAATGAAGAGGAAATTAAAACAATAGTTAGAAATTACTTTGTCCAACTGTAGGCCCAGAAATGTAATAATCCAAGTGAAATAGGGGAATATTTTAAAAAAACATAAATTGCCCAGATTAAGAGAAGTAAAATATTTGAGTAACCCTATCTCAGAATATATAAATGTACTGGAATACTATTGTGCTATAAGAAATGATGAACAGGAAGACTTCAGAGAGACCTGAAAAGACTTATATGAACTGATTCTGAGTGAAAGGAGTAGAACCAGGAGAACTTTGTACATGCAAAAACTACAGTGTGAAAGGAATTTTTCTGGTAGACTTAGAACTTTACTGCAATGCAAGGACTTAAATAATTCCCAAACATCCCTTAAGGTGAAATGCCTTCCACATCCATGGAAAGAACTATGGAATTCAATCACAGAATGAAATAGATCATTTGCTTTTGTATTATATTTTGGTTTGTTTTATGTCTTCTCCCATTCATTCTAATTTTTCTGTGCAACACAACTAAGGTGAAAATGTATTTAATAAGAATGTATGTGTAGAACCTATATAAAACTGTATGCTGTCTCAGGGAGGGAATGGGCACATAGGGGGAAAGGAGGGAAAAATCTAAGATATATAGAAATGATTGTAGAACCTGAAAACACATAAAATAACACAGGAAAAAAAAAACAATCAAGCAATCAATGAATTCCCTAGGAAAAAATCTCCATGACCAGATGGACTTACAAATGAATTTTGTCAAACATTTAAAGAAGAGTTAATTCCAATATGATATAGACTATTTGGAAAAGTGGTGAAGAAAAAATCCTGCCAAATACATTTCATGATACAAATATGGTTCTGATACCTGAACCAGGAAGAGTCAAAGCAGATAAAGAAAATTCTAGATCAATTTAGCTAAGTATAGATCCAAAAAAATTCAAATTAAATATTAGCAAAAAGATAACAGCAACTTATCATGAGAATAATATACAATGATCAGATAGAATTTATACCAGGAATGCATGGCTGGTTTAATATTATGAAAACTGACAGCATTATTGATCATATCAACAAAAAAAAAACTTACAGAAACCATATGATTATCTCAATAGATGCAGAAAAAGCTTTTGACTCAGTACAACACCCATTCATATTGAAAACATTGGCGAGCACAGGAATAAATGGAGTCTTCCTTAAAATAATAAGTAGCATCTACCTAAAACCATCAGCAAGCATTGAAAGTAAGGGGGATAAGCTAGATGCATTTCC
Organism: Bettongia penicillata ogilbyi; assembly: GCA_023548195.1. Taxonomy (NCBI): domain Eukaryota; kingdom Metazoa; phylum Chordata; class Mammalia; order Diprotodontia; family Potoroidae; genus Bettongia; species Bettongia penicillata. The sequence continues at coordinate 2,955,898 of JAJHZJ010000432.1, read as the reverse complement.
AATAAGACTGGGAGGGAGGAGTTACAAGGATGTCCATTACCACCACTGTTATTCATTGTAGTACTGGAAATGTCAGCTTTGGCAATAAAAGAAGAAAAAGAAATTGAAGGAATTAGATAGGCAAAAAAGAAACTAAGCTTCCACTCTTTGTAGACAATATGATGATATACTTAGAGAATTCTAGAGAATCAAATAAAAAAATACTACTTGAAATAACAAAGAGCTTTGACAAATTGCCGTATTAAATTAAACCCACATTAATCATCTGCATTTCTATATATTACAACCAAATCCCAATAGCAAGAAATAGAAAGAGAAATCCCATTTATATTTATTTTAGACAGTATAAAATATTTGGGAGTCTATGTGACAAAACAAATCTAGAGATTAGATGGACATAATTATGAAACACTTTTCACACAAATAAGCTCAGATCTAAATAATTATAAAAGCATCAGTTGCTTGTGGGTAGGCTGAGCTTATATAATGAAAATGGCAATTCCACCTAAACTAATTTACTTATGCTGTGCCATGCCAATCAAACTAGCAGAAAATAATTCTCTAGAGCTAGAAAAAATAATATCAGAATTCATCTGGAAGAATATAAGGTCCAGAATATGAAGAGAATTAATGAAAAGAAATGCTAGGAAGGTGGCCTAGCTGTACCAGATCTCAAATTGCATTATAATAAAGCACTCATCAAAATCAGTTGGTACTGGCTAAGAAATAGTAGATCAGTGGAATAGGTTAGGTACATAACAGCCTGAAATGAATGACTATAGCATTCTACTGTTTGATAAACCCAAAGATTCCAGCTTCTGGGATAAGAACATAAGGTGACAAAAAATGCTGGGGAAACTGAATAATAGTGTGGCAGATACTGGGCATAGATCAATGCCTGATACTGTAAACCAGAATAAAGTACAAATGGTACCCCATCTAACAATAAAAGCTGTCACTATAAACAAATTAATGGAGCACGGGACAGTTATTTGTCAGATTTATGGAGAATAGAGAAATTTATGACCAGAGATAAAGAACATTATAAAATGCAAAATGAATAATTTTGATTATGTTACACTGAAAAGTTTTTGCACAAAGAAAGTCAGTGCAACTAAGATTAGGAGGGAAGCAGAAAACTGGGAAAGAATTTTTACAACTAGTGTCTGTGATAAAGGCCTTATTTTAAATATATAGAGAGAACTGAGTCAAATTTACAAGACAATTCACTCCCCAATTGATAAATGGTCAAACGATATGAACAGACAGTTTTCAGAGGAAGAAATTAAAACTCTATATAGTCATATGAAAATGCTCTACATCATAATTGATTAGAAACAAAACAAGTGAGAGATACCATATCACACCTATCAGAGTGGCTAACATGTCAAAACAGTAAGATGAGAAATGTGGGAGAAGATGTGGGAGAGTTGGAACACTAATTCATTGTTGGTGGAGCTGTGAGCTGATCCAAACATTGTGGAGAGCAACTTATAACTATGCCCAAAGGGCTATAGACATGTGCATACCCTTTGATCCAGCAATATCACTCCTAGGACTGTATTCCAAAGAGATCACAAAAATGAGGAAAGGATCCATATGTACAAATACATTTATAAAAGCTCTTTTTCAGGGGTGGAATCAAGATGGTGGAGTAGAAAGATGCTCCTACTCTAGTTCTGAACTCAAAGTCCATAAAATACCAGTAAAAATTACCCTAAACAAATTCTAGAGCACCACAAGCCACAAAAGGACAGAGTAAAAGAGATTTACAGCCCAAGACAGCTTTGAAGCTGAATAGGAATTACACTGCACTTGGAGTGGAGTGCAGTCCTCAGAGTACAGTCCAGCCTTGACTATGTGTTTCATGCAGATTTCAGGGGCAGAATCTCTTGCAGCAGCTGTGGTTCCCAGATTTCTCAACCCAGAAACACCAAAAACAGCTTCAAAGTCCAGTGAGAAAGCGCTTTCACCTAGAGGAGAAGGGAATGAGGTCTGACCCCAACAACCCCAGGGTAGGAGTGGTCACTGAGACACAACATCCATTTAGGAGCCCACCGTCTAAAGCTCCTGGTACTGATCTAGATCTCAATCCTGAGTTGCGGCCCTGGGGTGAGGAGGAGCAAGTTGGTATGGTGGAACTGGAAGAGGTTGTAGAGAGGGAATCTCACCTGGAGATTCTGAGAAGAAAAGCTCTATCACACTGGTCTCAGAGCAGAGTGCAGTACAGCCTTGGAACTCAAGTTGGAAATCAAAGTTAAAGGAACGAATGTTTAAAATTGTTTTTGCATGCAACTGGGAAATAAGAAATACAAGTAATTGGGTATAGAAATATATCTTGCACTACAAGAAAAGAGAGAAAATGGGGATAAGGGAAGGGATTGGTGTGATAGTAGGGAGGGCAGATTGGGGGAAAAGGTAATAAAAATGCACAACGTTTTGGGGTGGGGGAGGGAGGAGATGGGGAGAAAATTTGGAATTCAAAATATTGTGGAAATGGGTGTTGAAAACTAAAAATAAATAAATAAACTGTAAATACAAAACAGCTCTCTTTGTGGTAACCAACAAGTGGAAATCAAGGGAATATCCATCAACTGAGGAATGGCTGAACCAATTGTGGTATATGAATGTAATGGAATACTATTGTGGTGTAAGTAATGACCAGCAGGTGAACTTCAGTAAAACCTGGACAGGTTTATATGAATTGATTCTGGGTGAAATGAGCAGAAGCAGGAGAACATTATACACAGAAACAGTCACAGTGTGTGAGGGCTCTTTCTGATAGACTTTGCCCTTCCCAGAAATGCAGGCACCTAAAACATTTCCAAAGGACTCTTGATGCAAAATGCATCCACATCCAGAGAAGAAGCAATGGAATTGAAATGCAGAATGAAGCAGACAATTTTCTTTTGTGTTATGTTTTGTTTTGGTTTGGATTTTCTCATGGTTTCTTCCACTCATTTCAAATCTTATTTGCAACATGACTAATGGGAAAATGTATTTAATAAGAATGAATGTGTAGAGTCCATAGAAGATTGAATGCTGTTATGGGAGAGGAGGGGAAAGGGAGGTGAAAAAAATTTAAAACTTAGGGAAGTGACTGCTAAAAGCTGAAAACAAATAATTAATAAAAATAAATAATTAAAAAATAACTTTGGGTTTGTTTGTGTGACATGGGAGACACTGACATGGGACCACCCAGCTTGGCATGTCCTCATCAGAGAAGGTACTGTGCTTCTATAAGCAAAGAAGTATTGAATTAGCTCTAAATAAATGCAAGATGGTCAGATTTAGTGAATTCACCCCAAGTGTTCACATAAACTATTTGTCGTTAATCTGTGGTAGAGCTTTCCAAGTTTATATTGGTTTGATCAGCCACAGTTGGACATAATGTAACTTGCCTCCAACATAGCAATCTCATTTTTGGTTCTCTTTTAGACAAAGGACAATAACCATTTCTCCATGTAAAACTAACTCATTCTCTTTTCCCTTCTTCTCTCTGCCCTGATCTTTCTCCATCAATCATTCATGCCAATTCAATTTAGAATCAATTTAAAAAGAATATTTCAAATTATCAAGTCCTTTCTTTAAAAGAAAACAATGAGCTGGGAGGGAGAGAGGAGTCTGCATCAGAGAAGAAATATCATCCCCCAAAGTAGAATGGCAGTTGTTTTGTAACTTAAAATCTCAGAATTACCTGAAGAATTGATAGGTTGATTTACTTATGCAGTGTTAAGCAGACACTGAGCATCAGTGGTTGACCACTTAAGTTCAGGTCTTTCTGACACCAAGACAAACACGTCTAGTAAGACATACTCCCTCTCTGGGAATAAATAAATAAATCCCCACAACTAAAGGGCTTCATACTTCACAGGCAGACACATGTAAATAGAAAATAACATGAAGATGAGTGAGACACTAAAAACTAAGGCAAACATGGTGATATTCTGCTTTTCTCTCATTTTCTATCAAACAATCCACCTATGAATCCCAGAATCTGAAAGTTGAAAAGGAACATGTTGACCATGGGGTACAACATGCCCCAAAGCATTGCCATGTGATTTATTAGATGAATTTTAAGGTATTTCATAATTCAATAGGGGTGTTATGTGACTTTTCCAAGTTCACATAGCTCATGTTTCAGATATGAGGTTTTAACATGAGCTTTCCTGTTTGTAAACTTAGTACAGGCAAGCTGGAGTACCATCACTACCAGCCTCCCCAGATACTCTGATGGAGATAGCCCAGGACATCAAACTCAGGAGCCACAGACATTGTCTTACTTCTCTCACCCATCAGGGATTAACTCTTTGCCCAACCTAGACTCCATCATCCAGGAAAACAATTTTTGTGGAGTTTCCATCTGACAACAATTTATATAGATTCTTCAACCCCTACTGCCTGAACAGACAAACACCAGGAAAAAAATGGAAATCTCACCACTAAAATACTTGGCATTGTCAAATGGCTCAATATAATAAAACTATATTAATTAATACGGGTTTATTAGTTGAACTAACATTAACGAATATATATTGCTGACTGCTTTGTTGACACAGCAGAAAGAATCAGGGGTCTGTTCAATCTGACTTGCTCCTAAAATCTACTAAATGTGTTCTCTCCTCATATTACAAGATTTTTGACCTGCAGTCCATAGGAACTTCAAGGGTCTATGGAGATATTTCAGGGTTTACATAAACTGGAATGGGAAACAAAGCATATTTAATTTTCATTAATTTGTAAATTAAATTTGGCATTTCTTTCCATCATTCAAAAATATTATTCTGAGAAGTTGCAATTCTGAAAAGAGGCCCATGAAACTAAAAAAAAATTGTTACAAACCCCTTACTTGTTTGAATGTGACATTCTTGAGAGAAGGGACTATGCTATATTCATTTTCTCTTTTTATCTCCAGAGCTTAGCTTTACCACAGTAATTATTTAATAACTGCTTCATTCATTTGTTCACTCTATCCACTATGATACACTGCCTCTCTATGGAACATTAACCATGCTCAAAATTCTTGTGATGAGAGAAGGAACTGTTTGCATTTCCCCAAGGTTTCTCAACTGCAGTATCAGCTTCTGCATTTGGCAATCCTTCCAATCTCCATACCGACAGTGTGTTTGTGATGACATGTTTGTCAGGCACACTCTATCCCACAGGAACCCAAAGTGCTTCACCATCCATGTCATTATCCATAACAGTGACTGAGCATTTCTATGGTACTTCTAATCTTTGCGGTCCTCTACAAACATTAACTAATTAATCCTTATAATGTCTTTGTGGAAGAGGTGTCATTTTCCCCATTTTCCGGATGGAAGCGTTCAAGTGGTAGCTTTTAGCTTACTCTTTTAAAGGCCATGAGATAGGAGGTACAACACAGAGACACAGCTCCCAAGGCTCAATGCTACATGTTGTTGTCAACCCTGTATTGGACACATTCAGCCTGACAATTTCCTTCTCTCATCTCAGAACTCTTTAGTGGGGAAGAGTGTAATTGAAGGAAAGCCCTTTCTGAACTCCACATTGGGGAAATACCAAGAAAAAGTGAATGGTGAATTGAAGCAGTTAAAAGGTAGAAAGAGTTACCTATAGACATTTAGGTATGCAACTTATTGCTCTAGGTTGATAGCAAACAGACTTAAAGTGACTCTTCTCCAATGGGACCCTGAATGTAAGACAATTCCCCTGTCAATCTTTCTCCCTGAACCTCTCAAGTGCTAATGATTTAATCTGTGAGATCAGTCATTCCGCCAATACTACTTACATCTAGCCAAGGCCTTAGTAGACCATCCTCATCATGAGTTCTTATGCCTGGGAAAATATAATAATCACCAGATAGCCGAACTGATCAGACACCTATCTAAATTTAACTATGTCAAAGATACATTATGGTATAGCAAAAAATATCACTAACCTGACTCAGTCTCACGATCTGCAAAATATTTTGGATAAGATGGTTTTAAAGGACCCTTGCAATTCTAAATTAATGATTATAGCAACTGAGTTCAAATCCCAGTCCTGCCATATATTAGCTGTGGGATTTTTAGGAAAATTTGTTCACATCTCTGGCTTAGTTTTCCTTAGAGAGGTAGAGTACTTTAGTGGAAAAAGCACTGGACATTGAGGAAGGACAGGTTAGGGTTTGAATCTAACCTCTGACACTTAGTAGTTTTATGATCCCAGCAAAATCATTTAATATCATTCTGACCTATACTTGTTTTCATCTGTAGAATGGTTGAATAGTCAGGTGACAAGATACTATGAGGTTGTGATTTGACTTCCTCCCCCTCCCCATACATAAGTACTTCCTTGTCCGAGGCCCCATGCCCTTGTATGACATGTACATACATTATAGGTTCAGCTGATTGGTATCATTTTATTATAAGGACATGTAACCCACTTTCCTGAACCCCATACCCCAGAAGAAATAATTTCAGGCCACATTCTCAAGTAAAAAAGACTGATTCTGTATGATGTAGCAGGTAGAATATTAAACAAGCATTCAGGAAGACCTAGTTTCAAATCTCACCTAAGATCCTTATAAACTGTATGCTATAGTAGAGTCATTTAACCTCTTGTAATCTTGGTTTCTTCATCTGTGAAATTACAATAATCATAGCTTTGATATGACAAGCTTGTTATGAGGACCAAATGAGATAATGTATATTACAAACCAGAAAGGAATCTCTCCCTCTCCTTTACTTTTTTCCTCTCCCTCTCTCCTTTCCTCTGTCAGCTGACTCAGTTACCTCCTCCAAGATACAATGACACACTGGAGAACTAAATTTTTCTCTTTACCAAAAAAAAAATCAAATTCATATTTATATTTCCAGTAATAGATGAGCATGTAGATGATGAAATCATAAAGAAAGAAGAAATGCATGAATGTGAGTCAAAAGTCATGAGTTTATGTTCTGGCTTCCCGATTTATTAGTCATATGATTGACTAATCAGTTTCTGTTAATCAAATCTCTGCCTTTAATGAGTTGTTTCAATATGTTATTGAATGCAAAATGAATAATTCACTTAGAAAGATCAATATTCACTGAAAAATAAAAATATCTGAAAGCCAATGGATATACTAAAGTGAGCAATTATTCCTTTTAGATGGTGAGATCTTCCTTATGTCCCTATTTATTTGTAGATGATTTTCTTTTGGTTGCATCATTTTGTATAATATTTAAAATCTTCTGCAAATAATCCGTAATAATTCAAAAGAGTTTGGTTTGACCATGTACACAGAGGAAGAAATACAAGGAGATGATAAATGTCTATTGGATTATGGTATGTACTTGAATGGACAACCTATGACAGTCTTTTATCTGTTCATATATATGGCCTAGAAAATATAGATGGTGGGGTCTTATAAATAAAATCTCTTTTTAATAATGCCAATTTTATGAAAAGTTTGTCTTTAAAAAAATTCAGCCAAAATACTACTATTGTAGTGAACAAGTTGTTTTAGTGAACAAGATGTGGAATACAGAAATATCTGAAGAAATGAAAACAAATTTCACAAAGAGTGCAATGCAGAGGCAAATTATATGGAAGTCAGTTAGCAACATATAACTAGGGACAATTTTGAACAATTATAATAAAAGAAGAAGGATGACAGGAAGGCAATGGATAAATGAAGGAATGAATAATTCAATAAATGAATCAATGTAAATTTCAGCTAATGAATAAAAAGTATGAGTACCTAATGTGTGCCAAGTACAAACTTCAGTGCTGCTCATGCAAATTATAAGCATGGAAGAAGTTCATGCCTTCAAAGATCTTCTATTTAAATAGGAGAAAACAACACTACTGGGTTAGTAGAGGCAAGGGAAAAGGGTTTTAGTTTGGAGAGTTGCAAAGATGGTGTGTTGATGTATATGACATGCACTTTCCAAATGTAGTAATAACAATAATATTAGAGCATTATGCCCTTAATAAAGAGGAAGAAAATGAGGGAGGGGGAGGAAACAGTAAATTGTAAAATGATCTGGGTGAATAACTAGGTGACTCGATACATGGAGAGCAAGATGAAATATGAAACTTAAGCGTGCTCTGGTTTTTAAGTTAGGCTGCCAAATGTAGTGTGTTAAAAGGGTGGCTCTCACCAATCATCTAGGTTGAGCTCTTGGGCAAGAATTTCAAAGATGAATAAATTAACTTTCCCAGGGATAGGGAATCTAGATTCTTGAAGTCCTAGGTACTGAGGTTCAAGTTTATTTCCTCCTATTTAACTACTCCTTTCAACACTTGGAGGCTATACCATTTGGTGTATATATTTAATATTGATATATTTCATTATCTATCATAACTTTCAGCAAGATACAGTTTCCTTCCTCATCTCTTTTAATTAAATCTTTTTTTTATTTTGCTTTCTCTGAGATCATGAAATAATAGATTCTTCTCCACTCCCTTACCTGTAGTCTATGTGGCTCTCTGCTTCAGATGTACTTCTTATAAATAACATGTTGTAGGATTCTTTTTTAATCCACTTTTCTATCCAGTTCCATTCTATGGGTAGATTAATACTATTCATATTCACAGTTACAATTACTGAATGTTTATTTCCTTCCATACTATTCTCTCCATCTTGCCTAATTTCTCTCTCTCTCTCTCTCTCTCTCTCTCTCTCTCTCTCTCTCTCTCTCTCTTCTCTCTCTCTCTCTCTCTCTCTCTCTCTCTCTCTCTCTCTCTCTCTCTCTCTCTCTCTCCCTCCCCTCTACTTTCACCCTGTCCCTCCTCATAAGTGTTTTCCATCTGACCACTACTTTCCCTAATCTGCCCTTCTTTATATTAGTTCCTTTTTCCTTCTCTAACTCTCCTCCTTCCCACTTCCCAATGCTGTAAGATAGATTTCTGTACCCAATCAAGGACATATGTTATTCTCTCTTTAAGCCAATCCTTATGAGAGTAAAGTTCAAGTGTTGCCTTCCACCACCACTCTCATATTCTTTTCCACTATTATTCCTTTGTGATTCTTTAATGTGAGGAAATCTACTCTATTCTCCCTCTTCCTTCTCTCCTCTTCCAGGGCAGGTAGGTGGTACAATAGATAGAGCACCAGTATAGAAGTCAGGAGGACCCGAGTTCAAATCTCACCTCACATACTTGACACTCACTAGCTGTGTGACCTTGGGAAAGTCATTTAACCCAAATTGCCTTGTCCTGTGTCATATCCAATCATCCTGATGAATACTTGGTCACTGGATTCAGATGGCTCTGCAGGGGAAGTGAGGCTGGTGATCTGCATGGCCCTCCCTCACTCAAAACAAAGTCAAGTGCAGGTCATATCATTATTTCTCTGATGCCATGGTCTTCTTTGGCAATGAAGGATGAACACACAGATAGTCTGCTCTCCCAGTGCAGATTTTTTTGGATATTATCACATCATAGTCAAGTCACACCCATGCCCTCTGTCTATGTGCAGTCCTTCTAATGGCCTTAAGAATAATAAATTTCTCAAAAGTTACAAGTATGTATTTTTGTGTGAAGGAATATAAACAGCTTAACCTTATTGAATGTCCCCATGATTTTACTTTGTTGTTTATATTTTCACTTCAGCAGTTTTTTTGGTCTCCAGTAAGCTGTTGACTTGCTCTTCATAATTTTCTTGCATTGTTCTCATTTTTCTTTCCAATTTTCCCTCCTCCTCTTTTACTTGACTTTCAAAATCTTTTTTGAGCTCTTCTATGGCCTGAGACCATTGCATATTTATTTTGGAGGTTTTGGTAGCCTAGATTTCCTCTGATGTTATGCTTTGTTTTTCCTCATCCAAAAGGATGGAAGAAAATACCTCTTCAACAAGAAAGTAACCTTCTATACTCTCATTTTCCCCCCAATTTTGGGGCATTTTCCCAGCCAGTTTTTGACTTTTTGGGTTCTTTGTCAAGAGCAGGGTATACTTTGGGAAACTTTAGTTTCTCAGATTCTCCAAGATGGCATTCTTTGACTTAGTTGCCCTGTACAATCATAAAATCACAGAATTTTAGATTTTGAAGGTACTTCAGATGCTACACTAGTACTAACTTGTATTTTAACAAGAATATTTAACAAATCTTACCAGAAAGTGGTCACCTAGCCTTTTCCTAAAGATTTCCAATAAAATGGACTCACTGCCTCTAGAGGCAGCCATTCCATTTTGGGGTAATTCTAGTTTTTCATGACATCAAATCTAAACATGTACATGTTATTGTCACCTCCCAAAGTAGACTGAGAAAAATAAAAATTGCTGTCCTCTATCAAAGAAAGGATCATGTATCAGTCGCTTTTCCCCAGAAAAGATATAGCTGTACTTACATCAATATTGTCTCCCTAGAAAAAGGTTATGTTATGCTTAATGTGGGGTGGCAACAGCTTTACATATTATAGGAAACAGGACCATCAAACTAAACAGTGTGGTAAGTCTATACTTAGGATCCCTTCTCTATTAAACCCATGACTGTATGCTCCAGTTACTTACTTCCACAGATTGATCAGAGTTGAGAAGCAGTTCAAGTGATAAAAAAGAAAAAGATCTAATTTAAAGTCCAAGTAACTTTGATAGTAACCACTACACATAATGCAGAACTAGCCAAGGAAATTGCTTTTTGAATAATTGTTTTTATTGCATTTCCTTTCATTGTTGGTAATAAATACCTCTCTGGTGGAAACATGCACACAGTCCTAGATTCTGAACTTTTCCATAAATCAGCAAGGTCTCTATGGTACACGGGGCTCACTTACATGGCACACTTGACTGCAATACAACAGATCATTATGAGATTAATGGCAACTTCTGGTTACTGTATATTTTGTAACTCATTATACCAATGTGCACCAAAGTATGTTTCCTGAAATGCCTCTCTCCCCTTTTGAGCCATTGAAAATAGGCAGTCTTTGAAAATCTCTCTGTGAGAGGAATATCAGCTTTGTAATTCATAGGATCACACTCATGACTAGAAGACAAACTCAAAAATGATTATTATTATAGATAGGACCCATTTTGATTATATGTGAAGATTGAGAAGGGAAATAATTGCTTTTAATTAGGGAGAACAAGGAAGACTTCATGTAGGAGAAGTTACCTGAGAGATGGTCAAAGTGATAGAATGGTAGATTGGATACAGTTATAGAGTTGCATTCAAGAAGACTTAGAGTCCAATTACTGCTTCAGACACTGTATTCTCTGGACAAGGTATTTAATCTCTCTGTGCTTTGGTTTTCTCAACTGTAAATGAGAGTGAGGGAAACAATGAACTCAAATTCCCTACACAGTTTCAAATCTGGATCCTTTGATCACTGCCTTACATACTTCTTGTCTACCATTATTCCTAATCTTCCTTATTTTATGCATCAAAGATTTGAATTTCATTGATATAATCACTCATATGAATGATACAGATCATAACATAGTTATAATATTGATGAATAAAGATTTACCTGAAATTGAGGATGGTTAGTAATTTCCAGATTACAAGATGTTAATGACTTAAAGAGAGAAGAGTTGGTAAGAGTCCATCTTGTTTAACCTGCTTAATTCAAGATGAAGAAACTGAGGCATAAAAAGGTTAAGTGACTCACTCAGACTCACACAACTAGTCAGTATCTGAGGCAGTATTTGAATCCCAGTCTTCTTGATCCCAAGTCTAATGGCTGTTACACTATTGCATTTAGTCTTACCACACAGGGAGTGGGCATTGACAGAAATCAAGAACCAAACTTAAGTATACTTGACTCTATTTACTGCTCAATGTAAATATGCTAATCTGCACTCTACCTTGACTCTAACTCATTCATGACTTGGTAGATTATTTCTGAGAAGTTTGTTTGAGGCTTATAATGGTTTTATTACTCTCCTAAGATCAGAGACAAGATTCAAACAGGATTTCCTGACTCCAAATTCAGCCATCATATTGCTTACTCCATATCAGATATAAAATAAAGCATAAAAAGGAGGAACTATGGTACAGTTGTACACAGACTAAGAGATAAAGGACCTGAGTCAAAGCCTTGCCCTTTTACTTCCATGTGTGAGATTGGGCAAGTCCCTCCTCAACTCAGTTTCTTTATTAGTAGAATGAAGGGAGTGAACTCACTGGTTCACAAAGTCCTTGATAACTTTAAAACTGTATGAGATGAAGAAAAAGATAAGAGGACTAAGATTCTAACAAAATCCACATGAAAGTTAGCTTCATGGTTACCCTAGTGATGATGATGATGATGATGATGATGATGATGGTGATGATGATGATGATGATGGTGATGATGATGACAATTATAATGGTGATGATGGTGAGGATGATATTGCCATACTTACTACTAGATGTTCAAAAGTAGAAAGTAGCTATAAATCAAACTCTATTTTACATCTCATTATAGCAATATGTACCAAAATATGTTCCCTGAAATATACCCCACCCCTTTAACTATTGAAAATAAAGTCAGCATCTCTGCTAATCTCTCTGTGGGAGAAGTACTGCTTTCTCAGTTCATAGGATTGAAATGCACACTCATGACTGTAAGACAACTACAAAAATTTGTCTAGATGTGGTTTTTCTTTCAAACCCAACTCTGGGATTAGTTCCTTTGTCAATTCCCTTCTTCTGCTTTTCATATTCTCCCATTCAATGTGTTTATTCATAGAATTACATATACAGAGGCAGAAGGGCCCTTAGAAGCCATTTACTTAAAGAGATAGGATTGGAACTGCTATTGAACTGATACAGGGAACTTTTTCTTTCAATGCTGATTGACACCTACTCTGCAACAAAATGATCTACTGATGTGACAAGGTGTGGGAAAGTATGTTTCAGGGTTGGGGATGTGGGAGATGGGAAGGAATGTTTGGTACCTCATGTTCTTGTGGTTCTGTCTGAGTAAATGCTTTTGTTCAGGGCTGTGTTTGTCAGATGACTATTAAAGGTAAATGATCTGATAGAAGGTCATCAATTATAGTGTTGGGAGTATAGACTCGTAAAATACCTTAAATGTGTGTTCATGTCATGAGGCTTCCAACCTATTAATTCAAATTGGGTGGGAGAGTCAAGAGTGACATGAGCAAGTCTTATGAAGAGCAGATACAGGGTGACAGAATGTCCTCTCTCTCTCTCTCTCTCTCTCTCTCTCTCTCTCTCTCTCTCTCTCTCTCTCTCTCTCTGTCTCTCTCTCTCTCTCTCTGTCTCTCTCTCTCTGTGTCTCTCTTTTTGCCTCTCTCTCTGGCTATGTCTCTCTGTCTCTCTTCTTTCTTCTCTCTCTTCCATTCATCCTCCTTCCCTCGGCCACTATTTGCCTCCCTCTCATTCACTGCAGGAAACCTGAGTTAGTACAATTTACTATATTTAAATCCAACTTTATAGTCCTATTCATTTCTAACTTCACCTGTGGCATATAAATAAAATGTAAGTTCTTTGAGGTCAGACACTATTAAATTTGTTGTTTAGCCATGTCTACCTCTTCAATGACCCCATGGACCAGAGCTGTCCATGGTGTTTTCTTGGAAAAGATACTGCAGTAATTAGTCATTTCATTCTCCAATGCATCCTTTAGTTAAGCAATCAAAGGATTAATGAATCACCTAGTGACACATCTAGGAAGTGTCTGAGACCATATTTAAACTCAAGTCTTCCAGTTCAAAACCAGCCTCAGGCACTTCCTATATGTGTAACCCTGGGAAATTCACTTTACCTCTGATGGCCTCAGTTATCTTATCTGTAAAATAAACTGGAGAAAGAAATGGCAATCCACTTTAGTAGTTTTGCCAAGATAATCCCAAATTCAGTCATAAAGAATCAGAAAGAACAGAAAACTATAAAAACAAACAAAAGCTGTTAAACTTGGTTTTCTCTGTGTCCTTCATGCTATGGTATCTAGCACAGAACAGGTGTTTAATAAGTGTTTCTCTGAAATAACTGAGAATTTCATAAACAGGGAATTATTAATTTCATCAGATTTCACTTCTTAGTTCACAGAGACTCATCCATTTTGTATTTGAATCTGTTCTAGCAGAAAACTCTTAAGGATAAGGAGTGTCTCTGTGATGGCTTCTATTTGTGATTGTTTCTTTTACCTTTTAAAAAAAAAAACGAAAAACAAATCAAGTAGAGTCAGGATGACAGAGTAGAAAGATGTATATACTCTAGTGTTTCCCCCATAGCCCACAAAATACCTGCAAAAATGACTCTCAAATTCTAGATCAGAGGAAGTCACAGAACAGAGTGAAAGAGATTTCCAGCCAAAGGTAACCTGGAAGGATGACAGGAAAGTTGTATCCCACAGGACACTGAACAGAGCAGAGCTCAGCCCTGGTCACACATTACAGGGAGGAACAGGACCAGAATGGGCCTCCAGAGTAGAATCCTCAGCAGGGAGGGTCCCAGATCCCTCAACCTACAAGCGACAAAGAAAGCTTCAAAGATCAGTGTGGGAGGGCTTCCCCAGTTGGAGGAGAGGGGAACAGGGTCCCACCAGCACTGGACCCAGGCCCTGGAAGGGGAAGTGGCAGCAGGAGCAGCGATGGCCAGTGGGCAGCCACAGTGACTGGGAAGCATCCTGAGTCCATTGTCTGAGTAACTGAGCTTAAAACTCCTGGGGGAATTGAGTAGCTGATCTGAATCTCAGTCCTAAGCAAGGTCCTGGGGGGAGGAGAGCACTGGAGGCCTCCTCTTGACAAAGGATTCAGAAGTCAAGTAACTGGCTGAGAAAATGCCCACAAAAGGGAAAAACATAAGACCATAGAAGGTTACTTTCTTGGTGAACAGGTATCACCTTCCATCCTTTTTGGTGAGGAAGAAAAATGCATACTGTCAGAGCAAGTCAAGGCTTCTGCATCCAGTTTCTTGAAAACAAATATGAAATGGGCTCAGGCCAGAGAAGAGCTTAAAAAGCAAGGCAGTAACTTGCAAAAGGAAAACCAAAAAAAAAAAATGCTGAGAGAAATAACACCTTTAAAAATAGGCAACCCAAATTGATAAATGGTCAAAGGATATGAACAGGCAATTTTCAGAGGAAGAAATTAAAGATATCTACAATCATATTAAAAAATGCTCTAAATCACTTTTGATTAGAGAGATGCAAATCAAAAAAACTCTGAGGTACTATACCACACCTATAAGATTGGCAAACATAACAGAACAGGAAAATTATAAATGTTGGAGAGGATGTGGGGGAGTTGGAACACTAACTTATTGTTGATTGAGCTATGAGCTCATCCAACCATTTTGGAGAGCAATTTAGAACTATACCCAAAGGGCTACAAAAATATGCATATCCTTTGACCCAGCAATATCACTACTAGGAATGTATCCCCAAGAGATAGTAAAAATGGTAAAGGGTCCCACATGTACAAAAATATTTATATCAACACTCTTGGTAGTTGCCAAAAACTGGAAATCAAGGGGATGCCCATCAATTGGGGAATGACTGAATAAATTATGGTATATGAATGTAATGGAGTGTTATTGCACCATAAGAAATGATGAACAAGAAGACCTCAGAGAGGCCTGGAAGGACTTATATCATCTGAATCTGAGCAAAAGGAGAAGGAGCAGGAGAACTTTGTGGACAGCAACAGCCACAGTGTGTAAGATGTTTTTCTGGTAGACTTGGAACTTCATAATAATGCAAGAAATAAAAAAAAAAAATCCAGTGATTTTCTAAGACAAAAATGCCTTCCACACTCAGAGAAAGAACTATGGAATTCATTTGCAGAATGTACCAGATGATGTTTGTGTGCATGTGTGTGTATGTGCGCATATTTGTGTGTGTGTGCACACGTGTGTATTATGTTTTGATTTGTTATATGATTTCTTCCATTTATTTTGGTTCATCTACACCACATGACAATAGTGAAAACATATTCAACAGTAAAGTATATGTATATCCTATATAGAATTGTATGCCATCTTGGGGAGGGGGGGGAGTGGGCGGTAAGTGTGGGGAAGTAAAAATCTAAGTTTTATGGTAGTGATTTTAGAACATTAAAAAAATTAAATAAAATAAAAATTAAAAAAATAGGCTAACTCAATTGGGAAAAGAGGTTCAAAAAGCCAAGGAGGAAAAGAAGGCTTTAAAAAGCACAAATAACCAAATGGAAAAGGAGGTTCAAAAGCTCATTGAACAAAACAGTTCTTTATAAATGACAGTGAAGTTCAGGGAAGCTAATGACTATACAATAAAACAAGAAGTTACAGAACAAAATCAAAAGATTGAAAAAATAGAAGATAATGTGAAACATTTCACTGGAAAAGCAACTGACCTGGAAAATAGATGCAGGAGAGACAATGTAAAAATTATGGGACTACCTGAAAGCCATGATCAAAAAAAGAGCCTAGACATAATTCATGAAATTTTCAAGGAAAACTGCCCTGACATTCTAGAATCAGAGGACAAAATAAATATTGAAAAGATTCTCTGATCACCTCCTAAAAGAGACCCAAAAAGAAAACTCCTGGGAATACTGTGGCCAAATTTCAGAGTTCTCAGGTCAAGGAGAAAACATTACAAGGAGCTAGAAACAACTTGAGTGTTGTGGAAATATAATCAGGATAGCACAGCATCTGCCAGCTTCTGTATTAAGGGATTGAAGGGATTGGAATAGGATATTCCAGAAGTCAAAGGAACTGGGATTAAAACTAAGAATCACCTATCCAACAAAACTGAATACAATACTTCAAGGGAAAAAATGGTCATTCAATGAAATAGAGGACTTTCAAGAGTTCATGATGAAAAGACTAGAACTGAATAGAAAATTTGACTTTCAAACACAAGAATCAAGAGAAGCATGAAAAGGTAAAAAGGAAAGAGAAATCATAAAGGACTTCCTAAAGTTGAAATGTTTACATTCCTACATGGAAAGATAATACTGTAACTCTTGAGACTTTTCTCAGCATTTGAGTAGTTGGAGGGATTACACACACACACACACACACACACACACACCCACACACACACTCACACATATGCACAGAGAGTACAGATTGAGTTGAATCAGAAGAGATGATATCCATAAAAAATTAAATTAAGCAGTGAGAGAGGAAAATATTGGGAAGAGAGGGGGAGAAATCAAATGGGGCAGACTATCACTCATAAAAGAGATAAGAGCAATCTTTTTCAATGGGGGAGAAAAAGGAGGAGGTGAGGAGAAAACTGAAGCTTACTCTTTACATATGGCTTAAGGTGTTCACATGTTCACTAAATTTTATATGAAAATCTATCTTACACTACAGGAAAATAGGAGAGAAGGGAACAAGTGGAGTGAGGTGGAAGATAGAAGGGAGGGCAAATGGGAGAAGGGAGTAACTAGAATTAAACACTTTTGGGAAGGGACAAGATCAAATGAGAGAAAAGAACAATAAAGGTAGGGGGACAGGGTAGGATGGAGGGCAATATAGTTGATCTTATACAACATGACTGTTGTGGAAGTCTTTTCCAAATGACACATATATATCCTGTATGGAATTGCTTGTCTTTTCAGTAGGGATGGGTGTGGAGGGAAGAAGGGAGAAAAGTTAGAACTCAAAGTTTTAGAAACGAATGTTGAGAATTGTTATTACATATAACTGGGAAATAAGAAATACAGGTAATGGGGTATAGAAATTTATCTTGCCCTACAAGAAAAGAGAGAAGATGGGGATAAGGGAACGGGAAGGTCTGACAGAAGGGAGGGTACACTAAGGGAAGGGGTAATCAGAATTCAAGGTGTTATGGGGTGGGGGGAGGGGAGAGATGAGGAGAAAAAATGGACCTCAAAATTTTTTGGAAATGAATGTTGAAATCCAAAAATTAATAAAACTATATTTAAAAAATGAAAGGAACTTTTTTTCTGTATTGCTGCCACTTTCCAATGACCCTTCCCTCTTCAATATGTACCTCTTCAATATTTCTCTCCTTTCTAACAAACATACTAGACATATAGAACATAGTAGCACATTGGTCATATCTGACCTCATTCTGGACCTATTACATTTCCAGTGTCTACTGAGGGCAATCCAGACTGCTGGTTGCTCTTCTCCGCATTGTGAATAGACATCCCCAGTGTTGCATTTGGAATTCTTTCAAATTTCCCCATGGGTGACTACACCTGAGAACAGTGTCACTTCTTTGGAACCACTGGGATCTACTACTGTATCTAATGTTTGCTAATCTGATTATCAGATGGCAAAACAGCAGTGAAAGTTTCAGCTCTTATCTGTATCTGCCTCCATATGATTCCCTTGAATCTTCTACTTCTCCTTCAA
The DNA here is from genome assembly GCA_023548195.1 of Bettongia penicillata ogilbyi. Lineage (NCBI taxonomy): Eukaryota > Metazoa > Chordata > Mammalia > Diprotodontia > Potoroidae > Bettongia > Bettongia penicillata. Next base: position 2,937,686 of record JAJHZJ010000432.1, on the reverse strand, counting down.
TTTCACCCCTATACCCTATTCTTGATAGGAACTCAGAAATAGGATTAGAAAAAAAAGAAATATGAGAAATCTGGCTATGACTGTTATTCCTTAGGGCCCTTCAAGTTTTGGAAAATGGTATGGAAATGTAAAAAAAGGCAAATGTTTGGAACACACAGAATCCCCCAAAGGCATGTAGACACAATACAAGTCAAACTAAGCAGAACCAAGAAAAATGCGCAGTAGTTTTTGAATTCTGAATATTATATACTAGTAATTACTAGCATTCTCTCAAGAAAAAGATATGAGGAAATCCTTTACTTGGAGAGGTAGGAAGAGCTATAGAGGTGGAATATTAGTTATTCTGTCATTAGTAATCACATGACCTTTGGCTTTTCCTTAGCTTCTTTTTCTCTGTTAAAGGAGAAGGTTCACTTGGGACTAGTCTAGAGGTTCAGGTAAGTATGCTTTATGAAACCAACAACATTAATAAATTTGTTTTCTTTCAATGACATGGGTGCGGCTGATGATTTGGGACCTTGTTTGAAGAAAATCATGGAATTTTTGAGGTTAGTTGGTTAGGCAAATAGCCAACAGCACTTACTGAGTGTCCTTCTACCTTCAGAAAAATGCTGTACTCAGCAAGGCTACTATAAAAGTAGTTGGAGACTTAATGCATGATCCCCAAATAGCAAATTCAAGGCCCACTAAGCAAAGAAGAAATGAGCATAAAAGCAGGCAAAGGGCAAATGATCTCTACCAAGGGAGCACCAATAGTTTAGTTTCAAATTCTGTTTTCTTAAACCTCCTGACTGTCTGGATTTGTGACTCATATGCACATTTACAGCTGCAATCAGTTTGCTTCATCCTCCATTGATTGGCTTCCCATCTTCTTGCTTTGTCACTGACTACTGAGACCAGCAGTCACTAACTTCAATTCATACTGCCGATTTTTTATATCTCTAGCCTCAAGGATTTAACCCTTAATCTACTTTTTTTTGATAGCTACTTTGATCTCTTTCTACTAAACTTCCAGAATATCTCCACTACTAGATCTATACATGATTGGTCCTGACAATACCTCTGAGTAGCAGTAGGAACCCAAGCAAGCTTATTGATTTGTGAGTAAAGATAAATAAACAAGGTATTCCATCTTATTTGTTTTATTATAGTTTTTCAATATACTAGAACCCACAAAAATTATTCCTTTTTTCATATCTGACTATCACAGCTTGATGGGAAATTAAATTAAATCCCAGTCAATCAGCAAACATTTAATTAATTAATTTAATGAATAGGGACAGCTAGGTAGTACCTTGGATAAATCACTAGGTCTAAAGTCAAGAAGACTTGAGTTCAACTCCATTTTAAGACACTTACTAGTTGACCATTTAACCTCTGTTTGCCTCAATTTCCTCATCTATAAAATAGGTTCCAATGAGATAATAATTGTAAAGTATCTAACATCATACTTGGCACATAGTAGGTGCTATATAAATGTTGGCTATCATCACCACCATTATTATGCACTATTTGTCAGGTATTTTGTTGGGTTCTGGAGATGTGAAGGCAAAAATAAAACAAACTTTAAAAGATAATGATGTATATGACACCTGAAAAAGTAGGCTTAAGGCATATTTGGAAGGGTTTTTAATGTCAAACACACATTTGTATTTCACCTGACAGCACACAGAAGTCAATGGAGTCTCTTGAGTAGGAGAGTATTGGTTAATAGAGTATCACTCGGAGATTTGTGTAGAGAGCTTGGTAAAACCCTATAATGTGAAAATTATATTGGACACTAAGAATCAAAATACAAAGATGACCAACAGACCCCTAGCTAAAAGAGATGAGATAGATTTGGGAGAAGATTCAGTCTAGAAACCCATGTCAATATAAAATGATTTGAAAAGGAGAAAGAACTAAAATTAGGGAAATTAGTCAAGATTTTCTATAAGATCTTCATCAAAGCCTTAAATCCGGGGCTGAAGAATAAAAGTGAGAGGTAGGTGCTTTCTTTCAAAAAAAAGGATGACATTTTCAGCATCTCTTACATTCCACCAATTCAGAAGTTATGGAAAAATTAGGAGATATATGAAGACCCTAAAGCTTTCTTAATAAAGTGAGGATGGGTCACAGAAAAGGTTAGCAGGGAAAATCAATAGCTGTTTTTATCTGGCCTAGGAAAGTTTACATGATATTATGAATAAATTGCCTTAGTTTAGCTGAGCAAGAGTTTCAAGTCTGAGCAACATTGGACATTTGCTTTTTTCTGTGCAGAGTCACCATCTTAATGAAGAGCATGGCAGGCCTGGAGAATCCACAGTGACAGCCATTCAATCCAATTCATTTTCAGTCAATTCCATTCAGTACAATTTAACATTCATTTATCAAGTGCCTGTTACATGTAACTGGGTTACATGAGTACTATCCCCTCCTCCGCCTTCAATGAGTCTCCACTTTATCACAACTGGATGCAAAATAAACAGAAGATTAAATATAAAACATTCTCTGTATATACATAGAGCTGGCCTGGGACTCTTAAAGAGCTGACTTCAAGTCCTGCTTGTGATATTTACCATCTGTGTGGCATGGATAACTCATAACACCTCAGAGCTTTAAAAAATCTGTAATATTTTAGGTTGTAGAGAAAGGTAGAGGGAGTTTCCTTTACCAACAGTTCTCCAAGTAAATAAAATCATACATTTATTCCCCATCTCTGAATATAAGAAAAGTTGTGGAAAAGGAGAGGTTGAAGACTTAGGGAAGTTAAGAAAGGCTTCCTGAAGGGTGTAACAACCTAAATTTGAAGGAAGCTAGAGTTGAAAAGAGATAGGGATACTGAGTAGGGAGTACATTACATGAATTAGATATAAGCATGTATACAGACGTAGGGATGGCAACTGGAATACCAAGTTAAGAGGACAACCAGGAGACCAATTTGCTTGGCATGTGTGAAGGGGAACAATGGTCATAAATTCATCCAAGTGTGGTAGGAAGTGGGTCAGACAAAATGATACGAGAGTAGTGTGAAATTGCAAATGGAATAATGGAAAATATGGCTGGAAAGATCTGCTGTACCTAGTTTCTGTAGAGGGATTTAAAGCCAATGAATTTGTATTTGCCGCAGCTCAATAGAGAACCACTGACAATTGCTGTGAATAACCATTCTTTAAAAACATCTGTTTCACAGTAAATTCATCACACACCTGCACACTTTATAACTAAACAAACCAACCTGTTTTCTGACTTTCCTATTTCTTCAAGGAATAATTTTCTTAAGGTTTGAAAGTCAAGGTAAGACTTCTAACTGGGTGTAGATGTTGGAATAAATTAGCAAATGGAAAACACCTCAATTGTAATATAAATACTAGTTGTAGTAGTAACTATTATTGTGGTAGTAGTAGCAGAGTTAGTGGTAGTGATAGTGGCAGTGGTAGTAATAGTGGTAGTGGTAGTAGTAGTGGTAGTAGTAGTAGTAGTAGTAGTAGTAGTAGTAGTAGTATCAGTAGTGGTGGTAGCGGCAGCAGCAGCAACCGCAGGGTGGAGGAGAAGGAAGTACAGTGGGTAGAGCTCTACAACTGGAGTCAGGAAGATTCATCTTCCTGAATTTAAATCTTGCCTCAAATACTTACTTGCTGCGTGACCCTGAGCAAGCCACTTAACCCAATTTCTATCACTTTTTATTCTATAAAATGAGCTGGAGAAGGAAATGGCAAACTACTCTATTATCTTTGTCAAGAAAACCCCAAATGGAGTCAGGAAGAATTAGGCATGACTGAAACAGCTGAACAACCCAAAAAGTAGTACTAGCTGTAGAAGCAAAATTTTTAGTAGGAATTTTGTAAAATAAAAGATACTGCTATTTAGGCTAGAAAAACTCTTCAAATAGATATGATTGGCTCTAATTTCATATGGAAAGACAAGGTAAAAAAAGTCACTACCTTAACATTTGAAGTCTTATTTAATCCTTCACCTTTCTTCACTTACAAGGAGAAAGTGACTGGTCCAATGCAATGTACCATCACTGAAGTCAGGAAACTTGGATTCTGATTATATTTCCGGTACTTACGAGCACTCTGTGCTTGGATAAAGCACTTAACTAACCTTACCCAGTCTCACTTCTTCCATCTAAAAAGTGGACATAATAGTACTTGTACTGTCTACTTCACAGGGTACCTGAAAGGAAGGGATTTTCTTAAGTTTAAAGTGCCAGGTGTATGTAAGTCATCATCCCACATTCTATGTCAGTTGGACTCCAAAGAGCTCCTGATTTTATCCTGTCTTTTCTTGTCTTAAGAGAATATTCACATGATATCCTTTCACTTCCTTCCCTGAGCCATGATCCCCACTGTTCTCAGTCTGTTGATTTATTTCCTCCCTCCTAGATCTGCCTTAGGTGTCACCTCTTCCATGAATTCCTCTTTGTTGTCTCCAGCTTAAAACACCTTCACCTCACCCAATTTTCTTGGAGACTTTTGTATGTCATTCTCCATTCTTTCTGTTCCATCCTACTTTCAGGGCATCTGGAATTATCATCCCTATCATCCCCCTCCAACCTCATCCTTGGGCTCCACTGGGCACTGATAAGTTAGCTTTTGTCTTATCTTGAGAAGAAATAAACCTCCATTCCAGTTCCTGCACAGCTCTACACCATGATATTTTCCCAGTTTCTCCAGATTCCCTTTATGTGTTTTCTATCCACATTAGAGTATAAGTTTATTGAAAGCAAGACTCTTCTTGCTTGCATATGTATCTTCAGCAGTAAAGGCAGTGTTTGATGTAGAGTAATCACTGAATGAGTGCTCCATCTATCTATGCATTTAGTTACATGTTTATCTTCCCTTTGTTACACTGCAAACTACAGGAAGATATGAATGTTGTGATTTGCTTAGAATTTCCATATCTGTAGCTCTTAAAAAGAGAGATGGGCAGATATTTCTTACCTAGTAAATATGTGTTAAATTGAATTAGTCATATTATTAACAGATAAATGTATCAATAAATGATATCTCATGCATCACATCCTAGATTTTTAAAATGAAAGAAACCTCAGAAATCGATGAGTCCAACATTTTGACTTTGTCAATGAGGAAATTCAGGCCTACGTAAGAGTGAAGGGGTGTGCCTAAGGTCATAGTAGGAGTAATTAGTGTAATTGAAATTCCAACCTAATCTCTTTCAATTTGAGCCAAAAGGAAGGATGATGGGGGAGGGAAAAGAATCCCAGAAGGTCTAGCTCACCCTATAGGAAAACAAAAGCTCACAGAGGCAGAAAGAGCAGAATGGTTTGCTCCCTGTTCACATTGTTTGAAAGCCTGCAGGTGGGCTGGTCTCAGATGAGCCAATTAAGCAGTACTTACTGGTTTTAAGAAGCAAAATCATTTCACACATTATTACCAGCACAAGGGAGGTGCATAGATGTAGGGAACACGATGCATTGGTGCACTAGGTGAAATGGGTGCTTTCCAGGCAAATGTCCAAGCTCAGCAGGTGTCAACTATACCTCAGGCTCTGAACAGAGTTAAGAAGATGCCCTCTGCGTATTTTCTTTCCAGGCAGTGCACTTAATCACAGCCTCCTTCTGACTAGGATAATGTGTTTGAGTCATAACATCTGGGCTGCTTTTGAAGATGTATTTTCACCCCCGTCCCCCTTCCCTCCACAATTTTACACTGGATGAGATAAGCCTCTCTATCAGAGATGACATTTTAATCTCTGCTGCCCAGTTTGTATTGAAATTTTATTCTCATCTTAGGTTCATTTTGTTAGACAGATATGGACAACTTCTCATCTCTGTCAAATGGCCTTTACTCCATAGTTGGAAAGTAGGGTGCACTTAATCTTTTATTATTAATTATTTTAACATTATTATAATGACTTCATATGATAGCAGTCATCATATTATTGCTTCCATGCTTATGGACATTTATCTCAATCCTAAATTTACAAATTCAGTCACTGCTGAGGCAGCTTTTCTTTGAAGTTGTCAAATCCTATTAAAACAATGCCTTCACCTCCCCACCCCCTATAAATCTGGGAGAAGAGAAGTACTTTACCTTCAATAGCCTTACCTTTCAGTAAAGGCAGGGCTACGTCAGAATATTATGAAATAAAATAATAGCTGTCCAAGTTATGAACTAGCCAAAGTGAACCTTCCTCTTTTTTCACTGTTCATAATTTTTTTTTTTTTATGTACGGAATAGAATAGGTATTTCCATAACATAAAATAATAAAAAAGATGTTTGCATATGAAGCTGCAAATCCATTATGTACAATGTGGTATTCCTTTTAAATATATAATAAAGTTTTCATGCAGATTTCTTCTTTTCCCTTTTTTCTTTTCTACTGTGACATTTCTTATTTTATGTTTCTCCTCTTTATGAACTCCCTTTCTCCTCTTCTCTCTTCTCCCTCCTCTTCACCTTTTTTAACTCTGTTCAGACAAGATCATTCTTCTACCTCATTGGCTGTTGTACTTGGGATTCTCCAAAGTATGAAATGTATTTCCTCCTCACCTATATCCCTCATGTTCCCTATATTCCTCCCAAAGACAGTGTGTTACAGTGGAGAGTACCCTGCTGATGGAATCAGAGGACCTGGGAAGAGAAAAACTTAGCACATGCCTAGAATTCTGAGCTGGGTTCAGTATGAATCATTCCTAGCTCTCTTGGTTTTATTAAATGCTAATTCTATTAGCCACCATCCTATGACATCCGGATCTAGAGGTCAGTGTCTGATACATAAGAATTTTCTGTTGGTTAATGTAAAGGAAGAGGGAAGCTAACATGAGTGAATATATGAATGAATGAACATCAGTTAAAGAAATTTAAAACAAAAATGTAAGCTAGGTTTTTGACCCAATGTATCTCAGAAAGTAGGTATGAGACTTGGTTCTCTAATTATGTGGTATATCTATTTTGCATCTGGAGAAAGACTATATCTCTGATGCCTGCAAGCATGGTAGTCCACAGCTACATTATTGTGCCTTGAGGTGATTTGAAAGGTCCAAATTCTGTACTAACCCGCCTGCATTCTGAGTAGTAGTCAGAAATTCATGTTTTGAGATTGGATTTTCAGCTTGACTTTTCATGTCCTAGAATTAGCTCATGTTCTAATTTCCCCTCAAATATAAAGCAGATATGTAAAACAGATTCCTTTCTTCCTTCCTTTTCAATAATGAGTCTTTATACCAATAAGTAGCATACTGACCATAGCAAGAACTTTGTTATTCTGTTCATTTGCTTCTGTATATTCTAAAAGTAATCTATTTTACTGAGTTTTTATTTTTTTAACCATTTCCAAATAGTTTTGATGATTATTACTTCGCAATATTGTTTAAATACTTGGAATTGTTTACACCCCCTTACTTGTGGAAGAAACCTAAAAACCCAGTTTTGTCTGTACTTATGTGCCTAGTCCCTGAAGATTATAAATAATAACCCACATTTATTTAATACTTAACATTTATTACTTCATTTCATCTTGGCAATAACATGATGATGTAGGTACAGCTATTTTGCTCACCTTGCATAAAGATTCTGTGGCTCCCAATTAGTAAGATGTTTAACCATGATCAGAAAACCAGTCTATGGTAGAAGAGTTCATTGCTCTAAGCCCGTCACTTTATCTACTGTGACCCAGTGTCTCTTGAAATGAAGTGTGTTGTGATTCCAATCACCTGAAACTTGAATTACCTAGAAGACAATTAATGTGGCCAAAGTAGACTCTGTCACTTTAAAACTTCGGTGCTCCTAAGTGACTGTCTAAGATTAGAAACTGCAGAGCAGTTCATCATTTGGATTAATAGCCTAGTCAACAGGCTAGTAACCATTTAGTTAGCTCCTATTGTATGCCAGGCACTGTACTAAGAACTGGAGTTATTTTAATAAAGATATTTTCCTCTTATTGAATTCCCAATAGTATACCAATGAAATCTCATTTTTTAATATAAATTTATTTATTTAACTTTTTACATTGATTGTCACAAAATTTTGGGTTCCAAATTTTCTCCCCATTTATCCCCTGCCCCCACCCCAATACACCTAGCATTCTAACTTCCCCTATCACCAATCTGCCCTCTCTTCTATCATCCCTCCCTTCTCTTGTCCCCATCTTCTCTTTTGCCCTGTAGGGCCAGATGACTTTCTATTCCCCATTAACTGTATGTCTTATTTCCTAGTAGCAAGAACAATACTAAACAGTTGTTCCTAAAACTTTGAGTTCCAAATTCTCCCCATCCCTCCCTCCCCACCCATTGCCTTTGGGAAGGCAGGGAATTCAATATAAGCCCTATCTGTGTAGTTTTGCAAATGACTTCGATAATAATCTTGTTGTGTAAGACTAATTGTATTTCCCCCCAGCCTATCCTGCCCCCCATTGATTCTATTCTATCCCCGAGGGAAACAGATCCGAGCAGGCTTCAGGGACGAACCTCCTGCAGCTGCGAAGGTCCTTCCACCCACAGACACTCAGGTCAGTGAGAGAGACGTCTGGGCTGGCCGAGAGGGTAGTGAGGTGTCTCCATAACTCAGGCCCCCTCAGGAGGCAGTGGCAGAAGCAGTGGCAGAGGCAGCAGCAGCCAGGAGCTCCTGGAGCAGGCAGGAGCTCCACTCCACTACTGAAGATCTCCCCATAAAGCCCCTGAGGAAACTGAGCCTGGAAGGCAGCCCTGCCCCCACCTGAGAATTGAATTTAATCTTACCCTGAGCAGCAGCCGCACCCACCGCTCTGCGTCCGGTGTGTGAAGAACCTTTGAGGTCAGTTTTTCAGGGCTCTCTGGAACGGAAATCTCCTCCCCTCCATGGCTGTGCGGTTCCACTGCTCCAGAATTTGTGGGGAGTTCTTTTTACAGGAAATTTATGGGCTGTAGTTCTGGAGCTAGCATACATGAGTCTTTCTACTCTGCCATCTTGGCTCCTCTGAAATCTCAATTTTGATCCAGTCTCATCTGGGACCTAAATTATTTTATATTCATTTACATTACTGTAGCCATTGTAGGATTGTTTTGTTGTGTTTTTTTTTACCCTTTTAGATCTGTATTTTCCCCTTTGCGTCAGTTCAACTAAGTCTTCCAAAGAGTTCAGTGTCAGTCTCCAAAGCTTGTTTCCCTGGCTAAGATACAGCAGGAGTAGGAGAACAGACCTCTCTGGGGAGGATAAGAAGCTGGGATCATTACAACACAATTTCTCTGGTTTATTTTCAACCTTGACTTACAAGTACAGAAAAAAATCTTGGCAAAGCAGAATGACATGAGAATTGTGCTGCTAGGTTTCTGGTTTAAAACCAAGCACCAGAGGACAGAGGCAATCGGAAATAAAAGGGAAATGGCAAATACCCAACTGAGCATTCACATACGTATTGTTGAGGGGTTCACTGAAAAGTCTTTTCAGTCCCCAAGAGGAATCATTTATCTAGTGAGTTGTTCTCTGAGCTCTGTCTGTTGCCTCGATGTCACGTAGAAAAGTAAAAACTGCAGCCACAGAAGGGAACAAGAGGAGAAAATGGAACAGAGAAGTAGGGTTCTGTTTACCCAGAACCCTGAGTGTGTGGGTAGCTTGCCAACAGACTGAAAGGCACACTGCTCTGGAGTGAAGGAGGCTCTTACCCAACAAACTGTTATCAATTTTTCGTTTGTTTATTTTTTCCTCAGGCAAGAAACCTGTTAATCCTCTGTCCACAGGGCTGGACTCCAAATTGGTCTAATGTTAATATGGTAAGGTAACATTTGAGGGAGCACTTAGACCTCTCTAAGCCCAAATACTTTTCCCTCACTCAACTATCAGTATCCAAAATTCCATCTTTGAGGGAATTTTTAGTAATCCCTCCCCCCAAAATCCCTCAGTTTAGCTAAATAACCACTGAAGCATCCTGTCAAGGTAAGACCAGCAATAACGTTCTGAAGCCCATTTTTCCCACGTGGGGAGTTTGAATATCAGTATCAAATATCTTTCAGTGCCCCAGGCATTTTCTCTCTTCCCACTAGTATGAATCAGAACCAGTCATTTGGTTGAGGCTCCTTGTTTCCTTTCCTCAAAGTCAGATGGTGCTAGACCTAGATAAGAAAATCAAAATCCACCAAATTTTACTGGTCTAGGGAAAGATGAAGACCTATACCCTCTGGGTCCCCAGAGGAATGGCCAATTCAATCAAGTCCCACTGGAACTCATTGGGTTTAGCCATTTTCATTGGCTATTCAGCATTTTGTAAGTACCTTCCTGCAATAAAATTGGTTTGGGAGCTCTATGTTTCCTTGTATTGCTCTTTGATGTTCCTGAACTTTATTGAGTCTTTGTTAAGACAAAGGGTTATTTACACAGTACCAGAGTCAGAAAGAAGCTTAGAGTTTACAATGTCCAATCAACCCATTTTACAGATGAGGAAGTTAAAGACCAAAATGGCAGTGACTTACCAAAGATAGCATAGCTAGATAAGAACAGAATTATAATTAAGATGTCCTGACTGCCTACTAAGCATACAGGACTTGAGATTTGGAGAAATTTCTTCTTTCTTTCTTCTATCTGTTGTAGATATTTCTTTCATTAAGAAGCCTGTCTAGCGTCAAGTGCAAATGGCTAGTGAATTTTGTGGAGGAGTAAAATTGGTGTACTAGACATTCTCTTCTCTCCTGTCCTCTCCTGTTCTCCTCCTCCTCCTCCTCTCTCTCTCTCTCTCTCTCTCTCTCTCTCTCTCTCTCTCTCTCTCTCTCTCTGTGTCTGTGTCTGTGTCTCTGTCTGTCTGTCTCTGACTGTCTCTTTCTTTTGTCAAATTTAAAATGAACCTTCAGCCAGTTCAACTTGTATCTGAATAAGAATCCTCTCTGCAGCATGCTCAACATACTCTCCTTGAACACTGTAGAAGGGAACATATATATTCATGGCCATTCATTGCCCTTTTGCAGAATTCAAATTCCGAAGATTTCTCTTCCATCAAACCTAAATCTTCTCCTCCATAACATCTACACATTGTTCTTATTTCTTCCCTCTGGGGCTATTTCTTTCTAGCTGTGAGTTCCCAAAAGAAACAATATGATTATTAATAGCAATAAAAGTAAACCTATTGTGAATTGCCCTTATTGAATTCTGTATTTATTTATATGTTTCCTTCTCTGTTAATGTTTGTATGTCCAGAGCAAAGCTAGTTCTGATTAAAGGAAGGGAGAGGGTAAAACTTGCCATGAGAGAAAAGCAGCTGGGATGACCCTCAGAAGGGCTGGATTCCCATTCTAATGCAGTCATTACTTGAAAACAGTATCTTGGGTCAGTCACTTCTTCTTAGTCAAAATATTTTGTTCTGTAGAATAAGTGACTTAAATGAGACGTTTCTTAAGATTCTTTCCATTTCTAACACTTCGTTTACTTGGTTCTAATGTGACTTTCAGTTATAATATCCTGTGTTATATGTATCTTCCATCCCTTCCATTACATATCCCAGGTTTCTTTCCAGCACGGATACTCTATATTCTCTGTTCTAAGGTTCCAAATAAAATGACATTCTGTGCTTGATGTTTCAGCATCCCTTGTGCTCTGACCTTCTATATCCCAGGATCTTTTTCAACTGTGATATTCAATGTTGTAAAAACTCATTTCACTCACATCTTTTCTTTCCTTTCATGTTATTTTTCTAATGTCTCCAATGTGTCTGAAATGTCTTGTAATTTATCCTAGGTAACTTACAACTCTAATTCCTGAGGGTTTTAACACATGTAGAAACCCTTTTTCTCATCCCAAGGACACCAAAGGAATCCTGGTGGCAGGTGGTACCCACATTGTCCACTATTTTATTTATACAACTAGCAAAAGACCCTAAATCTTAGCAACACTGAAAGAAATATCAGTAAATTCTACAGTAATCAATAAAACTGAGAATTTTGGAAGAAGAGCACATGAAATTTTGTTCTCCTTGGGGGGGGTGGTATTTCCACCTAAATATTCCAGCTAAAGTTAAACATTAATCATGAAATACAACTTTGAATTTTGTGTTTTGGGATGCTTTTGTTCCAAACCTAATTTCTCTTTTATCTGATCTCATAAAAGTCTCATTACTTAGGATGCTAAAATGCCCAATTAGCTTTGGCATACCTCCTCCCCTCATAAAATAAAGAGTCCAGGTTATTTTGCTTTAATCTCAGCAAATATACATTTGATGTGCTCACAATCCCTAATAAGATAGCAGCCATCAATAAAAGCAACAAAACACTAGATGGGAAATGGAAGTGTTAGCATAGGGACGCTCTGCTAATTTGGTGATTGTTCATGGATTTTAGGTGGCCATGAACATAAGATGTGGCTGTTGATAAGATGGGAACATTAGTAAACATTCCTGAACACAAATAAAGTCAAATATTGTATCTGATTATAATTAAATATTTAAATAATTAATTAAATAGTAATTTAAATATTTAGAAATACAAAGTGTTCTCAGTTTATATTCCTTCTGTTCAGTAGAAACCATTACAAAAGACTATCTGCTCTGAATAATTGATACCAATCAAGTACACTTTTGGACGCTGTTCAAACTTTAACAATCTGGTCACTGGATCATAGTCATTTAATATAGATTATACCATAATCTACCTAAAGAAATAAGTTGAATGCCCCACTAGTATTCAGTAGATTCTCCTATCGAAGTCCATCTTTAAAAAAGCATTTGACAAAGTCTTCTATCCTACTCTTGTGGACAACACAGTTGTAGCAGAGTTAAATGAATATAGGACTAGCTGAATGACTAAAGATCTTCCTTCTCCAAATATTACTGAGAACAGTAACCATAATAGCATTTATAGAGTGCTACTATGTTTCACACATTACCAAACATATGACAAAAGTTATCTCATTTGCTCTTTATGAAAACCCTGGAATGTAGGTGGTAGTATTATTACTATTTTATAGATGAGGAAACTGAGTCAAACAGATGATGTTAACGACTTTCTCAAGGTTAGACAGCTTTTAACTGTTGGAGGTCATATTTAAACTGAGGTTTTCCTGTTTCAAGACCCAATCCACTGTGCCAACCAATGAAGATAACACAGACCTTTAAGCCTTAAAGTCATCTTGGAGGGAGGTCTTTAGCAGAATTCTCCATGAATCTATCTATTCCTCACTCCATATTATTCTATTCAATATTTTTGTCTGTCACACATATACACATTATAATTTATGTATACTATATATACATATATAAGTATATGTGACATATATGGGTATATACACACTCACATACATATACATATGTTTATATATATATATATATATATATATATATATATATATATATCTGTATGCCCCCATACATATCTACATAAGTACATACACACATATATAAATGTCTAATGCTTAAGTTCCAAATAGGTGTGGATTTTGTGAAGATAATCTGGGGTTTGAGTAGAATACAAATCCAATATAAGTCAATATACCATCCTAGGATTTAGGACTGGAAAGGACCTTAATGTCTACTGAGTTCAACAACCTCATTTTACAGGTGAGCAAACTGAAACTCATCAAAGTTAAGTGATTTGCCCAGAATCACACATCTAGTAATTGTCTAAGACAGAATTCAAGTTCAGGATATCTTAGCTCCAATTCCAGTGTTCTATCTGCTATGTCATATAGTTTCCTAGATGCAGTAAAATCCAGCTTTCTTTTAGAAAACATAAATAGAAATATTTTACCTAATGTAAGGAAAGTAATAATCATGGACAGAACGCTCAAGAAAAATTGTGTTCACTTATGGAACCTTATTTAGGGCAACCAGATGACTCAGTTAATAGAATGCTGGGCCTGAATCAAGAAGACTTATCTTCCAGAGTTTAAAATCTGGCCTCAGACACTTCCTAGCCATGTATCCCATTAGTCTCTTTCCTCATCTGTAAAAAGGAAAGAACAAACCACTCTAGTATCTTTGCCAAGAAAACCCAAAAAGGGGTCACAAAAAATGGATACAATTGAAACTACTAAACCACAAAAATTTTAGGAAGAAAATTATCAAACTAAAAGAGGTCAAGTCAAGAACGATCAGGCTGTTTAGGCTACTGGAAGTCAAAGGACTAAAAATGACAAAGGAAATTAAGAACCTAGGGATATTTAGTTAAGAAATGAAAAGAAAACTCTGTGGGAAGGGGACATCATAGCTTTGTAAAACATAAGTGATTCATAACTTTTTTCAAATATTGTCACGATTTTCTCAGTACTTCTTCCTTCCTCACTATTGTAGCTATCCTATAAAACAATATTTTTTAAAGGAAAAGAAGAAAAAAGTTGGTATAATTGATCAATATATTGAAAAAGTTTGAAAATATGTGCAATTTATCATGCTCATGAAACTTTCATTTCTGCGGAGAAATCAAGTGAGAAATGGTTTTTTCTTGTCTCTTTTGTGGTTCTCTACTTGCTCCTTTCAAAATGGTTTCAACATTTACAACTTCACCAATAATGCAACAGTTTGTGTTTCATCTCATAACTCTTTCAATATTAACTATTTCATATTTATCATCTTTATTTTCACAATTTTTAATTTCTCCTTTATGCTATTTTTAAGTATCTTTTTTGGGTATTGTGGAATCGTCTGCTTTAACAGGGGCTGAATCATTTTCCTTTGCCTTTCTGCTTTTTTAAATATATAATTTATTTCTTTTTCAGTTCATAACACTCACTTCCACAGGAAATTGAATTCAAAATTTTCTCCCCATCTTTCCACACCCCAGACCCAGGACAGCATGCACCCCATTCACCCCTTCCTTCTATTACCCACCCTTCTTCCACTTCCTTATCTGTCTATTTTCCTGTAGGGCAAAAGAGATTTCTATACTCCATGGCCTGTATAGCTTAATTTCCACATGCAATGCAAAACAATTTTCAACATTCATTCTTAAAGCTTTGAGTTCCATATTTTCTCCCTCCCTCCCCACTTACTCTCACTGAGAAAACAAGCAATTCAATGTAGGTCATACATATGTAACAATGCAAAGCACTTTCATGATAATTATGTTCAAAAAGACTAACAACATTTTCCTCTGCCCTATCCTGTCCTTCATTTATTCTATTCTCTCCCTTGACCTGTCCTCCCACAGCAGTTTGCTTCTGATTATCCCTTTCCAAAATTTGCTGCCCCTTCTATTATCTTCCATCTCCTATAACCTTCCCCCTTGCCTTGCTTCAGGGTAAAATAGATTTTCGCATCCATTCGAGTGTATATTATTCCCTTGTTAAGTCAAATCCCATGAGAGTAAGGCAAAATTATTTCCTTTCTCCCCCCAACTCTTCCCCTTCACTGTAGAAGCTCTTTCTTCACTCTTGTAGGTAAGATGATTTTCTACATTGTACCTCTCCTTTTCTCATATTCCAGGTACATTCCATTCAACAGGAAATTTTATTTTTTTAGATATTCTCTCTTCATATTCAGATCTCCATGTTCTCCCTCTCTCTCCCTCCCTCTCCTTCCCTCCCTCTCCCTCCCTCTCTATATGTATATATATAGATATGTATATATATATATATATATATATATACATATCTATCTATCTATCTATCTATATATATAAATATACAACTACCCACACACAAATACACACACACACATATTTCCTCTAACTACCCTAATACTGATTACCTTTTCTTGTTTCTTTTGATTCTAGTATTTGAAACTCAAATTTTCTATTCTTCTCTGGTCTTTTCAACAAGAATGCTTGGAAGTTCTCTATTTCATTGAAATTCCATTTTTCTCCCTAAAGGATTATAATTAATTTTGTTGGGTAGGTGATTCTTGGTTTTAATCCTATCTCCTTTGACCTCAGGAATATCATATTCCAAGCCTTTCATTCCCTTAGTGTAGAAGTTGCAAAATCCTGTGTTATTCTGATTATATTTCTGCAATACTTGAATTGTTTCTTTCTGACTGCTTGTAATATTTTCTCCTTGACCAGGGAACCCTGGAATTTGACTACAATATTCCTAGGAGATTCTCTTTTTGAATCTTGCAGGAGGTGATTGGGGGATTCTTTCATTATTTTTTTAGCTCTCTGGTTTTAGAATATCAGGGCATTGTTCTTTGATAATTTCTTGGAAGATAATGTCTAGGCTCTTTTTCTGATCATGGCTTTCAGGTAGACCAACAATTTTTTATATTATCTCTTCTTGATCTATTTTCCAGATCAGTTGTTTTTCCAATGAGATATTTCACATTGTCTTTTATTTTTCATTTTTTTTTTTGTTTTATAATTTCTTGCTCTCTCATAAAATCTTTAGTTTCTCTCTCTTTCATTTTAATTTTTACAAAGCTGTTTTCTTCAGTGAGTTTTTAAACCTGTTTTTCCATTTGGCTAATTCTTCTTTTTAAAGCATTCTTCCCCTCCTTGGCTTTTTTTGGACCTCTTTTGTCATTTGGGTTAGCGTATTTTTAAGGTATTATTTTCTTCAGCATTTCTTGGATCTCTTTTAGCAACCTGCTGACTCACTTTTCATGATTTTCTCTCATCGCTCTCATTTATCTTCCCAATTTTTTCCTCCACCTCTCTTACTTGATTTTCAAATTTTTTTTTAATTCTTCCATGGCCTGAGACCATTGCATATTTATTTTGGAAGTTTTCGATGTAGAAGCCTTGACTTTGATGTCTATCTCTGATAGGTCTGCTTTGTTCTTCCTCACTCCAAAGGATGGATGAAAGTATATTTCACCAAGAAAATAACCTTCCATAGTCTTATTTTCCCCTTTTTGAGAGCATTTTCCCAGATGGTTAGTTGATTTTTTTGAGTGGAGGGTATACTCTAGGGACCTTTAAATTCTCAGCTTCTCCAAGGTGGCACAGTCAAGGGAGAGGAGATTACTCCTCTCCCAGACTGTGCTCTAGTCTTGGAGCAACCACAAGCTTTTCTGCCCAGGATCTGCGAATAGGATTCCATCTCCAGAGTTTCCACTAGCTTCACCATGCCAATGTTCCTCTTCACCCCAGGACCACCACTCAGGACTCAGTCCCAGATAGCTCAGTTTCTCCAAGGTCTTTAGGCTGAGTGTTCCAAAAGTAAAGCTGCTATCGCAATGGCTCCCACTGCCCTGGGGCCAGACATAGGGCCACACCCCTCTCCCTTCTCATCCAGGAGAAAGAGCTTTCTTACTGACTTTGAAACTGTTTTTAGTATTTATGGATTGAGAAATCTGGAAACAACATCTGCTACCCAGGATTCCATGTCCTGAAGTCTTCTCTAGTCCTGTCCATGTTGTGCACCAAGGCCAAGGTTGGGCTGTGCTCTGCTCTGAGACCAGTGTGATAGATCTTTCCTGTTGGCCTTCCAGGCTGTCTTGGGTTGGAAATCTCTTTCACACTTGTCATTTTGTGGCCTCTGATGCTCTACAATTTGCAGGTACTTCTTGGGCTGTGGGGGCAGAGCTACACCAAGTCTGTCTTTCTACTCCACCATCTTGGCTCCATCCACTTCCTTTTTCTTTCAATATTTATTCATAGATGTCAAACTTCGTTTATATGATTTGGAGGGCATATAACATTGCATTATAAATATCTAGTGGATTGGTTTATCTACTTGTTATGCTCAAGGAGTTTAACTGAGTTTCCTTACTCCTGAAAGCTTTTGTAATTTTCATTTTGATTCCCATTTATTCTCCTATTGCTCATTTTTCTAACTCTTTTCTCTTTTATTATGTTGTCCCTGAGAACTGGACTTCAAATATCTCAGTCTCTTCCTATGATGAATTCATATTTTACCAGTGTTGGTGTCTGCCTCAAGTATCTTAGTGGGAGATAAAAAATGAGTCATCTAGATGCATGTCCATTTTTCCTTAGACTAAATGGAAGGTCACTCATATATTATAGTCTAGCATCTTACCCTAGCTTTCTACAATTCTCACATCTCTAGCTCAATAAGATTACGGCACAGAATAGCGACATGCTGCAGTCCTAGTCAGAGTATATTTCTGAATAGGTATTTTCTGGAGCATTGGGAGAAATGAGTTTGAGATTAGGTTGTGTCACAGAACCTAATGTGGGTCAATTTTTGCAGCCCTGTCAAATCTTATTGGCCTATATGACATGAGGTTCTGAACATAAGTATTAGGACCTAGGTATTACAATTATCTGCTATTTGTTCTTCAGTATATTTTTCTTCTTTGTAAGGGTTCTTCATGTCTTAGACTCTGGAAAAGGATGATTTTTTTTTATTTCTTTGATATAATTCCCCATTAAAGAAGATGAGTGGTCATGAGAATTAACAAACTGTTAACAACCTTATCTATTTGTCACATTTCTTTCTTCATGGATCTGTATAGTTATCATGAACTTAAAGTGACACTGAACCTATTCTATATAGTCCCACATCCAGAACTAAACCTTATCAGGAGGTAGAAAGAGGCAGATTTTGGCTCAACATAAAGATGGATTGCTAACAATTAGAGCTATCCAAATGTAAACTGGGATGCCTTCAAATGAATGATTCCCACCACTGGGGCCTAGACAACAGAGTACGAATGTTATAAACAGTTTTATTGGTGGTGATGAGTCGGACTGGATGATACCTGGAAATTGTCATGTTTTAATTTCATTAAATAGCTTGAATGGTACTGTAAAAAGGATGCTTCACTTAAAACCACGTGACCGAAGTTCAAAGGCCACCTCTAATTATTGCCTCTGTGACTTTCAACATGCTTATGTATCATTTTTCCCTAGATATAAAATACACTGATTGTACCATATGGCCTCTAAAGTCCCATACAACCCTCCAATTATGATCAGAATCCTTCTCTGGACTTACATACAAGAGAATGGATTTAGGCCAAGTGGTCACTCAATGACACTAGTAAGAACAGGAAATGATCTGTTTGATCTTTCTATAGAAAACAGAGCCTACGCTTTGCTATACATGAAAGCAGAGAGATTTTGCTTTTGTTTTGTTACTTTAAGCTTCAGATTAGCTTTTCTTGACCCTCATATATTCTTCTCCTCCCTCACCACCCTCCCTTCCACACACACTTTTTTTATTGCTGAAAATAGGAGAAAGCGTTCACTTTCCTTAATGTCGTTCAGTGTTTCAAACTGAGCTTGGGCATTATGTAGGTCTGCAAAGAGCACAAAAATGTTTTTCTCAACCCTTACTAGTGAATTCCCTGGTGAGGCTAAGATAGAATTAAACCATCTGAAAAAGTTAGACTAGTTCTCTCACTCTTCCCTTTACTCTCATTGTTTGTAGCTCTTTTCATTCTCTCACTTTTTTTCTTTCATTTGGTATTTCCATCATAAATGCACACACAAAAAAAGGCTTAACAGTCTTTTTGTGGGGGGAGAGAGGAAAGATAAGTGATGTTTCTATCCATGGGCAAAGATACACAATACACACAAAGATACACAATGTTTGTCATTGGAATGTTAGTGGTAAAAATACTAGTAATAACAATAAGAAAAATATCATTTCTAAATCATTTTAGGGTTTGGAAATGATTCACATAGATTACCTCATTTGTAATTCATAACAAACCTATATGGTATATGATACTATTTTCCCTAGTGTGTAGACAGGAATATGAGACTGAGAGCTTGTATGATTTGCTCAGACACACAGAGAATTAATATACACATATATCCAGTTAGAAATGAATATACATGCATATGAGGATATGGTTCTATTCTCACTGGATTGAGGATAATGGATTTTCACATGCAACTTAATTGAACTCTGTTTTCCTCCTTCTTCCCTGCAACATTCTCACCTTTCTTCCCTCTTTCTCTGAACTGTAATAAAGTAGCCAATGTCATTCATTATCTATATACCATCTCAGAATATAATGTGTTGAGGGCCAGGATGGAGTGCAGTGGACAAGTTCAGGATAGACCTTCAGGGAAACTGTTCTTTGAGACTGTGCTCATTATCATCTGGAATGGCTCTCCATGCCCCCTGGATGTTGCTGTCTCCATGAGACAAACAAGAGAACTACAGAATACAAGGGATATGTAAAATAGATGCCCTCTAGGCCAAAAGTCTTTAAGATAATAAGACTGGCCAAATCACTAGGACAGGAGACAAGCAGTATGTCACATAGACTTGCAGTTTCTGTCTATAAATACCCTGACCCTCGGATCAATAAATGGAGTTGGCCCATCTTCTTTCGCCTGCCCGTGTTTCTTTCTTCTTCACCACCTCACCAAGCCATGTGGGGATATAGGCCATCTGCCACAATGATGCCTTTCCCTTGCTACTATGGCAGGGGCTGAATTACTTAGGGCAGTGATAAACACATCTTAAGAACCTAATAAATGGTTTTCCTTAATCATATTAAACTTGAAGGAGAAATCACACACACACACACACACACACACATTCACTACAGTCTCCAGAGATTTAAAGATGATTATTGCTCATTTGGAGAATGGAGAAATGTGAGACCAAACAAGAAATAGAGAACTTTATGAAGTTCAAAATGGATAATTTTGATTACATTAAATTGAAAAGTTTTTGCATGGAAAAAACCAATGCAACCAAGATTAGGAGGGAAGCAGAAAATAGGGAAAAAATTTTTGCTACTAAGGTCTGTGACAAAAGCCTCATTTCCAAAATATATAGGGAACTGAGTCAAATTTACAAGAATATAAGTCATTCCCCAACTGATAAATGGTCAAAGGATATCAACAGGCAAATTTCAGAGGAAGAAATTAAAGCTATCTATAGTCATATGAAAAAATGCTCTGAATCACTACTGTTTAGAGAAATGCAAATCAAGGTACCTCTGAGGTGCCACATCACACCTATCAGATTGACTAACATGACAAAACAAGAAAATGGTAAATGTTGGAAAAGGTATGGAGAGTTGGAACACTAATTTATTATTGGACAAGCTATGAGCTGACCTAAGTATTCTAGACAGCAATTTGGAACTACTCCCAAAGGGCTACAAAAATGTGCATACCCTTTGACCCAGCAATATAGCTTCTAGGGCTGTATTCCAAACAGTTCATAAAAATGGGAAAGGTTCCCACATGTACAAAAATATTTATAGCAGCTCTCTTGGCCATGGCCAAGAACTGGAAATCGAGGAGTTGGCCATCAATTGACAAATGGCTGAACAAGCTGTGATGTGAATGGAATGGAATGTTATTGTGCTATAAGAAAGGATGTACAGGAAGATTTCAGAGAGGCCCCGAAGGGCTTATATGAACTGATGCTGAGTGAAATGAGCAGAACCAGGAGGATACTGTACAGAGTAACAACCACTATATGTGACAATTTTTTTTTTTTTTTCTGATACACTTAGCCCATCAGAGCAATGAAAGGACCTGGACCATTTCCAAAGCACTCTTGAGACAAAATGTCATTCTCATCCACAGAAAGGACTACAAAAATGGAACACAGAATGAAGCAGAATATTTTCTCTTGTATCATGTTTTGTTTTTGTTTGTTTTTTCTCAGGGATTCCCTCATTTATTTTGCTTCCTCTATGCAACATGACTAATGTGAAAATGTGCTTAATAAGAATGTATATATAGAAACCATATAAGATGGCAAGCCATCTCACAGAGGGAGGATAAGAGGGGAGAAACTCTAAGACTTATGGAAATGATTATAGAAAACTGAAAACAAATAAATTAGTAAAACTCAAAATAAAAAGATGGATTTCGTTCAAAGGACAAAGGTGCCTCAATGTGACTGAAAAGCATGAAAAAAAAGAATATGCAGAAGACTGATAAGTGTAGTGGGAGGTAAGATGTGTGGAAGAGTTCTTACCATTTTCCACAGCTGAATTCTTTCAATCAAAAACAAATTTTCAATTTGGAGTTTTGATTAGGTGTATCCCTAGAGAATGATGAATCTGTTTTGATCTCATTTCAAGTGGTATTTTTAGCCCTAGAGGAGAATGTTTTTAATTTTAAGACGTGTAAGGAACCATTCAAAAGTTACCACTCATCATTAGATTAGCAAGTGGCATGGGTGAATGCATAAGTTTATATCATGTATTTCTGATGAAAATAAAGTAGGAAACACCAGAATGTTAGCTCTTAGGATGATAGGGCTGAACAGTACGTTAGAAATTCACCAATCCTGAGATCATTTTACCAGTGAGAATTGAGTGACCTAAAGATTGTATTCATGTAATTCCTGCATGCACCTTATCTCCAAATAGTCTTTGCATTCTATACTTATGTTAAAAGGTATTTTCTTTCCTTTTTGTCTCTATTCTATTATATTGTTATTATATAAAATATTGTTAATTTATGTGGATTTATCTTGTGTCATGCAACTTTGCTAAAGTTACTGTTTCCATTTATTTTGGTTAACTCTCAAGAGTTAATGAACTCTTTTGAGTCTTATGGCAGGGGCTGAACTCTTTGAGTTCATTTTGAACTTCATAACTGTGTAAATCATCCTGCCAACTGCAAAAAAGAAGCAATTTTTGTCTTTGTTCATATTTTTTTCATTGTTATAGCTAACAAACCTAATACTATATTAAATAGTAGTGGTAGTAGTGGTCATTTCTACTTTAGTCCAGACATTATTGGAAAAACCTATGATTTTTCCACTGTACATATTATGCTGGTTTTTGTTTCATAAGGAAAAGTGCATTTATCTTTATGTTTTTCAGTGTTTTTAACAAAACTGATGTATCTTGTTAAAAGCTTCTTTTCTGCATCTGTTGATATAATTGTAAGACTTTTGTTGTTTTTATCAATACAACCTATTACAGTTATATTTTTCCCTTATATTTAACTATACTAAATACCTCGTATAAATACAATCTGTCATGATAGGCAATTTTGTTGTACATTGCAATAGCCTCCTTGCTAACCTTTTACTTCTTAATTTTTGCATTATAGAACTTTCCGTTATACATATATGCCTAAAAATAAATGTCTTTGTTTTAACTCTTGAGGATTTATCTTTCATTACCATTTTTAGCATTGAAATAATTAGGTGGAGTTCCTACTTTTCTTATTCTTGCAAACTGTTTAGGAGATATTGGAAATAACAGGTTTTGTTTTTGATTGAAAGAATTCACCTGCACATCCACCTGTCTCCTGTTTCTGTTGGTTTGGTTTCGTTGTGTTTATCCTCTCACCTTTCAGGAGTTGGTTTCTAGTTTGTTCTTTCTCCCCTTGAGATTGAGTTCTGTAACTTTTCTATAATTTTTTGCTGATTTTACATTTTTGTAAATATTCATCTAGTTAAGTTGTTTTGCTTAAGACTGATCTCTACCTGAACTTAACCCTTCTCCCTTCCTTCTATTTCACCTTCTTTTTCCATACTGAATTGAGTGCATTTCTACATCAAACAACATCCACTGTCCAGTTCAGAAGAAAGTGAACATACAACTGCTCCCCGTTTCTTTGTATACTGGAACACACCTGATTTTGTGAGATGTTGCCACTTTTTCCCCTATTTTGTTCTATTTCCTCTTCTTCATTTTTCAAAAGTTTGTTTGGTTTTTTTTTAGTTTTTAACATTCATTTCCACAAGATTTTGAGTTCCAAATTTTCACCACATCTCTCCCCTCTCCACCCCAACACACTGTGCAATCTGATTGCCCGTTTCCCCAATCTATCCTCCCTTCTATCACATCCCTCCCTTCCCTTATCCCCATTTTATCCATTTTCTTCTAGGGCAAGATAGATTTCTATATCCCATTATCTTTATTTATTATTTGTCAGTTGCATGCAAAAACAATTTTCAACGTTTATTACTTAAGCTGATCTGGAAATGAGATATTTTGCATTATCTTCTGTTTTATCATTCTTTTGGTTTTGTTTTGTAATTTCTTGGTTTCTCATAAAGTCCTTGGCTTCCATCTGCTGCATTCTAATTTCTAAAGAACTATTTTCTTCAGTGGGTTTTTGATTAATTCTGCTTCACTTTTCATGATTTTCTTGCATCATTGTCACTTCTCTTGCTATTTTCTCACCCACCTCTCTTACTTCATTTTCAAAATCGTTTTGAGCTCTTCCATGGCCTGAGATCATTGCATATTTATTGTGGAAAAACAACTGACCTGGAAAATAGATCTAGGAGAGACAATTTAAAAATTATGGGACTATATAAAAGCTATGGTCACAAAAAGGGCCTAGATATCACATTTTATGAAATTATCAAGGAAAATTGCCCTGACATTCTAGAATCAGATGACAAAATAAATATTGAAAGACTCCACTGATCACCTCCTGAAAGAGACCTGAAAAGAAAAATTCTTAGGAATATTATAACAAAATTCCAGAGATCCCAGGTCAAGGAGAAAATATTGCAAGCAGCCAGTAAGAAACAATTCAAGTATTGTGGAAATAAAATAATACAAGGAGGATAACAAAAGATTTTGCAGATTTTTCTCAGTATTTTGGTAGTTGGAGGAATTACACATACACACATACACACTATACATATATATATATATATATATATATATATATATATATATATATATATATATATATAGAGAGAGAGAGAGAGAGAGAGAGAGAGAGAGTGTATGCAGACACAGAGCTCAGCTTGAGTTAAATAACAAGGGATGATATCCAAAAAATTAAGGGGTGAGAGGGGAATGTATTGGGAGGAGAAAAGGAGAAATAGAATGGGTCAAACTGTCTCTCATAAAATAGCAAGGAAAAAGGTTTTTCAAAGAAGGAGAAAACAGAGGAGGTGGGGGTAAAATATATTGACCTCCATCTTACCTTGTCCCCACTTTTTTTCTATTGTCTCATTTGACCTTGTCCCCTCTCAAAAGTGTCTACTTCTAGTTACTCCCTTCTCCCATTTGCCTTCCCTTCTGTCATCCACTTCACCCCACTTGTCCCTTTCTCCCCTACATTCCTATAGTGTAAGATAGATTTTCATACTAAATTTAGTGAACATGTTAGTCCCTCTTTGTGAAGAGAGTAATTTTCACATTTCCCCTCTCACCTCCTTTCTGCCTTTCCTCATCTGCTGGAAAAAGATTTTTCCTATCTCTTTTATGAGTAATAATCTGCCTCATTCCATTTTTCCCTCTCTCTTCTCAATATTTTCCTCTCTCACCCCTTTATTTAATTTTTTATGGATATCATCTCTTCTTTTTTTTACTTAGTTGAATTTATTTATTTAGCATTTTACATTCATTTTCACAAAATTTTGGGTTCCAAATTTTCTCCCCATTTGTCCCCTCCCCCAACCCCAATACACAAAGCATTCTAATTTCCCCTATCACCAATCTGACCTCTCTTCTATCATCCTTCCCTTCCCTTGTCCCCATCTTCTCTTTTGTCCTGCAGGGCCAGATAACTTTCTATTCCCCATTAACTGTATTTCTTATTTCCTAGCAAGAACAATACTCAACACTTGTTCCCAAAGCTTTGAGTCCCAACTTGTCCCCATCCCTCCCTCCCCACCCATTCCTTTTGGGAAGGCAGACAATTCAATATAAGCCATATCTGTGTACTTTTGCAAATGACTTTGATAACAGTCGTGTTGTGTAAGACTAACCATATTTTCCTCCATCCTATCCTGACCCCCCATTGCTTCTATTCTCTCTTTTGATCCTGTCTCTCCCCATGAGTGTTGACTTCAAATTGCTCCCTCCTCCCATTGCCTTCCCTTCCATCACTGCCCCTACCCTGCTTATCCCCTTCTCCCCCACTTTCCTGTATTGCAAGATAGGTTTTCCTACCAAAATGAGTGTGCATTTTATTGCTTCCTTTAGTAGAATGTGATGAGGGTAAACTTCATGTTTTTCTTTCAGCCCCCTTCCTTTTCCCTCCACTAAAAATTCTCCTCTCTGCCTCTTCTATGAGAGATAATTTGCCCCATTCCATTTCTCCCTTTCTCCTCCCAACACATTTCTCTCTCACTGCTTAACTTCATTTTTTAAAGATACAATGTCATCCTATTCAATTCGCTCTGTGTTCTCTGTCTTAGTGTGTACATGCACGTGTGTGTGTGTGTGTGTGTGTGTGTGTGTGTGTGTGTAATCCTACCAACTACCCAGAAACTGAAAAGTTTCAAGAGTTACAAATATTGTCTTTCCATTTAGGAATGTAAACACTTCAACTTTAGTAAGTCCCTTATGACTTCTCTTTGCTGTTTGCCTTTTCATGCTTCTTCTCATTCCTGTGTTTGAAAGTCAAATTTTCTTTTCAGCTCTGGTCTTTTCATCAAGAATGCTTGAAAGTCCTCTATTTCATTATTCTCCCTGAAGTATTATACTCAGTTTTGCTGGGTAAGTGATTCTTGGTTTTAGTCCTAGTTCCTTTGACTTCTGGAATATCCTATTTCATGCCCTTCTATCCCTTAATGTAGAAGCTGCTAGAGCTTGTGTTATCCTGATTGTATTTCCACAATACTGGAATTGTTTCTTTCTAGCTGCTTGCAATATTTTCTCCTTGACCTGGAAACTCTGGAATTTGGCCACAATGTTCCTAAGAGTTTCTCTTTTTGGATCTCTTTCAGGCGGTCATCAGTGGATTCCTTGAATTATTATTTTGTCTCTGGTTCTAGAATATCAGGGCAGTTTTTGTTGATAATTTCATGAAAGATGATGTCTAGGCTCTTTTTTTGATCATTGCTTCCAGGTAGTCCCATAATTTTCAAATTGTCTCTCCTGGATCTATTTTCCAGGTCAGTTATTTTTCCAATGAGGTATTTCACATTATCTTCCATTTTTTCATTCTTTTGGTTTTGTTTTGTGATTTCTTGGTTTTTCATAAAGTCATTAGCCTGTATCTGTTCCATTGTAATTTTGAAAGAACTATTTTCTTCAGTGACCTTTTGAACCTCCTTTTTCATTTGGCTTATTCTACTTTTTAAAGCATTCTTCTCCTCATTGGCTTTTACCAATTGAATCGGCCTATTTTTCAAGATGTTATTTTCTTCAGCATTTTTTTGTGTCTCCTTTAGCAAGTTGTTGACCTGCTTTTCATGCTTTTCTTGCATCTCTCTCATTTCTTTTCCAGTTTTTCCTCCACCTCTCTCACTTGATTTTCAAAATCCTTTTTGAGCTCTTCTGTGGTCTGAGCCCATTGAATATTTATTTTGGATGTTTGGGATACAGAAGCCTTGACTTCTATGTCTTTCCCTGAGGGTAAGCATTGTTTTTCTTCATCTGAAAGGATGGGGGGAGATATCTGTTCATCAAGAGAGCAACCTTCTATGGTCTTATTTTTTTCCCTTTTCTGGGCATTTTCCCATCCAGTTACTTGACTTCTGAGATTCCTCTCTAACTTCACTTTGCCTCCACATCCACCCAGCTAATGCTTGGGGTCTGAGATTAAAATGCTGCTTCCCAGCTTCAAGGCTTTCAGCAGGGGCAGGGCTGATATTCAGTGTGAGATTAAATTCAAGTGCTCAGATGGGGACAGGGCTGCTATTCAGTGTGAGATTAAGTTCAGCTCCTTGGATGGGGCAGGGCCACCTCACAGGGCTCTGTTCCTTCAGGGGCTTTATATGGATACCTTCAACAATGGATCTGCACTCCTGCTTGCTTTGGGAGCCCCTGTCTGCTGCTGCCTCTGCTGCTACCTCCTGAGGGAGCCTGAGTTATGGAGACACACTGATCCCCTCTCAGCCAGCCAAACAGGCTCTCTCACTGACCTTTGACCTCTGTGGGTGGAGGCACCTCCACGGCCGCTGGAGATTCTATCCCTGAAGCCTGCTAGGATCTGCTCCTCTCAGTGCCACATGGCCAAGGCAGGGCTGGGCTCTCCTCTGGGTCTGGAGCATGACGGACCTTTGGTGTCAGTTTTTTAGGACTCTCTGGAAAATAAATCTCCTCCACTCTGTTGTGTGGCTTCCACTGCTCCAGAATTTGTTGGGAGCTCTTCTTTAGAGGTATTTTATGGACTGTGAGTTAGGAGCTATCATATGCAAATCTTTCTACTCCGCTATCTTAGCTCCTCCGATATCATCTCTTCTGAGTCAACTCAACCTATACTCTCTGTCTGTATGTCTGTGTGTGCATCTATAATCCCTC
The DNA here is from genome assembly GCA_023548195.1 of Bettongia penicillata ogilbyi. Lineage (NCBI taxonomy): Eukaryota > Metazoa > Chordata > Mammalia > Diprotodontia > Potoroidae > Bettongia > Bettongia penicillata. Next base: position 2,909,792 of record JAJHZJ010000432.1, on the reverse strand, counting down.
CACCTGCCCAAATACTGAGAAAAGTCTCAAGAATTACAAATATTACCTTTTCATGTAAGAATGTAAAGAGTTCAGCTTTAGAAAGTCCTTTATGATTTCTCTTTCCTTTGTACCTTTTCATGCTTCTCTTGATTCTTATGCTTGAAAGTAAAGTTTTCTATTCAGTTCTAGTCTTTTCATCATGAATGCTTGAAAGTCCTCTATATCACTGAATGACTATTTATCCCCTTGAAGTATTATACTCAGTTTTACTGGGTAGGTCATTCTAGGTTATAATCCCAGTTCCTTTGACTTCTGGAATATCCTATTCCCTTCAATCCCTAAATGTAGAAGCGGGCAGATCCTGTGTTATCTTGATTGTATTTCCACAATATTCTAATTATTTCTTTCTAGCTGCTTGCAATATTTTCTCCTAGACATGGGAACACTGAAATTTGGCCACAATATTCCTAGGAGTTTCTCTTTGGGGTCTGTTTCAGGATGTGTTCAGTGTTTTTTTTAAATATTTATTTTTCCCTCTGGTTCTAGAATATCAGGACAGTTTTCCTTGATAATTTCATCAAAGATAATGTTTAGGCTCTTTTTTTGATCATGGCTTTCATGTAGTCCCACAATTTTTAAATTGTCTCTCCTGGATCTATTTTCCAGGTCAGTTGCTTTTCCAATGAGATTTTTCACATTATCTTCTATTTTTTTAATGTTTTGTTTTTGTTTTTTCACTTCTTGGCTTATTTCATAGTCATTAGCTTCCGTGAACTCCACTCTCTCTCTTAAAGAACTATTTTGTACAGTGAGCTTTTCAATATTCTTTTCCATTTGAGAAATTCTGCTTTTTAAAGCCTCCTCCTCATTGGCTTTTTCAACCTCTTTTTCCAATTGAGTTAGCCTATTTTTCAAGGTGTTATTTTTTTCAACATTTTTTTGGTTCTTCTTTAGCAAGCTGCTGTCTCACTTTTCAAGTTCTTTTATGGCTTGGACACATTTCATATTCATTTTGGAGGTACTGGAAGCAGTATGCCTTGTTCTTTCTCATCTGAAAGGATGGAAGGAAATACCTGTTCACCAAGAAAGGACCCTTCTGTGGTCTTATTTTTTCCCTTGTTTGAACATTTTTCTAACCAGTTACTTGACTTCTGAATCCTTTGCCGAGAGGAGTGTCCTAGTGCTTCTGCTCTCCCCATACCATACTCAAGGCTGAGATTCGGATCAACTGCTCAATTCTCCAAGGGTTTTGGGTGGTGACAGAGCTGCCACTGAGGCCTGAGGTTAAGATCAGCTGTTCAATTCCCCCAGAGGCTTTAAGCTGAACTGCCTGGACAATGGATCCAGGCTGCTTCCACTGCCAGAGTAGCTGCCTGCTGCCCCCTGCTGCTGCTGTTTCTGCTGCTGGTGCCTGGGGACAGTGCTGGGCAGGCCCCATTCCACTCTTTTCCTGTTGGGAAAGCCCTCCCATACTGACCTTTGGAGCTTCCTTTGTTGCTTGTGGGTTGAGGGCTCTGATACCTTCCCTGCTGGGAATTCTGCCATGGAGGTCTATTCAAGTCCTGTTCCCCCCTATGCAGTACAGACAGGGCTGAGCTCTGCTCTGCTCAGCATCCTGTGAGATAGACCTTTACTGTCAGCCTTCCATGTTACCTTTGGCTGGAAACCTCTTTTACTCTGTTGTTCTGTGGCTTCTGCTGCCCTAGAATTTGCTGAGAGTCATTTTTTACAGGTATTTTATGGGCTGCGGGGGAAGTGCTAGAGTATCTGCATCTTTCTGCTCCATCTTCTTGGCTCTGCCCCCCTGGGAGTCAAAGTTTTAGGAATGAATGTTAAGAATTGCTTTTGCATACACTTGGGAAATACAAAATATAGGTACTGGAGTATAGAAATCAGTATTCCTCTACAAGAAAAGAGAGACAATTGGGATCAGGGCAGGGGGAATGACTTGCATAGTTGTACATTTGACTCAGTTCTCTATATATTCTAGAAGTGAGGCCTTTATCCCTGAGACTAACTGTAAACATTCTTTCCCAGTTTACTACATCCCTCTGAATTTTGGTTACATTGGGTTTGGTTGTGTAAAAACTTTTCAGTTTAGTGTAATGAATATTATCCATCTTACATTTCATAATGCTTTCTATCTCCTCTTCAGTAAAAAATTCTTCCCTTCTCCATAAATCTGATAAATATACTATTCACTATTCCTTGCTTCTCTAGTTTGTCCATGGTGTCAATCTTTATACCTAGATCATGTACCCATTTGGACTTTATTCTTGAGTACAGTGTTAGGCATGGGTCTATGCCTAGTTTCTGCCATACTGTTATCCAGTTTTCCCAGCAAATTTTGTTGAACAGTGAGTTCTTATCCCAGAAGCTGGGGTCCTTGGGTTTATCAAACAGGAGTTTACTATATTCCTTGCCTACTGTGTCTTGAGTGCCAAGTCTATTCCACTTGTCTAACCTTCTGTTTCTTAGCCAGTACCAAGTGGTTTTGATAATTACTGCTTTATAGTACAATTTGAGATCTCGTAGCACTAAGCCACCTTCCCTAGCATTTCTTTTCATTAGTCTAGTTGATATTCTGGACCTTTTGTCCTTCCAGATGAATTTTGATATTATTTTATCCAGCTCTAGAAAAAAAAATTATCTGATAGTTTAATTGGTATGGCACTATTTCCCTATAGTCTTCCCATTTCCTCTGTAGTGCTAAGGCAGGCCTAGATGCTAGTGTGAGTTCCCACCCCTCCTGGAGCTCCTTTCCTGGTGCTGAGGATTGCCTGGGCCCTAGTGTGAATATACTCCAATGGGAAGCTTAATTTGGGTTGTCGGGCTAATTATCTCTAGACAAGTAAGGGGAAAAAAAGTTTGTTTCCTTAAAATTCTACTAGATGTATTAAGAAAAAAATGACAATCATAAATATTCTTGGCATTTATAGATTGATGTAAGGTTTATATGGTATTATATATATATATATATATATATATATATATATATATATATATATATATATATATATATATATATATATATAGCATTCAGTCAGGAAGCACTAAGATCCTAATTCAAATGAAGCTTCAAAAACTCACTTAACTATGTGACCCTTGGGAAATCACCTAACCCTGTTTGCCTTATATTCCTCATCTGTAAAATGAACTTGAGAAGAATATGGCAACCCATTCCAAGATCCTTGCCAAGAAAACCCTAAATGAGGATCACAGAGAATCAGATACAAATGGAAAAATGACTGAACAGCAACATAAGATTATATTACATATAATTTTTATTGCACTATGATCTGAAAAGGATGCATTCATTATCTCTGCCTTTCTGCACTGGATTGTGAGGTTTTTATACCCTAGTACATGGTCAATTTTTGAACATGTGCCATGTACCACTGAGTAAAGGGTATATTCCTTTCTATCTCCATTCAGTTTTCTCCAGACATCTATGATATTTACCTTATCCAGAGTTTTATTCACCTCCTTAAATTCTGTCTTATTTATTTTGAGGTTAGACTTATCAAGTTCAGAGAGGGGAAGGTTGAGGTCCCCCACTAGTACAGTTTTGCTGTCTATTTCTTTCTGTAACTCCCTTAAGTTCTCCTCTAAAAACTTGGATGCTATACCACTTGGAGCATGTATGTTTAGTAATGATATTGCTTTGTTGTCTGTGGTGCCTTTTAGCAGGATATGCTTTCCTTCCTTATCTCTTTTGATTAGCTCTACCTCTGCTTTAGCTTTGTCTGAGTTTAGGATTGCTACCTCAGCTTTTTTACACCAGATGAGGCACAATATATTCTGCTCCAACATTTTACCTTTACCCTGTGTATATGCCCAAGTTTCAAATATGTTTCTTGTAAACAACATATTGTCAGATTATTGTTTTTAATCCATTCTCTTACCCATCTCCATTTTATGGAAGAGTTTATCCCATTCATATTCAAAGTTATGATTACTGTCTCTTTCCCTCCATCCTTTTACCCACCTTTTGTGCTTTTAGTTCTCCGATCTCCCTCCCCCTCCACAATAGAGTTTTAATTTTTGACCACCACCTCCTGCAGTCTTCCCTTCAGTCTTTCAGCTCCCTCCCTTTTAATTCCCTTTACATTTACTACTTCTTCCCTCCCTTTTAGCCTCCTTTCCCCTTCCTTTTCTCCTTCCCCTCCTACTACATAGGGTTAGTTAGATCTATATATTAATTAAGTTTGTTATTCCCTCCTTAAACCAAATCAGATGAGAGTAGGTTTCAAACGATGCTCCTCTCCCTTCCCTCTCTCCCTCTACTGTAATATAATGTTATGCCTCTTCCTGTGATATAATTTACCATTTTCTCTCTCCTTTTCACATCTCTTATTACAATCCCTTCACACCCTTCAATCACATTTTATCATCGCATCATTTACTTTATACCTGCTCTCTATGTATATCCCTTTTATGTTTCATAATAAAATATACAAATATCAAGATTAACAAGTGTCATCTTCCCTTACAAGGATGCAAACAGTTTGCCTATATTGAGTACCAAGTTTTTCTTTTCCCGTGTTTACCTTTTTACACCTCTCCTGAGAATTGTGTTTGAAAATCGAATTTTCTATTAAGTTCTGACCTCTTTATCAGGAAAATCTGGAACTCCTTTATTTCATTGAATGTCCATTGCCTGAAATATTATGCTCAAACTTGCTGGGTAATTGATCCTTATTTGTGGTCCCAGCTCCTTTGCCTTATGGAATATCATATTTCAATTCCTTTGATCTTTTAATGTAGAAGTTGCAAGGTCTTGTGTGATCCTGACTGTAGCTCCTTGATATTCAAATGATTTTTTTCTGACTGCCTTAGAATTTTCTCCTTTACTTGATAGTTCTGGAATTTGGTAATAATATTCCTTGGTAATTTGAGTTTGGTATCCCTTTAAGAAGGTGAACAGTGGATTCTTTTGATGACTATTTTGCCCTCTGGATCTAGCACTTCTGGGCAGTTTTCCTTGATGATTTCTTGAAAGATATTGTCCAGGCTCTTTTCTTCATCATGGCTTTCTGGTAGGCCAATAATTCTTAGATTTTTCTCTCCTGGATCTATATTCCAGATGAATTGTTTTTCCAATTAGATATTTTATACTTTCTTCTATCTTTTTATTCTTTAGATGTTGTTTGACTGATTTTTAATGTCTCATAGAGTCATTAGCTTCTACTTGCCCAATTCTAATTTTTATCAGATTGTTTTTTTCAGTTAACTTTTGCATCTCCTTTTCCATCTGTCCAATACTTTCTTTTAAGGAATTATTTTCCCAAGTTAGCTTTTGTACTTCCTTTTCCATTTGTCCAGTTTTCCTTTTTAAGGAACTGTTCTTTTCGGTGAATTCTTTTTTCATACTTTTAAAATCATTGGCCAGTTTTTCTTCTATTTCTCTCATTTTTAGCTTCCAAATCCTTGTTCAGTTCTTCCAAGAATTCAAGAGACTGGAGTACAGTCTCAACGTTGACCTCTTTGGTATTCTTGTTTTGGTCCCTGTCCCCATAGAAAGATTCTATATTTTTTATTTCTTGCTTTGCTTCTTAGCCATGATGATAATGCTTTGTGTGTTGTGACCACTTGTTCCTTAAGCTAGAAGCTAAAGAACCTGGTGCTGAACTGACTGGTGTGAGAAAGCAGAGGCCAAGTGAAGTCTTTTTTTGTTTCCCTGGATTTGCCCTGGAGTTAACTTGTTAAGCATGTGGGAGGAGTTATCTGGCCACAGGAGGTCTCATTAGCAGAGCTAGACCCAAGGAAAGCTCAGAATTTGGTGATCCCAACTGCCCTAGTGTCTTCCCGTTTCCCCTGGGGTTCTGAGGAATGTCTGGGGTACTGATGTTGGTGGTTGCCAAGCTACACCCTCTGGGGTTCTAGAGCTCCTCCCTTGATTGAAGTGGGTTATTTGGAACAGCTCTGGTCCTGCAGTGTTCTCCTTCCACCACTGTAAGAAGAATCCTCCTTAGCGATTTTCCTTGCCTCACATGCTATGAGACTGTTTGCCCCTTCTGCTGACCCCAGTGTTCCAGGATTTTTCTGGGGAAATATTTTATGGTTCTTTCAAGGTAAACAAGGGGAGAGGAAGAGCATTTACTGATCACTATGCCATTTTGGTTCCTGGATGTTCAAGTAGGTGACTTACAGACATTTAATCTGTGGGCTGCAAGCTTTCTGTGCAGCTGCTGCAGATACCTGGGGCTCTGTAACTTTCACTTGCTTAATTCTGCTGGACTCCTGTCCTGGGTTGTTATGGCAGAGATTCCACAGTGAACATCATATAATTTTAGCAAGGTAATTTTCTTGGTACAGTCAAACTAAAAAAAAATGGTATTGCTAAAGATGCAAATGAAATTTAATTCATAAGATTCTAACACCAACAAGGATAATTTGTTTTCAAAAATCAAAACTGAATCCATTGTAATAAGGAAGAGAATCATTGACTGTTAGAATTTAGAGGAGAACTTATTAATTAAAATATTGGAGGGAGAGATTGCCTTACACTACAGAGTAACAGAACTGAAAGGAACTTTAGAACACAAAACTTCAAACCTGGATGAGACTGTAGAATGTAGATCATCTGAGTTCAAAGAAACATTAAAACAATTAATGAATCCATGAATAAATACTTACCAAGTATGTATTATTTACCAGGCAACTTTAAGAAAAGGCCAAAAAAGTTCCTGTCTCCACTAAGTTTGCTTGCTAAAGGGGAGATAATATGGAAATCGTATGATTCCTAATAACAGCTAGCATTTTCATAACATTTTAAAGATCACAAAGTTCTTTGCAGATGTTAACTCAATCAATTATCACAGCAGCCTTGTGAGGTAGGTCCTATTATTTATAACCATTAGAGAGAAACTGAGACTGAGAGATAAAATGACTCACTCAGAGTCCAGTTTGAACTCAGATCTTCTTGACTCTAAACATGACACTCTATTTACTGTATCCAGTAACTGAGGGAACAAGGAATAGGGGGACAGTCTATGTGGAGGCAGAATAGTGAAAAATGAAATTGTGGTGCAGGAACAGTAAATAAGCAAATTTGGCTACTATACCATGAAAGAAGCCTGGAAACAGAGGCTACAGTCAAATCCTGAAAGTTTTTAAATCTCATACTAGTAGGAAGAACACTCATTGGGAGGGGGTAAGGCTTTCTGTCTGAGACAAAGACATTCTAATCAGAGGTTCTTTATCTGACACCCATAAACTTAAAAAAATAAGTAACAACTGAATTTCAATATAATTGATTCCCTTTGTTATTCTCTGTATACCCTGAAAAATATTGTTCTTACCAAGTAATCATAATTTTCACCAGGCTGCCAAACAGATCCAGAGGCAAGTAGGTGGAACAGTGGATAGAATGTCAGGCCTGGATTCAGGAAGACCTGGATTTAAATCTGATCTTAGACATTTATTTAGCAACTGTCTGACCTTGGGCAAATACTTAACTCTTTTTGCCTCAGTTTCCACATCTGTAAGACTTGGAGAAATAAATGACAAACCACTCCAATATCTTTGCCAAGAAAACCCCAGACAACTGACATGAAGAATCAACAAGCCAAAGAGATCCAGAAAGCTTAGCACAGTACCTTTCACATAGTAGGCACTCACTAAAAATCTATTGACCTTTGTTTCAGCAGGGTATGAGAAAAGACAAGTTGGCATATTAAAAGACCTTAGAGTTAAATTCATGCTATAATTTACCAGCTTCATAATGATCAAATCATTTAAATTGTCTGAGCTTCAATCTCCTAATCCATTCAACTAGCATACTGACTCTTGAATGATCTGACTCCTCAGTCAAATGTTTTAAAGTACTCTTCAAAGGTAACTTTATTTAATGTACACGGAAGGCACAATTCAACCAGTTATACTGACCAAATACCCAATGTTTTAAGCTATCACCCCCACCCCTGCTCCATTTTTTTTTTGTCATCATCATTATGGATCCTTTAGCTAAGTATGACAGTCGGGAGATGATTCCATTACTCCAGAAAGGAGGTATTAGCCAGCAAGGGAAAAAGGGAAATTCATCATATGCAATGAATTAGCAAATTTTCTCAGAGAGCCCCCTCTGAGCCACCCCTCTGCTCTTCCTCCCTCCTTGCATTTGTAAAATTCCCTGTCTGCAAACTGGCTGCACCAATGTCATCATCTCCTATTCCAACTGAGAATAAATGCTGTGCATTTGGGTGGAGAATCTGATGACTCAAAGTCACCATCCCAGGTACTGACTGGGGCTGCCTGGTGATTTCTTTTCTCCTTCTAATACTCCGTTAGCCTCCAACAGCTGGTCTCCCAGTGCACTATCAGCAGTTCAGCTAATCTCTCCCAGATCTTTTCCCTTTCTGCAGGAAGTTCATCGTTAATAAATCCACATTCTTCTTATTCCATCCTGCCTTTCACTCAACACAAGCAGCTTTCTCTATTAGTGCCTGACCTGCCAGAGGCGATTCATAAAACTGTCTCCTCAGCCCTGGCTTTGTTGTCTTTCAGCATTTTTAGGATCCCAAGGCAATATACTTATAGGGCCATTAAACACTAAGTTTGAAGCAGTGCTTGGATGTGTATCTCTGGGATGAATGAGTACCAGAGTAGGTGAGCCAGTGTTTCTCCTTCTGGGGTTTACAAAGTGCTCAGCTGGGTGCTGTGGGGAGATGCAAAGCTTTTACAAAGATGTAACTTCCATTTAGTTGGACACAAGGTATATCCCTTAACCCTCTTTACCGTTAAACTCTTTATCATTGGAAGTACACCTAGCAACAAAGCTTTACATGTTCTTAATTTGAATTGATTTCCTTAAGTGACATTGACTTTACTAAAGAACTTTTTGTGCTCAGGAAAAGAAGGAAGGAAGGAGGAAAGGAAGGAGGGAAGGAAGTTATAAATCACTAAGATCACTATGAGTACTAAGTGCTAGGAATATATTTACAATAATCAAGACAATCCCTACACTCAGTGAGCAGGCAAGCTTGCTATGGTTTGTGAAGTCACAATAATAGTGAGAGGAATGGTAGAGTAATCCACTGTTACGCATTTTCCAGAAATAAAGATAATATTGGTTTGATATCAGTTCCTAGAGGTAGAAATGGAAGTGGGGGACAAGAGGACGCTATAAAGCAGGTTTGTGATTTTACTATGGTAAGACTTTTGAAATGTAGGGAAACTGATCTATAGCCCATCTTTAAATACCCAGAACCTTAGAAGAGTTTGTGACACACAGGAGGACATTACTTTGATAATAATGGGGGACTAATTGCACATATGTAATATGGGGAGCAATATATGTATACATTTGTGCTTATATATATTATACATTTGCAGTATATATGTATACATATATATGTATATGTGTGTATACACAGATTCTCAATTCCCCTAACCATATGTATGAATGTGTACAACATATGTTGTGTGTATATGTATGTTTATACATTATATATACACACGTGTGTATAAGTTTGTGCACATATGGAAGAGTACACTGGATCCAGTTTGAACTGATTCCTGAAAGTTGATTTTTCATTTTTTTTTTCTGTATAAACATTTATAACTAGGACACAACAAATCAGGCTTGATTTGATGCTTTCTTGATTGTCTTGATTTAAGAAAGTATTAATAATGGAGAATAAACTATAAGGATTTTTTCAGACTTTCTTGTTTAATATTTATTAATACACCCCTAGAGTGGGGTGGGGGGTATGGAACATCTGTATCAATTATTTATAAGTGTGAGGACTCCCTGAGTAAAGTAGAAACTCTCTTGGCTGATACAGATCAGCAACTCATCTAGGACTTAGAGGGCTATGTGGGAAACTCCATGGTGAAGGGATTTGTCCAGGTTTATAAAACTAGTATGTATCAGAAGCAAGATTTGAATTAAGAGCTTCTTGTCTCTAAGACCATCTCCACTTCCACCTACTTGAAATTAAAGTATTTTCCAATGATGAGTTTTTTTCTTTTTTTCTGGTCAGCCCTGAAGTCTCCTGAACAAATCAAATAGTTTGTAAATAATAGTTATGGCTTTGTAAACTATAAAACAAAAAAAAGTCTTTGAAAAGCTACTTTAAGGGTTGACATAAGTCTCTATCCTTTAGTTCCATCAAAGTAGTACAGAGAAATTCATTTTTCCTTCTTGTTCTTTGTTTTTGCATCCTCAATTGTTTGTGCAGTGCCTGGCACATAGCAGATTCTTTAAAAATGGTTGTAAATATATTAGTAGGTGTGTAGTGTGTGTGTGTGCATGCAAAATAAATTTGCTATTAAATTGTTTTTTTATTTTCATTTAGGGCTTTATCCAGGTCAATGTAAAGCAAAATGTTTCACCCCAAAGCAACCACTTTAAAAGATACCCCCAAAAGATTGATTTGGCTGTAATGTGAAAGAAGAAGAGGTTTTTCCCATATTTCTCAGACTCTCACTATTTTTTCTTAACCTGTCTATTGAGGCAGCAAGAAAGAGTTAATGATATCAAGGGGATGAACTAACACAGGATAACAGAATTCTTTGCCAAAGGTGTTGTTCAAGTTAAATGTAAAAAAGTATCCCAAAGAAAGTGTTGCAACTACATGGAAATAGACATTATCAGATACATGGGGAACAATGTCCACAAGTCATGAGTTACATCCATGATGTGGACATTTAGGATATAATGGATTATCTTAACCTCTGTTACAATATTTATCCAGATAATTCTAAGTTGTGAAATCTTGCCAAATTGGTAGTTTCTCTTCTTATTCTTGTTGGATGGATGGATGGATGGATGGATGGATGGATGGATGGATGGATGAAAAGTAATGCTGAATCACTACCAAATACTGTGCTAAAGACACTGATGATAAAATACCAAATAAACAGTCACTGGGAGTTATATTTTGTTTAGGAAGTCACAGGGAAGATGAGAGGAATTGATGAACCCTGTCAAATAGCAATGTCAAAATTGGTTTGATTGTGCTTCCAGAATTGAAAAGCAAGCAGAGGGAGAGGAATATTTGGTGCTGTCCTCCTTCACATCTAGTAAGGTGTCCGGTTAGGTGATGGTCAGAGAGTCAAGTAGTGGTTGGCTGGAGTCAGACGGGCCTGTATGAAATGGGACATTTCAGACACTTACTACTGAGAATCCTATGGCCTGAGGTGAGAAGTTCACACAGTAAATGAATACCTCCAGGACCTGTGGTTAGGACAGGATGGGAATGCTAAGGATATGGCTGGACAAGAAAATGATACGTGTGGAGCTATCATGGTCTGCAATACAGGGCCACCTGAGACACTCAATGCTGTTGATAAGGATATGAAGTGGAGGGCCTGGTAGACTAGAGGAGGTTTACTGCATGAAATTAATCTGAGCAGATTATGTGACAGTCGATGATCACGCAAAAATTCAATTCCTATTATATGCTAGACTAGGCACAAATAGACTCTGATGAGCTAGTTTGTGTCCCCCAAAAACTTACGTTTGATTCAATATCCACACTAATAAATCTAAAATCTGTTCAAAGTCAATGCAAAGTAATTATGTAGGGGGAGAGGGGAGGGGTTAACTAGACTTTGTGGTCAGGAAAGGCCTGAGAGAGCTGATGGTGTGCAAACTAAGTTTTGAAGGCAGGATTGCTTGAGGGAGGCAAAGGGGAAGAGAGAGTGAATTAAAAATGTCAGGGAATTAGGAGCAGGTTGTGCACAGACATGGGGATTACAGGCTTTCTGGAATAAAGATGGGCTCCAGGCAATCCTGGACCTCATTTCACTCAGAAGGCACCATAGGGATGGAGAGGCAGCTGCTGTAGTTTAGACTGCATCTCTTGTCCTTGGCATTCAGAGATAAATCTACCAGAGAGAACTAAGTGGTTTGGGGTCCTCAGGTAAGATGCCATGCTTTGTGTTCATATAGAGTATTAAGGGTTTTCAAGGGTTTTTTACATTTATTATGTGATCTAATATTAAGTTGTTAAAAAGAGGGTTTCTGATGCCCCTGTCACGCCCAAGTAAAGTGAGAAAAAAGTGGGGAAAATGATCAACAGAGACCAGTGATTCACAGAATGTATTTCATGAGATCAACAAAGACAGGTAATAGACCAAAATGTTGGCAGGCCAGAACCAGTAATCCAACTGTTTTCATAATCATGGAAAAGGTAAAGAATAAAGTTGTGAAGTTTTGACTTTTTGGAACTATGTCCTCCAATGCCTGAGAAGTAGGAAAAGGGAGGCTGGGGACAGAAAAATTGAAGAAACTTTCTCCTGTCCACTCTGAGACTATGTTCCGTGGGGAGACAATGTGGTACATTTGTACAATAAATATATACAATCACATAAGCAATAGAGACTATACCTTTGAGATCAATGATATAAGGAACTCCAAGATAAGGGGATTTTCTTATGTACCAGTGTAAATACATACCTTCTCTGTAACCTATAGTCTTAAAGTACTCAAAAGATAGGTGTTTTGCCCATGTACCAAAGGTTTAACTCAAACTCAATTCTTTCTGGTTCTAAGGCCAGATCTCCAGAAAGCCACAACACAGATGTCTATATGAAATAAATAACCCACATGACAAAGACATAAATAATTTTTCAGTATGTTTTCTGGTATGAAATTAACCTCTGGAGCTCCTAGCAACAAGATTTCAGTGCTTGAAAATAGCCTGCTTGCTAAAGCTTGTTTATTTTTCTCTAGATGACAGGTTTGTTAGATTCACTGTGGAGTATTGGAAAGACTATTGGCCTTGGAATCAGGACAAAGTCATGTGCTTGCATCCTTCTTACTATCCATGTGATCATGGAGAATTGCTTCAGATGATCTCTAGTAACTGTCTCAAAGGTTGGCTGACTTTTCAATGATTAATTCAGAGTTTATCTCTATAATATGGCTGCTATTTTTATTAACCTGGGTCTTCCCTTCTTCTGTACGCTGCACAAATATTACATGATGGTTAAACACCCTAGGTGGGTTTTTAAGTCATGTTCATAAATACCAATGCTATCTGGCCCTTTTTCAAATATAGATTTCTGGGTGCATTATTTCAAAATAAGAGGAGGTGGCAGCCTTTATCATGTGCCTTATTCTTTCTTCAATTCACTTCACTTCAATTAATTTTGTCAGGCATTAATTATCTACCACTGGGATTTTTAATGTATGTATGTATGTATACATGATGAACATCTTTGATAATCTGATGAAAACTATGGATATTTATATATACGGATATATTCATATATACATACATATACATATATGTATATATATGGTATTTGAAGGAAACGTTAAATTTCAGTCAGATGGTAGTGAAAATAAAAAGGTCTTGTGCCCTATCTAAGTCCATAGACACTCAAATTTTCATACCAGGATTGCAAGTTAATAACCCCTGATCTACTGGGAGGAGGAAAGGCATAGGTAAAGATAAATATTAAATATATACTAAACAAATATGAGGATACAATCTAGGAATTTTATGAAAAAGAGAGAAGAAGAAACAGACTTACATGGCAAAACTCATGAGTGGGGGGAGATGGAGCATTGTTAGTCAGTCATACAGTAAGAATAGTTTCCTAGAAGTTTATTATATACCAGGCATGGTGCTAAATGATGGGGATAGAAACAAGGCAAAAACAGAGTTCCTGACCACATTTCATGTGGGGAACAATAAACATGCCAGTACGGCTAACACATAAGATTTAGTAGAAGGAGAAATGTAAACTCAGTGTGGAAAGACAGGATGAGAGAGAGTGAGGGACTTACAACTAAATCGTTACTTGTTTATGTTTTAGCCAAGAAAAACAGGGTGCCACTGACGTTTCTTAAACAAGGGTGCACCATGATCAATTAATGCTTTCATACTAGTTTGGAGAATGAGTTTGAAATGGAAGTGACTTCAGTAAGAAAGAGCAGTAAGGAGTCTATTTCAAAATTTCAGCTGAGTAGTCAGGAAGGCCTCAACCAGGACAATTTTGTGAGTGGAGAAAACGGACTGAATACTAAGAGATGTTTTAGAAAAAGAAGAAACAAGATTTGGCACCTTACGGGATGTGGAGGGTGAACCAGAGCTACACAGGTGACTTTCAGCTTTGTGACACTGAATGCATGGAATGATAAAAATGACTTCAACAGAAATAGGAAAGTTAGAAGAAGGGGAAAATTGATAAGATTATGAGTCCTGCTTTGGACATGGTGAGTTTGAAATATCTATGGGGAAAATATCCAATAGCTATGGGAGAGATTAGATATTAGGAGAAAGAACGCTGAATATGTAGGTTTGAAAATTATCTCAAGAAATATGATTTGGGTCCACAAATGAGCTTGATAATAATGTTAGAGAAGTAACATACTGTAATGGACTTGGAGTCAGAAAATGCTGCTTTGAAGTGTCCTGAGGCCAGAATTCCTACCTGTGTAGCCCTTGGTTAAGGGGGGAGAGAGAGAGAGAGAGAGAGAGAGAGAGAGAGAGAGAGAGAGAGAGAGAGAGAGAGAGAGAGAGAGAGAATGGAGTTCAGTCATTTTCTAATCTGACATGGTTATATTTAGGGAGGAAGAAATTGAAACCTAGAGAGATAAAACCATTAGCCCAAGGTCAGGGCAGTTTTGGTGGCACCGCAGAAGCCAAGAGTCAAGAAAACTCATCTTCCCTGGTTTAAATCTGACCTCAAGCCCTTACAAGTTCTGTAACCCTGGGCAAATCACTTAACCATGTTTTCCTCAGTTTCCTCATCTGTAAAATGGCAAAAAACTCCAGTATCTTTGTCACCAAAACTCCAAATGGGATCACAAAGAGTTGGATGCAACTGAAATGATTAAACAACGATACAACATAGATATTAAAGAGCAAGGTTAAAAAACCAGATCCTCTTTTCACAAATCCCAAACTCTTTCATTCATAGGCTAAGTTTGTGTTGCCAGTGTTATTGTGGATAGAGTGGAAAGCAAACTAAATTCTGAGAGATCCTTTGTCTCAAAATTGATTTTGTCTTTATTCTTCCTATAAACTACATTTTTACTCCCCTTCTCTATGTTCAGTTTCATCATCTATAAAAATGAGAGAGAACTATTTAATAACAGCTGAAAACACACCACTTAGAATACATTATCATCACTGAACTGAACAAAATCTCTGGGAGGGAGAGAGTTATGGGTATTACTATCCTCATTTCACTGGTTAGAAGACTGAGGACCAAGGAAGTTAAGTCACTTGCCCTGGATCTCAGAGCTTTTAAGAGTCAAAAGAAGTATTTGAACTCAAGTTTACTTTGTGAAGGCATTTTACTATACCATACCGTTTTGGACAATCTCTGTGGCCTCTTCAACTTCTAATTCTTATGGACTCTCCTCATGGATGCAACATACTAGAAGGCTTAAGAAATATTGGGCATGATACATTCCTTCCTGTAGTTTGATTTTTATTTTGAGCACATTCTTTTTCAAGTAATGGGGCAAAGAAGTCACCACTCTTGGAGAGAATTGTGAAGTCTCTTGAATATACTATGGAGAGAACAGTTATTTACTCAGGCAAAGTAGTTCAATAACCTCAGTGCTTAGAAAAGGATTGTTTGGTCTCCATTGAAATGGTTTTCCATTATAAAGGGAAACTCTGAAGAGTCAATTCTTTTTCTCTCAGAAAATTTGGAGATAGGCCCAAGTTTGCCACTCTATAAAAGAAGCAACATTCTAGTCTCATACTGGAAGTGTCTATTAAGGCAAAGGCTCAATCTCCTAAAAGATATTATCCCTGTTCGCCGCTGTCTATTGACCCATTAGGTTGGTTGCTCTTCTTTTGTGCTACAGGAGTAAAGCATGGGGGGAAAATGAGCCCTACAGGGCCTCAGACACACTTACAGAGAATAATCTGTTCTGGGAACTATAGCAAATCAAGAAACAATTATAACAGCAGGAGCACTGGGTTCTAATTGGCATAGAGAACTCTCAGATGTCTACCAAGAAGACAGACAGAAAAGTAGAGTGGGTAGAGATGCTGTCAGAAATTGTTGTTTTTCAGTCATGACTGAGTCTTGCGACCACTTTTGTGCTTTTCCTGGCAGAGATCCTGGAGTGGTTTGCCATTTCCTTCTCCAGCTCATTTTTACAGATGAGGAAATGGAGGTAAAGAGGTTAAGTGACTTGTCAAGGGTCATAGAGCTAGTAAGTGTCTGAGATCAGATTTGAACTCATGAATATGAATCTTCTTGACTCCAGGCCTGGCTGTCTTTCCACTGCCAGCACCACCTTGCTGCTAGTCAGAAAAAGATAATTTCAAGTCCTAGCTCTGAAACATACAGACTGCAAAAGTTATCTGACTTCTCATTGTTCCGGACAATTCTCTAAAAAAAAATATCTTGCAGAGAAGGTGAGACTGAATTGGTAGATGAGGGAACCTGATCCTGGGAGTTACGTATAATAATGAAGTCACAGGTCCAGTCCCTCAAGCTTATACCACTGTACTTCTTAGAATTATCGGATCAAGGCATGAGATTTCAAAGGGAGCTTAGAGGTCATCTAGGGCATTTTCTCCATTTTATAAATTAGGAAACTATTTCTTAAAATTTTAAAAAGCTAGCCAAGTCCTCCAGCCATTTTCGTCCTTTCTTTCCATAAAGCATAGAGAGAGCATTGACTGAAAGCATTCCAAGGCTTTCTTCTGGTTCTGTTCCCCTCTTTAATAAAAACAATGCAACACTTTGTCTAAAAACATACTGTCCTCATTCTAGATACCCTTGCCCCTCACTGCCTTTTCAGGTCACCAATGTCCTTGGTGATGGACATTACACAATTCTTCATCTTTTCATCAGAAATCAGCTGGGTGCCTTAACGGTTACAGCGCTGGGCCTAGAGGCAAGAAAACCTGGGTTCAAATCCAACATCAGACAGTTAATAGCTAGGTATGTGATCATGAGCAAGTCTTCGGCTGCCAAAGGAGAATAGTAACAGCACTAACTTGCAAGGTTGTTGCCAGGATAAAATGAGATAATACTGTACTTGTAAAATACTTAACACAATGCTTGACACATGGTAGGTGTTATATAAATGATTCTTCCTTTCCTCTATGTTCAATTCTTCTGAAGTCAGAAGTAGGAGAAGTTTTATTTAGCATGACCAGAGTATTGATGGGGGAAAAATCTGTTTTGACAGGTAGTATACAGTTCATTAATTCATTCATTCAGTTTTCCTATTAATTTTTCCAAAATACATACATAGACAATTTTGTCATTCAATTTTTAAAATTTTGAGTGTCAAATTCTATCCCTTCCTTTACTTCCCCTCTCCCTAAGATGCTAAGCAATTTGATATAGGTTGTACATGTACAATCATGAAAAATATATATACATATAAAAATCTCTCTTGGTGTATATATATACATATATACACATATGTATACATACATATGTATACACACACATATTTGCCCTATTGAGAAAGAAGACACAGATTATAAGAGTAATACAAAAGCAAATAAGTAAAAATAGTACACTTTGATCTGTGTTCAAACTCTATCAGTTCTTTCTCTAGACGTGGATAGCATTTTTCATTGAGAATCCTTTGGAATTGTTTTGAATTATTGCATTGAGGAGAATAGTTAAGTCCTTCATAGACGATCATCATACGATATTTTTTTTATTTATTCTATACAGTATTCTCCTGGTTCTGCTCACTTCATTTTGCATCACTTTGTATAAGTCTTTCCGGAATTTTTTTCTGAAATCATCCCACTTGTCATTTCTTATAGCACAATGGCATTTCATCACAATCATATACCACAACATGTTCAGTCATTACCCAGTTGATGGACATCTCAATTTATACTTCTATGCCACCACAGAAGAGCTGTTATAAATATTTTTGTACTAACAGATGCTTCTTATACAAATGGGACCTACAAACAAGTCATTAATCAAAAGCCACATTACTACTAATTGTATATATCATACAGGAGATTCTTCCTTGCATAAAGGTTCTATTAGCTGGCTGTTGAAATCTTTTCTAATTATCAGCTTCTGTCATTTTCTACAAGGGAGTTCTTAGAATATCTTGTCCATTATAGGGCGGGAGGGGAAGGATGTTTCCTTATGCCAACTTCTAACACTTTTCCTTGATCTGTGGCCTAGTATTCTACAAAGCTAATTTCTGTAATACAAACCAGTCAAATAATTAGGATATTTGCCTGACATCCTGAAACCTTGCAGTTTTCTTATACTCCAAGAAAGTTTCCATTACGAATCTTTTTAAAATTCCAATCTGTTTTAATGTCTCTGGTGTATATTTATTTTCTATGGCTTGTTCATATGTGTCATATTTATTCTAATGGGGCAGTTAGGTGGTGCAGTGGATAGAGGACCAGTGCAGGAGTCAGGAGGACCTGAGTTCAAATCTCACCTCAGACACTTGACACTCACTAGCTGTGTGACTTTGGGCAAGTCACTCAATCCCAATTGCCTCATCCTGGGTCATATCCAGTTACCCTGATAAATATCTGGTAACTGCATTCAGATGACTCTGGAGGAGAAGTGAGGCTAGTGACCTGAACAGCCCTCTCTCACTCAAAACAAAGTCAAGTGAAAGTCATGTCATTATTTCTCTGATGACATAGTCTTCTTCGGCAATAAAGAATGAACACACACACACACACAATTTATTCTAAAATATACTATTGATTTCTTTAAGCTGTAAACCCTCTGTATTTCCCTGAAGCTGAATTCACATTTGCTGCTTTTGCATTAGCACTGCAGTTGCTCATCTGGGTCAGAACACTTGCAAACACAAAGACTGGTGTGATGAAAATGATGGGAAAATTCAGAAGCTGCCAAAGAAAAACTAGAATTCCACAGGATATACCAACAGGACAGTTGCTCCATCTCAAAGAAGGCAGCATTTAATTCCATCAAAAGCAAACTATAAGGAAGACTTAGAGAGATGCAGGATTCCTGGATCAGTAAGAAGGCAGATGAAATTCAGTTTTATGTTGATAGTAACAATCCAAAACACTTTTATGATTCCTTGGAAGCTATTTATGGATCAAAAACCTATGGCACATCACAACTATTTAGTGCTGATGGAGCCACATTGATTAGGGATAAGGACATGATCTTAGAGAAATGGGCTGAACGCTTCAATGCTGTTCTCAACAGACCATCATCAATCAATGCTGAAGTCATTGACCATTTATGTCAGGTTGAATTCAATCTTTCCTTAGCTGAACTTCCAACTGAAGAAGAGGTCTTGAGGGCCATTAGGATCCTTTCATGTGGCAAAGCACCTGGTGCTGATTCTATTCCAGCTGAGATTTACAAGGTAGGGGGACCATTGCTCATACAAAAGCTAACTGATCAGATCAGTCAGTCAGACACGCTGAACCTTCACTTTATCATGGTGATATCATTTTGGTCCCCTTTGAAAAGGAAGGAAAACAACCAAACAAGAAAGCAAAAATTAATTTATTTCACTGGTCCTAACTAAAGCTATTAAAAAAGAGCCTACACATGTCACTATTTTGTCTTCATGAGAACATCACATCAGACAGTGAGCACTCTGATGGACTAAAATTTTACAGGTCAGCATTCTTCTGTGAAAATCAGTGCAGATCCAGCCAATTAATACAGCCTATGAAAGTTTAGTTCTCACTGGCCAACTTCCATCACCTTTCCATAGAGTATTTACCTAGTGGTCATATTGGCGATCCCAATTATCTGGAACACTACCAGAAAGATTAATTTCATGGAAACATTTTCAGTACAGGAAGGAAATAAGAACATCTTTACATTTAGGGCATAGCAGATCGAAAGTCAGAATTTGAAAGCTGGCATCATCATGGTCATCATACTGAAATCAATACAAAAGAATTTTATTAACTCATAAAAGTTTGAAAATGATTTTAAATTTGTTTTCCCTTTATAACCACACAATAACCCTTTGAGATTAGTAGTGCAGACATTACTATCTTCATTTTTCAGAGGAAATAAAGACTCAGGGTAAGTGGCATTCAGTTTCCACCTCCCCACTCTGATTCAGATGGTCCCCTATCCTCTGCAACATACGCCTTCTTGTGTCTCAAGTCTTAGAAGTTTTGTTTTCCTTTAAAGCTTAGTTCAAATGCCACTTCCTATTTTCCTTATTTTTCCCAATTTCTGGAGCCACATTTTTATATTTTATATTGATCTTCTGTATGTTAACTTGTGTTTATACTCATATGTGGCCATTATGTTTGCCTCCTGGTATAGAAGTAATCTCTCTGAGGAATATTTCTCTTTTGCCTTAGTGTCCCCATCACCTAGAAAAGTACTTGAAACAAGAACTTAAACAATGTTTGTTGAATCATAGATTGGCTGTGGGCAACAATCTGTTATCCCCTAATAACAAGGATAGGCAGATTATGTCACATGATTGTTTACCAGCTGACACTATGACAACATGACAACTGATCAATTAATACTATGATAGTACGGATCTCTTCTTTTCCATATATTATATATATGTATATATATATGTATATATACATGAATACACATACACATATCATACATATATACATGTGTACATATGTGCATGTTTATGCACATGTGTGCACTTTTGCATAGCATGTTTTCCAGTCACCTGATTTTCCTAGTCACTCTCTCATGAATGAATTCCAAATTGCTTAAATTGCCCAACAATCCATTATTGTGGAAGTAAAGAAATTTTCATTCCAAAAGGAATGATTGTTTGTTTTCTTAAAGAAACTGATCAATAGATGAATAAATCGACAGGATTTTTCTCATCCTATGTTAGAAAAAAATCTCTGAGGAAAAAGGGGAAAAATAGAACTTCTAGTAGTTTCAGGAATGAAAATTTCTGGTATTCTTTGGGGTCTACTTTCTATAACTCTATTTATTTATGGATCTTCTGGGTGGGATGATAGTAGAATGCAGGTTCAGGCAGAGTATAATCTGTAAACAGATTTAATTTCTACCTCCCTCTAGTGTTTAAGGTTTTATCTCTTGAAAATCCATAGTGAGAGGATTCAAATTAACCACCCAGACAGCTAACATTGCCAGATAATTTTAAAACTACTAGACAATAATGCAGATGCTAGGCTGTTACCACAGGGTAATGGAAAGTATAATGACAGATGCTTATCACTAGCTATTTACTATTTATGTATTAGATTTCACTACTATTTCTCATTTGGAGTTGAAACTTTTTAATTGTCCTCTCTTCCTTCATGATTGAGTGATACTAGAAACTCTGTACTAAATATTCATTCTACCAAAACTCCATGTCCTACTAAACATCTTCTATGCCTGACCAAGGAAAATTATAAGATAAGGGTCAAGAAAAGATGGTGAAATTCTTTACAAATGACCTGACTTTGAGAAATCCAGGATTCAGTGTGAATGCTTTCCTCAATGATGCACATTTATCACTTCCACCCTGATTCCTTATTGTCCTGTGAAATATTTGTGAAAAGAAATCTAAGATCCTTGAGGATGAGGGCTAAGTGTTTAAAAATACAAATGCGCCTCTAGCACTCAGCATGGTACTTGGCACATAATCATCACTAACAGATATTTACTGATTAACTCATTCTTTCCTGTGATTACTTCATTAATTATCTTACTGTTGAGTCATTTCAGTCATATCTAACTTCCTGTAACCACATTTGGGATTTTCTTGACAGAAATACTGTAGTGATTTTTCATTTCCTTCTCCAGCACAAGCAGGGTTAAATGACTTGCCCAGAGTCTCACACAACTAGTAAGTATATGAGTCCAGAATTTGATTCTGGTCTATCTGACTCCAAGGTCAGTGCTCTGTCCACTCTACCACCTAATTAGAAAATCACAAAGCCATAGAATATTGGATTTTTAGAGAAGAATTGAATCTCCATTTTGATAACATACCAAACAAGTAGTTTATTAGTTTCTATTTGAAGACCTCCAAGGAGAAACACACACCACCCCTCTAAGAAGCCCACTTCACTTTTGGACAACTCAATATTTTAGGGAATTTTTCAAGGTCTCAAGCCTAAATTTGTCTCTACAACTTCCTTGCATTGCTCATTTCTTTCTTTTAAGGACAAACTGAATAACTCTATTTTTCCCCTCCATATGATAGCCCTTCAGATACTTGAACTTAACTGTCATAGTCTTCCTGCATCTTCTTTTCTATATTTAAATATGCCCAATTATTTAAATTGATTCCCTTATGCAATGAATTCAGGTCCCTTCACCATCCTGGTTGCTTTTCTCTGGGCATTCTCCATTTTCTCAACCTCCTTCTTAAGAATTGTGTTGAGAATTTCAAATAAGATCGGAGGTGAAACAAGGATGTCCATTACCACCACTGTTAGTCAGTGTTATGCTGGAAATCTTAGCTTTAGCAATAAGAGAAGAAGAAATTGAAGGAATTAGAATAGACAATGAAGAAACAAAGTTATCATTCTTTGCAGATGCTACGTTGGTATACTTAGAGAATCAACTAAAAACATACCTGAAAAAATTAGCAATTTTAGCAAAGTTGTAGGATATAAAATAAACCTATATAAATCATCTGCACTTCTACTAACAAATTACAACAACAAGAGATAGAAGGAGAAAATCCATTTAAAGTACTGTAGACAGTATAAACTATTTGGAAGTCTACAGGCCAAGACAAACCAAGGAACTATGCGAACACAATTACAAAACACTTTTCACAAAATAAAGCCAGATGCAAATAATTGGAAAAATATCAGCTGTTCATGGGTAGGCTAAGCAAATATAACAAAAATGACTTTTACCTAAATTATTTTACTTATTCAGTGTCATACCAAACTATCAAAAATATTTTATAGAGTTACAAAAAATGATAGCAACATTCATATGAAAAATGAAAGGTCCAGAATATCAAGGGAATTAATTAAAAGAAATGCAAGGTAAGGTGACCTACCTGTACCAGATCAAACCACTTGCTACTGGCTAAGAAATGGAGTGGTGGATCAGTGGAATAAATTTGGTACACAAGACACAGTAGTCAGTGACTACAGCAATCTACTGTTTAATAAACCCAAAGACTCCAGCTTTTGGAATAAGACTCAGTATTGGACAAAAACTGCTGGAAAACTGGAATGGCAGAAAAGAGGCATAAATCAACATCTTACACCATATACCAAGATAAGGTCAAAATGGTATAAGATTTACATATAAAATGTGATACTTAGGAGACCAAAGAATAGTTTACATGTCAGATGTATGGAGAAGGAAATGTTTTATGACCAAACAAGAGAGAGCGAATATTATGAAATGCAAACTGGATAATAATGATTACATCAAATTAAAAGTTTTTGCACAAAGTCAATGAAGCTAAGACTAAAGAGAAGTAGAAAGCTGGGAAACATTTTTTACAGTCATTATCTCTGATAAAGAACTTATTTGTCAAAGATATAGAGAACCAAATCAAACTAAAAGAATACAAATAATTCACAATTGATAAATAGTCAACGGATGTGAACAGCCAATTTTCAGATGAAGAAATTAAAACTATTTATAGTTATATGAAAAATACTCTAAATTTCTATTGATTCAAGAAATGCAAATCAAAATAACTCAAGATACTGCATCATGATAAATGTTGGAGAAGATGTGGCAAAATTGAAACACTAATGTGTATAGTTGGTGCAGTTATGAACTAATACAATCATTATGGAGAGCAATTTGGAACTATGCTTAAAGGGCTCTAAAACTATATCTACCTTTTGATCCAGCAATACCACTGCTAGGTCTGTATTCCAAAGAGATCATAAAAACAAAAAAAGAACCCACATACAGCAGTTCTCTTTGTGGTGGCCAAGAACCGGGAATTGAGGGGATACTTATTAGTTGGGGAATGGCTGAGTTGTGGTTTATGAATATAATGAAATACTACTATTCCATAAGAAATGATGAGATGGCAGATTTCAGAGCATTCAGGAAAGACTTGCATGAAGTGATGCAGAATGACGTGAGCAGAACCAGGAGAACATTGTACACAATAACAGCAATATTGTGTGATGATCAGTTTTGATAGTTTTAGCTCCTCTCAGCAATACCATGATCTAAAACAATTCCAAAAGACTGAAGATGGAAAATGCTATGCCTATTCAGAGAAAGAGCTATGACGTCTAAATGAAGATTGGAGAATACTATTTTCTCTTTTTTTCTTTTTCTTTCTCATGGTTATTCCCTTTGATGTTTCTTTTTTCTTTCTCTTGGTTATTCCTTCTCGTTTTGATTCTTCTTTACAACATGAGTAATGTGAAAATACATGTAATACGATTGTACGTGTATAACACACATCAGATTGCATGCCATCTTAGGGAAGGGAATGGAGAGGGATGGGGAAAATTTGGAACTCAAAGTTTTGTAAAAGTGAATGCTGAAAACTAAAAATGAATTTTAAAAATGGACAAAAAAGAATTGTGCTGAGAAGCACACACAGTGTTCTAAATGAGGTCTGATAAGGGAAAGGCAGAGTTGCCTAAAAGCTATGTTCCTTTTAATTCAAGTAAAGATTTCATTCACTTTCTCTGCTATCACATTACAATGTTAGGATTTAGTTTGCAGATTATTAAAACACTCAAATATTTTTAATAGTTCCTGTGTAACCATACTTTCCCATCTTATATTTGTGAGACTGACTTGCTTTATTTATTCATCTATCTATCTACCTATCTGTCTGTCTGTCTATCTAGCAATCATGTGAAAGACTTTATATATATATATAATATATATATATATATATATATCTCCTCATTGAATTTCATCTTATTAGAGTTGTCCCAATCTTCTAGATAGGAAAGATCTATTTAGGTACTAAATCTACTATCCAGTTATTTCTTTTTAATCCCCCACTTTCCCATTTTTGTGTCATGAGTACAATTTAGCATTAGAGGTTTTCATCTTAGAACCATCAAATCATAGCTCTTTTGTTGGGAGAGAACTCAAAGAATACTAATCTAATGACTTCATTTTACACATAAGGAAATCGTACCAGGGAAGTCAGAAGAATCCTCAAAGTTACACAGATTGAACTTGGGTGATCTTATGGCAGGGTTGGATTTTTTTCACCATATTGTCTTGTTATTTAATTTACTTAGAGGCCCCTCTCAAGCTATCCATTTTTTTTGCCTTACCTTGTTCATTGATTGATACTATGAATTTCTTTTCTTTAATATCTACTCATCTTACTTGTGGAGCCCACTGGACACCAAATACTCTTACTCCCCCAACAAGCATAATAACCATACCTTATTATGCATATTATGAAAATTCCCATATTGATTTCTTCTAAAAACCTACCTTTAACTATAGAAAAATACCCAGGTCAGAAATAGTCCTCCTGGTATGTGTATTTTTTTTAAATCCAAGGCAGTGAAATGAAAAGGCTTTATTAAGGCTGGAAAACATCCATGAAGCATACCCATGCTTGAAATGCCGTTTCAATCGGTTGCTTCACAAATGTGGTGAAAGGGGCTTGTAATTTTCTTAGCTGTGAGCTGTTATAAGTTCCAAAGACTCCTGAAAGAAATAAAAAGGGTAAAGCACACCCCCTATTAATGTTTTTTTTTTTTATGTTCTTGCTATCAATAAATGTACTCAGAAGTTATATCATTAGCACTCTGTGTGTGGTGTGGTGTGTGTGTGTGTGTGTGTGTGTGTGTGTGCACGAGTACATGTGTGAAGTAGAGCTAGGGTAGCAAATTCTAGTTTCTAACAGACATATCATTGGCAGTCTTGCACCTCTCTTCCAACCATTTACAGATCCCTTATGCCATCTAAGGACTGATAACTGTCATATCCTCTTTTTCTACTTAGTGCCTCCTGCCTAATGATAACATATGCATTTGCCTTTTGCTGAAGTAACCCACACAGTCCACAACCGTCATTAAGGTCCACCAAAAAATATTTTATCACTCGGGTAATATTTTACTTTCCACATCAAACCACCATCTACTGGTATAATCAGTAACTGAAAACTTTTGAACTAGAAAGGAATATGGTCTGGTATTGAGGCATGAAATAGCTACCAGAAGTATGGCCTGCTTGTAAGCTGATAAACTAGTCCGTATGAAAGTATTATTGAATACCACTGTAGCAATATCTTGACCTTTTAAAAAATAATGCTTTTAACTAAAAGTCTTGAGTGAATTAAAAAAAAAAAAAACACTGATTGCTAATTGCTAGGCATTGAGCCAAAGAGTGCCTTTAAAATTATAAATTATTAACATCATGGCGATCAAACTTTTTTCTAAACCTCTTTTTGTACAAGTTAAATCTCAACCAACAGATATTTCCTTTCTCTTTTATTCAATAAACGTTTCTTAAGTGTTTTTCTATATATATTATTCTGTGCTATATAGAGGAGGCAATTCAAGGATGAAGAAAGAGTGATCTATGGAACTTATAGACTAATAGAGAAGAGGAAAGAGAAAAGACATTTATTAAAGCACCTACTTTGCGCAAGGCACTGAGTTAAGTGCATCTCCTTTGATTCTCACAACAGCCTTGGAAGATAGGTGTTATTATTATCCCCATTTTACATTTGAGGAAACTGAGACAAATACAGGTAAATGACTTGCCCAGGAGTATGCAACTCTGTTGTTCAGTTGTTTCAATCATGCCCAACTCTTTATGACTCCATTTGTGTTTTTCTTGGTAAAGATACTGGAGCAGTTTGCTATTTCCTTTCCCAGCTCGTTTTTCAATATGAGGAACTGAGGCAAATAGGGTAAGTGATTTGTCTAGGGTCTCACACAGGCAGTAAGTTTCTGCAGTCAAATTTGAACTCAAGTCTTCCTGACTCCAGGATTAGTGTTCTAACCACTGTGCACCTAGCCCTGCAAATAGTAAGTAACCGATATCAGATACTAACTCAGGTATTCCTGATTCTAGGTGTGATATTTAATGAACTCTCCCACCTAAGTACCCTGAGGGAAATGATCATGAATATATAAAGCAACTGTGATTTCATCAGTATAGATAATTTTAGGCTTAGAAACTCTTGCCACCAATTCAGACTGTAACTCTTACAGGTAATAGGTAAGTTCTAAATAGGAGGAATGAGGAGGCACAGAAAGAGGACTGGAAATCTATGTCTTTCTAACTCATCATCCAGTAATCTATCAACTACACCATTGCATCGCTAACAGGAAATTCAGCAATGCAATTATATTCAACAAGCATTTGTTATATTTATATCCTACTTCTTGCTGATGTATCTTCAACTGAATGCAAGTGCAGTTGTATGGTTACTGTCCTTTCTTGAAGAGGACAGAAATGACATTACCATGACAAAGTGACTGTGGCTGATCAGACCAAAACAAGCTCGAAATGCTCTGTCACCGGTTGGGCACTGACAGTCTGTATGAATTTTTGGGGTGGATACTCCAAATTTGCACGTCCTACATTTACTTTGTGTTGTCTCAATTCTGCTTTGCTCATAGAGCACAGCACCCTTTCTGAAGTGGACACACCATGCTGAGCGGTCCTGTGCCAGTGTCTCCCATGTCACACATTCAAATCCAAAATTCTTGAGAGAGACTTTGAGAGTGTCCTTGTATAGCTTTTTCTGACCACAATGTAATCACTAGTCCCATGTGAGTTGTCCATAAAAAAGTCTTTTTGGCAAGCATACATTCTGCATTCACACAACGTGGAGTTGCACTCTCTGAAGTATAGTTTTAATACTTGGCAGTTCAGCTCGAGCAAGGACTTCAGTATCTAGTATTTTATTCTGTCAGGTGATCCTCAGAATTTTCTTAAGACAGTTCAAATGGAAGCAATTCAATTTTCTGACAGGGTACTGGTAGATTGTCCATATTTACCAGGCATACAGCAATGAGGTCAATACAACGGGTTCTGTAGACCTTCAGTTTGGTAGTCAGTCCGATATCTCTTCTTTTCCAAACTTTTCCTCAGAGCCTTCTAAGCACTGAGCTACCTCTGGCAATTCATGTGTCAATCTCATTGTCAATATGTACATCCCTGGAAAGTATACTACCAAAGGAAGTGAACTTATCCACAGTATTCAGAACTTCTCCATTTGTTGTAACTCATGGTTGCACCTATGGATGGTGTGGTGGTGGCTGATGGAGCACCTGTGTTTCCTTGGTGTTGATTATTAGGCCAAAATTAGCACAGGCAGCAAAGATGTTCCATACTTTGTTGCATCTCACCTTCAGAGGTTGCATTGAATGCACAGTCATCTGAAAACAGAAAATCATGCACCAACATTTGCTCCACTTTAGTCTTGACTTGTAGCCTTTTCAAATCGAAGAACTTAACATCAGTATGGTAGTTGACCTTGATGTCATGTTCATTCTCATTGAAAGCATTTGACAACATGGCCACAAACATTATGGTAAAAAGCACGGAAGCAAGCACACAGACTTATCTCACTCCATTGGTGACTTGCAACAATATTGAAGTACTAAGATACCATGCTATTACATAATTACATGCCTGTGTCTATATACACACATGTGTGTAGTTATACATGTGAATATACATGTACATATGCGTATATATACACACATGTGTATATGCATGTGCTTTTACATTTATATATATTGCTATTAACTATCTATGTGATCTTTAAGCATAATATATTTGCCATTTTTGCACCATTTAATACTGCTGTCTTTTCTGAGGTCATTATTGTTACCATCCATTTTTCAGTTATCCTTCAGCATAATGAATTTTGAGCTAATTCTTTATTTCACCTCCATGTAATTTTTGCTTTTTCATATGTCAAAGGCAAGTTGGGAAATACTACTGATCAGCAGAACAGTGTGGTTGGAGTAAGAGTCCCCAGACCAGGTAACTCCGAAGTGGGGAAAGAGTAAGGCTGAAAAGAGAGGGATAACTGGAATTATAACTGAAAATAATTCTCATTGGGCAAGTCTTCCTGGAGACTAGATCCAAGACCATCGTGGACTAAAGCTCTCCTTCTTCTCAGAGTTGAAATAGATTACCAGAAGCATAACTTCCGGAAGGTTGTACATGTAATCTAGGCAAGTGGATGTCTTATGTTGTAGTTATTGATCATTAGAGTTGAACATTTTTCCCTGAAATGGGTTAAAAGGACAATTTCACCAGTTGCAGAAGGACTGAGGGTTACTTGTGTTAAGTGGGTGATCTGTCTCACATAGGAGCCCAGTTGAGCAATTCTGAGTTACATCTTTTGTTATGAAGAATTACATAGTCTCATATCCAATACAACATGCTATCACTACCCCCAACGCACAAGCCAATCCATAACCTTTGCCATTGTTGTAACAGGTTGAACCTTGTGGTGTAATTCAAGAGAGATTATAGAGTATATATGATGAGTATTTTCATATGCACACATATGTACATATACACACACATATATATATGTATATATATATATATATATATATATATATATATCAGATGTTTAACAGTATATCATTTGGGGTTGCATCTTAAGCTCTTTTGTTTTGCAGAGTAGCAAAGGTTAGGAAATTAGCATTTATTCTTATTAGTATATTTTATTTTACTAAATATTTCCAAATTTAAATTTCTAAATTAAAAAATATTAACATTCAGTTGTCGTGCTTTCACTTTTTAAAATCTGAGTTCCAAATTCTCTCCCTCCCTCCAATGTCTCCTCTATCTCTTAAAAAAGCAAATAATATGACATATATATTATACTTATGACGTTATGCAAAATTTATTTCCCATATGAGTCATGTTGCAAAACACACACAAAAAAAGAAAAATAAAGTAAAAACATAAACTTTAATTGGCCTTCATAGTTTATAAGACTTCTTTCTCTATCTCTCTCTGTCTCTCTCTGTCACTGTCTCTGTCTCTCTGAGTCTGTCTGTGTCTGTCTGTCTGTCTCTCTCTCTCTCTCTCTTTCTCTCTCCATTCCTCCTTCCCTCCCTCAAGTTAGATAGCATTTTTAATCATAGTTCCTTTAGAACTTTCTTGGATTGTTTTCTTAAACACCTTAACTAAATATTTTTTTCCTAGTTGCATATAAATACAATTTTAGCATTGGTTTTTAAAACTTTGAGTTCCAACTTCTTTCCCTTCCTCCCTCCCCACCCATCCCCACTGAGAAAGTAAACAATTCAATATACATTATACAAGCATAGTTATGTAAAACGCTTCCATAACACTGATATTGTGAAAGACTAACTATATTTCCCTCCATCCTATTCTGCCACCCATTTATTCTATTCTCTCTTTTGACCCTATACCTCCTCAAAAGTGTTTACTTTTAATTACCCCTCCTCCCATTTGTCCTCCCTTCTATCATTTCCCACTCCTCCCTTATCCCCTTCCCCTCTACTTTCCTGTAGTGTAAAATACATTTTCATATCAAATTGAGTGTGCATGTTATTCCTCCTTAAATCAAATTCGATGAGAGTAAGGTTCACTCTTCCTCTCTCAACTCTCCCCTCTTCACCTCCATTGAAAAAGACTTTTCATTCCCCAGCTGATAAATGGTCAGAGGATATGAACAGGCAGTTTTCAGAAGAAGAAATTAAAGTTATCTATAGTCATATGAAAAAGTGCTCTAAATCACTATTGATTGGAGAAATGCAAATCAAAACAACTCCGACATATCATATCACACCTATTGGTGTGATTGGCTAACAGGTGATAACAAAACAGGAAGACGATAAATGTTGGAGAAGATGTGGGAGACTAATTAATTCATTGGTGGTGAAGGTGTGAGCTGATCCAGCCATTCTGGAGAGCAATTTGGAACTATACCCAATGAGTTACAAAAATGTCCATACCCTTTGACCCAGCAATAGCTCTTCTAGGACTGTATCCCAAAGAGATTATAAAAATGGTAAAATGCTCTGCATGTACAAAAATATTTATAGCAGTTCTCTTCGTGGTGGGCAAGATCTGGAAATTACAGGGATGCCCATCAATTGAGGAATAGATGAACAACTTCTGCTATATAAATGCAATGGAATAATGTTGTCCTATAAGAATGAATGAGAGGCCTGAAAGGATTTCTATGAACTGATGCTGAGTGAAATGAGCAGTACCAGGATAACATTGTGCACAGTAACAGCCACAGCGTGAGGACTGTCTCTGGTAGACCTAGCCCTTCGCAGCATCGCAAGAACCCAAAACATTCCCAATGGACTCTTGAGACAAAATGCCATCCGCATCCAGAGACAGAACTATGGACTTGGAACGCAGAACGAAGCAGAATATTTTATCGTGTGTTATGTTATGATTTGTTTTTTCTCATGGTTTTTCCCTTTTGTTTTAATTCTTCTTGCAGCATGACTAATGTAAAAATGTGTTTAATAAGAATGTATGTGTAGAACCCTTACAAGATTGCATACTATCCTGGGGAGGAAAGAGGGAGGGAGGGAGAAAAAAATCTAAGACTGATATAAGTGATTGTAGAAAACTAAAAATAAATAAATTAATTTTTAAAAAGGAAAAAGCTTTTCTTGCCTCTTTTATGTGAGAAAAATTGCCCCATTCTACATCTCTTTTTCTCTTCCCACCTCTCTCACCCATGAATTTTATGTATTTAGATGCCATCCCTACCTATTCAACTCGCCCTGTGCCCTTTGTGTGTGTGCGTGTGTGTAAATATATATATACATATACATGTATATATATGTATATGTATGAATATATGTGTATGTATGTATGTTTGTGTGTACATATGTATGCTTGTATGTATGTAAATATGTGTGTATGTATATGTACACAATCCCTCCAACTGCCCAAATACTGAGAAAAGATGCAAATATGGTTTTTCCATGTAGGAATGTAAAGAGTTCAATTTTATTAAGTTCCTTCTGGTTTTCTTTTTCCTGTTTAGCTTTTCATGCTTCTCTTGATTATTGTGTTTGGAAGTCAAATTTTCTCTTCAGCTCTGGTCTTTTCAACAAGAAGGCTTAAAAGTCTTCTGTTTCACTGAATGATCATTCTTTTTTTGCCCTGAAGTATTATATTCAGTTTTACTGGGTAGGTGATTTTTAGTTTTAATCCTAGTTTTAATTCCAAGCCCTGGGATCCCTTAATGTAGAAGCTGCTAGATCTCATGTTATCTTGATTTTATTTCCACAATACTCAAATTACTTCTTTCTGGCTGCTTGCAATATTTTCTCCTTGACCTTGGAGCCCTGGAATTTGGCTACAATATTCCTAGGAGTTTTCCTTTGGGGTTCTCTTTCAGGAGACAGTCAGTGGATTCTTTTAATATGTCTTTTACCCCCTGGTTCTAGAATACCAGGGCAGTTGTTCTTGATAATTTGTCGAAAAATGATGTCTAGGATCTTTTTTTTTTTTTTATCATGTCTTTCATTCAGGTAGTCCAATAACTATTTTAAAATTTTCTCTCCTGAATCTATTTTCCAGGTCAGTTGTTTTTCCAATGAGATATTTCACACTGTCTGCTATTTTTGTCATCCTTTTGGTTTTGTTTTCTCATTTCTTGATTTTTCTTCAAGTCATTACCTTTCATCTGTTCTATTTTAATCTGGAAGGAATTATTTTCTTCAGTGAGCTTTTGGACCACTTTTTCCACTTGCCAATTCTGCTTTTTAGGACATTCTATTCCTCGATGGCTTTTTGAGTCTCTTTTGCCCATTGAGTTAGTCTATTTTTTAAAGTTTTATTTTCTTCAGCATTTTGGGGGTTTCCTTTAGCAGGCAGTTGACTTGTTTTTTCATTATTTTCTTGTATCACTCTCATTTCTCTTCCCAATTTTTGTTCTACTTTTTTACTTGATGTTCAAATCCTTTTTGAGCTCTTCCATAGTCTGAGAAAAATTCCTATTTTTCTTGGAGGCTTTGGATAGAGGAGTTTTGACTTTGTTTTCTTCTGTTTGCCCGCTTTGGGCTTCCTGGTCACCAAAATAAGATTCTATGGTCTGATTCTTTTTTTTGTTTTTACTCATTTCCCCAGCCATTTACTTGACTTTTAAGATTTTTGTCAAGGTAGTTCTGTGCTTCCAGTGGGGGTGGGGGTGTACTGTCAGCCCATCAATCTCCCCACAATCTGTGGGCCTAGTTGCTGCCATTGCATCTCCTGCTGCTGCTGTGGGCTCTCCCTCCTCAGACTCCTCTATCACCTCTGCTGCCCTGAGGCTAGGGCTTAACCACTTCATTTTCTCACATAGGTTTCACAGGTTTTTCCCACTGACCTTCCAAATTGACTTAGGCATTTTGGGGTGATGAAGTCTGAAAACTACACAGGTGTCCGATATTTAGTCCCCTCAGGACTGGTCAGGTCCCCTCTGTGTCATTATGGCCCACACAGGACTGTGCTCTACTCCCAGCATGGCAACATGATAGATACTTCCTGGCAACTTTCCAGGCTGTCTTTGGCTGGAGATTTGCTTCACTCAGTCATTCTGTGTTCTGCAGCTCCAGATTTTATTTAGAGCCAATTTTTATAGGTTTTTGGCTGGGTTGGTGGAGAAAGCACTAGCAAGTCCATGCTGCTACTCTGCCATTTTATCTCCCAGATCCCACCCCCAATGGGATTTTCTTGGCAAAGATACTAGAGTGATTTGACATTTCCTTCATCAATTCATTCTTCAGACGAGGCACCAAGGGAAACCCCATTAAATGAATTGCCAAGGGTTATACCGCTTATAAATGTCTGAAGCTGGCTTTGAACTCATGAAGATGAGTCTTCCTTTTCCAAGTCCAGCACTCTATCTACTGTAACATCTAGCTGCCTCATGTGGGTAAAATAATTTTGTCTTATTTGATCTCCTTCATATTTGAAACTCATTATCTTAATCAGAGAATGTTTTTTCCTCTGTTTTTGGATTTGTTAAATTAGCCACATATGTATCTTGGAGTTTGCAGCACCCTCCCCCTCCCCATTTTCTTGGAATATTCTGTTGGTCCTTACTCTTCATGTACTGTTTTTTGTATTCAGGATTTCCAAGCATCTTTCTTATATTTCTTCTTTATTTTTGTGTTGAACACTTTTAACTTGTCATGTCTTGGTGAGAGGGTTATGATCCTTAACTTGTATGTATATATTCTTTCATTGAGATAAATATGTACTGTTTCTTCAGAGAGCAGGTAGCCTTTTCATTTTGGCTTTCTTTTTCTTTTCTTTCAGATTATCCTTCACTGAAGTACATTTTTATTACCAGTCAGTTGTCTTTTGGGGGGATCCTCATTGTGGTATACTAAATTTTGTTCTATTTTTTTTCTTATTCTGCTAATTAATTCTGCTGTGAAATATTAATGTAGAAAAGCTTTTTTTAAAAATTTTTTTAATTGGATGTCTTTGTAGCCATCTTTCATTCTGTTTTAATATATTTCCTGCTGATGTCTTTACATGTGTTTTAGGTTTTGAACTAAGTTTTTTGGTTTGTTGTTTTTTCTAAGATGTTTTTGCTAAGATTATACTTGGGAAGATCTCTTTCACCATTCTAATCTCATCTTGCCCAAACTATATTCTACATTTGTGTCCCACACTTGAAAATGTAGCACATGTATTCAAACCATCAGCTCATCTATGTTGGGCATATGCTAAAGTTGAACAATGTATTAGGCCCAGGATTGAAGAGAAGGGGAGTGGGATAGGTGGAAGCTTGGAACATGCCCAGCACTCTGATCCCAAGATTCTCCTAGGTGCAACCCCTTCCCTTTTCCCCTTCCCCTTTCCCTTTCCCCTTTCCCCTTCCCCTTTCCCCTTCCCTTGCCCTTCCCCTTTCCCCTTCCCCTTCTCTTCGCCTTTCCCTTTCCCTTACCTTTGCTTTCCTTTGACTCCCCTTTCCTTCCTTTTCCTTCCTTGTTTTCCTTCCCCTTCCTCTCTTCCTCTTTACTTTCTTTACTTCTCTTTTCTGAGGGCCTCAGAAGAAATGTTTATTGAAATGCATTGCACACACACACACACACACATATTTGGAATGCACTGCATCTTAGATCCCAAAAATAATGTAAAAGAATAAACTATGTACATATATAACCAGTTCTATGGTAACAGAGGATGGGGCCATTTCCTGCTTTAGAGAAAGGACTTCTGGTTTATCTGTTTATTTGTTTGTTTTTGTCTTTTGAATCCCAAAACCTTATCATACTTTCAGGTGCATAGTAGGCACTTAAATTCCTTTTGATTTTACTTGTTTTGGATTGGGATATTCAAGAGTTATACCTGCATTCATGAAATACTAAAAGAAACACAGTAAGGATTTTGTCTGTATAGACCCTCTGTGGAGCATTCAGTGAGTGGGAATAGATAAGAATTTTCCAGAATAAAAAGATGATGAGTTGATTGCATATGCTACATATATATAGGTAGTGCCTATATTAATGAGATCATAGATTCCTCAAATTATCATTATATTTGCTCACATGAGCCACCACGTGATCCATCATCCTTCGCTAATCATAATGAACACTCATTTCACATAAGTACTATTTATCTACCCCTTTCAGACCTAAACATCTTAGAGCACTGAGTACTACATAGAAATACCATCCCAAAGTTCAGGAAGGCAAAGGCCTTTCTCCTTTCCCAATGGCAACTTCCAATTTGTTTATGTACTTGGATGTTGTGTTGCCAAAATAACCTCTTCCATCAAATTGGCAGGTCTTTTTGCTTAACTTGTTTTCTTAATAAATGTTCCACCATGTCCATCTATTTTCATTAACCAAGGTGTGGCTGGGGAGGGAGAATAGGTTTCACGTGAGCAGTGGACACCTCCCTTTTCAGCCTTGATTGTATTTTTCATTCATATTTTTCTATCATGTCAGCATAATGCATCATATTATGAATGACAGGCTTGTAATGAGATTATTTGCTGTTGTCATCAAGTTTCCTAGGAAAACAGGGTCAGCCTTACTGGTTTAGATCCATGAATATTTGACAGCACCTGACTTATAAGTTATTACATTCCTTTGGCTGTTGATTGATTTCTGGACATAAATAAGAATGGAAATACCACAGTCATAATTCACTCATTCTTCCTGGTTGCTACTTGAGTCTCAGGCATTTTGACTGACATTCTGGCTTGACTTGCAATTTGTATGGCTCTCTTTCTGTTATCTTTGTCCTCTAACCGGTAGTCTAATTACTCCCAGATTGAATCATTTCTGGAGAGGCAGTTGGCAGTCACAGGTGAATGGTAAAAAGGAAATTCTTCTGCACAGGGTTTTCATCCCCACTGATCACTTGGGTTTGCCAGTGTAGCTACTAAATTGCAAATTCAAAATAGGAAAGTCAACAATTACTCTTTGACAAAGCAGACCTCTGATCATAAGACTCTCCTCCCAAAAAATTCCTCATTAATTCCACATTGCTTATGGAACTAAGGTAAAACTACTCAGTCTGGCATGCAAGAAGTTTCAAAATGTAATGATAACGAGCATCTCCAGACTTTCCCTTGATACTCCCCCTCATTAACTTCATTAACATTTTAACCAAAGGGAGCATTGCTACTATCACATTTCAACCTTTATGCCATTTTCTATATCATTTCCTCATCCTCAGAATGCCCTTCTATGCCCATTTGTTCCTTCCGATTTTTGTTCATCTTTCAAGTTTTACCTCAAATTCTACCTTTTGTAATAATTCTTCCCTAACTCCATAAGGAATAAATCACCTATCTTTCCTCTGAATTAGCACAGTCCAACGTGTTTCTTAGCCTTCTGAATTAAATAATAACGGCGTCATTCCATTACACACACACATACACATATGGACGTATGTATGTATGTGTGTAGGTGTGTATGTATATATGTGTACTATATATAATATATATATATATATATATGTATATATATATATATATATATATATATATATATATATATATATATATATATATATATATATGAGACATGCTTTGTTATGGTCAAAGAGTGTCAAGTCTATAGTCAGAAGGCCAAAGTTCAAATCCTCCTTCCTAGCTATGTGACTTTGAGCAAATCACTTCACTTCTTTTTCTTCTTTTTTATAAAATTAATGGAGTGAACTAGATAAACTCCAAGGCCCTTTCCAAACGTCAGTCTCAGATTTTAAGCTATAGTATTTTAAGTATTACTTAAGACCCTCCACTGCAAACTTTTCTAGAATTTGGACATAAAAGGGACCTCATCTAGTGTAACTTTTGTTCCAGTTGCAGATGAGGAAGGAATTTTAGCACAGAGGAGTCAATTGACTTGTGAGTGATCACATACAAGAGGATAGGCCACACACACACACACACACACACACACACACACACATACACACCAAAATACCCAGCAGAACCTGTTCTTTCTTTTGCAAACACATTTATTCCATTTGACCTCGTTTTCCTCATATTTACCAAAGAATGTAGATAGTACAGATGTAGTCATTGCCATTTATCAAAGTATCCTTTCCAAATATTGCACTCTGATGCCTTGTTATGGTACATATGTGACCCTACTTTCTTCAAAGATTTGACAGGAGGCTCCAGAAGGTCTCAACAAGCAAGAAAAACAGCTTAGTGATAGTCTGCATGTTTTTGATATGGCAACTAGTCTTGTTTAGAGCATATCGCTAAATAATTGATCATGAGGTGATGACCTTTCCAACCATATCAGTAAATGAAAAATAGAGTGTTTAAAACTCATGGTGTCAGAGATAATGTTGAGAAGTTGTATAAACAACACTCAGAGTATAATATAAGAATACATTATCTCCCCTACTGCATTCTGTGTCCCTGTTACACACACACAGACACACACACACATACATACATATACATATACATGTGTATGGATATGCATATATATATATATATATATATTTGCAATGGGCACAAAAACTAATACAATATTATTAGGCACCCAATAAGGATAATATCAGAGCCTACAATAAATAATAGATGCTCAGTAAACAAGAGAGTTGGACAAAATAAATCATGTTCTTTTAATAATCCAGTTGATACTAGATACCTCAAGTATAAATTGGGGAGACATGGGAAGACAAGAGTTGTTTGAAAAAAGATGAGTGTTTTAGTGGGTTGTAAATGAAACCACAACATGTACAGAAGCCACATACCAGTAAAACCTCAGTAGGCAAGCTAAACGAAGCTGAGGGTCACCAATAAACCTCCAACCCATCAGTTAATGAATAAGAACAATTTGCCCCAATGGCCTTGAAGGCCACTGAAGCAGGTACTGTGGAGGACTTAGAATTTAGTCAGACATTGAAGACACTTCCTTTTCCATTTGGCCAATTCTGCTTTTTAAAGCATTCTTCTCCTCATTAACTTTTTGGACACTTTTTGTCATTTGGGTTAATCTATTTTTAAAGGTGCTATGGGGCCCAGGCTGGTTGTGCCTGGTGTGATAGACCTTTCCTGTCGACCTTCCAGGCTGTCTTGTGCTGGAAATCTGTTTCACTCTGTCATTTTGTGGCTTCTGCTGCTGTAGAATTTAAGAGTCAATTTTACGGTATTTTAAGGGCTACAGAGGAGACCTAAAGCTGTTCCTTCTACTCTTCTACCTTGGCTCCACCTTCCCATACATACACCTCAGCTCTCATTTTTATCGAGTTTTTCCTCACATCTTTGTGATTTCTACTCACTTCAGAATACTGGATCCAAATATGACAAACCTAAATCTTTGTCTACATATTCATCCTTTAAATTATTGAATACAGCTATTTTGCTGCCCACTTTGTTCTATCCTGTGAACCTTCTATTCTCCAGGCTAAACAGCCCGCATTCATTTAACTGAACCTTAGAATTTTTAACCCTATGTCACTATGCTTCTATTTAGAATTCTATGATAGTTGCTAAAGACTCTTGATACACTGAGCCAGAGACTTTTGGGGAAGCCAATAAAACAAGAATCATAGCCTCCAGGATTATGTACATATGCATTTCTCTCCATGAACTTATCAGGCAACAAAATAATTAAAAGTGATTTCCACTGCACGCAGGAAGACAGTTTTGGATGGTTATACACCATCCTGAGCCCTGGAAAAGTTAATAAGGACAATTACTAAGAAGTTGTTTAGCACATTAGGAGACCAGTGTCAACATGTAACAAAGATCATGATCAATCACCCACTTGGTAGAGAAGCACATTTAGCTTGGGTTTTTGAGGAAGAGAAGCCAGGCACTCATCACAGGGGTCATCTGTTTTCCCAGCAATAGTTTCAGCACTGCAATCATTGCACATGGTGTGCAAATACCAGTTAATTTCAATGACTGTCACAGTGCTACCAGTGGCAGTGAAGGGCAAATGCAAACAGTGGAGAGAGGGTCATGTAACCATTATTAATCTCATTAGTAACAAAGTAAATGCATAATCACTTTGAGTTAGAGGGTTCACACATGTTTCAGGAGAAAATGGAAAAAATGGGATTATTATTATACCTGGACAGGAAACAGAGTTACTTGGAGTTTGCAAGTAGCAGAGTAATTCTCCTAAAGAAAATACCCAAAAAGAGATCTCTTTTATGTCTTTCATTCACTTTTTGTCATTGTTGTTGTGTTCATTCTTTGTTGCTGAAAAAGGACACGCCATCAGAGAAATGATGACATGACTTGCACTTGACTTTGTTTTTTGAGTGAGGGAGGGCTGTGCAGGTCATCAGCCTCATTTCTCCTCCAGAGTCGTCTGAATCCAGTGACCAGATATTCATCAGGATGACTGGAAATGACCCAGGATGCAATGGAAGACTCTGGTACCTTTAGACCAAGGGCTATTCAGGTACTCACTTAGAGTGAGCCCATTCAGTGAATAAGCGTGTTTAAGTAGGCAGGGAATGACCCCTTTAATGAGGCAAAGAAAAATAAGTATATCAGGCTGGCAGGGAAACAGCAAAAATTACTATTGATAATCACTCTTAAGTCCAGAGTGTCCAAAAAACAGCCCTTAAGTGGAGCTTGGGCAGGGGCCTAAGGTTGTCCAATCTATGGTTTCAGAGTGCACTAGGTTTAAGGTTTTGGGAAAGGATTGGGAGGGAAGGGGAGGGGAAAGTAGGGGGGAGGGAAGAGGACAGGGGGGAGGGGAAGGAAGAGGGAACCTTTTGTTCACTAACGACTGCATAAAATCAGGTTCCTTATTATTATTAGTACTTTAGTACTGCTTTCACTGGTTGAGATGGCAAGAGGTAGAATGGAGGAAAGGAGAGTAAAGAGAAAGAAGGAGGGAAATGTGTGAAAGAATAGAGAAGATGTCAAAAACTGAAAAGAGTGAAACATAGGAGTTGAGATGAAAAATGAGAAGAGAGAAAAGAGAGAGAGAGCAACAGAAAGGAAGAGAAGGAAAGAGAGGGTGGAGGGAGAGAGAGGTTTTTTTTATAGATTAGACTAAAATACATCTGTACAATTATTTTTGAAAAGCACACAGTCTGGAACTCTATGCCCACACAATTCCCAAGCTATTAGTGATTTGTAAACATTATTCATCCGTGTTTAGATTTATGACCAACATAACATTTACGCATGAATTTGTTTTTGAACACTGCCAGACCCTGATGAGCAACAGAACTATTTACAATTTCTTTACTTCTAGGTGTGGGTTGCAGATGGCAAGTTTCATTGTTGATCATATATATTCATAAACATATACATATGCACAACCTTTTAAAGTTTGAAGTCAGTTCTACTATACAAAATGTATGCAATATGCCTCTGGCTTTTGTCTCCGCCAAATATAACTCTTTCAACTCCCATATTTTTATGACTTTGTAATAAGCTCTCTTACTCTCCCTCAACTCATGACATTCAGACTGATTTGAGAACTTTGATTTCAATGTATCCTGACCCTTATTCATCAACCATTACTTTTCAGGGTCTTTCTCCTTCTCAGAAGACCTTAACTTCTCTTATTACTTGATAGGGCTTTTATGTTTTGTTTTTACCTTGATAACATTTTACTTTTTATGCACTGTTCAGTGATAACGTAGGATGAGATACACACTCAGGAAATCATTATTATGCAAAAATGTAGTTAGAGTGAAAATAGTTGGATAAGATCTTTCATATTCCATATTTATCTCTTCAAGGACCAACAACTCTTAAACAAAAAGCTCCTCAGTCCTCCCAGGACTATATTCCTACTTGTTTTTAAAAAAGAAGAAGAATTATATTAATAATGGATGGCCCAGAGAAGGCATAGTCAATATAACTGAGTACAGACAGCAACTCAGCTGAATTCTCCCAATCTTCCCCTTCAAATTACATAAATTTGGAGTGGGGTGGGGAGGGAAGGTAGATGGTTCAGCAGATACAGTGCCAGGTCTGGAGTCAGTTAGACTTGAGTTCAAATCTATCCTCAGATACTTCCTAACTTTGTGACCCTGGGCAAATCACTTCACCTTCTTTGCCCTTAAACCTCAGCTTCCTCATCTGTAAAATGAGAGGGAAATGGCAAACCACCCTATTGT
Source organism: Bettongia penicillata ogilbyi (assembly GCA_023548195.1). Taxonomy (NCBI): domain Eukaryota; kingdom Metazoa; phylum Chordata; class Mammalia; order Diprotodontia; family Potoroidae; genus Bettongia; species Bettongia penicillata. Next base: position 2,868,476 of record JAJHZJ010000432.1, on the reverse strand, counting down.
CTTTGCCAAGAAAATTTCAAAACAGTCACAAAAAGCCATATATGACTGAAAACAATGAAATAACAAAAAGATACACACACACCCACACAACACTGAAGAAAATAACACCTTAGAAAACAGAATTGCTTTAATGGTAAAAGAAACATAAAATCACTCTAAAGGAAAGAACTTCTTAAAAAGCTGAATGGGCCAAATGGAAAAAGAGGCCCAAAACCTCACTGAAGAAAAGAATTCCTTAAAAATTAGAATTCGGCAACTAGAAATGAATAACTCCATGAGACTTCAAGAAACAATAAAACATAATCAAAAGAATGAAAACTTAGAAGAAAATGTTAAATATCATTGGAAAATGACCTGGAAAATGCATTGAGGAGAGAGAATTTAAGAATTATTGGTCTACCTCAAGCCCTTGATTAAAAGAAGAATCTAGACACCACATTTCAAGAAATTATCAAGGAGAATTTCCATATCTTAGATCCAGAGGTTAAAATAGAAACTTAAAAAAGTGACTAATCACTTGCTGAAAGAAATCACAAAATATTATAAAAATATATCTCTATAACATAATTATATATTATAGAAATATTATTCCAGGAATATTATAGCCAAGTTCCAAAGTTCCCATGTCAAGGAGAAAATTTTGCAAGCAAACAGAAAGAAATAATTTAAATGTCAATGATACATAATTGGAAATCACAGAAGACTGGACAGTTTCTACATTAAAGAAGCAAAGGATTTGCAATATGATATTTTGGAAGACAAAAGAGCTAGAATTAAAAGGAAGAATAACATACCCAGAAAAATGGAGTATTTAACCCTTCAGGGGAAAAATGGATATTTAATGAAATACAGAACGTTTAAGCATTCCTGATGAAAAGATCAGAGTTGAATAGAAAATTTGACATTCAAGTACAAGGCTCAAGAGAAATATAATCATAAGGAACTCAATAAAATTAAACTGTTTGTATTCCTATGTGGTAAGATGAAACATATAATTCCTCAGAAGTTTATCGTTATTATGGCAGTAAGAAAGAGTTTACATAGATAGAGGGCATGTATGTGAATCAATTATGTTAGGATGACCTAGAGAAAAAAATAATGAAGGGAGGAAAAAGGAGGGATGTATAGGGAGAAAGGGGAAGAGAAAAGCTGAATGGGGAAACTTTTTTCATTAAAAAAGAGTCAGTCATCAGTTCGGGAATGGCTGAATAAGTTGTGGAATATGATTATGTATTATTTTTTCCTGGTAAAATGTAGTCTTCTTGAGATCAAGGACCTTAGTGCTTGCTTGTATTTGTATCCCTACTGCTTAGCAAAGTGCCTGGCACAAACTAAGTGTTTACTAAATCTCTCTTCTTTTCTTTTTCTCTCTGTAACTGTCTCTTTAGTTTTCTCTCTGTCTCTCTGTCTCTGTGCCTTTCTGTCTCTGCCTCTTTCTCTCTATTTAGCTATTTATCTAGGGCTAGAAGGAATCTCAGAGGTAATCTAGTGATGTAGATCAATTCGACCACTTTACAGATTAGAAGGTCATCATAGTTAGTCAGATGCAGGATTTGAACCCAGGTCATTTAACTCCAGAGATGTTGACATGACTGCCTTTATTATTTTTGTCTTTGATTGTCATCATCACTGATTACAGTATCTGACCCATAAGCACTTAATAAATATTGATTGACTGATTACATTACATTGTATTATAGATTACCACACATCACAGAAGAAGACAGTGTTACATGGCAGTAAAAGCAAGACCTTGAATGTGGAAATATTTAGGGTCAAATCTTGCCTCTGACACATACTATCTTTGTAACCTTCAATAAATTGCTTAATCTCTGAACAAAGCAAAAATTTTCGAACACTGTAAGTTACAGAAAATATTTCAAGTTATGCTCATGAAGGGAATTAAAATCTCAGATCCAATTCATAGCATTATAGAATGTTACAACAGCAAAAGACCTCAAAGAGAGGGAGGATCAAAGATTACACATTTAGCCAAGTTGCAAAGTCGGTGCTTGAATCTAGTTCTTCTGAAACCCAATGTGGTCTGCGACAGTATTGTACCATTCAAAGTGTCACTCTCATATTTCCCACTCCTGCCCTCGTGTCAGCAGTGTAAAATAATGAAAATGGGACTAAATCTAGAGTGAGAAGAGGTTTGGGTTTGAATCCGACAAATCAAATATAATTGCTTGCTGAATAACTACAACTTTCTATACAATATTAAAAAAAAAAAACATAAATGCTGGGGAGAGATGATACTGTCAGACAAGAAATGTCCTTTGTTTCCTCAAAATACCCAGTGTCTTGAAAACTCTTCCTAGACCACCTGATATTAGAAAACTACAAGGAAGATAATGTGAGACTTACCTCTCTAATCTATATGAAAGAGAATAAAATATTGACTATGGAGTCAGAAGGTAATAAGCATGCCTTTAAAAATTTACCTTTCTCCAGATATGTTTTTAATGTGAGAGATGAAGACACAGAAAGACAGAGATAGAGAGAGAAAGAGGAATCTATGGAAGTAAAAAAGCATACCAGATTTGTATGACTTCTCTGAAGTCTTCAAAAATGGAGCCAGGAGAACAAAAATACAACTTACAACTCATTTATAATATTTTGAATGTCACCATAAAAACACACATTCCTTGGGGCAGATGGAGACAAGCAGAGATTAGCATTCTGTTCAACGCTTCTCAGTGACAACTGTTTGTTTCCACCATGATCTGTAAGACTTTGCTCTAGGATGAAAACTTAATTGGATGTGCTAAAGGAAAGAACTGCCATTGTTAAGTGAATAAAATTTTATAATCTCCATCAAAGATGTGCACTGGCAGAATTAGGAAACCAAGTTGATATTTACCTTGCAAATGAAAAAAATTCCAAATGATGCAAACTGTTGGAACGTGGCTTGTCCAGTGAGCCTTATAGAAAATAGTGAACCAAAGAATCCAAGGAGGCGTGTATTCTGATTCTTATTGCAGTTAGCATTATTATTATATTATTGTTATAAAATAAGTAGCAAATCATTAGTTTTACAATCGTGTATGTTCTGATACACCTCTATATTTAATACATTTTTAAAGGAGAAAAATTTTAATATAGATTTTTTTCCTAGTCTCTTGTTCAAACTGAATCCAATCATACAGCAAACTGATAAGAATGTTCACTGAAATAAGGCACCTTTTATTACAGCTGTGGAGCTGATATCACGTCACCTTTTGCATGTCTTCAGTATATACCTATTTCTATCCAGTTGTCTTTCTATTAAATGTAAGCTCTATGAGGGCAGGGACTGGATTTGTTTGTGTGGGATTCTTTTGCCTTTTGCCTTAGCACTTTGTTTAGTATCTCACAAATAATAAGCACTTGATGGATAACTTAATTGACTGCATGTGATCCTTTCTTCTGGGCTAAGATGTGTATGTGGCAGGGCCAATAAATGTTGGTTATTGTTCAGGAACCAATTCCAAGAAAAAGGGAGTACTTCTCCATTTATTTCTGCTGGTGATAGCTGCTGTGGTATATAGGGCTATATAAAATATGCAAAACACTTTTCTTGTCATCTCATTTAAGTTTCAGACATATCTTGTGAGATAGGTAGATACTTTAAGATACTGTGATACTGCATTTTATAGATAAGGAAACTGATACCAGGAGACAAGGTAAGTGATTTGCTTAGGGTCTCACAGATGTGTGTGTTTGTCCTTTGTTGCCAAAGAAGAACATGCCATCAGAGAAATGAGGACATGACTTGCACTTGAGTTTGTTTTGAGTGAGGGAGGGCTGAACAGGTCACCAGCCTCACTTTTCCTTTAGAGTCGTCTGAATCCAGTGAAAAGATATTCACCAGGATGACTGGAGATGACCCGGGATGAGGCAATTGGGGCTAAGTGACTTGCCCAAGGTCACACAGCTATTGAGTGTCAATTGTCTGAGGTGAGATTTGAACTCAGGTCCTCCTGCACTGGTGCTCCACCCACTGCACCACCTAGCTGCCCATGGATCTCACGGATAATAAATATTTGAAGCAGGATTCAAACCCAGGTCTTCCTGATTCAAAGGACAACATAGGTAATGGAGCCCTTCTTTAAGTCAGGACAGAAAACATTTTGCCTGAGACTCTCTCACAAAATATTTAACTCTGTCCCTTCCTGGACCCTTCCCTTCAGTCCTAATTTGGAGGTATCAGTCTCAGCCCCAGGACTAAAATCTGAGATAAAGTGGAAAGTGGAAAGAGCCCTGGGTGTGTAGACAGGGATTCTAGCTATGCCAGTAATTATCTATGTGATCCCAGACAAGTCCATTAACCACACTGGACATCATTTTCTGCTTTCATGTAATGAGTGTGTTATCCTAGAGAATCGTTACGATCACTTCCATCTCTGCAATCTTATGGAATCTTGACTTTAGTTTCCTCAACTGTGTTAATTATTATATTTAATTCTAGGAAAGGATGAAGTTATCATGCTTTCAAGTTAAGGAAAAAATGATTATTTTTGCTGTTCCCGTATGAAATAGTTTTTTATGTTCTTACCAGATCATTCATCATTCTTATTGAAATATGATATGTGTGTATATATATGTATATATATATATATAAATATATTATATATATATATACACATATTGATTTCCTCCAATGTATTTCGGACATTATTCAAGGAGTATTCTTACTATTCACTACCATAGAATTTCTTATATGAAAGAAGATATTAGTCCCCTGACCCATCCCTCCAAAAAAAGCAATGATAACACATGCCTTAATGAATCGACATTCATTAAGCATCTCTTAAGTGTCAGGCACTATGCTGGGCACTGGAAATATAAAGATAAAAAGGAAGCAGTCCTTCACTTCAAGGATTTTACATTCTCTTGGGGAAATAAGATGCAAACATATAAACATATACTGATCCCCCAAAGTGCAGGATAATTTGGGAGCAGTCCACTACTTTTCTGATGACAGGAGACAGACAGTCTCACTCAATATTTATCAGAAATTAAGTAAAGAGCAGAGTCTAAACAGAGAAAGTGAGAGAGAAGAGCGAGCAACAGCTGGAGTTGGAGTCAGTAAGACTTGAGGATAAATCACTTCTTCAACACTTAACTAACTGCAAGACACTGGACACACTTCTTCAACACTTAACTAACTGAAGGACACTGGACACAATGATTGTGAGCTCACTTAAGCACTCCATGCTTCAGTGTCTTCATTTGTAAAATAAATGTGTTAGATTTGAGAACATTTAAGGTTACTACTTACAACTCTAAATCTATGAATAATGAACAACGAAAAGTTTCTTCTAATCTGCTGGGTGGCTAAGCTATAAAAATATAATTTTTCTATTTAACGTTCTCCAAATGTTGGAAGATTTAGGTAAGATTTTCTTCCTGTACAGCTGAACAGGTTTATCAACCAATAAATAAATTCATTAAACACTTACTATGTTCCAGAGGATACAGAAGCAGAACATAAACTAAACTGTTCTTGATCTTAAAAAGATTACTTTGTTTCTAAGAAGGGAGAAAATACATCCAGACTTAAGTCTATATAAAATATATGCAAAATAAAAACAGGGGGAATGTTTTTGGGGGAAGACATTAGAAGCTGGAGGGAATACAACATCCATAGTATGTCATTGACCTCAGTTCTGGGATTCTATGGGTTTGTAGCTGTTTTCTCAAAGTCAATTTTAGCTGGTGATGGTTGCTAAGATAACAGCCCAGGAGACAAATGACCAGTTAAAATGAATGAAAGCAAAAAGAAAAATGAGGTTTCCAAATGTGTGTGGCTTCTTGGTTCACATCCTGCCATAGAGGAGGTCACCTCTACAATTGAATCTGGACATTCACTCTCCCAAACACATTGTTGTTTTTGTTACCATCTTAGGTATTATGAAAGTTGTGTGTGCATTAATTCAAGGAAAAGGCACAATATAGAAATTCTACCACCTGGATCAAGCAGAATTAAAATTGTCAAAAAATAATACTAGAAAAATCTAGTTGAGTGGTAAAGAAGAAGAAATTCCGTGTAGGGAGCTTGGATGTATACAACATCACAAAGTGCTGCTTTGGGGGTGGGGCAGCGTAATAGTTGATTAATTGACCCCCTATCTTATTCTAATCAGTATGAATCAGTCTGATATAATTCCATAAGGACAGTGTTTATAAGTGCTGTATATCAGACCACGGAGTTGTGAACTGCAGATTGTAAGTTCAATTACTTAATCATAAGAATATGACTAGACGCCCTTCACCCTTATTTTTCCTTTTATGGTGACTAAACTCGGTGTCGTGGAAGTGACCCAATTGTATCCAAAGCCTCCCAGTTCATTTTGTTGCCTCTCCATCCCTTGCTTCTTCCTCAACATGGGAAGAAGACAATGAGTCCTTGACCAACAAGTAGCCCTGTTTGCCAGTGTCCTGTCTGTCTACTGATGCATCAGCCCATGATGATGTTTTGATATTTGTTAATCAGTCCAACCTATGGGTCTGCTCATTGGCTTGGTAGGACCCACTGAAAAAAATCAAGATAGATCCATCAAGGTCTGTTCATTAGCCTGTTTATCAACCAATGGGATTCTATATTTTCTGTAAACCATTCTGAAAGGTCAAGGGCAAGGTCTATCAACCCACACAGATTCTGTATTTTCTATTTACTTCATCTGTTATTGTCTGGATTATCAAGCAATATAAAAGTAAGTTCCTGGAATAAGGGAGCATCTCAACTCATGAGGAAGAGGTCCACTTCATTGGAGGGGACCATAGACCCTTTAATAAAGGTCTACTGACTCAGAGCTCTGCCTCAGTTTCTTTGATTGCAGGTTGGATAATTTTGGACTCTATAGGAAGAGAAATAGGGAGAATAATTAAGGTAGAAAAAGATCCAACAGAACCCACCTTGGATGCAATGTGTGATAATCTGGTAGAGAAGAAAAAACTCCAATTGTTAGCTTCCTATTTCTAACAAGGTACTCTTGCTAACCAGATATGGAACTTGACTGGTCCTCCTTGTTGAAGGGTTACAAATGACATGAGTACCTCTTAAATGTGGGCCCTCTGGTTCAAAGTACTGGTCATCTTACCTTAGATACTACTCTGCCAACATCCCAATGGGCAGGTGCTGATGTGCTATATGATACAGGCATCTGTGTAAAAAGAACCTTTTCTTCACCCTGACAACTGAGAACCTCTATAGATAAATCAAAATACTCACTGAGGTTGCAACTGCAACCATAAATAGCTATAGCACAAATACGTTGTGATGATAAAATGAACTGAGATTTTTTTTAAATATGTGAAATTAGAGTTTGTCTTCAAAAATCCTCTTCTATCATTAATATTCTTGTTTTGTTTTTTTTAATTTTTGTTCTTACATTCCTTCCTAATTGTCATTCTCAGTTCTATATTTAAGGCTCTTTCCAACCCTGGAATCTATCTTCAATGATTTTATGTGACAAAGAAAAAAAAAAAGATTCCCCCTTCCACACCCAAGTATTCTTAAATAAGGACCAAAAATAAAAATAATGTAAAACCTTCTGGCTTAGTGTTTTCAGCTTCAATACAATTTTAGGACTTACAAAATTTTTTGTTCCATACTCTATATGCAGATACAACTTAGATACAAATTTGAACATAAACCCAGCAGTCAGGTGGGGGCAGTGGGGAGAGGGAAAGGGGATATAGAGGTAGAAGTATCTAAATATTGGTTGCATGTAATGGATGACTTCATGAGCACATATAGTGCATCTTTGTACCAGACCCCCAGGCCCCAGTGATCCAAAGACAGCAATGAAACCATCTCTGCCTCAAGGAGTCAAGCAGATGGAATGTTATCAACAAAGAAAAGTAAGCAGACCAGTTTGTCTCTAGGATATCAAATGTCTGAGGAAGATAAAAAAGTGTTTTAAAAATGCCCAGTGGAAAAGTTTGTATATTATCTTAAAGGAAATGGATAACCTTTGAAGTTTCTTGAGCAGCAGAGTAACCTAGTCAGCCTTTTGTTTTAACAATATGCGTTTGGAATCTGTCAGGAGAATTGATTGGAGAGGGAAGAAATTGTATCAGTGAATTTGATTGTGAACAAATTGGTGAGCCAATGTTGGAGCTGCAATGCTATGTCATAATGGAAATTTCCAAGTTTCCAGATATCTTAACTCTTTTCTACAGATTGCTACATAGGCAGCCACTGAGGCATGATGAAGGCTAATAAATAATATTGTACAAAGAGACCACATTTGAAAGATTAAATGGGAACACCTAGTGGATAGAGCACCAGGCCTGGAGTCAAGAGGATAGGAATTCCAATATGTTCTAAGACACTGACTATTAACTCTAGGTCCCTGAGCAACTCCTTTAATCCTGGGTTGCAGAAAGAAAGGAGAGAGAGAGAGACAGAGACAGAGAGAAAGAGAGAGAGACAGAGAGAGACAGAGAAACACAGAGAGGCAGGGAGGCAGAGATAGAGAGCAGGAAAAGGAGGAAGGAAGAAAAATAGAAAGAGAGAGAAAGAAAAAAGAATGATTAAATAGGGATTGAATTACACTTATTACAGTCAGTGGTCAATTAAATCCCTGTCCAAAAACTACTTTATGTAATCTATTCCCTTTGAAGACTTCCAGTGGGGATACTATCAGAATAACTGACATGGCATAAACAAAATGACAAGAATTTAACAGTATAGGGACTTACCAAAATCATAAACACCTAGTTCAGGATGCAACCCATGAGCTATTCCACACATAAAGACATATATACACATGATCACAAGCGTAGAAGAAAGTGGGGGTAGCTGACAAAGGAAGCCAAGATCTAATTTTAACCAGCACCTCCTATAATTGTGATCTTACCAATGTATTCTCATCACAAGTTCAACAAAACATGGGTAACTTGTATGATATCTCCCTGATACCACCTTACTAAAATAGGAAAACCAAATTGGAGGAATCCAAAATCGGTCCCCCAGAAATCCCCTTACTATTAAGGTCTTCTTGCTAGGCCCTGCATGTATAGAAAGGCATCATTGAAGGGAACCCTGACTCCTGATTCTATTCTAGTCATTTTTGTTTGTATGTTTTATTTTTCTCTCCTGACTGCATAACCCTCTAATAACAGATGCCCAGGTAAATGTGCCTAAATAACTTCCTTCATTAACTGGAGCTCTCTCTTGCTTAGCATTTAGACTTTCCAATACCAAGGCATCTAAAGGATCAGGAATCCATTACATAGGTAGGCATACATGGTCCAGCCCTTGGCAGGAGGCACCCTTTCCCAATAAAATGATGTTTTGAGTCCTACCATTGGGAAAATTAAAAACAATTAACCCAGCATCCACCACTACCACCCCCATCCTCTCCCAATAGCTTTCAGTACTTGGCCCCCATTTACTCTGCTTTCAGGCTCAATTAGGCTTCTGTGTAACAAGCTGTCAGTCATTATCATGGTACCTCCTGTGTCTGTCAGAGAAGCCTCCTCGTTGTCAATTCAATCTCTTCCCAAAGATGTGTTAGTAGGTTTTTAAGCCTTGAGTCAGGATCTATTACATAAGACTCTACATCATCTGACACCTCCATCCTCCTGATCAGCTCCTTTCCAAGAGGTCTCCAGTGTGGCATCTGGAAGTCTCGGGGATTGTCTGAAGAATGCCAAGTACAAAGGAGAACAGCTCACAAAATGCTCACCAGGTCTGTGTTTGACAGGCACATCTCACTAACAGGTTCAAAGAAGGCAGTGTGGTCGTAGGGGGTATAATTCTCCTTGCCATAAAAGTCTGATAGGAAACTAGACCAGAAAAAGAAGCTGAAGATAAAGACCCAGGTCCAAGGAAAGTACTCTTTAAGAACTGTCAGGGGCACCTAGGAAAAACTGAAGAAGAATATTACTAGCAGTTCATACGGACTAGGTTTTATTTGATTCACAATTTACACAAGTTTCAGCTCATTTAATTTTAACAGCCATTCCAGAATATAGGGATTTCTGAAATGCCTCCATTTGCAGATGGAAAAAATAAAACTGAAGTTTAAAAAATTCCAAAATTACAATGTGGGGTGAGGAATGTAGGGGGATTAAGGGCTTAACACACAAAACTGGAAACTATCAGGAAAGAGATAGCTAAGCCACAAGAAATGGGAGGGTAGAAAAAATGTCAAAGGAATTGTTTTTAAAACCCATCTCTGATGCAGACTACCTATGAAATCTTGGGCAAGCCATGTAAACTTTATTAGCCTTAGTTTCCTCTTCTGTAAAATGAGAGGGTTAAGTTAGATATTTGTCACCTTCCACCTCAAAATCCAGGATCTTAACCTCTTTAGGGGCTATTCTTTTCAGTTTTTCATTCTATGTCGCTTTATTCAGCAGAGTGGTATTGATAAATTAATTAAAATGCAAATATTGATTCTCTTTTATCTGTGGGAATGCGCACATATACATACACACATGTTTACACACATACACTATATATACATATATATACATACACAAGCACACACATATATACAATGTGTATATATTTGCATATTCATATATAAGTATATGAATGTATATTTTTCCTCTCTCTTATCGCTTTATTAAGGCCAAACTTCACTCTTTTATGAGCCACTAAAGATCTTTTCCCATTATCAATCCAATTTTATTGGTATGGATCAAATAAATAAATATTGGTTGTGTCTGTATATAAGATGACACAAGACTTTTAAAAATCCACCCATGTTAGAGTGACAATAAATATTTCACACAAACTATGATTTCATTAATATTTTCAACCTCTTCACCAGTCAAGATCACAAATTATTCCACTTTTGGAGAAGATTTTAAGCGTGGTCATAAGAAGCATTATCTGGTATCTGCCCTGATTGATGAAGAACCTCCTTGAATTTACCAAGGTTGATCATCAGATGATAGGCCAGTCTTGGAGTTGGGTTCAACATCTTATGTCTTGGTTAGAAACGACAGCTCCACAGGTCTAACTCACAAGAATCTATGGAAAATTTCCATGTCCTAATAAAGCATCAGAGAAGGATATGAAGGGATGATACATTATATAGGCTATGGTTGATTGAACTCAATGGATATTTATGATATGGTTAACATTTGTGTTAGGGAAGAAGAAAGGAAAGAAGGAGGAAGAAAGGAGAAAGGAAGGAAGGAAAAAGAAAGAAGGAAAGAAAATGGAAGGAAGAAAGGAAAATAAAGAAGGAAAAGAAGAAAGGAAGAAAAAGAAAGGATAGAGGAAAGAAGGAAGGAAGGAAGAATAGAAAAATAGTGGGAGAGAGGGGAGTGAGAGGAGGAAAGAGAGAGAAGAGGAAGAGAAGGAAAGAAGAAAGGAAAGAAAGAAGAAAGAGAAAAAAAAAAGGAGGAATGAAGGAATCAGAGCTCCAGTTTCTATTCCATCCTGCCATTTATTAACCCATTTTACATCTGATATAACATCAGAGGTGGTGGATTCAATTTATTTTATAAACATTTATTAAATGTTTACTATAGGCCAAACACCATGGTGATTGGACAGGCATTACAAATGGAAAATCAAAAGTGAAAAAAAAGTCTCTACCCTCAAAGAACATGTTTAGTAAAAAATAAAGCATGTTTGCCAATTAGGAAATAAAAAGCATTTTGAAAATGGAGTAGGTAGCTCCTGGGAAGAGGTATCAGGGAACCCTTTATGGGAGAATTGGCGTCAGAATTGATCTTTGAGAGAAGAGAATTCTGAAAGCAAGGAATTCTATGATAATTGGCAAGTGACTGAATGTGAGTGATGAGACAGAGTGGAAAATTAAAATTAATTCAAAGAATATGAACATGTGTGATTTGAAGGACTGAGGGAAGTTTAGGGAATTTCAAGTTTAGTGGAAATGACAATTAATTCTGTTTTGAACAAGATTGATTTTAACATGCCAAGGGATATTAAGGACTAGGTATCCAGTAGGAAAGTCTGGAGTCCAAGGGAAATATGACTAGAACTAGAAAAATAAATCCCAGTGTAATCTGTGTAGAGATGACAACTGAATTCACAGTAGCTGAATTGAGCTCACAGGGATTGAATTCACCAAGGTTCAGACAGAGGATTAAGAAAGAAGAGGGTCCAGGACAGAGCCTTAAGGAATAATCATACTTAAAGAGCAGCTGATAAATCTATCAAAGAAGATCATGAGGGCGAAAGGAACAGTGGGGAGAAATGAGTACTCAGAGAGGTAGGGGAGAAACCAGGAATATTCAGTGCCCAATATCCAAGTGAGGAAAAAAATCCAAGAGAATGGAAGAGTCAACAGAGGTAAAAACTGCACAGAGAGAAAGGAAGAAAAAGATGGCAAATGCCATTAAATTTAACAGTTAACTGAAGGACAGAATGTCCTTCTGCTTCCAGGATGCCTATTCATTAAATACCAATTTAAGGAAGGATTTTTTTAACCTTAAAAAGTTGACATATATGTCATGTTACTTACTATATGAGCCTCAGGCATTTTTAGATATTTCTAACTTACTGATTTCATTTTCTCCCTTCTAAGGAATTGACTTGGCAAATGTCCCAAGTCAAAAGAAAACAGAAACTAAAGTAAGTATGTAGGTAGTAGGACAGGGTTGGGGAGACACACCAGAAACTGCCCTTTTGCTAATGTTATTCAAGGTGGAGCTTTGTTTGATGACTCTAGAGAGTGTCCTAGATTTTCTAATTTTTCTGTCAATATCCTAGAACCCTACTCTGAAATCTAGTCTAAGGGTTGATCAGTCAGGAAAATGAAGTATGTCTGAAAGTGATTATTGCCCGAGTACAGCTAACAACACAGTGCCTTTCACCCACTTCATTGACTACTACTTTTTTTTAAAGAATTTGCCTGAACAAAATTCCTACTTGGGCCTCTCCCCTCCATTTCCATAGCATTAATTAAAGGCCATGATCTAGGCTCTATGCTTGGTTCTGTGGCTACTAACACAAAAATCGAATCACGTTTGCCTTCAAGGAATTAACAACAGATATGCTATACAAAACATATGCCAAGTAAATAGAAAATAATTGTGTCAGAGTGGGAGATCTCTAATAAGTAAGCAGATCAGGAAAGGTGTTGCATGGTAATTTTCATTAGAATTGAGCTTCCGAGAGAGGTAGTGATGGGGTAATTGTACCTGGATCCTGAATTTTCTTAAACATTCAGCAGCCCAGGCCCCAAATTTTACCATACATTTCAGCAGTGCACGTGACTGGCATCTTGCCTGAGGTATCTGGCCCAGTCCAGCTTACCTAGATACTCAATGGTCCTTTCACTTTGGCCCTCCAATCCACTCCAGATCACTTAACCTCCTTTAACTATTGCACCTGGACCACCTCAGGCTATTCACTCCTTAGTCCCATCCAAATCTTCTCATTGTCTTTTTTTTTTTTTTTTTGTATATAAATACTAATCTTATGCCATCAAGGTGCAGCATCATTAGGAATTTAGCCAGCACAACTGGTTTTACAACAAACTGCTACTTTGATTAAAAGAAGGCTTGAGTGTTTGACTCCTTTCCAGATAGACTTGCCTTGTACCATTTCATTTCAGGGTTTCTAGTAACCCCAAACCACATCAGGAGGAATTTCAAGAAGGAGAAGGAAGAGGCACCTTAATCATAGCTCTTTAGTTGTTTTTCTGTCTTGGCCTACTCTTATGACCTCCTTTGGGGTTTTCTTCGCAGAAATAGTGCAGCAGCTTGCCGTTCCTTTCTCCAGCTCTTTTTATAAATGAGGAAACCGAGGTAAAACAGGGTTAAGTGATTTGCCCAGGGTCACACAACTAGTAAGTGTCTGAGGCTGGATTTGAACTCAAGAAGATGAGTCTTCCCAACTCCAGGAATGGTACTTTATTCACTGTGCCATCCAGCTGCCTAGGTATAGGCTGTATAAATCAGTGGAACAGGATATGGAACATTGTGTACAGAGAACCATCTGTTGGTCAGTTTTGCTAAATCAGAGAGCGAGAGAACAAGAGTTATCTAAAACTGGATTCTAAAGATACAATAGGGTCAGTGTGGTATAATTGGATTAGGAGTTTGAATACCAGCCCTACCACTTGCTATCTCTAAAATACGGAGATATTCATTTCACTTTCCCAGGACTCAGTTTCCTTTATCTTTTAAAATTCAGAAGTTGAAATAGATGATCTCTAATATTCTTTCCCTCTTTCTAGGTCTTTAATCCTTCAATCTGGTCTTCAGTCAAATTGTATAAGCCTTAATTTGACATAAAAGATTATATCATGCTATACTGGGAGCAGAAGGTGGCCCCGCTGGTTAAAGTGAGGGTTAGACAGGGAGTCAGCAAAATCTAAATTCAAAAATTGCCATAGACTCTTAGTAGCTGAGTGATCCCAAACAAGTTGCTTAACCTTGTCAACCTCAGTTTCCTCAATTTATAAAGCAAGGAAAATAACAACATCTACTCTGCAGGATTGCTGTGAGTATTGAAGGAGATAATATTTGTAAAATCATCTTAAAGCTCTATTAAATGTTAGTTGTTATTACTGGTATTTGTGCTGTATTTTATTTATTTTTATTATTTTTTCTAAAGCCTTTTGAGTAAGGGAATGATATGGTCAAATATTCTGTAGGAATATTAACTTATTAATTGGGTGGAAAATAGATGACAAAGGTAGAGAATGGAAGCACAAAGACTAACTGTGAGGCTATTGGCGAAATTCATTTGACCTAGAATGGTGATGGAGATAAGTTGATGGATATGAGAGGTGTTCTGATGGTAGAATCAATAAGGCTTAGCACTTGATTTGGATAAAATTGATAACAGTGAATTAGCATTTATATATTGTTTGCAACTAGGTGGTGCAGTGGATAGAGCACCAATGCAGGAGTCAGGAGGACCTAAGTTCAAATCTCACCTCAAACACTTGACACTCACTAGCTGTGTGACCTTAGGCAAGTCACTTGACCCCAATTGCCTCATCCTGGGTTATCTCCAGTCATCATGATGAATATCTGGTTACTGATTGAGATGGCTCTGGAGGAGAAGTGAGGCTGGTGACCTGCAGAACCCTCCCTCATTCAAAACAAAGTCAAGTGCCAGTCATGTCATCATTTCTCTGACGGCATGGTCTTCTTCAGCAACGATGGAGGAACACACACACAAGGTTTGAAAAAAGAGTTATGTGTTATCTCTTTGGATTCTCATAACTTGCATAATAGAAAGATGCTATTCTTAATTTCTATTTTGTAAATAAGAAAATTGATGCTGAGAGATCTTCAGAGACTTGCTTTGGGTCACATAGCTAGTGAAGGTCTAAGCCAAGATTTGAATACAGGTGTTTCTGGACTCAATTAAATTATTCTATCCATTGTTCCACATAGCTGTCTCAAGGATAACACAGAGGCAAAGGAAGAGTCAGGAAGAAATCACAGTTTGACATTCTTGGGGCTGAAAAGAATGACGATAATGTCAACAGAAATAGGGAATTTAAAAATAACCGACTGGATGAAAATGTTTATTACATGTTCTCTATGTGTCATGTCCTGTGCTAAACTGTGCAGCTAGATGGTGGCATAGTGCATAGGACACTGGGCCTGCAGTCAGTAAGATGACTTCCTGAGTTTCAAATCTGACCTCAGACACTTACTTGCTGTGTAACCTTGAGCAAGTCACTTAACCTTGTTTGCCTCAGTTTCCTCATGTGTAAAATGAGCTGGAGAAGGAAATGGCAAACCACTCCAGTCTCTCTCCCAGGAAAACCCCAAATGGGGTCAGAAAGTCTAACAGGACTGAAAACTACTGAACAGCAGCAGTGTATGCATTAAAATACAGAAGCAACACAGATTCTGCTCTCAAGGAATTTACATCTGAATAATGGAACATAATGTATACAAAGAAGTAAAGTTCTAGCAAGGATAATATCAGAGGTATGGTGAGTAAAGCCATAAGGTCTTCAGTTGGCACTGGTCATTTTAAAGTTTCCTGTTTCTGCTGATGTTATCTTCATTCTTTTCAGTACTAAGGTTGTCAAGGATGAACACACACATCCTTAGACAGGATAAGGCTAGTAAGTACCTGAAGCTAGATGTGAAATCAAGAAACTGAGTTTTTCTGACTCCAGGCCCAGTGCTCCAGGCACTGTGCCACCTACCTGTCCTGCTTAGCACGATACCTAATACATAGTTGGTGATGTCCTGTCTATAAATAATGGCAGTCTTAATTAGGTTTGTTTCCCAAAATCAGTAAGTGCAAAAGGGGAAAGGGGAGGAGGAAGGAGCGTGTACACCTGTGCCAGATTAGAAGGAAGATGGTCTGGTCAGGAAACTGGTGTTAGCTAAATGTAGTAAGTTCTCATTCTTTAGCATTGCTCAGGGGTGGGGCTGGTGGAATTGGACAGGGATGGGAAAGGAGAAAAGGGTAACCAATTAGGGAATGGAAGTCCAGGTGGTATGGCAGGAAGACAGTTTGGTCAAGTGGCTATAGAGTTGGCAAGATGTATAAACAGGGATGGCATTCAGGGGAATTGAGCTGTGGGTCCTATGAATGATCAAGCTTGGAAGTGTACACACATTAGGTAGGTCAAAAACAGCAATCTTTGGCCATGCTCTTTGTAGCTGTGCCTCGGCACTGACAAAAATAAGCAGAAAGAGAGAGACATGCCACCAAAAAAATCCTGATGCATACTTGACCTTTCAGTTCCTTCTTTACCAAACAAATCAAATTCAAAGTGGGTTTTCTGGGTGACATTAAGCTATCTCTTAAAATGTTTGCAGACTTAAGTATATGACTTCCAGCAGAGATGGAGCATTTCTAGAATGGTAGAACCTCCTGGAGCATGACATTTTTTTTGTTATTATTTTTTTTCAGTGTTCTACAATCACTTCCATACAGCTTAGATTTTTCCCCTCCCTCCCCCTCCTTTCCCCTTACCTCCCCACTCCCTTCCTGAGACAATATACAATTTTATATAGGTTCTACACATACATTCCTATTAAATTCATTTGCACGTTAGTCATGTTGCATAGAAAAATTAAAATGAATGGGAGAAATCATAAAACAAAACAAAACTTAATACAAAAGAAAATGGTCTACTTCATTCTGTGATCAAATTCCATAGTTTCTCTCTCTGGATTTAGAAGGTATTTTGTCTCAAGAGATCTTTGGGAATTTTTTAAATTCTTGCTTTGCAATGAAGTACTAAGTCTACCAGAAAAATTCCACACATACTGTGGTTGTTGCTGTGTACAAAGTTCTCCTGGTTCTGTTCCTTTGACTCAGCATCAGTTCATATAAGTCTCTCCATGCCTCTCTGAAGTCTTCCTTTCACCATCTCTATAGCACAATAGTATTCCATTACATTCTTTTATTCAGCGGTTCTCCAGTTTATGGGCATCCCCTTGATTTCCAGTTTTTGGCCATCAAAAATAGAGCTGCTATAAATATCTTTGCATATGAGGGACCTTTTCCCAGTTTTATAATCTCTTTGGAATACAGTCCAAGAAGCAGTGTGTGTGTGTGTGTGTGTGTGTGTGTGTGTGATCATCCTTTCTTGCCAAAGAAGACCATGCTATCAGAGAAATAATGACATGACTTTCACTTGACTTCGTTTTGAGTGAGGGAGGGCTGTGCAGGTCAACAGCTTCACTTCTTCTCCAGAGCCATCTGAATCCAGTGACTGGAGATGATCCAGGATGAGGCAATTGGGGTTAACTGACTTGCCCAAGGTCATACAGCTAGTGAGTGTCAAGTGTCTGAGGTGAGATTTGAACTCAGATTCTCCTGACTCCTGCACTGGTGCTCTATCCACTGCATCACCCAGCTGCCCCCCAAGTAGCGGTATTGTTGGGTCAAAGGGTATGCACATTTTTGTAGCCCTTTGGGCATAGTTCTAAATTGCTCTCCAGAACAGTTGAATCAGCTCACAGCTCCACCAACAATGAATTAGTGTTCCAACTCTTCCACATCTCCTTCAACATTTATCATCTTCCTATTTTGTCATATTAGCCAATCTGATAGGTGTGATGTGGTACCTCAGAGTTGTGTTGATTTGCATCTGTCTAATCAATAGTGATTTACAGCATTTTTTCATATGAGTATAGATAGCTTAACTGCCTGTTCATATTCTTTGACCATTTATCAATTGGGGAATGACATGTATTGTAAATTTGACTCAGTTCTCCGTATATTTTAGGAATGAGGCCTTTATCACAGACACTAGTTGCAAAAATTCTTTCCCAGTTTTTTGCTTCCCTCCTAATCTTGGTTGCATTGGGTTTGGTTGAGCAAAAGTTTTTCAGTTTAATGTAAGTAAAATTATCCATTTTGCACTTCAAAATGTTTTCTATCTCTTGTTTAGTGAAGAATTTCTCCATTCTCCATTCCTTGCTCCACTAATTTTTTTTTTATAGTATCAGTCTTTTTACCTACATGATATACCCATTTGGAGTGTATTCTTGCACACAGTGTCAGGCATTGGTCTATGCCTAGTTTCCGCCACCCTGTTATCCAGTTTTCCCAGCAATTTTTTTCAAACAATGAGTTCTTATCCCAGAAGTTGGGGTCCTTGGGTTTATCAAACAGTAGATTGCTATATACATTGACTACTATGTCTTGAGTACCTAACCTATTCCACTGGTGTACCCCTCTATTTATTAGCCAGTGCCAAGTGGTTTTGATAATTGCTGCTTTATAATACAATTTGAGATCTGGTGGAGTTAGGCTACCTTCCCTATCATTTCTTTTTATTAGTTCCCTTGGTATTCTGGACCTTTCCTTCTTCCAAATGAATGCTGATATTATTTTTTCTAGCTCTAGAAAATAATTATCTGATAGTTTGATTGGTATGACACTGAATAAGTAAATTTAGGTAGAATTGTCATTTTTATTATATTGGCTCAGCCCATCCACAAGCAACTGATGTTTTCCCACTTACTTAGATCTGACTTCATTTGTGGGAAAAGTGTTTTGTAATTGTATTCATGTAGTCCCTGGGCTTGTTTTGGCAGGTATACTCCCAAATAGTTTATAGGGTCTACTGTAGCTTTAAATGGGATTTCTATAATATCTCTTTCTATTCCTTTCTGAAGGGCTTTGTTAGTAACGTAGAAATGCAGAAGGTTTTTGTGGGTTTGGTTTTTTTTGTAACCTCCAACTTTGCCAAAGTTGTTTATTATTTCAAATACTTTTCTACTTGATTCTCTGCGATTCTCTAAGTATGTCATCATACATCTGCAAAGAGTGACAACTTAGTTTCTTCTTTGCCTATTCGAATTCTTCAGTTTCTTTTTCTTCTCTTATTGCTACAGCTAACACACTATAAGTACCATATTGAATAATAGTGGTTATAGTGGACATCCTTGTTTCATCCCTGATTTCATTGGAAATGCATCTAGCTTATCGCCATTGCATGTAATGCTTGCTGCAGATTTTAGGTAGATACTGCATATTATGTTATGGAAAGTTCCATTTATTCCTGTGTGGAGCATGAGTTTTCAATGCCATAGTCATGGAGAATCCTAGGTCACCTCCTCAATATGGATTAATATTTGAGTGAGAAGGTTACAAAATAGTAAACATCAGAGGGGGTTTTCAAAGTCACCCCAAATACATTGCTCCTTCTTCTCCTACTACAAGTTGGAAGTAATAAGATAATAAAGTAATTAACAGGTATGGGCAGGAAGGTGGTGTAGTGGGTAGACAGCCAAATCTGGAGTCATAAAGACTCATCCTTCTGTGTTCAAATCTGACTTCAGTCATTTGCTTGCTGTGTGACGCTGGGCAATTTGCTTAATTCTGTTTGCCTCAGTTTCTTCATCTGTCAAAAGAGCTAGAGAAGTAAATGTCAGATGAGTCTAGTATTTTTGTCAAGAAAATGTCAAATGGGGTCACAAAGATTTGCAAATAATTGAAAACAAAGAAAGGAAAACAATTACAAATGACCTAAATATTAGTTCTACATAAATACAGAATGGAGCCTCAGGAAGTAATAAGTTCCCCATGATTATGGTTCTTCAAGCAGAGAACAGATGATCATCTTTGTAGACAGAGAGACTTCTCATTAAAATTAGTTTGAGGCTGGATGGCTTTGGAGGTATCTGCCAAGCATCTTATCCTAAATCTTCCCAAATTGAGAAGAATTGTTTTCTCTACAACTTGCATAATTTGCACACTATGCCGTGCATGGGGTAAGGGCATGGAAAGGTATTAACTTTTAGTTTCCAAAATACCTTTTCTAGCCACGACAGTATGGAAGAAGGCTTCATAAGACCCTATTGGGATTCTGTGTTAAGGCATTTGATATCAACTGTAATAACAGTTATTTATATAGACTTAAGATGAAGCGTATAACACCTGGATCCCCAATTACATGGCATGTCAAAAGATGTCACAAAAAATCTCCCTTCTACCTATGGAAATACTGAATTGTCATTTCAGTCTTGAGGTCATTAACACTTCATGTCACCAGGACACAGAGGTACCAAGTTTCTGATCCCATTCTATACCAGGTCAACAGAGCATACTGTGCTTTGGAGGGCATGAGTGAATGAGAAATCACCATGACTGAGGACAACGAGTTTGCAGTAGTGTGGATCTGAGGAGTGCTTAGAACGAAGTGCAAGAAGCTTGGTAAACTTTTCGGGTGACAAACTTCATTGTTCCTCTTCAGTCGTACAGACTGACTCTTCCTGGCTCCCATTTGGGATTTTCTGGACAAAGATATTAGACTGACTTGCCATGTCCTTCTCCAGCTCATTCTATAGATAAAGAAACTGGCAAACAAGGTTAAGTGACTTGCCCAGGGTCACACAGCTAGTAAGTATCTGAGCTCAGGTTTGAACTCATGAAGATGAGTCTCATTTGAAACGCAGTGCTCTATCTTCTGTGCCAACCAAACTTTAAGCCATAATTTATTACTCATATCATCATTACATCATCACTTCGGTATAGTTCCTCTGCTTAAATGAAAATATATTAATATATTTTAGAGCCTGATGGAGTGTTAATACCATCCATACCTTGCTCCAGTTTCATGAGCGAGGAAACAGAAGGGATGGTAAATATATTTCCCAATGTCACTCACATCTCCTGAACTTGAGATCAGATAACTTGATATCTTGATTAGATGTTAGTTGCTTTTTTCTTCTTTTTTTCAAACTTTCCATTCTTTCTCCCTTTCCCAGTTTTTCATTCTATGTACCTAATTCTCTTTCTGTCCCTACTATTTTGCATCTCTCTTTTTCTCTCTTCTCTCTCTCTCTCTCTCTCCCTCTCTCTCCTCTCTCTCTCTCTCTCTCTCTCTCTCTCTCTCTCTCTCTCTCTCTCTCTCCCCCTCCCCCTCTCTCTCCCTCCCCCCCCTCTCCCTCTCTCTCCCCTCTCCCTCTCTCTCCTCCCTACTCCTATTAGTTGTATGCTGAACAGGCTAGATAAATATGCAATGGATAATGCTAGTTTTATGAGCATCATCCAAAGCATCATGGAAGAAAGTCAGACACAGGTCTTTTGGGCTTCATCACGGGGATCAACGTATTGACCTTTTTTAGATCAATGTTATATATCATATCTAAAACCTGCTTGATCTGATATGCTTTTGCCTTGATAGCCACAATAAACACAAGTTGTCATCCTCCATTTTTTTTCCAGACTTGGATCAATGTTCAGTGGCATGTTGTTGATGGCATAATGACTGAAAGTGTTACAATTAGGGCTGTCCTTCCATTCCCAAAGCAACTGCATATAAAGCCAAACACTTTTTTTCTTTCAGGAGTTGAAACATATCTTTTTCTAGCTACATGGCTCAGTGAACAGAGTTCTCTAAACTGTCAGGAAGATCTGAGCTCAAAACTGACCTCAAGCACTTATTGGTTGTGTGACCTTGAACAAGTCACTTCATTTCTCATCTATAAAATGAACATAATAACAGTACCTACTTCCCAGGGTTGTTATGAGGATCAAATTGAAGAACAGTTGCAAAGCACTGAATATAGTGCCTAGGGCCTAGTAAGTGTGATATGAATGTGAACTGTTATTCTCTTCCTTCCTGTGACATGGGCACCATTAAACTCTGTATTCTTGCGCATTCAGGGTCTTTCATTTGACTTCTGTCTTGGGACAGGAAAACTTCTGTCTTTGAGGTTGTCTCCATCTTGGGGAAACAGCAAATTTTGTGGTTGATATTGTTCTTTCCTCCAAACTATGCAATGTCAAATGTCATGGAGCTCTATTTATTGGGGAGATTCATAATGAAAAGTAGAAAGATGAAGTCCGTATGTTCAAAAAGTGACTAAATTATGTGTGTATGTATATGTGTATATATATATATGTATGTATGTATGTATGTATGTATGTATGTATGTATATGACCTGAAGAGGCTACTAGTAGAAACACATACCCAAAAATGGTCAAGACAGAAAGAAAACATCTATATATATATATATAAATATATTTTAATAGCATAATTTCATAGCAAAGACTTGGAAACCAAGTGAGTGTCCCTCAACTGGTGAATGGCTGAATAAATATAACATGAATCTAACAGGATACTAATTTCCTCATAAGAAATTATGATGAATATGACAGATTGAGAGAAATCTGGGGAAAATGTATATGAACTGATAAAAAAATGAAATAGAATCAAGTGAAGAATTTATAAAGTGATGTAAACAACATAAAGGAAAATAATTGTGAAAAATTTCCAAATTCAGATGAATATAGTTATGTGATAGCTTCCTGAGACACATGATGAAGCAAGCTTCACATCTTTACTGGTAGAGAGGTGATAGATGAGATATACAGAATGACACATCCATTTTCAGAATCAGAGATGTGTATTTGTTTTGCTTGATGACTCTTCTTTTAGGAGTAATACATAGAATGTAGGTTCCTTGAAAATAGAAATTTGTTTATTTTTTCTCTTTGTGTCTTCAATGCCTAACTCAATGCTTGGTGCATAATAAATGCTTAATAAACACCTGTGCACTGATTAGTTTTTTGCAAGGAGAAGTTTTGGGAGGGGGATTTGCTGGGTCTTGATGATGGAAAACAAAGAAGAAAAGTCAATGAAACATTTAAAAAATAAACAAGCTAATGAAAGCATAAAAAGGAACACAACAAACAAGAGAGTTTTCTTGTTTCCACATTAAATGTAAAATATTCTTCAAAAATAAAACTCTACATCCCAAAAGTTCAAAGTTTGATTCAATTAACCTATCACTCCATGTATATTTGTTGAGCATCTATGGTATTATGTGCCAGGCTCTGTGCTAGGTGCCATGCATACAAATGCAAAGTTTGTTTTCTGTTCTTTGCATAATAAAAAAATTTCATATTTATTAATATTTGTTAAGCTAATAATAACATGGAAAATATATTAAAAAATAAAGAAACAATGGAAAAATCTATTATGGCAGCATGTGTGCCTGACCTTTCAGTGGCTACCATTATCCAAAGAAAAATAAATTCTGAATCAAGCATGGTGGTGCATGCGTATAATCTCAGCTACTGTTATCTCCAGGGCTCAGGAATTCTGAGCTGCAATAAGACTAAGCCAATTTTGTGTTACTAGTAAGTTCTGCTCAGATAGGGAGAGCTTCCAGGAGCAAAGGTCAACAGAGTGACTATAGAGGGACAAATTGACCTATATTGGAAACAGAGTAATTGAAAGTGACACTGTTGATTGAAGGTAGACTGCATTTCCTTGGTGAGATAGGAAGAGCCCATAAGAGAACAGAAAAAGTAAAGAAATAAATTAAAAAAGAAAAAAGAAGGTAAGAGGAACAAAAGAGAGAGGAAGGAGGGAAAGAAAGAGAGGGAGAAAGAAGAAAGAAAGAAAGAAAGAAAGAAAGAAAGAAAGAAAGAAAGAAAGAAAGAAAGAAAGAAAGAAAGAAAGAAGAAAGAAGAAGAAAGAGAGAGAGAGAGAGAGAAAGAAAAAGAAGGAAGGAAGGAAGGAAGGAAGGAAGGAAGGAAGGAAGAGAGGAAGGAAAGAAGGAAGGAAGGAAGGAAGGAAGGAAGGAAGGAAGAAAGGAAGGAAGGAAGGAAGGAAGAAGAAAGAAAAGATTTGAAAAAAGACTCTGCTTACTCATTCCCTAGAATGGCAGGCTGCAACTCATGATCCTGACTGATGTTTTCCCAGGGACCACCAGAACAGAATTCAGCACTTATAAAATGATTGTTATTGGCAGGGCTTATCCACAGAAGACTCTGGGGGTGAAATGTCCTTGCCTGACAATGCTAGTGAACATCACTCTGACAACTGGACACTCTGGCCAAGTCTATATGAAAAGAGCTGAAGGACATCAGATAACAAGGCCATCCTGTGGAACTCATGTACCTGAGGCAGCTGGGAAAACTTGAAGACAATGCTGGGGAAGAATATGCTTCCCAGCTCCTCAGGCAGTGGTGGGTGCAGGCACATCCATGGGTCTATGGTCTCCATTTATTCCATTCACACTCACTCTTTCAAAGTTGTTGCACCATGCTCTACACCATAGCCTGGATCTCTTCTTTCAGAAACTAGAAATTTCTAGGCTTAAAGAATCTTAAATACTGACTAAATATATTAGAGAATTATATCATAGAATCATAATCTAACACTTTTCATAATAATTATTATAGTTCATATTTATACAATACTTTAAGGTTCACAAAGTGACTATATTATATTGTATTTATTATGTTATATTATAGTGTATTTATAGTGTATTTATATTACAATATCTGATCCTTATAACAGTCTTTTGGGGTAGTTATTATTATACTGATTTTATAAATGAGAAAGCTGAGACTGGGAAAGGTTAAATGACTTTCCCAAGGGTTACAGAGGTAGTGAATATTGGAAACTATATTTGAACTCATCTTTTCCTGTGTTTGAAACTCCCCTGTTTTCCTCTTCCCTGATTTTTTGTACTACATTTTGTATAGATGAGGCAATAGAGGACATGAAGGAAAATATGATGTTTTTAACTAGTTATGACTAGAAATGTCTTAGAATAGACTTAGAATGTGGCTACAACCAGGTCTCTTGACCCTAGTCCGGATCACTGTCATTTCTGCAGTGCTGCCTCCTAAAGAAAATCATGAGAATGACAGCAATAACATTTATATAACAGCTTAGGATCTCCTCTGGTGAAGGATTTATAAATATTTTTCGGTTGACCTGACTGATAATATGCCTGACTAATTTTTACCAATATTGTTGGATCTGAGAATACTTTAGAAAACATGTTGGTGGACTGACTTTCCCAAGTGTAGGCAAATAGCCAGCTGGGATGCAAACCTAGATCTGCTGATTCTAAATTCACTGTCCCTGACCTACTTTAATATTTTATTTTCCTATCACATGTTGGTCTTATAAATACATATGGACATAATGTGTATGCATATGCCTACATACATATGATTATATCTATATAATATATAGATTCTATATATACATAGATTATATATATATATAATATCTATTTATCTATACAGATGATCTTAAGAACTCAAGTCTATCACAACCCCTTTTAGGATCCTGTCATTGAGAAGCTGTACAGTTTGAATGGATTTCTTCCCATGCTCCTTTCCCAGGCTTCCACAACTGATGGAGAGAGAAGGAAGGAGAGGTATCCAAGAACCCCTTTTCTCTTTGGTCTGTGCTCATTTCTCCTAGGATGTCTCTAGCAAGTCAACTTTACCTCAAGCCTTTGTTTTCTATTCCTGGTATCGGAAAAAAAAAAAGGTTTGGACCTATGATAGTCTGAGCCAGTCAGAGCATCCCTAATGACTGAGACTTATCTCAATGATAGGCAAATTGCTGTAAAAGTACCCAGGCCAAGGGGGTAGCCTAAGTCATCTGAAGGAAGTATTATTAATGGTTATATATGTGTCTTCCCTAGAGATGTAGTACAGTACAAATTAAAGGGTATTGACTCTGGAGTCAGGGACCCTGGGTTCAAATTCTACTTCTAATGCTTATACTACCTGCATGACTTTGGGCAAGTTATTTAGCCTCCTTGGGTATAAGTTTCCTCATCTTATATAAGAAGTTTGGATTGTATGGTCTCTGAGGTCCTCTCTCTCCATGTCTTTTTCTAATCTGTCTTTCTGTCTGTGTCTCTCTCTGTTTCTATTTCTCTCTGTGTCTCTTCTCTCACTCTTTCTCTCTCTGCCCCTTTCTGTCTGTTTCTGTCTCTCTGCCTCTATCTCTCATCATCTGTCTGTCTCTCTCTCTCTCTGAGTTTCTGTCAGTTTCATAGAAGAGGGATTAATTAGAGAGCCTCTGATGTCACTTCTAGACCTAAATCTATGATGCTGTGACTTAGATCCTAGAGGTCTTCTGACTCCAAATCTAGTCTTCTGTCCACATAACCTCCCAGCAAGAATGTAATGGGAAGTATTTAACTGATTTCCTGCCCTCCTCCAAAATAAACAAATAAATAAAGAAATGTGTATGTGACTATATATATATATATATATACACACACATATACATATATACACACATATATATATACATATATATACACATATATATATACATATATATACACACATATATATATACACATATATATATACATATATATATATACACACACATATGTCTGTGTCAGTGTGTCTGGGTATGGGTATATGTATGTGTGTCTGTGTATATATACACATATATATCTATGTCTTTATGTATATATGTGTGTGTATCTATGTGTGTATACATGTACACATAGAGTGAGAAAGACTTTGACATTCCATCTACATTAACATTTTCCACAGCATTTTCTTAAGTCTGGAATCAACCATCCACAAAGCAAAGAATGGAGTCCTAATTTGGAGGGTTTGCTTATTTTTAAATGTAAATCCTCACACTAAAAATTCAGCAATGTCTTTTAGTTAGAACTGGCTCCATCCCATCCCTGCCTTTCAGTCTGCTCAGGTATTTCTCCTACTAAGTTATTTATTCCCATGGCATTTTCCATATGATTCCACCCAACTACCCAGAAGGAACCCCCTTCTAATATCCAGCAGTAGACTGTAGATCAATTTCCTTGCTAAGTAATATAGCACCATAGAAAGAACAGTGAGCCTGTAGAAAAATAATTGGATTCAAGTCTAAAACTCTATCAGTTCAACAGTTTTTCTTCCATTCTCTATAACGTTAACTCTGTTAGGACAATGAAAGACTTTTGTGACTATATCTCCAGCTCTGAGCACTGTACTTTGTACTTAATAGATATTATCATTATATACAGGAAAGAGTACAGACTCTATATTCCAAGGACTTCAGCTGAAATCCTACCTCTGATAAATACTACCTTTAGGATTGTAAGTGAATCACATCTTCTGGGGCAAGAGTTTCCTCATCTGTTATATAAAGGGGTTGAACAAGATGAACTCTTCCGATCAACTCATTGAATTATTTGACATATGATATTATATAAATAACTTGTCTTACTGTTTCTTCAGCTTGGTTTTCTCCCCTATAAAATAAGGATTAGTTGAACTAAATGACTTTTAACTCTCTTCAACGACTAGCCTTCTTTGAATGAATAAGATTAAAAAGAAAGATTTTTTGACGTCTTTTGTCTTTCTCAATACTTTGTTCTCTAAACAAATCTCTTCCTCTCCTCACCAAGGGAATCATCTCTTTGCACAAAGAACAAAAAAAAAAGAGAAGGAAAAAATGTCATCAGAAAAACTAATCCACAAATTAACCAAGTGTTATAGTATATGCAAATTTTTTATATACTCACATCCTCCACATTCTGAAAAAGAAAGAGAGAAACATTTCTTATTTCTTCTTTGGAGAGAAACACAAATAAAATCACATGTAATTTTTGGTTATTAGTGTTTGCTGCATTAACATTGTTTTAGTCATTACATACTCTCATAAACTATCATGCATTTAATTACTATTTATCCACTCATATTATATATACATATATACACATATAGGTACACATATATACATATATATGTATATGTGTGTATATATATGTGTGTGTGTGTGTATACACACACACTGCATTTACTTACATATATTCTAGTGGTTGCCAGAATTAGAATGTAAGTTTCTTGTAAACAGATATTGTACCATTCACTGGCTTTTTGTATCCCCGATGTCCAGCCCTTATTGAATATTGAATACATGATTGAGACTTTAATATGTATCTTTCCTGATTATGCTTAACTGAATTTTGTGTCAGTTCACAAAGTCTTCCAATGTCAAGTAAAGTCTTCTTGCTGCTAGATGCTGGTTTTAAAATGTCCCTTCCCATAATCTGGTTCATTTCCCAGGGTCAAAATGCAGGGCCAGGAGGATATTCTCATTATTACTAGGTTATTTGTTGAGGTCTCATTTCACAAGGCAAGGAAACTTGACACACGAGAGTCTAGGGCAGGAAGGACAAAGAGTGTGAGTGAATATATAAATAATTGATGTATCATCTCTGTGCTAACAGCTCATTTCAGGTCATCATGAGGTTGATACCTAGACTTTGTGGAAAGCTCTCTCCCACTTACGTGAATCTGCTATAGGTTTGGGCACCTCTGCCTACAACTAAAGAAGCAAGGGAATGTTTATCTGTTTGCTGTTTGCAAGATTGCTAATCCCTTAGACACACCTCTTGAAAAAAATCAATGATCCCACTCAATGGTCACTGGTATCCCAAGTTGTTCTTCAATATCAGCTAATGGGCTGAGAGCCTGTGATGTGGATAAAGTTAGAAACAGCTCATTACTGGAAGAGATCATGTTGAGAAGTCTTGGTCCCAGGCTTTTTTGTGACAGCAACTCAAGGGAATCTCTACCTAAACTGCTGAAATGCTACATAATGTATGATTCCATCAGACTCTATCAAGGACTAATTAAGCCAAAGAAGGAATAAAATACCAGAGAAAAAATGAGGTCTGTTGTTAGCATTGGGACCTCACTTATGTTTTATAGGAAGCAGCTCTGCATTTTGAAATGCCATAACTTAATAGAATATGAGATGGAATGACCCAATAAAAGTTAGGAGTAGGGAAGTGTTCTTTCTTTATGCTTGCCAAGAAAAGACCTCTTTTCTCTAAGGGAAATCAATGAGAATTGCAAAAAAACCTAACAATGTCGATGTACCCATTCCATCGCTTTCATTTGCCTGCTCTACTCCATGGAGGTAGGGAGTAAGATGACCTCGTCAGTCTTGTAAATTTTTTCTCTGGCTCTATTGTCAAGTGGTCACTGACAGGTATTCTGTGAAGGGTAGAGCTATAGAAACTCCAATTCCTTTATCTAATTAGGTACAGAGAGAATTAACGTCTTTAAAATGTAAGATCTAAGATCATAGCTTTAAAGCTAGAAGAGACATTGAGGCAGTGTGGTTCAGGGAAAAGAATGATATGTTTGGATTGGGAGGTCTTGAGTTCACAACCCTGCTCCTACTACTTACTTATTTCCAATTCAATCTTGGCCATTTCAATTCACTTCTGTGGGCCTCAATTTCTTCAGCTTTGGAATAAAAGAGTTGGGTTTGTTGACCCTGAATGTGCCTTCCAGTTCAAATTCTCTTAACAGCATGTTTATTTTAGATAGATAGGGATATGTGAATGTATATAGATATGTATGAATATATGTGTGTCTGTATGTGTGCATGTGTATGTATATGTGGCAACTAAATGACTCAGTGGATAGAGTACTGGAGTCAAGAAGACTTGAATTCAGATTCAGCTTTAGAAACTTACTAGCTACATTACCTTAGGCAAGTCACTCAACCTCTTTGCCTTAGTCTGCTGGAAAAGGAAATGGAAAGGTGCTTTGCTAAGAAAACCCTATAATGGGGTCACAAAGGGTCATACATGACTGAAAAATATCTATTAGTCTATCATTTATCTATTTGTATGCATGCACATAGGTATGTATAGCTACATTTATGTTCATCTATATACATATGCGTGTGTATGTATATAGATGTATATATGTGTTTATATATAGTCTATATACATACATATGTACACATATGCACAAATATACATATACATACACACATATATGGACAACTGTATTTCAAGATATTTGAGTTAATTTTCTAATGCATTTTGCTTTATGAATTTACAAAATATTATCCTGAGAAGAGGTCTACAGGCTTCACCAGATGGTTAATGGGGTGCAGGATATTTTTTACAAATGGCCAAGGATTTAGTTCAATGCCTTCTTTTTAGCAAAGGAGAAACTGAGAACCACAAATATGAAATGCCTTGCCCAAGGTCTCTCAAACTGCTTCTAGTAAAGTTGGCACATGAAACCAGGTCAGAGCTCTCAATCAGGCATGTATTGTACTCCACCCCACCAATGAGAATCTGAGGTCTCTACATTTATATAGTCACAGAGCTACAGCATCTTCCATGTAGACCTGGAGGGACCTCTGATGCTGTTTCCCAAATCCAGTCGATAAAATATTGCGCAGGTGCTGAAGATGTCCTAAGAGACATGCCTTCTGAGAAGGCATTCATTTTGTACTAGTCTAACTTGGTGTTTAATGCTTGCTAGAATCATGTTCCTTGAAGGCAGACATTTTATCTTTTCTAAACATTCCATCCCCTTCTGTACCTAACATAATGCTCTGAAAATAGGAGGCACTTAATAACTGTATGTTTTGTCTCCAAATTTCACTATTGGGCAGTCAGTGATTTGAGGGTAGATTGTAAATTTCCCATTAAAAAACTCAATTTGGGGAAATCACAAATTTATCTTAGATCTGACTCTTTCCCAAGAAGGTCCCAAATGGCTAGAGGTCTGAATGTCACATAGCAAGAGAAGTTTCTGACAGTGGTATGTCCCTCATCCCGTTTGCTTGGGGGATGGGATGGATACACAGATCAACTATAATACAGCAAAATGGAATTTAAGAATACACACACTAATGCACCTGTGATGAGCTGTAGAATCCCTGTCAGATAATGATACAGAGGCCTGTAAAGGTGAAGCTAATTTCCTGAGAGTGCATTCTGAATATGTTTCTGTAATGCCACCCCTATTAAACTCCTTCTGTATGTAAATCAATATTGTCGCTACCCTCAAGGAATTCTCAGTCTATCAGGGCATAGGATAAATATATGGATAAAGTGAAGGATAATGAAAAGGGGAGATAACAATACCAAGACATAGACAGACACAAGGACAGACACAGAAATAGATACAGACAGAAAACGATAAGCCTATGTTTAATAAATGCTTAATGCTTCTCCTTTGATCGATTTCGAGAGATAGGACACATCTTCTAATCTTCCTACTTGCATCGAGAGAGTTCTTCTTTCAGAATGTCAGTTGGTCCAGGGGTCAAGGTCACACCAGAGCTGGGCAAGTTCAGCCCTGTCCTTTGGCTTTCTTCTTAATGTGGCATTCTTTCAGCAACACGGCTGTTGAACACTTTCTTCCATTGTCTCTCAGCTTGCCATAATTTTTAGTTGATAAAATATTCCCTGGTCTCTCTCTTACTAAATACATCTCCTTAGGTAAATTTCACATAAAAGTCCTATCCCTTATTAGAGATCTCAGTTGAATTAGGGCAGATTAAAGGCTGTGATAATCTGCCTGAGGCTATGAGATTGGTATTAAGAGTTTAGATCATTTGGCTAGCTACAGTTAAAAGGAAAGAAAAGAGGGGAAATGTGAAAGAGATGGGAACAAAGCCTGTAAATAGGAAACAGACAATGAGATTATTTCAAACTGACCAGATCCCTTTGCATTCCTGACCTGATTTTAAACAAACAAATCTCTTGCTCTTCCTCTATTGCCCCAGTATTTCTGAGTCTTGCAACAACATGCTTGGTTTGTTTGTTTTTTTCTTATTCACAGAAAAATATAGAATGTTTTCACCAAGAAACTAAATGAAAGGAATAAGAATTTATATAGCATATACTCCAGGTCAGGTACTGAGCTTTACAAATATTATCTCATTTCATCCCCACAACAACCCTATGTATTGATAGTGCATTCTTGCTTATTGTTAATGTAATTTTGCTTCTTAATAGGAAGATCTTTCTCATTCATTAATAGGCCCATGGGACCTGCTTAAGTTACAAACAAGCCTGAATGAATCATATGAGTCAAGTCAAATGGAACAGAAAAGGGTAGAGCAAGAAGGGTAGACCAGTAAGACTCCGAACCAAAGCAGAGCTGAGAAGAAGATGGTCAGGGAGCAGTCATAGCTGGAAAAGGAAGAAACTACCACGAGTGAGAAAGCCTGGTTGTGGTTTTGTTTCAGGGAACCTGTTTGTGATTTGTTTAAGGTAGCTGGTTTGTTCCCTAGCAAAGGAAAGGCTTGGGGATGGTGCTGCCCCTCTGCATTGTTACTGAGTATAGATTTCTTTGTTACTGTGGTGGAGTTGGCTTTTTGGTGTTGGGGTTTGGCTTTCTGGTATCTGAATGACTATTTTGATTCTGTTTTTAATGTGGAGATTCTTGTGATTTTGTGATCCAGAATTATGCCAGCATCTTCATGGCTGCCATAGGTAATGTGAATATCACATTGGCACTACAATCTATGAAGGCAGGTATTTTATTAACTCCATTTTATAGCTGAGGAAACTGAGACAAACAGACTCACACAGCTAGTACGCTTCCTTCAACTAGAACTAGAACTTAGAACGTAAGGGATGGAAGGAACATTAGAACATAGAACACAGGATATGAGAACTTTTGAATTCAATTTAATTGAAAAATACATCATTGAATATCTGATTGATTATTCATCATTGAATCGATTCTATTTGTTTTGGTATTATACTGAATGCTTAGATATTTGCATGCTCAGTAACTTTTTATGGATCCAAATTGCTTTCTTAAAAAAAAAGAAACTGAAGCTATATTTTTTAAAGAATGCAACATTGTGTGAAACCCATGTTATCTACCATATGTTTGATAAATATTGTATTTTACTTCCAATTTCTACAGGTAATGAAAGGATTATTATCCTGGAGACAGATGACCATTTATTTATTTTCAGGCTTATGGTATGAAAGGAAATGGAAGATAGAGAAGGCAGCCATTGAAATTCTTTCAAAACTAAATTTCAGAATGGGAAAAAGTATTTTATTTCTAGCATTAGAGGAAGTCTTAATGCATCATGGCTAGGGACTGAGATGTCTGCTTCTGAAAATAATGAATTTTCGAGGTCTCAAATGTCAGGGTCCTAGCAGGAGAAAGACAATAGGATACAAGGAATGGAGCATTTATTTGCTTTGGAGCTAGAAGACCTGTGTTCAACTCCCACCTGTTAATCTTGCCACCTGTGATGTATTGGGGAGGTCACAACAAGCCTGGGTTGTAGCTTCCTGTGTACAAAATGAGAGGATGGGATTAAATGACCTCTGATGTTTCAATTCCCTCTAAACTGATAATCTTCAAATAAGTGTTCAGTTCAAACTCAAGAATTAAGCCCTGTAATTATTGAGTAACTGAAGGAACTGAGCACTGCAAAAGAAGACAAGGGAGATATTAAAAATGCTGAAGTTAGTAGAGTAACCACACAAATTATTCCTGGCATAGTCTCAGGACCTGGAAGAAATCAGCCTGTGTCTAGAAGAAGTGAGATCATAGCTAAGGAAGAAAGTGATTTAATTCATAAATACTGGGCAAAACTATAGCTAGTACAGACTGTGTCCAACAATGAAAGCATTGTCTGGGTAGAATCACTCATATAAAACAGTGGATGATTACATAAATTTAGAAATAGGTAGGTTCTTTTATTTTAAATTCCCTTACACTCTGATTATCGACATGATGCTGCAAAAATGGAAAGTCATTAAGACTTTTGGATCAGAAAAGAGAGAATTTCAAACCCAAGGATGTCTTTTTATTTGATGACTATTTGGAAGGGGGTTTCTGGGCTCGTTCTTGATAAGCATGTAATTAGAACTATGCCATTAAAAATAAAATCAATAATAATAATTATAGCTGAGAGTTTATAGGTTTAAAAAGTAATTTGCATATTATCTCAAACTATCCCATTAAAATAATATCAATAATAACAATCATAGTTGAAAGCCTTAAGGTTTGCAAAGGGATTTTGCATATTATCTCAATGGATTTTTTTTAATGAACTGAGAAAACTTTATAGAAGGGAATATAGATTATTGTCTAACCTCTAGACCTGGGGTAGGGAACCTGCAGCCTTGAGGTCATATGTGCCCCCCCCCCCCAGTTCCCAAGTGTGGCCCTTTGAATCTAAATTTTGCAGAAAAAATCCTCTTAATAAAAGGATTTGGTTTGTAAAACTTAGACTCAGGCAAATGACCCCAACTGAGGACCTAGAAGGCCACATGTGGCCTCAAGTCCACAGGTTCCCCAACCATGCTCTAGAGAAACCAATTTGATGACTTGGTCCAATTTCCTCCCCTTTCTCTGACATAATTTCCTAATCTGTAAAATTATAAGGCTGGAATAAATTATTTCTAAATCCCCTCCTAACTCTAATAGCTTATGATTCCATAAGAATAAGGTTATTTCAAAGATTCTCAATGAATGTTTCATAAGTAGTATATTAAGGAAGACTAAATTGCTATAGTACAGTAATATATCTGCTCTATATCAAATTCTATCACCTTTGTATAATGATGAAGTCAACCAGGATGGTGATGTGTATGCTGAATGATCAATTGAAAAGGCTAAATCTATTAAGCAAGGAAAAGAGAAGACTTGGAGGAACATGATACTGTTTCAAATATTTAAAAGGCTACCATCTGGAAGAAGTGGTATGCTTATTCTCTTTGGTTACAGAGGACAGAACCAGGAGAAATGGATGGAAGTTACAACCAAGAGAAATTTAATATGAGGTTAGGAAAAAATCTTAAAAACTTGACTGAGCCATAAATGGATGGGCTGCTTTGTAATATAGTGGGTTTCTCCTTTTTGGGGATCTTCACTGAGAAACAAGATGGCAACATAAGTATATTTTAATAGGGAATTTTCTTTAAGGCATAAAGCGGGTTGGATGTTCTCTTAATACAATGCCTTAATAAAACATGCCTTGAAACATATTATTCTTTATTCCCTCACATAGTTGGCACTTAATAAATGCTTACTAATCGAAACAGTTAGAATTATTAAATCATTGTACAGAAGAAAGGGTGATAGATTTGGACACATGGGCAAGATTTCAAGATCTGCTCCAATTGGAGCCTGTCTATGCCATCTTGGTTCCATGCAACAAACACTTATTAAAGCCTGGTTGTGTGTAATTAAGTCTTTATGCTAGGTGCTGGTACTCCCACCCAAGACTTCTTACATTTCTTTTATGTTTTATCTTCCCTACTTAAGCACTTTGAAGGAAGAGATTGTCATATATATATATACACATATAAAACTTATGGGAGAGGAGCAGATCCGAGCAGGCTTCAGGGACGGAACCTCCGGCAGCTGAGAAGGTCCCTCTGCCCACAGACGCTACAGGTCAGTGAGAGAGATGTCTGGGCTGGCCGAGAGGGGAGGGGGGTGTCTCCGTGGCTCGGGCCCCCTCGGGAGGCAGAGGCAGGGGCAGGAAGCCGTGGAGGAAGTGGTGGCGGCCCGGAACTCCCCAAGCAGCAGGCAGGATCTTCATTACTGAAGGTCTCTGCATAAAGCCCCTGAGAGAGCTGAGCCTAGGAGAGAGCCCTGCCCCCACCCACTCCATTACTGAAGGTTTCTGCATAAAGTCCCTGAGAGAGCTGAGCCTGGGAGGCGGCCCTGCCCCCACCCCAGCACCAGAACTTAAACTCACATTGAATAGCAGCCACAGCTGCCTCGGAAAGCCCATTTGAATCTCAGAGCCCAAGCACTAGCTGGGTGGATCTAGGCGGGGGTGCAGAGGAATCTCAAAAGTCAACTAACTGGTTGGGAAAATGCACAGAAAAGGGAAGAAAAATAAGACCATAGAGAGCTTCTTTGAGCAGGTGCAAATGTTCCCGCCTTTCAATTCTGATGATGAGGAAATATTCTTACCATCAGGGAAAGACGTGGAGGGCAGGGCCTCTGTATCCCAGACATCCCAGGGGGATGTCGGGTGGGCTCAGGCCATGGAAGAGCTCAAAAAGTATTTTGAAAAGCAAGTTAGACAGGTGGAGGAAAAACTGGGAAGAGAAATGAGAGAGATGCAAGAAAAGTATGAAAAAAAGGGTCAATACCTTGCTAAAGGAGACCCAAAAAAATGCTGAAGAAAATAACACCTTGAAAAATAGGCTCACTCAATTGGTAAAAGAGGTTCAAAAAGCCAATGAGGAGAAGAATGCTTTCAAAAGCAGAATTAGCCAAATGGAAAAAGAGGTTCAAAAGCTCACTGAAGATAATACTTCTCTCAAAATTAGAATGGAACAGATGGAGTCTAATGACTTTACGAGAAAACAAGAAATCACAAAACAAAACCAAAAGAATGAAAAAATGGAAGAGAATGTGAAATATCTCATTGGAAAAACAACTGACCTGGAAAATAGATCCAGGAGAGGCAATTTAAAAATTATGGGACTACCTGAAAGTCATGATCAAAAAAAGAGCGTAGACATCATCTTCCATGAAATTATTGAGGAAAACTGCCATGACATTCTACAACCAGAGGGCAAAATAAGTATTGAAGGAATCCATCAATCACCGCCTGAAAGAGATCCAAAAAGAGAAACTCCTAGGAACATTGTGGCCAAATTCCAGAACTCCCAGGTCAAGGAGAAAATCTTGCAAGCAGCAAGAAAGAAACAATTCCAGTACTGTGGAAATACAATCAGGATAACTCAAGATCTAGCAGCTTCTACATTAAGGGATTGAAGGGCATGGAATAGGATATTCCAGAAGTCAAAGGAACTGGGACTCAAACCAAGAATCACCTACCCAGCAAAACTGAGTATAATACTTCAGGGGAAAACATGGTCTTTCAATGAAACAGAGGATTTTCAAGCATTCTTGATGAAAAGACCAGAGCTGAAAAGAAAATTTGACTTTCAAATACAAGAATGAGAAGAAGCATGAAAAAGTAAACAGCAAAGAGAAGTCAGAAGGGATTTACCAAAAGTGAACTCTTTACATTCTTACATGGAAAGACAACATTTGTAACTCTTAAAACTTTTCAGTATCTGGGTAGTTGGTGGGATCACACATACACACACACACACACACACGTACACATGTGCACGCACACACACATACACACATACATGCACATACAGAGACAGAGAGCACAGAGTGAATTGAATAGGATGGGACCATATCTTAAAAGAAATTAAGGTAAATGGTGAGAGAGAAAGGTAGGGGGAGGAAAGAGGGTGAAACGGAATGGGGTAAATTATATCTCATTCAAGAGGCAAGCAGGAGACTTTTTAGTGGAGGGAAAAAGAAGAGAGCTGAGAAAAAAAAAAAAACAAGACGTTTACCCTCATCACATTCGACTAAAGGAAGGAATAAAATGCACACTCATTTTGGTATGAAAACCTATCTTACAATACAGGAAAGTGGGAAAGAAGGAGATAAGCAAGGTGGGGGGGATTATGGAAGGGAGGGTAATGGGAGGAGGGAGCAATTTGAAGTCAACACTCTTGGGGAGGGACAGGATCAAAAGACAGAATAGAAACAATGAGGGGCAGGATAGGATGGAGGGTAATTCAGTTAGTTTTACACAACACGACTATCATGGAAGTCATTTGCAAAACTACACAGATAGGGCCTATATTGAATTGCCTGCCTTCCCAAAGGGAATGGGTGGGGAGGGAGGGATGGGGAGAATTTGGAACTCAAAGTTTTAGGAACAACTGTTTAGTATTGTTGTTGCTACTAGGAAATAAGACATACAGTTAATTGGGAATAGAAAGTCATCTGGCCCTACAGGACAGAAGAGAAGATGGGGACAAGAGAAGGGAGGGATGATAGAAGAGAGGGCAGATTGGTGATAGGGAAAATTAGATTGCTCAGTGTATTGGGGTGGGGGGAGGGGATAAAAGGGGAAAAAATTTGGAACCCAAAATATTGTGAAAATGAATGTAAAAAGTTAAATAAATAAATTTTTATTTCAAATATATATGTATACATATATACATATATATATATATATATATAACTTATGTTATCAAGAAACCCAAATTATTCTGAGAGAAACACAATCTTTTACTGAGTGATTAAATATAAATCGGGCAGCTAGGTGGCACAGTGGATAGAGCACCAAGCCTGGAGTCAGGAAGATTTATCTTCCTGAGTTCAAATCAAGCTTCAAAATCTTACTCACATGAGCCTAAACAAGTGACTTGACTTTGTTTGCCTTTGTTTTTTCAGCAGTAAAATGAGTGAGAGAAGGAGATGGCAAACTTCTCCGGCATCTCCGCCAAGAAAAACCTAAATCGGGTCACAAATAACTGCATACAACTAAAATAAATCAACTACATAAATACAAATGAGATGGAAAGTAAGCCAGAACAACTATGAGAGAGAGAGAGAGAGAGAGAGAGAGAGAGAGAGAGAGAGAGAGAGAGAGCGACAGAGACAGAGAGAAGTAGAGACAGACGGAGACAGAGACAAAGAAACAGAGACAGACAGACAGAGACAGACAGAGAGAGGGAGAGAGAGAGAGAGAGAGAGAGCACTGATAACTCATAAAAGATGGTCAGGTGATGCTTCATGTAAGAAATGGCATCTGAATGTGCTTTCAAGGAATGCAGAAATTCAGTATTGTGGAGATATGATGTTGCTAACAGAAAATAGGAATGAGGGCAGTACAAGTAGAACAGAGAGCAAATGAAGCTGAGTTAGATGAGGTAAGAACAAATATTATGGGGGCTTGACATGTCGTGCTCGAAGTAATAGGGATATATATTCAAATGTTTATATGAAGTAGGTGACATGGGAAAATTAATGTTTTAGGCAGTCATGAAGGAAAAGTTTCAGAGAGATTGGAGTTAGGGAGATAGAGCCGGAAAGGATCTTACAAGTCACTGGATAATAATAGCACCTATTTCCCAGGTTTGTTTTGTGAATCAAAGGAGATTTCTGTAAAGCACACTGCAAATCTTCAAGTACCATATAAATGTTATTATTTTTGCTATAGTATTTGTTAGAATCTGTCTTGTCCAATCACCTCATTTCACAGTTGAGGAAAGTGAGTTCCAGACAGGTGAAATAACTATAGTAATAGCACAGGTGGCTTGGACCAGCATGGGAACCCTAGAGGTGGGAAGGACAATCGTAAGAGATCACACAGACAAGACTTGGCAACTACATTTGTATAGGAAGGAAAGATAAGGGCAAAGGCTAGTTCCAAGTGAATGTAGATGGCTGGAAGGAGAGTAATAAAATCAACAACCATAGAGAAAAAAAATGGAAGAAGGATGAACTTAGGAGAGGAAATGAAATACTTATAATTTTAGATACAATTATTGTTGAGAGGTCATTTGGAAAGTCTATGAGGATAGATGTGTGAAGTTACCTAGGAACCACTCGTGATGAGAGATAGAGATCATGAGAGATTAAGGTTAGATTTGATAGGTAAATATATAGAGCTAGTCACGTAAATTTATATAGATATGCGTATCTGTCATTGTTCAGTTGGGTCTGACTCTTCATGACTCCATGGACCATACTGTTTATCGGGTTTTTTTGGTAAAGATACTGGAGTGATTTACCATTTCCTTCTCCAGCATATTAAAGCAGGCAAAGGTTAAGTGACTTGCCCAGCATAACAAAGCTAGTAAATTTCTGAGGTCAGATTAGAACTCAGGTCTTCCTGACTCTAGGACTAGAGCTCTATCCACTAAACTAACTAGCTTCTTCAGATATGCGTATATACATTATCATGACATATAAAAAATAAATACATAGATAAGTGGTTAATATATGCATAAATTAAACATCTATATAAGAATATGTACAAATATATAATATGTGTATGTATATACACATACATACAAATGCATGTATATATGTGTGTGTATGCATGTATGTGTATATTCACACACATGTGTGTATGTGTATGTCTGTATATATAAATAAATAAATATATATCTATCTGTATCTATATCTCCATCTAAATAGATATAGACAGATAGATATAGATATATACATACTTTTTTAATTTTATTTTTCATTTTTAACACAGTTTATAACAGATGAAACAATTCAAACTCTTGATCAGGTGATACTTCTTTTTAAAGCATTTACAATATGCAAAACAAAGGAATTTTTTTAAACATTAACCAGCTGAGACACAAATAGTATTTATGTTGCTAACTTCACAAGCTCTTAACCTAATTGTCACCACAATATTACTAAGAATTAAAGGACCCTAACTTAGTGTTGTTGGTCTAAAGTCCTATGCCTAATAGCTTAATTTTAGACTTAACCTCGGATGTTCTCCTACCAGTAATCTATAATTTAATAGATCTGGTATTAAGCTTACAAACTTTTTGACTATAGGAAATTGCCACCAAGATTGGGGATGTTGCAGGGATACAATACCTCCCCAACCTCATGTCAGTTCCAGGCAGGATTAGATTGTCCACATGTATTCAGTCAGGCTTAAAGTGTGCCAGGCGCCAGTGGAGAAATTGAGTCAGGAGAATCCTACCTCAGCCCAGGCTGAACAGCTGCTCTCCCACCCTTCCCATGACCTCCCCAAGGAGATCACCTTTTGCTGTTTATACCAGTATCTCACAGGCTTACTGGCATCATGTGTAGGAGGCTCAGACTGCCTTTCTTGCTATCCATAACTGGAGTTAGACTCAGAAGAACAGTTACTTAAAAGTCCCATAGCATCTAAAAATGGCAAGCTCCAATAACCAGGTTTCAAATATGATTATAATTTCACTTTGGTTAAGGAACATCTTTTGAGACAAGTCTTAAGTGGCTTATATTCCTTTCTGTACATGGTCTATACATGATTAAATATCAATCAGAAAATCAAATTTACCATAAAACCTCAACTTATCCATCAATGCCAAATTTTACCTGAGGTTACCTTCCTCTAGGAAACTTAGACTAAAATTCTTTTCCCCAAAGTAAAGATGTCATTGATTTATTCTCAGTAACTAATTCAGTCAATTATTTTAATACTAATTGATTTTACCTCACTTTGAAACATGTCCAATTTTTCTCCCCATCGCTCCCATCCTCCTGCTTCCTGATACCTTGCATTCTGATTACTCCTTCCCTCAATGTACCTTCCCTTCTGTCACACCCCACCCTTCCCTTATCCCCATCTTCTCTCTTTTCTTGTAGGGCAAGATAAATTTCTATACCACATTCCCTGTATTTCTTATTTCCCAATTATAATAAAAATTCTCAGCATTCGTTGCTAATACTTTGAATTCCAACTTCTCTCCCTCCCCGCTCCTTCTTCAGCCCCACTGAGAAGGCAAGCAATTCAATAAAGACTAAATATGTGTTGTTTTGCCAGACTTCCCTAATAATCATGTTGTGTAACACTAATTATATTGCCCTCTGTCCTACTCTATCCCCCTATTTTTCCCCCACAACTGACCTTCTCCCTTCTTGCAAGAGTTTTTTCCTAGTGACTCCCTTCTTCCATTTGCCCTCCGATCTAACATTCCCCTCACCCCATTTCTCTCCGCCTTTCCTACTTTCCTGTGATGTGATATAAATTTTCATATCAAATTTAGTGAGTATGGTATTCTCTCCTTCAGCCACATTTAGGGAGAGTAGCTTCATTTTTCCCCTCTCCCCTTTTCCCTTTTCTCCTCCATTGAACAAGATTTTTCTTATCTCTTTTATGAGTTATAGCCTGCCCCATTCCATTTCTCCCTTTCTCTTCTCGATATTTTCCTCCTTCACCCCTTAATATTTATTTATTTGTTTATTTATTTTTTGTGGGTGGATATCATCTCTTCTGATTCAACACTCTATACTCTCTATCTATATATGTGTATGTACAATCTCTCCATCTACCCAAATACTGAGAAAAGATTCAAGAGTTATAAATATTTTCTTTCCATGTAGTAATGTAAACAGTTCAGCTTTAGAGAGTCTTTTATGACTTTTCTTTCCTGTTTACCTTTTCATGTTTCTCTTGATTCTTGTCTGGGGAAGTCAAATTTTCTATACAGATCTGGTCTTTTCCTCAATACAAATGATTGAAAGTCCTCTATATCATGGAATTACCATTTATTCCCTTGAAGTATTTTACCAGATTTTCTGGGTAAGTGATTTTTGGTTTCAATCCCAGTTCTTTTGACCTCTGAAATATCTCATTCCAAACCCTTTGATCCCTTAATATAGAAGCTGCTAGATCTTGTATTATCCCGATTGTATTTCAACAATGCATGAATTGTTTCTTTCTAGCTTCTTGCAATATTTTCTCCTTGACCTGGGAACTCTAGAATTTGGCTACAATGTTGCTAGGAGTTTTTCTTTTTTTTTGGATCCCTTTGAGGAGGTGATCAGTGGATTCTTTCAATATTTATTTTGCTCTCTGATTCTAGAACATCAGGGCAGTTTTCCTTGATAATTTCATGGAATATAATGTCTAAGCTTTTTTTTTTATCATGGCTTTCAGGTAGTCCCATAATTTTCAAACTGTCTCTCCTAGATCTATTTTCCAGGTCAGTTGTTTTTCCAATGAGATGTTTCACATTACCTACTATTCTGTTTTCAAATTTTTGGTTTTGTTTACTAACTGCTTGGTTTAACTCATAGTCATTCATGTCCCTGAACTCAATTCTCTCTTGCAACGAATTATTTTGTTCAGTGAGCTTTTGAACCTTCTCCTCCATTTGAGTAATTCTGCTTTTTTAAAACCTCCTTCTCCTCTTTGGCTTTTTGGACCTCTTTTTCCAATTGAGTTAACCTATTTTTAAAGCTGTTATTTTCCTCAGCATTTTTTTTAGTTCTCCTTTAGTAAGCTGCTAACTTATTTTTTAAGGTCTTCTATTGCCTGAACCCAATGTAAGTTCCCTTTGGAAGCCCTGGAGGCAGAGGCCTTGACTTCCTCTGACAGTATGCCTTGTTCTTCCTCATCTGAAAGGATGGGGGGAGACACCTGTTCCCCAAGAAAGTGACGTTCTATGGTCTTATTTTTTTTCCCTTTTTTGGGCATTTTCCCAGTCAGTTACTTGACTTCTGAGTTTCCTCTCCACAATCACCTGGCCTCCAGTTCTGCCAAGCCAGCACTGGGGTCTGAGATTCAGATGAGCTGCTCCAAAGGTTCAGGGGCTTTAAGAGGTGTCAGGGCTCCTATTCAGTGTGAGATTAAGATCAGCTGCTCAGGATGGGGCAAGGCTGCCACACAGGGCTCAGTTCCCTCAGGGGATTTACAATGAGACCTTCAATAATGGATGCGGGCTGCTGCCTACTTTGGGAACCCCATAAGCTGCTGCCTCTACTGCTGCCACCTGAGGAGGCCCAAGTTATGGAGGCACCCTCCTCCCTTTTCGGCCAAAAAGATGCTCTCACTGATCTTTGGTGCCTGTGGGTTGAGAGATCTGCACTGATGCTGGAGATTCTGTCCCTGAAGCCTGCTCGGATTTGCTCCTTTTGGTGCTGTGCGGCCAAGGCAGAGTTGGGCTCTGCTCCACATCTGGTGTGCAACAGACCTTTCCCATCTATCTTTCAGGTCATTTTGGGATAGAAATCTCCTCCACCCTATTGTTCTGTGGTTTCTGATGCTCTAGAATTTGTTGAGAGTTCTTCTTTACAGGTATTTTATGGGCTGTGGGGTAAGAGCTAGCATATGTGTGTCTTTCTACTCTACCGTCTTGGCTCTGCCCCCCACTCTTAATGAATAATTTGCATGGTGACAGTGGTTGAACTCAAGGAAGCTGGTGAGATTGCCACGGGCAAAAAGAAAAATAATAGAAAAAGAGGTTGCCTAGGAGACTTGAAGGATGCTCAAGCTTGTGTATTTCATCTTCATTTTCCTGGTCTCAGTTTTTTGTTTATCTATCATACAAAGGAGATGGACTACATGAGCTCTAAGGCCAATTCTTTAGGAGCTGTGATTCTATAGTTGGTGTTATCCCTAGTAGTAAATTCCACCTATGTGCTGAGATGGCATTATATCATACAGGGCCTGAGCAATTCTTGTAACTACTACATACTGTGTCTTAGATTTAATGTCTATAATGTGATCTCAGAGCCTTAGGGTATAAGTCAGAAAGAATAATGGAAGGGGAGGGGTGGCAAAGGGAGAGTATTGTGACTTGTCTTGTGAAAATATAAGCAACTTGTTTGGAAGAATCAATAAAAACCACCTTTTTCTACAGGGGACCTCTGCACAACTGAGACTAAAATCTTCATTCCAATCTGCTCTGTTACTCTCTGCCCCTAGGCAGGTCAATCAATGTTTCTCAGGTCTGACCGCCTGTCTTTTCAGTCTGGGACTTCTTTAAAGCAGAGATATGTACAAATAGACTGGTCCAACTCCATCACAACTAGAAGATTGAAGAACTTATCTAGACAGGATGGATTGAGTGCTCATTTT
Source organism: Bettongia penicillata ogilbyi (assembly GCA_023548195.1). Classification (NCBI taxonomy): domain Eukaryota; kingdom Metazoa; phylum Chordata; class Mammalia; order Diprotodontia; family Potoroidae; genus Bettongia; species Bettongia penicillata. Next base: position 2,824,139 of record JAJHZJ010000432.1, on the reverse strand, counting down.
TTCATGGCTCCTGTTGGGCATCTCAGAATATTAGGAAATTAGCTTCCTGAACTATGTAAGGGAGGTTTCCCTTACTCTAATTTCCTGTGTTAAACAGCAGGGCTAAATGTGCAGCTGTTAATGGTTTAAGATTAAAAACGTAAGTTGCTTACATCAGAATTGTTGCTCTTCTCAGTCCTTCATATTTTCCAAATAAGTTACAGAATTACCTAATTTGGGAGTCAGGACCTCAGAGGACATCTGCTCTTCCTATTCATTCACTACAGAAATGTTCCAATATAAAATATGCAAAAATTGGTTGTCCATCTTCTGTTTTTTGACCTCCAAGAAGAAAGAACCCACCACTAATCCAAGTTGGCTCTTCATGTTTTCTGTAGCTTGTTTGCAGCTTCCACCCACTGGTCAAATACTTCCTCAACAAGACAATCCTGCAGATACTTGAATGCAACTTTCATACCCCCATAAGTGTCCATTTTTCCTGGCTAAACATGTCTAGTTTTTTTTAACCAATCTTTATATATCATGAACAACTCCTTCACCATCCTAGCTGACCTCTGGATAGTACCTTATTTTGTCATTTAATAATGGTACCCACAACTGAACTTGATACTCCAGATAAGTTCTTAAAAGTATGAAGTGTAATAGAATTATCATCTTCCTTTGCTTTACATTTATACCCCTCCTAATGCACAAGATTGGTTTAATTTTTTTTATTGTTACATCATGTTATAGATGCAAATTGAATTTATGAGTCACTAATATCCTCAGATTTTTTTAAGAACTGCTGTCTAACCATTCTTTTCTCATCTTATGTTTGCAGCATTGCTTGCTTTTTAAATGAATTACATTTATAGTCACTAAATTTCATCTTCTAGATTTAGTCCAATGCTTTAGTCTGTTGAAAGTCTTTTAAGGCTTTTGAATATTGTCATGTTGACAATGAATTATTAATACTTTGATTTTTGCATTGAATTATACCTGAATCCACCTGATTTTATTATCTTCTAACTCATATCTCTCCATCTTGTCCACAAGAATAGCATGGAATACATCATCAAAAGCTGTGCTAAAATCTAGGTAAATTTTAGTTACAGTATTCCCATATCTATTATCTTAATAATCCTGTTAGAAAAAGAAAGAAGTATGGCCTGATTTGTTCTGCATAGAAAGGTGATGATTTGTTGCTATCCCCCCCTCCCTTTCTAAATGTTTCCCATACATCTCTTTGATAACCCTTTCTAGAACTTTCCCAGGAACCAAACTGAAGATTGATAGTCTACAGTTTAACAACTCAGTTGTATTCCCTCTTTTGAAAATCAGGAAAATAGAGGGATGGAGCCAACGTGGAAGCGTAGAAAGACACACAAATATAGGTTCCCCCAACACAGCCCATAAAATACCTGTAGAGAGGGACTCTCAACAAATTTTGGAGCAGCAGAAGTGGAGAACAACAGAATGGAGGAAATTTCCAACCCAGGGTGACCTGAAAGGCCCTGGGTGACCTAAAAGGCCCATGGGAAACATCTTTTGCACTAGACGTGGAGCAGAGCCCAGCGCAAAATAGAAGAAATAGGGGGCAGGATAGGATGGAGGGAAATATAGTTAGTCTTACACAACACGACTATTATGGAAGTCATTTGCAAAACTTCACAGATATGGCCTATATTGAATTGCTTGCCTTCCCGAAGGGAATAGGTGGGGAGAGAGGGATGAAGAGAAGTTGGAACTCAAAGTTTTAGTTACAACTGTTGAGTGTTGTTCTTGCAACTATGAAATAAGAAATACAGGTAATGGGGTATGGAAGGTTATCTTGCCCTACAGGACAAAAGGAAGATGGGGGTAAGGGAAGGGAGGGATGTTAGATGGGAGGACAGATTGATGATAGGGGTAATTAGAATGCTCAGCATTTTGGAGTGGGGAAGGGGAAAATGAGGAGAAAATTTGGAACCCAAAATTTTGTGGAAATGAATGTTGAAAACTTAAATAAATAAATTTAAATGAAAAAGAAAAAAGAAAATCAGGAAAATATTTGCCCTTTTCCATCCCTGTGTTACCTTCACTGTCTTCCATAATGTTTATCATTGGCATTTCCTTATCCATGACATGTGCCAGTTCTTTCAGGACCAGGAACCAGACCAGGGAACTTGAAATCATCAAGGATAGTGAGGATCTTTCTTACTGTACTCCTTCTCTTAGGCAACAATTCCCCATTAGCCATTTCTTTTCTTCTGCCATTACCAATTTAAAGATCATTCTTCTCTGCAGAGGAAACAGGAATAACATTATAACTGATTCTCTATGCTTTCTCTTTTTTGTTAGGTATGACTGTCTCATCCACTCTAAGTGAAAGATACTATTCAGTTTTGATTCTCTCTTTTCCCCCACTACCAACAAAGCAAAAGGGGAAAAGACTTTTCTTGGTATTCTTGATTTCCCATTTCCCACCTTAATTTGTACTTAGCTTTAATATTTTTGGCATTAACTGGACAAATATAATGCCCTGTTCATATTCTTTACTCTGTCTCCTGGATTTACTTCCATCTTATATGCGTTTCATTTCTAAAATGAAATTGATCAATTAGTCGCCTTGCATCACTATTTAGGTATCTGCAAAGTAATCCCATTTTTCTTTCTCACTGGAACTATTCCTTCTTGTCTTTACAATTTCATTCTTGATCAAAAGCATTTTTGTCCGCAGCATCCTACCAATCTTTCCTCTGGACTCATAGAAACTTACTTTCCCCAAATCTATGATTCAGTTCAGATTATGATGAGTTTTCCTCTGCACTGCTCTTATAAACTTGAGGATGGAGTGGACACTTTCCCCTAAGTTCCACATCATTTCTACCCCACCAATCAGTTCCTTCCTGTTAGTGAGAATTACTTTCAGAATCAAATTTCTCCTTATTCACTTTCCACATTTTGAAGGATGAAATTATCACTAAGAACCATCAAGATGTGATTGACTGTCCTGCTCCTAGAAGAAAACTCCATCAGATATCTGAATAATCAAAGGGCTTCATCTATCAAATAGCACTTGTGTCAGACTTGTTATTTGTTTCCCAAATGCCTCTTCATTTTTTTTTTTTTGCTTGGCATTCTATAGTATGTACCAATAAGAAAACACTTCTGTATCTCCATTGTTTGACATTCACTTAAATACCATCTTTTGTCTCCTCTTCTATTTGTTGGATTTCCCCAATGTGCACACAGTCTTAATATGCAACACTACCCTCCCTTTTACCTATCATATTTCTTAACCACGGCTCAGTCCTGGGTTTTGTCCCTCCAGCTTCAGGGATGGAATTTGTCCCTTCTTTTAGGGATTCTCAAGTGTTGCCCAAGCTTTAGGAATTTATTTTTAGACCCTTGCGTCTAAGGATTTTATGAGTGACTTCTTATTGGGTTATTTGACTCCTGAATAATTTTGTGCCTTGGGTGTTATTCTTCCTTCCTTGAGGAGTAGGCAGCTAGGTGGGGCAGTAGATAAAGTCTATCAGGTAGACTATACTTCCTGAGTACAAATCTGATCTCAGACTTACTAGCTGTGTGACACTGATCAAGTAACTTAACCCTGTTTGCCTTGGTTCCTCATCTCTACAATAAGCTGGTGAAGGTAGTGACAAACCACTCCCATGTCTTTGCCAAGAAAACCCCAAATTAAATCACAAAGAGTCAGATTTAACTCAACAGCAGCTCTTTTTAATATCTAAATTTGAGAATACAAGCAGGACCCTTTCTTCCTATTTCCTAATTTTTATCTTACAGCCATTTTATTAGATTTGCAAGACACTTGAGTATATTCTTTGTGTTAGGTCTATTCAATCTTTGACCAGAAATCTGTCAACCCTATAATGTGAGTTGTGATCCAGAAATTGTAATCCATTCTCAGAAAGTGTTAGTCAGTAATATGCTTCCTAAATCCTTTCCTGCCTCTATATCTCTTACTTTCAATGGGAAATAGTGAAGAGATCAAAACGTATGGCAGGCAGCTTCTTTCCCAAAATTCCATAATGATTACCAGGGTTTTTTCCCGTCCCCCTAGCAATTCAATGAAGAACATACGAGTCATGAAAATACAGTGACTGTCATCCGTTTTGTTGTCTAAGGAAGTATTTTGTAATGTATATTCAACGGATTAAATAATTGGATGGGCAGAGGAAGATAGGACCTGGGGAGGACAGGAGGTCCATTTTCTTTCTCTCCCTCCCTCTGAGTGTGCTTATATTTCTGCTCTGTGCATCTCTGTTTCTGTTTCAATCTCTCCACCTCTTTCTTTGTCCCCATTTCTCTCATTAGTACTAGGTCAAAATATAGCTTCCTTTGGACCCTTTACTAGGGAATTCTCAGTTACCACTCCTCTTTTTTTCTGCCTATTAGCAGATGACCTGTCACATGATCTATTTTGTGACTCTATGAACTACATTCTTCTAAGAAGAGGCAACTTCTTCTTCCAAAAAGAACCAAACACTCTCCTCCTCAGGAAGAGCCCCAAATGTCTTTTTAAGCTCTAACTGTGCAACTGTCCTGTTCCTCTTTTTACTATGTCCAATCATCTTGACAAGGGTTAAGTCTCCTGTGGTCCACTTTGCAAACTCTTTCCCGTTGAAGCCTTGCATCTGCTCCCTTTAGGAACCCTTAATTCTCTCTAACAATCCCAAGGGCAAAGAGACATGCTTCGACTTTCTTCAGCTTCTCTTAAAGATGAGCATTCAGCCTACACTTTGAGCACAGATAACAGCCACTCCATTTTGGCACCAGTACAAATGCACATTTGATGCAAGTCGCTGCACAATTTCTCCTGGTCTCGACAGTGTTTGGGATTTTCAGCCTACTTTTTTGAAACTATTTATTGATGCTTAGCTCTAGGGTTGTGCTAAAGATAGCTTAAATCCACTGGGAATAGTTGATCACTAATTTTCAGTGAGATCATTCTTATACATCCATAACTGACAAAATACAATAAAAACAAAAAAAATACTTCATTAGACTTGATATATTGTCTTGCTGGTTGTGTGAACATAATAAAAGATGAAGAAAATGTGATGAATGCAGATTAAACATTTTTTCAGATCAAATTGAAAAGTTTGTCATTTGTACGGTCTTTTTAAAAAAGAGAATTAGTTATTAACTATTTACCTGCACATATATTAAGTAGCACTTATTTAAATCATTTTAGAGTCAGCTGTCACTTCCCCAGAACTTGACCATCTCTCTCAAATTCTCCTCCTGGGTCTCAAGGACAGTTCCATAGACATGGTCACACTCTTCTCTCCTTGAGTCATGTACCAAGCTTTCATCTCTTCTAACAGCTTGCCCTTCTCATCAATCTACTCCATCATTTTGCCTGATACACTCACTGTTCATTTAATTCTCCTCCCTTACCTTGCCTGTCCTTGTACCTAGCTTTTTCTCCCTTATCTTTCTTTCAGTCTATGTCTTCATTTCAGTTCCTTAATCCACTTTGATCTTCCTTAATCTTTGTGTAGCATCTTTCTTGGTCCTCTATAAACAAACCTGTTTCCCTTTCACTATGTAAGTACGAGTTGGTTCTAGTATCTGATCCTAGAAACTATTCATCAAGTTTTCCTCAATTTCTCCCAAATTTTACCAAATTAATTCTCTCCAAATTCAACCATTGATCATGTTCACTAGATTAAACCTCTCCATATAGTCTGCACTTTTTTATTTGGTTTAAATTCTGTCTTCTCCCTCACCTCTTCCCACAAACTTTTCTCATAAAACTCCAAATTTTATTTCAATCTAATGCAGTAAACATTTTTCAGAGCCTTCTCTGATGAAGACAATTAAGTTTAAGTGATACAAAGACTAAAGAGCAAAATGCTAAGGTTATAACTGCCCCCAACCAAGGAGCTTATATTGTACTAGAGGAACCATACAGTGTATTCACAGATAAGTATTTAAAGCATAAAAAGATGAGATTTCAAGAAAAACCTTAAACATAGTTTGTATTCATTATCCTGGTCTTGCTTCCTCACTTCTCTTCTCTTCTCTTCTCTTCTCTTCTCTTCTCTTCTCTTCTCTTCTCTTCTCTTCTCTTCTCTTCTCTTCTCTTCTCTTCTCTTCTTTCTCTCTTTCTCTTGGTCTTTGTCTGTGTCTATTTTTCTGTATCCATCCCCCTCCACTTCCACCAGGAAGTTTTGTGAAAGGGAGGGGCAATACAATATTTAAACAAAAAAATCCTTTTTCCTAAACCCTGATTTGTTCAACCTTTACTGACACATTTTCAAATGTTACCTTCTAAAACAAAATTTCCCTGCCAGACAAAACTACATGCTTGTTCAAACTCTGGAGCAGGCAAATAGGTATGACAGCCACCATTACTTCACTTGGACCAAACCTTCAGAGCTACAGTCAGCAGAGGGTGATAGCAATTTTAGCACCAGGAGCTAACTCCTTGCATCAGAGAGATAAAGATCCAGGGGCACTGACCCCATGCTTTAAGCATTAGACATTAGGGAGAACAAGTTGAGGTAGGAACTTAGCTGACATGGCTATCTGAGACCTTTTTATTTCACCTAACTATCCTTGATAAGAAATGAGAAAGCTTTGTTTTATTTAAAGCAATCAGGACCCTAGTTTGGTGCCCTGGGACAAAACCACAGTTACCTTGTCTTAGTTATATTTCTGATAATCAGACTGTGACACACTATTGTTCTAGGATTTCAAAATGATTTCCCCTGTTTGCTGTTTTTGGCTTGAGCTAGAATGACAAGTTTGGCCAGTAGGTGGCACATGGTCCCTGTCCCACTTTTTGGCCATACCCCTACTTCTTTCTGGGATTGCTAAGCTCTTCGACACCCCCTAAATTTTGATCAATCTAGTTTCAATTGAATCACCTTGATAAATTAACACTCTTTTACCTTTTGTATGATTCTATAAATCTTTCCTTGAAAGAATCAATCGACAACTCCTCCAGATACGTGATATCGGTAACCCATAAAGTATAGAATAAATGTGCCCCAGAAGAGCCTTTAGTTTCCCCATTGACTAGTCCCAATAGAAGATCTTCCTCATAAAAAAAGCCTACTTGCCGGTGCCCATATCTACCATTTGGAAGTGTTAGAAACAAATATATGAATGTCCTTTCAGCACAGAGGATTATTACTGAAAATGTATCATAAAATTATCACTCGCAGATCGTCAAAAAGGATCTTAGTGCCTTCACTGCAAGAGTTAATGTGGCTTCCTGAAGGATCTAACAGTACAAGAGTACAATTTTATCCAATACCAGAGAATTTGTTTGAATCTTTATCACTTTCTCCCTGCATCAGTCTCTTACAAGTCACACTCACAGAGGCAAGGAGGTTGGTAGTGATTCTGTTGTTTCTTTTGAAAGTTCAGATGGGGAGAATTTATGAGCACTGATTGATTGCTTCTCCTTAATAATTTAAAAGGGAGTTCTTCTCAGATTGGTTGGACTTGAGAGTTTCCAGAGGGATGCAACTGGACTGTATCTCAGAGCACCATAAGCAACGACTCATAGACCTAAGACTTGAAGTTCATCAGGCTGAAAACTTTATTATTTTACAGAGAAGAAAACTGAGGCCCAGACACATGGTGACTTGCGCCAGGTAACTCAGAGTAAGTTGCAGGCTTTAAATCTGCTCCTTTGACTCCAAAATCAATGGACTTACCACTATACCACATTTCTTTCTCACAGACAGTGTAAAAAGAATGACCTAAATGGATGTTGGGGATTGGGAGGGAATGGAATAGGAGAAATGAAAAGGTAACAGCTCAGACTTAGACATCCTCTAAAAGGGATTAATTAGCATTCCAACTCAGTTCATTGACTGCCAACATTAATAAGCCAATCTGACACCACTTGGCTTTGGAAAAAGCTCAAGATGAATCTTAGGAAAACACCTTACTATAATGAAAAGAAGCTGGCTATGAAGTCACAGAAACTAGGTTCAAATTCCAAGTGCAATATTTATATCTGCATGACTGAACAATTTAGTTAAATTCCTTAGGCTTCATTTTCTTCACTGAGGAAATTAAAGGGTTGAATAAGATGACCTCTGGGGACCTTTCCAAGTCTAGGTCTATGATTCTTTTTTTTCCACAAATCTCAAAGTCATCCATTTTGTCTAACGGGTGATGGACTTAATTCAATAGTGAAAACTAGCCATGAAAAAGGGCAGGAGTTTGAGGTCAACAGGAGGGTAGCACTTCTCACTCTCAATCATTTAGGACGATGAGTGTAAGTTCAATACTGTTTGACAGGGACATGAACTCCTTCAGATTTCTGGCAATTGGGGGATTCCATTAGCATGGTAAATTGGCCACCCTGACCACAAATCAACAAATCAATGCCTCATTTTGGCATTGCCTTGACAGTTGTTGAGCTGTTTCCTTAAGATGACTCTTTGCTAATGAGAGAAAGATGTCATTGGTATGACCCCAGTCTGATTGCAGGCAGGTAGCAAGAAAAATGAAATTGAGTTTTATCTCCCTCTTATTGACAAAACTGTATCAGAAAAGGAGATAAAGTGAGATATAACAATCTACAGGTCCTTAGTCCTTCCACCACTCTCAAACACACACTCACACATATACACACACACACAACACACACTTTTTCATTGACCTTAAGCAATCTAGGAACATAGACTCAGATTCCTAGATCTAGAGCTTGAAAAAATGTGATATAATCTTACCAATTACCTCATTTTATAGTTGAGAAAACTGAGGCCCTGGGGTTATCAGATTCTTTTGTGATCTTCCTCCATTTCTCCCTCCCCAGTGAACAGATCATTTAGCCTGACTTTGATGAAGAATGAAGAACCAGCTCTCTAGTCATGGCCAAATACAAATCTACCAGAATCTCCAGCTCCAGAATATATAATGGTACAATACAAAGAACACTGGATTTTGGGTCAGTGAACCTGTCATTCTCTCTCACTTTTTACCCGTTTGACTTTGTAGTGGTCATTTAAACTGCTTTAACCTTATTTTCTTCATCTAAAAAGTAAGGTGTTTGACTGTAAGGACCTTAAGATGCATTCCAGATCTAGATATGTGATGTTAAGAGCTTATCAAGACCCTCCTTCAAAGGAAAATCCTTTCAAGAGAGAGAAGTTGTCAGATATTTTCCCCAAACTCACATGCTGCTCCTTCCCTTGCTTCAAACATCATGAAACAAAATTCATGAACATGGATATTCACACCCACACTTTGCTGCTGTTATTGTTTAGAAGTTTTCAGCCATGTCCAACTTTTCATGACATCTTTGGGGATTTTCTTGGCAAAGTTACTGGAGTGGTTTGCCATTTCCTTCTCCAGTTCATTTTATGGATGAGGAAACTGAGGCAAACAGGGTTAAGTGACTCACCCAAGGTCACATGGGTAGTAAGTGTCTGGGGTCAGATTTGAACTCAAGTCTTCCTGACTCCTGGCACAACTCCATACTAGCTAAATATAATTATTAATGGCTCAGTCAATTCCAAAATACCTATATGCCAAGCACTGTATTAGATGCTACAAAATCAATAGAAAAGAAACAAAATCATATAACCTTTGCAGTAAAATGGATGCCAGAGTTGGTAGGATCACACAGACCCGTTTCAACTCTACACTCTCCCCTGCTGTCACCCTATTCTATCACCACTCATCTCTTGCCAAACCTACTTGCAGAGAGCAGATTGAGCCAGTCTCGCAACCACACTGACTGGGTACCTGACTTCAACTGAACTCTCACTTCAGCAAGACAGTCCTTCTATTCTTCCTAATTTGATCCTCGGTCTCACTCTCCAAATGACACTATTATAAAACCTTATCTTCCCTCTCCAAGTGCCAACGCTTTCATTGTCCCCTCCTCTTTCAGATGAGTACCTTGCCCATTATTGAGAAAACTGAGGTCATAGAATATGATCTCTTTGATCCCGTTTTCTTGATCCCCTTTAAATTACCTTTACTGGTTTTCTTCTCCTGAAGTTGCTGAAAATGGATTGACCTTTCCCCTTGCCAAGGCTCAAGCAGCAGTTACTATCACTTTATCAAGGTTCTCAGCACTAGTTGACTCTTTTGTACATAGGAAAAGAGAAAACTAATTTGGATCTCTTTTCTGTAGCTGTTCAAAAGTGTCTACGGTGTTCCACTCCAGTCTTCTCTTTCCTACAAGGAGAGAGACTCTCAAGTGCTTTTGGAGATTCGAGATTTGAATCCCTTATACTTTTGCACTCTGGTACATACACTCATTTCACTATCATTTCTCCTAAATTTAACAAACCTTAAGAGGCAGAAGTTTCTTCCTTATCCCTTAGAATTACAGGACCATTGATTTAAAACTAGAAGGCCCATCAGAGGGCATCTTATCCAATCTCCTCATTTCTCAGAGGAAAATAAAATGACTTAGCGGATCAAAGGGTTATATAAATGATTGAGTGGGTAATAGTTCCCAAAGTTGGCATTTGAATCCAGGGCCTTGATTCCATTCAGTTCCCTTTCTTCCGAATCACTTGAGTAAGGATAGCCATAAAGTGCATCTAGAGGCTGGGGACCTGTCTTGTGACAGACATCCTGGGATACTATATGAGGTTAGCCAGTGATTTTTTTTCTTAATAGCTAAGAAAAAATTTAAATATAAAGACTATTTTATCTCAGTGGTTTCAGAGTTATGCAGAAAAAGATTTCCTTGGTGTGATCTATACTAGAATTAGTGCTTTCCATGGACTTTACCTTACAGAATATGAGAAGGGAGGGTCATTACTATCAGAAAAGTCAAAGCATAGGGATAAATCTAGGCTGGTTGTTGGTGGTGTATCCCTTTTCCCATGACTCAGTGGAAATTGGTTCACGTCAAAAGACTTGCATCTGAATCCTAGATGATTTCTTGTCATAGGTAAGTCATTTTTACTTTCTAAAATTTGGCCATCTCATCTCTACAGTAGATATATTATCTGACACACTGATCTCAAAGGCAAAGGAAATGATCATTTTGAATACATTTTCTGAATTGTAAAGATCACAATGAATATCACACAATCATAAAATTTCATATCTGGAAAGCCACTCAGTGACCATCAAGTAAAACTCATACTTAAGCTTTGAGCCCTGAGTCCTTTGAGATCACTTAGCAGAAAGAGCACCCTGAGTTAGACATTTAGACAATTCGTGGCCTAGAAGGGATCTCAGATGCCACAACCATCTCTTCCAATAATACCTAACAAGTGGTTATTCAGCTTCTGCTGGAAGACCTCTGATAAGGGAAATATCCTGCATCCTGAAGCAGCCCATTCCATTTTCAGATAGCAGCCCACTCTCAGGAATGAATCATTTTTGGGCCTGACTCTTCTCTGTTGAACTAAACTCTTCCCCAAGAGAGCCCTTCATTATTTGAAAACATCTAAGACATCCAGCTATGATTTCTCTTCCACATGGTTAGCATTTTATTCAAGCAATTCCCATGCAGTCCTATTTCTGTACCCTTCACTATCCTAGTGGCCTTCCTCTGATCACTGTCATTCTCCAGTCATACAATATAAGCTGCTATAATTAGGAAATTAATCAAACAGGACAGTTGTTTTGATTATGATCTTATGAATCCATGAAGATGGAGAATCAATAAAAGCTTCAATGAGAGAATTTTACTTCACTCTTCTTTTCCAACTCCAAACTCTTTCCCATTCAGTTGCCACAGTGATTTTCCTAAGTTAGTGTGACTATGTCACTTCTTTACTCGATAAACTTCAATGGCTCCCTATTATTTCCAGGATAAAACATGAAGAACTCTCCTTGGCACCTAACCAATCTTCTTATACTTTGCTAAATTCTACAAGCTCAACCGTAGAGCCACATTAGCATACTTGCTAGTTCTCAAATATAATAGTAATCATCCCTCTAGCTGTCTCTCTGTGCGCTGTCCCCAAAGCTTGAAATACTTTTTTCCATCTCGTCTTTCTGATTTCCTTCAAAGCTCAGCTCAACTTCCACCTTACATAGGAGGCCTGTCCTGTTTGCCTCTTCCCCAAGACCAATGTGGCACATTTGTCTATATTTCATAGAAGGCATAGTGGGTGTAATGCCAGACTAAAATTGAAGAAACTCCAAGTTCATATTCTGCCTAAGACACTTACTATCTTTGTAACTCAGAATAAGTCACTTAGCTCTTCTCAGTCTCAGTTTCCTAATTTATAAAATGGATCATTGTTTGGTTGTTTTGATAATAAATGAGATATCACATGTGAATGTCCTTGTAAGCCTTACATGTCATATCAATGCTACCTATGATGATGATATACCTACTCACAGAACTGTTTATGTCACCCATTAGAATATGATCTCTCTGAGTTCATGAACTGGCTTTACTTTTGATTGTCTCCCCGATATTTAGCTCAATGCCTGGCACAAGCTAAGGAGTGTTGCTTTTTATTGACTAATGGGCCACTGATTATTTTTAAATTAACCATTATTTAATATCAGAGTTTAACAGTTTAAAAAGGGAAAAATATTGTACCCTCAGAAGTTTTGGGTTTTTTTTGCTGAAAAAAAAACTAATAAGCGAAACAAAGCCATTGTTAGACATTAACATAATAACATGAATAAGAGAAAACTAAAGAAAGACATGCCTCCTGACTTCCCGGACTAGTCATTATGTGAACTGCAGGAAAATCTCTTGGTCTCTTTTATGAGGACACCGTATTCATCTACCTCCAAGGTCTTGTTGTTGGCAATGAAAATAAGTGACTAAATAGCACGTACTAACACAACCATGCTCCAGAAACAATATAAAGAAGTAAATTTTATGAAAAGTGTAAGAAACGAGATTAACTTCTCAGGATCATGAAGCCCTCAATTTATCTTTTTAACGAGGAAAACAGCTATGAACATTTGCCCTATCCCACCGTTCCCCATGTATCTCAGTTCAAAGAAGATGGGTCCTTTTGAGAATCTCAACTTAAGTGAGAAATAAGGGGAAATTCTCCTTCGGAAATATGTTTTGCCAGTACAGTAGAGGTGTACTTGGAATCAAATATTATAGAAGCAGTTAAATTATTCAAATCATCAAAGCAATTATGGAAATTCAGCATTGCTAGATGATCTTTGGGTTTATCTAGTCCAGCGTCATGTTTTTATTACATACATTGTGAAATTAAGTGCTAGCAAGAGGAAATGACTTAGCTTACCTATGCCTCTTAGAGTCTTTTGCTTAGATCAAGATCAGATTTCACTGCCATAATGTCTTCTCCTAGCTCTCTTGTCAATGTTGGTTAGCTGGCCAACAATTTTATTAGGTTTTAAGGTTTACAAGGAGATATATGTGTGTATTTGTATGTATGTATGTGTGCGTACACAGATACACACACACACACCCCTCCACTCATATTTATCTATCTGTAGATATCTAGATATCTATTTGTAGATATAGATATAAATATCCAGATACATACATACATACACACATGCTAATACATCCATTTCCTTCAGTTTCCTCAACTGTAACTTGGGAGTAATAATAGCAACTACCTCGCAGGGCTTTTGTGAGGATCAATGAGATAATATTTATAAAATCATATAGTAGAGTCTCTGGCATATAGTAGCCTTATTCCCTTCTTTGTTTATTTGAATACATGTGTGCAGACTTATGCCTCACATGCATGTATAGAATACCCTCCCTATATGTCCCCTATTGCCTTCTATGTGTGCAATATATGTAATACATATGTATATACATATAACATGTATATCTGTGAGGATCAAATGAGTTTATATGGGGTAATGTAATCAATCAAGATTTTTATATATGTGTATTTGCATATACATATGCAAATGAATGTACACACATGTGTACATATATATTATATATCTATATATATAAAACATCTAACTTGATGTAACAACGCTATAGTTAGGTAATATAATGATATTATTTCCATTTTACAGAGAAGTAAGCTGAGGCTGAAAGAGATTAAGTGATTTGTACAGGATTAAACAATCAGAGTTTGGGGAAAGATTCAAAAATCAGTTCTATCCTTATTCTAAGTCTATACTACCTAGCAGTTTCTTCATCCTCAAAGGATATAGTATTTACTTCTCTGTTAGCACATTGTATTCCTTAGCAGAATAAAAACTCTTTGTGGGATAGAACCTCTTTAACCCATTTGGTTTCCCCAGCACAGTAGTATATCATTTACATTTATTCGATGTTTAATAATTGCTTTTCGTAAATGTATCAAGTTATCTACGTAACTTAACCAGGGTAGTTAGTGACCAGGCTGAGACAAAACTTCAGATTTCCCAAACTAACATTCTTTCCATTTTTTTCTTCCACTCTTCCAGCAACTACAGAAACTCCTCTGGGAGCCCCTCAAATACTCATCCAAAAAAGTGTGATAAAACTAAAACAAACAGCCATAGAATCTGATGTCCTGAAGAGTAATCTGACTTGACCTGCAATTAGATTGTAAGATCATAGATTTAAAACTAGAAGGTATCTTAGAGGCTATTAAATGTCTACCCTGCATTTTTATACAGATCAGAAAACTGAGGCTCACAGAGGTTAATTGATTTGTCCAGGGTTACACAGCTAGTAAATATCTAAAGAAGATTGTCAACTTAGATCTGCCTGACTCCAAACGCATGGCACCATTCATTCCCATTCTGCTATCATCAGTCAGAAATCAATGAGATGCATGTATCCAGAAATCAGTGAGGACTGGCCTTTGGTGTTCCCATTGAAATCTTTCTTAGATGTGTAGGTCAAATTCATTTTGCCTTGATACATGGAAATGGGTGTAGACTCATATTAGTAACCCTAGTAGTTTGTTACGGTTAATCTTCCACTAACTAGTACGCAACTGATTGGAACAATAAAATCCTTCTTTTGCTTTTTTCCTCCATCCCTCCCTTTTTTCTCATTCCCTCTTCCATCTCTACTTTTTGAAGAATCATAGAACTAGCATTAGAAAGGACCTATCAGAGATAGCATCCTTATGTCTATCTGTCTGTCTTTTTCACAATAATTGACATATAGCAGGTGCTAAATGAATGCTTGCTGACTGATGTGTAATTTTGATTTGTGTCCTTCAAAAAAAAACCCTTTCATAGGTGTCTTATTCAATGAGTTGGAGGTGCTTTTGTGAACCTTGTAATATTTCATGGACAATCTCTTGTTCTCTCTCACTACATGAATGACTGGCCTTCTTCCATTCAATTTAACAGTGAAAAATGTGTGAATTTGGATTCATAAATCTTATATTATTATCCTGCCACTTTCATCTATTTGATTTTGTACAAATCATTTAATTTTTCTGAGCCTCATTTTACTTATCTGAAAAATGTGAGAGGGATGATTTGATCACCTCTAGCATTATTTCCTGCTCTAAATCTGTGATTCCTAGTTCACAAGGTAGTACAGGAGGCATTTGAGATGTAAAGAAAAAACCAGTTCCTGCTCCCTAAGACCTTAAGATATTCTGGTGCTTTGTGTGAATGACTAAGTCTTTGACACTGTTTTTTTTTTTTTTCCTGTAAACTATCACCTGAAAAAATGTCAGAACAAATTTAGGATGACCACTCATCATTCCACTGACTTTTGGGTCACCTACAATTTTTGTTCTTCTGTTTTCGCTGTAATCCATGAGCTCTAGCTCCTTAGAATGGTAAAACAATAAATCAATCAAAAACATTTGTCAAGTACCTACTACATGCCTACTATGTGGTAAGTTCTGGTCAACAGCAAAAATGTGCAACTGGGCATCCCAGAGTAGTTCCGGATCAATGAAAGTGTAGCACAATTTTCAAGATTCTACTCACAACATTTTCTAGACCCAAATCCTCCATAGTACCTTCACTCAGATAACAATGACTTTTCCCTCCACTGAATTCTCATTATATGTGGTTTTTTACTTCTCTGTACACTTTCAGACATTTTTAAAGTATAATAAAAGTTGAAATATTAAAATACAGGCATGCTGAAAATAACAGGAATTATTCTAAAATAACTTAGTCTGTTCCATATTTTAAAGCGTCACAAGAAATTTTTTTTATTTTTATTTTTTTTCCAGAGTTTTTTTTTTAATGTTTTACAATCATTTCCTTAAAGTTAAGATTTTATTCCCCCCCACCCTTCCCCCAATACCCCCCTCCCTCCCCATGACAGCATACAATTCTGTTTAGGTTCTACATATACTTTCCTATTGAGCACATTTTCACTATATTCATGCTATGTAGTTGAACTAAAATAAATGGAAGAAATCATATAACAAATCAACACATAATACACTGAAACCCACCCAGCCACAAACATGATCTGCTACATTCTGCAAGTGACTTCCACATTTCTTTCTCTGAGTGTGGAAGGCATTTTGCCTTAGAAGACCGACATTAGGATTTTTTTTTTTTTTCTCAGTAAGTTCTTGTGTTATTACAAAGTTCCAAGTCTACCAGAAAAAACTCTCGCACACTGTGGTCGTTGCTGTGCACAAAGTTCTCCTGGTTCTGCTCCTTTCGCTCAGCATCAGATCATATAAGTCCTTCCAGGCCTCCCTGAAGTCTTCTTGTTCATCATTTCTTATGGCACAATAATACTCCATTACATTCATATACCATAATTTATTCAGCCATTCCCCAATTGATGGGCATCCCCTTGACTTCCAGTGTTTGGCTATCACAAAGAGTGCTGCTATAAATATTTTTGTACACGTGGAACCCTTTCCCATTTTTTATAATCTCTTGGGGATACAATCCTAGTAGCGATATTTCTGGGTCAAAGGGTATGCACATTTTTGTAGCCCTTTGGGCATAGTTCCAAACCGTTCTCCAGAAGGGTTGGATGATCTCACAGCTCCACCAACAATGAATTAGTGTTCCAACTCTCCCACATCCTCTCCAGCATTTATCATTTTCTTGTTCTGTCATGTTTGCCAATCTTACAGGTGTGATGTGGTACCTCAGAGTTGTTTTGATTTGCATCTCTCTAATCAATAGTGATTTAGAGCACTTTTTCATATGATTATAGATATTTTTGATCAAAATGTAAGAGCTAGATGGAGCTTTCTCATTTTCTTTTCTTTTTTAAAAGATGGCTACTGAGGAAATGCCCCTAAAACCTAATTGCTTAGTAACCTCTAAATGTCTAGATTTGTCACAGATAAACCCAACTGAATTTTAAGAAGGATTCTACAACTTTAAGCCAGTGTAATGAGGTAGATATAGTCTTGGACAAGGAATCAGGAAAAGAGACTTGAATTCTAAAACTTTCTATGCATCTGTATTGACTTTGTTGTCTTTTGAGTTTAGGTCTTGATCCTCCCCATCACCTCAGTAACTTTCTATGGTCATTTTCTTTTTTGTAGTTCACTCATTTTTCTACCTTGTTTCTTGAATTATAACTCTATATTAAAGTAGGGTTCTGCAACTTGGGTGGAGAGTGCACTGTTCCAGGTTTCAGATTTTTGTACTCCTGTTTGCAGAGCTAATCCTGGGGGAACCTACAAGTTTTCATTTATTCCAAGGTGGTATGATCCTAGAAAAAGTGCAGTGACTACTCTGCTTACCTGTGCTTTGGTTAGTAAGAGACCACAACTACTCTTCTTTTCTCTGAAACTCTGACCAGTGTCCTGCTCCTTTGTGTTCTTGCCTCTTTGTTCAAGGGTTATGATCTAGAACTGTGTATGGGCAGTACAACAGGGTCCTGGACCCAGTGCTAGGAATGGCACCTCCAAATCTTCTTCTGACCAGTTGTCCAACCCCCTTATTTTCTATGAAAGCTCCCAGAGCTGGTGCTCAAGCACCACCCTGGTGAAGCACGTTTTTCCTTCTGATTTCCTCACCTTGAATCTGCCTTTCTAAGATTTTCTTTGACAAGCTTAAATTCTGACTCATACTTGCTAACAATGTGACCTTGGGTAAGTCACTTAGCTGCTTAGTGCAACAGTTTGAAAACATGTGCCTCATTTTGCATTTATGTTCACCTTCCTCTCAGTACAAAGTCAGGTGACATGTTTCCTCATTAGTTCTCTTAAATCATGACTGGATTATCATTGATCAGAGTCCTAAATTCTTTCAAGGACATTTATTCTTTTAAACCATCAGATTGCCACATTGATATAAAGCAGGGTAACCTCCAACCTTGGGTGTCTGGGTGGTTGGACTGTTTTTCAAACTTCTTTCTACTTCTGTTATTTAGCTCATGACACTTCATTCCTTTTTTTTTCTTTCAAACAATCAGTCTACAAGCATTTATTACTGTGTGCAAGCTGTACTTGGCAATAGAGACACAAAGAGAAAAATTAAATAGGCCTGTTCCTTAAGAAACTTACATCATATCAGGAGAGCTAACATATATACTTAAGGACCTGATATCTTCTTATATGAATATTTTATTTATTGAAAGAGGCAGGAAAAGGCCATATGTAAGGCAAACACAGGGAAAAGCAGCTTGAGAAAAAATGCGTACTGTTCTGAGAAGCTGAGTGAAAACAGCCCAAAAGCAAAAATATTGACTGATGTTAGAGATGGCCGTGGTATCTTGTTTCCCAGCAGCTAATTTGAATATGACAGTTTTCAGCCATTTGAAATTTATTACTGGGAAATTCTGAATCAAAGAAAAATTTTAAGGATTATGAGAACATTGTACATTCACTATTTATGCTAAACATGATAGAAACATGTATTGGGCATTTTCTATTATTTGGGAGATGTAAGTCACACTAATGATTAAATATGGATCTAATGGAGACAGATACACAAAAGTCCCAGAACTGGAAGCTAACAAAGAAAAAAAGAAGTATCTCAGACAGGAGAAACATAAAAACCAGAAAAGGCAAAAATGACACAAAAGCAGAGAAAGAGAACACCAGCTGAAATGAAAATCATCATCGCGTTCACCATCTCTGCTGCCTTTCCCCCAGATGAGAGCTGGGAAGACAGACTCTGTTGCTGAGAGCTGATTAAGGGAAAGGCAATGCTCAGAGCTGGTTGGGGAAAACAGAATCCTTGCTAGTTTTAAGAGCTCCTTGGCAAAGGGCTGTTTAGCGCCAGCTATGGCTTGAAAGCTGACTGAAGACAGGATCTTCAGCTCCTCTGGGTGCTGATTTGATTAAAGCAAATCTCTGATGCTGGGAGCTGTTTGGAAGAAAGCAGAAACCACTGTATTTGAAGAGTTGACTGAGGAAAGCCTGCCTTGCTCTTTACTGCAATCTATAGGTTGAGAAGAGGAAAGAATTGAAAACTCAGGGAGTAGATATGTCTAGCTTCATAGAGACCCAGGCTGAAGATAACTGCTTTTTGCTGAAAGAGTAAAATGCCAGACTTTTGCTAAAAGAGTTTAACACTATCTCTCAGCACCCAGCCAAGACCCGTAATTCTCTTTTAGACCCCATACTTGTTCAGCAGAACTGAGAGCAGCAGAAATGTTGCTTCATTCCTAAGAAGAGTTCAGGACTTAGAAAAATAGTAGGTTAAATATAATATAGATTTTTCCTAAAGAGATCATAAACAACCACTTGATAGACCAGAGTTATGAACTGTCTGAGACAATTTTTCCCTTATTCATATGCCTAATTTCTAGGTTTCTGTAGGTTTGTGCCCATTTTCCCCACTGATCACTCTCTTAACCCTATGTGCATTGATTAGAAAATGTGATCCAGGTTAATGGGTGAAACTTTTTCTAAAAATTATTCTTATTTTTGCCTTCTTTTTATTAAATGTTTCAGATTCAATACTTAAAGGCATCATTAACATAGATGGGTATCCATGGGAAGTACAATAATGGGAGGTAAGGAGCTACAGTTGTGAATGAAAACATACGTCCCCTCTTACATCAGGGTTATTCCCTTGGACCTAGAGAGTAAATCATAGCCACTCTTCTGAGGAATCACACTGATTTACCAAAGCAACTGCAGACTGCAGTGGGTTAGATAGCACTGGCTGAAAGACAGACACAGAAACAGAAAGAGGTGGGGGCACTGTGTTTATGCATATCATCTGGCCACACTTGGATTACACACACATAATTATGCAGAATATGTATAAAAGTCATTTTATAGGCATAAACACTAGAAGTTGGGGGGATAGGGTAAAAACAAGTTTATGTAGGAGACAGTTTGATCTTAGCTTTGAAAGAAATGAGAGATTCTATGAGACAGAGGGATTGTGGGAGAACATTTCAGGCAAGAGGGTCATCTTGGACTACAAAAGGATAGGAAATGGAATGGCTTGTATGAGATACATCAAAAAGACCAGTTTGGCCAGACCCTAAAGTATATCTTAGAAAGTAATTTGTAATAAGGCTGGAAAGGTAGACTGGACCTAAGGCAGACTAGACCCAAGTTGTAAGGGGCTTCAAATGTCAAACATATCATTTTGTTTCAGGTCACAGAAGGAAGAAGAAGGAAGGTAAGTTTAGTTGCTTTTGAACAATCGACTTTAGATTTAACATAGATGCATTGCTCAACCTTTTCATCAATAACTCTGGTCATTGCATGCAACATCTGACTTCCTGTCACCTCTCTCCAACAGAAGCCTTAATCACTGCAGAGACACTAGAATTTTTATAGCTATTAAAAGTCAATAGACCTCAGATCTATTAAGTGGTGTTTATGTGTGAGGGAATGGGCAGGGGATTGTGAAGGGAACCAGGGTCCAGTAAGCAATCAATCACTATTTCTAATTTTATCAGGGAGGGGCCATTTTTAGCAGGTTAACACAAATTGCTTATTGGAGATTGCTAAAAAGTTCATTCTGCAAGGTGCTTACACAAGTCTCCAGAAAACAAGGTCATGAACAGGGGAATGGAGAAATATATAGACCTTATAGATTTTTATCAGAGGGCTTGGGCTTGCCCTACATGATAAAGGTCACAATTTATTAAGAATTAGCAGAAAGAGTGTTCAGAACCAGTTTTTCTGAAAGTGATATATCAAAAGAACTCCAGCTATGAAATTGCAGAATCTTAGATAACTCACAGATCTGGACAATTAGAAGTATCTCATCAAGCATTCATTTTAACCCTTAGTTGGAAAATAACTTCCATTATACCATACCCAACAAATGGTCATCCAGGTGGTTTAAAGACTTTTAAGGAGGGAGAACCCTGGCTTCGAATCTTGACTACAGTGCTCCCCTGAGTCAGAGGATCTGGGTTCAAATATTGACTAATATTTGATACCTCTGTGACCTTGAAGACTCAATTCACCATCCTGGACCTCAATTTCCTCACCTGAAAATTAGGTGGTTGGCCTAGATGTTCTCATAGTTCCCTTTTAATTCCTGTTCTATGTCTTTTGACTCTTAAACTCCCTTTTTTCAATTACGCTAGGTTGATTCTCAATGTAAACATCATTGCCCCACCAACAGATTGCATGGTCCAGGAAGAAAGAGATCATGGCTCATTCATTTTCATTTCTCTCTGCCAATAAATCTGTTCAAATGAATTGAATTCCTCTTCTGGGGCACTATAAAAAATGAAATTTTAGAAGGCACACTTGAGGAAAAGTGAAGTCTTTAGAGGCCAGCAGCCACAAACAAGAGGGAAAAAATGACAAAGGCTTTGTTGATGAGGAGGAACTATGAGAAGAAAGTATATCCTTAAATTTGGATTATAGAAGACCTGAGTTCAAATCATGCCTCAGCTAAATTGGTCAGTAATCCTAGACAAGTCTCTTAAATTCTCAGTCTCAATCACCTTATTTGTAAAATGAGAGTGTTTGGCATAATGACCTCTAAGGTCCCTTGCATCTTCAAATTTATCCTGTTATAATAATGGAAACAAAGCAGTCCAATTTCCTACAGGGAAGGGGAAACAATAGTATATGGCTAAACTCTCAGTATTAGCCAGGCTAACTTTCTATCATTTCAGTCCTGGCATTGCATCCTGCTGTATCCCAGAATACATCCTTTTTGAGGAGAGTGTGCATAATAATTTGACATTTCAAAGAAATACAATTTAAGAGGTTCTAAAGTGAGTTATCCCCTTGCTAAGCTTGAAACATCAAAAATAGATGTCCCTGGCATGATAGCACACTGAAGTCATTCTGAACAAAAAATGAGAAATCTCATTCCTCATTTTCCTTTCCCCCCCTTCTCCCAACAAGGCTTAGGCAGATGGAAATATCAATTTAGTTACTTGACATTTGGAAACATAAGTGACTTAAGCATTTTATGGTCCCCTCTTGTGGAGACATATTTGATAACATCTGCCCAACATCTTCACTTATCATCATAGCCAAGTGTGAATTGGGAGAAAGAAAGAAAGTTTGATCCACACAACATGTGGCTTCTCTCCCTGGCACTGCCATAGTCCTAGGCACTGGCAATTGTACCTACCCATGCCACATCTATCTTACCACAGAAGCAATAACTACCTGGGGAAGAATATTGGAAAATATATTGAACCTGACTTCCATCCCTTATGCACATCATGACTTTAAGCCATTACTATTCTCCCTGGTACTCAGTTTCCTCACCGGCAAAAATCTCACAGGACCTTTCTTGCTCTAATATGTTATATTTCTAAGTTTCTATAACAGATTTTTGAATGAGATGAGGCACTACATAAGACAAAGCTATAATCAATCTAATCTCTAGTGTAACTAAAATCTTTCTAGCTAAATTGAGATTTCATGAGAAGAAACTCAGCGGAAATATTGGATATGACCAGGAAGTATCCACTTATATGTCTCAATTTTTACTTTTCTTGTGGAAGTAAAGTTTCTCTCAACATTTTACTCTTTTTCCCCCTTGAGGCATAGTGTTACCCTTGCTAGAAACTCTAATGTGTCTTTTATCTAATGAAATATGGTATTTGGCTGATGTCCTTACCTCACTTTACCTTAGTTATTAGTCTTAAGTCTGGTACTTCAAAAGAATCATCAAATATTTCTGTTTTATCTTGGTCTTTCAAAGAATAGAAGGGTAATACCTTCCCTGTAGGCATTTTATGAAGACTTATTAGGCAACCTGCAACAGATAATGATGATAAAACAATTAGCAACATTCATCAAAATCACCTACGCAAATAGTCATCAAGGCACTTTCAGACCTCTGCATTCACATCCAGATTCAAGACAAATCTCTCCTTGTACTTTATGTTGGGAGACCAATTAGTAACTCAGAGTCCTGATTAGTTGGTGTTGGCATATGTGTGCCAGACACTTCCTAACCTGTTATATGGCAACTTGGGTGGAACAGAATACCTAGTTCCTCTCTGTGCCATATATGAGTGGGATGAATTCTTTTCACTTTCCATAATTTCCCAGTATGAAAAATGCTTTTCTTTAGGAGGCCATCATAGAATACCTGTGCTAGAAAGGGCTTTAGAGGAAAAACATATCAGAACTTGGAAGGATCGTAGAAGATGGAAAGTCATAGCTCGAAGGGGGCCAGAAAAAATAGATCATGACATCTTAGAAATGGAAAGAAACCGAGGGAAAATCTTTTATACAGTAGATGAAGTCACTGAGGTCCAGAGATATGGGCTGACTTGGTCAGTATCCCAAAGTCAATTTGTCTTTTGTTCCAGAACCCTTTTTGAATCGTTTCTTTGGCTCTTGAATTAGATTCATTCAAATATGATGGAATATTTTATTTCGTTTTAAAGCTGGTATTTAAATTTTAAAGTTAGAATTTTAATTGATGTAGCTCAGCAAATCCAATCTCCTCATACTGTAAAGGCATGAACAGGATAATGCATAACACTAATGGGATAGCACAGTGCTGGGAGAAAGCACTGGTTCTGCAAACATAATACATAGGTTCTATCCTAGCTCTGTTCCCTACCAACTATGTAATATTGGGTCAATGATGTCACCTCTCTGAGACTAAGTTTCATCGTTTGTAAAATGAGATTGAACTTGATCAACACTAAGGACCCTTCAATATTGACATCTTTTATTATTGGAAAAATCCTTCTGTCTGAGCTATTTTTTCAATCTAGGTTAGAAGCTTATTTCCTCTCGCTGTCCTGTGAAAATGTGACAGAGACTTAATAGAAGGCTTTTGCTGTTAGATTATAAATTCCACAACTGAAGAAACCATCTTCTGCTTATTTGGGCTATCTCCTTTCATGTCTGACTCAGTAAAGAGTCCTTAAAGTTTGGGGAATTAAATTCATATGAAGATGTCAAGGCAGCTAGGTGGTACAGTGAATTATATTCCAGGCCTAGAGCCAGGAAAACATGAATTCAAATCTAGCCTCAGACACTAACTAGTTATGTGACCTTGCACAAATAAGCTATCCCTGTTTGCCTCAGTTTCCTCATCTGTAAAATAAGCTAATGAAAGAAATGGCAAGGCACTCTAGTAGCTTTGCAAAGAAAACCCAAAATAGGGTTATGAAGAGTTGAACATGGCTAAGCAACTATAACATAGAACTCAGGGTGCAAAGCATACTAGAATATGGATGGAAGTCAACAGTTTCATTTCCACTAGAGCTTCCAGAAGACAAAAGAGGCAATGTGCTACAGAAAAAAAAAAAGATTGCTGGGTCAGAAATCTAGTGTTTAAATCACAGTGTGACAATTTCTTTAATGTTAGCCTCATTTTATATCTCCCTAGGTCCTAGTGACCCACTTCATAAAATGAGGAGGGTTGAATTGAACCATCCCTCAAGCCCCTTCCATCTCCAAGTATAACTTCATGGCGTATACCAATTTTTCCCTCTATTTTCCAATTCTAGAAAATTGGGACTCATTCACCAAAAAAAAAGAGTTGTTTAGTCATTTTAGTTGTATCTGACTCTTCATGACTTTATTTGGAATTTTCTTGGCAAAGTCACTGGAGTGGTTAGCCATTTCATCCTTTTGGTCATTTTGCAGACGAGTAAACTGAAGCAAACAGGATAAAGTGACTTCCGTAGCATCATACAGCTCATAAGGGTCTGAAGCCATCTTTGAACTCAGGAAGATGGGTCTTCCTGACTGTAGACTATGTACTCTCTGTACTTTGGCACCTCCTAACTGCTACTACCCACTAAAAAAATACATTTTCATATATAAAAAAGAACACAAAAAAGGAATGAAAATGTATCTCCATTTCATACTACTGTATAAGGTAAATAATAAATTCCACACATACAGTCACAAATGAACCAGTGTGGACTGAGTACCCACTATGTTCAGAGCAGAGTATCAAAGATTTCCTACACTAATTGGTAATCAATCTTTGTGATAATTCACAATTTTTTTTTTTTTGTCTGGGAAGCAGTTCTTCAATTGCTCACTTCTCCTCTCTCTTTTTTATGCTATTCTACTTTGTCTTAAATAGAAATACAATTGTAGTTTGTATTCATTTATGGTACCACAAAACTTGGTTGTTTTTCTTTGTTTTTTTTTTTTGGTCAAATTTTGCTTTCTGTTTGGAATATCAAATAGATTCCTGCTAATGAAATGAAGTGCTTATTAAGCTAGATACTTTGCTTTTGTTTATTGCCTTCAAATGGATGCTTTTGAATAAAAGAAAGAGAAAAGACCTTTCTCCTGCCAAAGTTTATTTCTATCTTTTTTATGGGGAGAGTTGACACTGATTGTGGAGTACTTAATTTTTGGGTGGGTTAGTGGTGGCCCCTTTTGCATAAGGATGGTTGAACTCATACCTCACTATTTGTTTGTACTTCCATGTCTCAGTTTAGTCATCCATTAAAAATAACGATGAATTTACCTAATAAGAAAAGGGGTATAGTTAGATGAGATCAATTTTATTTGCACATATGTATATGCACACACATTTGTGTGCCATATGTATATTAGGCACACACACACACACATAACATGTACACGTATATGCACGTATATGTTGTTATATGCATATGTTTATATATGAATGTGTACATGTGCACATATATGCCCCTATATATGTACATGTATGTGGAGATACCCATATGCACATATGCATACATACATATATATACACATGCATATATACACCTGCATATGGGCATATATAATATAATATATTGATGTATAACAAGTAACAAATACATTATAGTATACTATATTATGCATCCACATATGTACATACATGAGCATATACATGTGTGTATATACACATATACATAACACACATTTTCATGGTATTCTTGCCTTTTCAACAAAAGGAAGGCCAAAGCATTGTTATGTTGGTGTTTTTATTTGTGAGCCAGGCTCACAATGTCATATTGATTTTCAAAGTGAGTACTTAACTGATGCATCAACGTTAAATCTAAACATAACCCCTTCACAGGAAATGAAACATGATCTCTTTCTACCAGGAAGTTTTCTATGATGTATAAAAGTCTCAGCTCCATTAGAATCCGAAGAAATAAGACTCTGGTTCTCAAGCAGATTCCTAGAATCTTAGAACTAGCTTGGACCTCAGAGACCAACAGTTCCATCCTGAAACAAATGAGGAAACTCCCTCTAAAAGATACACAATAGGATTTTGCTGTCCTCATAATCTTGAAAGATATTCAGAAGTTCATTTGACTGTTAAGCAAACTTACAAGATGAGTTCTCATCTAAAGAAGTTCTAAGAAAATAAAGAAACTGAGAAAAGTTTTGGTGTCAGAAGATATCAATACATTCTATTTATATACCAGAGTCTTAGAGTTTGAGGCTGTCTTGTCCAACATGTTTTCTGCAGCATCCCCAATAAGTGGTCGCTTCTACCCCAGATGGACCCTACCTCCCAAGCTAGTCCATTCCAATTTTAGGTAGGTCTAATTGTTAGGAAGCTGTTTTGTTTTCAATCTTAACTTTTCCTTTTTGTGGAATTTATCTATTGTTCTCATCACCACCCTCTAGGGTAAAGGGTTCCTGCCCCTACAATCATTAGCAGGAGGAGGAGTAGTAGTTTAGTAGTAGTAGATTAGTAGTAGTAGTTTAGTAGTAGTAGTATTACTAGCATTCTAATTATTTAATATTTAGTAGTATTGCTCTAAATTATTTAGTACTAATCTAATTATTACTATCACTACTTTTGTTACTGTTTAGTCATTTTCAGTGGTGTCTGACTGTGATATCCAGTTAGGGTTTTCTTGAAGTGTTTTGCCATCTCCTTCTTCAGCTCATTTTACAGATGAGGAAATTGAGGCAAACAGGGTTAAGTGATGACCAAGGGTCACACAGCTAGTATCTGAGACCAGATTTGAACTCAGGAAGATGAATCTTCCTGACTCCAGCCCTAGCACTCTATCATTGGGCCACCTAGCTGCCCCACTACTACCACTACTACTACTACTACTACTACTACTACTACTACTACTACTACTACTACTACTGCTGCTGCTGCTGCTGCTGCTGCTGCTGCTCCTACTACTGCTACTGCTAGGACTACTACTACCATTACTACTACCATATAGCCAGCATTCATATAGCATTTGATAAATACTATACAGATTAAAGAAATGAAGGATTCAGGAACCTCAAATAACTTGCCTAGAGTCATTTGGCTGAAAAGTGGTAGTCAGGATGAGAACTGAAGTGTTCTAACTATAGCTTCAGGGTTCTTTCCAGTCACTAGGTAGAGAGAAGTAATATGTGG
Source organism: Bettongia penicillata ogilbyi (assembly GCA_023548195.1). Classification (NCBI taxonomy): domain Eukaryota; kingdom Metazoa; phylum Chordata; class Mammalia; order Diprotodontia; family Potoroidae; genus Bettongia; species Bettongia penicillata. The sequence goes on along the minus strand of JAJHZJ010000432.1, from coordinate 2,796,656 downwards.
CAAGGGAGCAAAGAATAACATACATTTAGCTGTCAATGTAAATATTGATAAGACAGCAATCACAAAGATCATTCAGATCAGAGGACCCAGAGTAGTGAAAGTCCTTGAGTTCATGTCATACAAAAATCAAACAAAGGAACTCAGAATGCTTAGTCCAACAAAGAGGAGCTTTAAGGGACACATTGCAACTGTCATTATGCACTTGACCAACCACAACTTAGAGGAAATATTACAGTTGTTTGGTTTAGCCCCAGAAGACCAAACTAGGAGCAAAGGGTAGGAGTGGCAGGGAAATAGATACATTTTAAGGTTTTCCACAAGGGAAAGCTCCCCACAAATTATGCCCAAACTGAAAGGATGCCCCAGGAGCAAGTAGCTCTACCTGACTGTAGATATTCAACCAGAATCTAAATGAACATTTGTCAAGTATGATATATTGTGAATTCTTTTTCAGATACAGGTTGCACTTAAAGGTCACAAACATTCTTTATAATTATGAAATTAAATGATAGAGATGTGCTTTATATGACATCAAAAAGAAAAAGCAAGTTAAGGAATTAAGACTATGGGAGGCTTGTGAAATTTAATCAGAAATCAAAAGGGAATCATTGGAATGAAAAAGCTTCACTTGGAGAATTACTTAGACAAGCTATAATTAATTGTCCTCTCAGAACAATATTAGTTCTTGAGAAGACATCATTGCAAGCCTCCATCTTTGGCTTTGGGGGCATAATTAAAACAATTAAATTGCTGATAGAATTTTATTTCAGAAATTAATTCCACAGTCTTAAAAATGGAGGAAGAAATAAAAGCAAACTAAAGATGATTATGGGGAGCAGCTCCTGAGATTGAATATAAGTTATGACAATCAAATGATGGCATGTGTATACTGATATTTGTTTTCAACATTGTGTTTATCTCTCTTAACACTTTACTGTGAGACAGGCTAGGTAATATAAAGAAGCACGAAGTTTTAATGCATTGTACAAAACAGCACTGGGGATCACAGAGATGGAACTAAACTAGCTATATTGGTGAGTTCCATGTTTTATTAAAGAGGAATTGCACAGCGAATAGAGAATCAGCCTTAGACTCATGAAGGTCTGAGTTCAAATCTAGCCTCTGATCAAACTAACTTACTTTATTCAGCCTGTCTCAGACCTGCAACCCATATCAGACTTCAATCAATCACACAATTGTCAAGCACTAATTAATAACCTAGCACATGCCAGATACTGTGCCAAGTGCTAGGGATAGAAAAACAAATACATAAAATAAAAAGCTCATGGAGCTATCCACCATGGAATTCATGTCATCTGTCTTACCACTCCCCCTTTACTCCCCACGATGAACAACACTACTGGATAAGATTGCCAGAAAAAATTCATCCACTCCCTTGGGCAATAAACTCATTCATCTTTGGAACTCTTTCCCTTACCCAGTATAATAAGTATTGCCTTTGCTGTTGTTGCTGGTGCTGCTCTGGTTCTTTGAGGCATTTGAAGGAACAGTGGATTCATTGACAGGCTTAGAGTCAGGTTTCAAATCCAGCCTCACACACTTACCAGCTGTATGACCCTGAGCAAATCACTAAAACTCTGATTGCCTCAGTTGTCTCATCCATAAAAATGGGTATAATAGCACCTACCTCTTACTGTTGTTTAGAAGATCAAATGAAATAGTAATTGTAAGTGACTGGCACAGAGTAAGTGCTGTATATTAGCTATTATTATTTTTATTATTATAATTCTATTTGTATTATAATTATATAATTATTATTAATTCCTTCCTTCATTTATTCATTTATGACCTTAGAAATGACACAACATGGCCTGGACTATTCCAGCAGTTTGCTAGTTGCTCTCCCTACTGAAAGTCTTTATCCACTCCAGTACAGCCTTCACTCAGCTGTCAATGTAATTTTCCTTTTTTTCCTCAATTTATTTCTTTACTTTTAGTTTTCAACTTTCATTTCCACAAGATTTTGAGTTTCAAAATTTCTCCCCATCTGTCCCATATCCCACCCAAAAACACTGTTCATTCTGATTACCCCTTCCCCCAATCTACCCTCCCTTCCATCACACCTCTCCCTTCCCTTATTCCTATCTTCCCTCTTTTCTTGTAGGGCAAAATAGATTTCTATAACCCATCACCTGTATTTCTTATTTCCCAGTTACATGCAAAACTAATTCTCAACAATCATTTCTAAAACTTTGAGTTCTAACTTATCTCCCTTCCTCCCTCCCCACCCATCCCCACTGAGAAGGCAAGCAATCAAATATAGGCTACATATGTGGAGTTTTGCTAAAGACTTCCATAATAGTCATGTTGTGAAAGACTACCTATATTTCCCTCCACCCTATTCTGCTCCACGTTCATTCTATTCTCTCTTTTGACCTTATCCCTCTCCAAAAGTGTTTACTTCTAATTACTTCCCTCCTCTCATTTGCATTCCTTTCTATCATCCCCCCACACCCCAAGTATCCCTTTCTTACTTATTTGCCTGTAGTGTAAGACAGATTTTCACACCAAATTGGGAGCGAATGTTATCCTGTCCTTAAGCCAAATGTGATGAGAGTATGCTTCACTCTTTCACTCTCACCTCCTTCTTTTCCCCTCCATTGAGTTTTTTCTTGTCTTTTTTATGAGATAATTTACCCCATTCCATTTCTCCCTTTCTCCTCCCAATATATTCCTCTCTCATCCCTTAATTTTATTTATTTAGATAGCATCCTTTCCTATTCAACTCACCCTGTGCCTTCTGTCTCTGTGTATGTGTGTGTGTCTGTATGTGTGTGTGTGTATGTGTGTGTATAATCCCTCTCACTATCCAAATCATGAGAAAAGTTTCAAGATTTACAAATATTACCTTTCCATGAAGGAAGGTAAAGTTCAAATTTAGTAAGTCCTTTATTATTTCTTTTTCCCATTTACCTTTCCATGCTTCTCTTCATTCTTGTGTTTGAAAGTCAGATTTTCTATTTGACTCTGGTCTTTTCATCAAGAATGCTTGAAAGTCCTCTATTTCATTGAATATCCATTTTTCTCTTGAAGAATTATACTGAGTTTTTCTGGGTAGGTGATTCTTGATTTTAGTACTGGTTCCTTTGACTTCTGGAATATCATATTCCAAGCTCTATGATCCCTTAATGTAGAAAATGCCAGATGCTGTGTTATCCTGATTGTATTTCCACAAAACTCAAATTGTTTCTTTCCAGCTGCTTGCAATATTTTCTCCTTGACCTGGAAACTCTGGGATTTGGCTGCAATACTCCTAGGAGCTTTTTTTTTTCTTTTTGGATCCCTTTAAGGAGGTGATCAGTGGATTCTTTCAATATTTATTCTACCCTCTGGTTCCAGAATATCAGGGCAGTTTTCCTTGATAATTTCGTGAAAGATGATGTCTAAGCTCTTTTTTTGATCATTGCTTTCAGGTAGTCTCATAAATTTTTAAATTGTCTCTCCTGGATCTATTTTTCAGGTCAGTTGTTTTTCCAATGGGATATTTCACACATTCTACTTTTCCATTCATTTGGTTTTGTTTTGTGATTTCCTTGTTTCTTATAAAGTCATTAACTTCTATCTACTCCACTCTAATTTTTATAGAACCATTTTCTTCAGTGAACTTTTGGACCTCCTTTTCCATTTGTCTAATTCTGCTTCCCCAAGCATTCTTCTCCTCGTTGGCTTTTTGAATCTCTTTTGCCAATTGAATTAGTCTATTTTAAAGGTGTTATTTTCTTCAGCATTTTTTCGGCCTCCTTTACCAAGCTGTTCACTTATTTTTCATGATTTTCTTGCATCACTCTCCTTTCTCTTCCCATTTTTCCTTCACCTCTCTTATTTGCTTTTCAAAATCCTTTTAGAGCTCTTCCATGGCCTGAGACCATTGTGTATTTATTTTGGAGGTTTTGGGTGCAGAAGCCTTGACTTTTAGGTCTTCCTCTAATGGTATGCATTGTTCTTCCTCATCTGAAAGAATGGAAGAAAATGTCTGCTCACTAAGAAAGTAACTTTCTATTGTCTTATTCTTTTTCCCTTTGGGGGGCATTTTCCCAGTCAGTTATTTGATTTTTGAGTTCCTTGTCAAGGGGAGGTTATAATCTGGGGACCTGTAAATTCTCAGTTCCTCCCACATGGCACAATCAAGGAAGAGGAGTTTATTTCTCTCCTGGACAGTGCTCTGGACTGTGAGCAGGATTCCCTCTCCAGAGCCTCCACCAGCTCCACTGCCCCAGCTAACACTCCTCCACACCCAAGGGCTGCCACTCATGGATGAGATTCTGATCAGCTGCTCAATTCCCCCAGGGGAATATCGGGGCTCCAACAATGGAAGCTGCTGCTGCCAGGTACTGGGGCTAGACTGCTGCATTCCCTTCTCACCCATGTGTAAGAGCTCTCTCTCACTGACCTTTGAAGGTGTCTTTAGTATGTTTGAGTTGAAGAGTCTGGGACACACAGCTGCTCCTGATGGTGCCTTGAAGCCAGTTTCAGTCCTGTCCTTGACTTGATATATGATGGTGTGCTGTGCTCTGCTCCACACCCATTGTGATAGATCTTTCCTTTTGTTCTTCCAGGCTTTGTTGGGCTGGAAATCTCTTTCACTCTGTAGTTTTCTGGCTTCTGCTGCTCTAGAATTTGTTTTGAGTCATTTTTATAGGTATTTTATGGGCTGTGAGAGGAGAACTTCTAAAGGTGTGTCCTTCTACGTCAACATCTTGGCTCTTCCCCCTGTAATTTTCCTAAAGCACAGGTCTGAGCATGTCACCACCCCTCCTCAATAAATTCTAGTGATTCTCTGTTACCTTCAATACACAATTTGAAATCCTCATTTGGTTCCAAAGTCTTTCATAATCTGCTCCCCTACCCAGAACAAGCCTTTCCAGTCTTCTTACATTTTAATTTCTCCCTCTACAAGATATGCTGCAATTAAATGTCATTGACCTCTTCATTCTTTTTTTAAGAAGATACTCTCTCAACTTTCCCACTCTAAACATTTTCACTAGCTGGAAGAATCCCTTATCTGAAATTCTCCCTCTTCATCTCCACCTATTTGATTCCCTGTCTCCAAGTTTCAGGTAAAATCCCACCTCTACAAGAAGTATTATCTGATACCAATTTTCTCTTATATTCTCTCTGTTTATTACTTCCAATTCATATTGCATATAACTTGATTGTTCATACTATTTTTAATATTGTTTCTCCTATTAAACCATGAGAACCTTGAAGAAAATGGTGACCATTTGTATTTCTTTGTATTCCCAGTAATTAGCATAGTACCTGACACATTGTAGGAACCTAATTTTTCTTTTTTTGATTGACAATAAATGGAATGCAAAAGACACAAAGGAAAAAGCAAAAGCTTGCCTTCTCTTATGGGAAAACATACATAAAATATATACAAAGAAAATTCAAGGTAATTTCAGTCTGGTTGTAGTGAGATGTACTAGCAGCTTAGCGGGCCAGGAAGCAGCTAACCCTTTGAAAAGAGATCCCTGCAGTTGCAGAAAACTAATTTAAAAAAATTAAAATGCAGGAAATAAAGATAAACATATGCCACAATCTCACCAAAGATAATATATCTCCTTGAAAACTGATCATTTTATTTATCCATTCATTCATTCATTCATTCATTTTGCAGTCCAGATTTGTTCAACTTTACCTTAAATGAGGTTTCCTTATACCAGCAGTGAAATGCACCTGGAACTTTCCAGTTCTCATTTTAGCCATTACACCTGATTGACCAAGTTATTAAGAGTTAATGAAAGAAAACCATACCTTCAGATTTGCCTCAGCTTCTTTCATAGATGACATTTGATGACTCCTCACGCTCTAGGTGTCACATTTGATATATATAGGAT